>CM031235.1:695415721-696103221 GCA_018340775.1 Taxus wallichiana var. yunnanensis | reverse complement strand
TAATAAGAGAAAATCAAGCACAATAATAATAATCTAACAAGTGCAAACATAAATACTACTTCATGTCATGGATTCGCTCAAAGTAACAAAAGTAGGTAGGACATGCCAATCTCCTCTAAAACCATCGACACCCAACCTTATTGGAACATAAAACAAGTTGAAAAATTGAAATCAAGGAAGAAACTTCCAACATAAATCTACCCAAAAAAATAGTCTTCGCGAGACAACCAAGACGATTGAGACTTGGTGAATCAAAAGGGACATACCCTAGAGAAAATGAACCGCCCAAAAATAGTGAAACTCATAATGAAATGAATATTAATGCATGTGTCTCCATCATACTTCACTCCCTCCAACTCATTCTAGCAATCATTACCAACCGATATTGGCTTGACCAAGGGACACCAAGTTCTCACCCACACATATCAAATAACAATCACAAGAAAGCTATGGTGGAATCTTCCACTTGAATTTGTAAGCCATGCACTTCATAATGAGATACTTTATCAAACTAACTCTCCTTACACTCAATTGAAGGTTCTCTTCAATCCCACCATGCACATCAATCTGGAAAAAATGAAAGTCTCGCCATCTCTAGGGGACCCATAGAGAGATAACCATCCTAGACCTTGGATTTAGAAAAGGATGAGATAAAATAGGTGCAAGCAAGGGGAACTAGATCAATAAAGAAAGTGAAAACACTCCTTACCACCTTTTTCCCGACAGTCTAAACCATTTGCTAGCCACAACAAGTGAAAAGGCCGTGTTTTGGAAAATTTGGTGAAAGAGGAAAAGATAAGCACATCATTGCACCAAGGAATATCTATTAAGAAAAATATTAAAAATACTAGGACATTTGTTTTTTCCATATCGACCAACTAATTCTTCCCCCTCAACAAACTCAAGACATCCTAGAAGGGGATTAAACCATAACCATAATCCTAAGAAGATGCTAACAAAGGAGAGTAAAAATTGACCGAGACAAGGACCATGTTGTGAAATCCCCCACATCCCACACCCAAGATCCAACCATCGACGAAACCAAGTGTTAACCAAAATAAGCTCCCTTGTTTTTGGGTTAACTTACTATCTTTTGTACTTCAGTCTAGATTTCAAACATTTAAAGTATTCAAAGGTTTCTGGAAAATGCCCCATCGGATAGAGAATTTCTTCCCTTTCCGTAAAAGGTAAAGAACTCTTTCTAACTCCTTGTATTTTTTTTTGAGTTACGGTTGACGGAGTTAGAAGGAAACTTTTCCCAAGGCGAGACTTGTGGAGCTTGGGAGAGTTTTTTTTTGCCAAAGGAACTCGGACCGATGGGGCATCAGAGGAAAAAGTGAAAATTTCCTTTTCTTCCAAAAGGCATGAAATCCAAATGTGACCCGCGCCCCATCAAAAAGCTAATGCGGGGATGCAGGATCATGAGGTAAATTGAATTTTTTGACTTTTTGTCAAAAAATGTAAAATGGAAAAAGGAGGCCCTTGCCTCCGCCGACCCCAATGGATGCCATGTCATCGGTGGATTTGCGGGGAAAAATTTCAAAATTCACCTAAAGCCAAATTTGTAGGAAACATAAGGAAAAAACGCATAAGGCCATATCTTTTGATCTAGAGCTCCATTTTTGACGATCTTGGTACCAATGGAAATATTTGGAGATTCTCTTCATCATGGAGTCTTCAATTTTTGATTTTGGTAGAGATTTGTGGGAGAAATTTGCAAAACGTGTTTTGGCATGGAAAAGACAAAAAAACAGTTCCAACCACCAAATTTAATGAAGTATGGGTCATTTTCTTTGGTCTGCGAAGTAGATACATGGAATTATGAGCTTTTGCATCGAGCCCATCAACAAAGGAAGAATTAAAACACATTTTGAAAAGTGGTTGAAAGACAGATTTTGGGATTCAATTTTTCCCTCTTCTCTCTCTCTTATTCTTTCTATATATTGTAACACTTCTCATTTTGAGAAGGAGAGACATTCTGGGCATAGAGAAACTCTCAAAATTTTTTCTTGATGCCATTTTTGAGCAACGAAACCTTCTCCCATGCTTGGAAAATGTATTTGTGCCTCTATTCTAGAAATGTAATGGTCTGTGCACCTTCTAGAGCAATAAAACGTGTTTTTGTGGTTTTCTTCAACCCTTTGCATCGTTTTTTTGTTTCTCCGTGCCTCTCCCTTTCGGTCTTGGTTTTCTACGTGCATGTATTTCACATTTACAGTGCAAGATGTTATGTTTCATGGAATTTAATGAATGATTTGCAGATCCGGGGCCATGTCACCTCTATCCGACCTCTCTCATCTCCATTTTTCATGTTTCTTTCTCCTTAATCAGAATATCTTGCTCCCTTTTCTTGGTGCTATCACATCGTTAGTGTAGGATTTCCCTCTTAATGCTCTCTCTCTCTCTCCTTGGTCCCTTGGAATTGTCATATTAGGAGTAGATAGTCGCATTTCCTTCCTTAGAAGTAGTTTAGTGCTTGGATTAGGAAGAAGAAGCCGACTTTCTCCGGAGGGCCATCTCAAGTCCGTAAGTCCCACAGCTTGAGAGATGGTCCCATGTTATGTAATCACACCAGATGATTATGCCTTAGAAAAGCAGATCCCTAAATCATCCGGGGTGCTTTGTGATTTTGCGTTAACACCAAGAAAACAAGGTTCCCATCTAGGCATTGTCGAGGAGCTTAAATCCATGGATTATCTCTTTCCCACATCCACCACTTCATTCTTCATTCTCACGGTTTTGGTTAGGGCAATAGAGATAAGGGTAGGGATAGAGTTAATATCATACTTAAATTGATTTATGACCTTGTACATTCCACTCTCGTCAGTACCCCATATTGTTTTTGTATTGAAAAACCTTAATTAGGAAATGTTAAGAAAATTTAGTATTCACATGGTAGTTAATTATTTTTTGTATGGTAAATAATTATTTACTTATGATAAGTTAGTTAATAATATATTATTGTTGTGTAACAATAATATATATAATCAAAGTTTATTATAGGTGACTGAATTTTTCTAACCAACTCACGAATATAGGAGAGTTGTTGAAGCAAACTCCTTGATAATAGGAAATATTCTTCGTATGTATTTGTAATTGTTCAAAAATAAGATAGTGTAATATGTGAAATATACAAAGAGGAAATATAGATAGAAGAAATCAAATATATTCTTGTTTAAATATGCTCCCGCACCTTCATTTGGTATTGGAGCAAGATAAATCCAAAAGTGAACTTGTGAAAAATGGATCTTGGATTTTGAGTGTTGTATGAGGTAAGCGCTACTTTGTAATTATTGGGTACCCCATTGATGGTGGTTTTATATTCAAAAGTAATTATTGGGTGCCCTATTGATGGTGGTTTTATATATTAATGAGTGATTAAGAGAAATATAATACAAAGGTGTTCTAGGAAACACATATTCAATTGTATCTAATTCTTGTTCATTGTTTGGTGTTCATTCTAATACATATGGAATGTTACCGATATTAAAGTTATGGTTATCTAGTCAAGATAGTTTTCTACTCCATTTGACTGTGAGAAAGAGTTATGAGGATTTGGTGGCCAATCCATTGTCAAAAATTGTTTGAGGAGAATTTTTGGGATTAGAAATAATAATAATATTATCTATCTTGGAGATAACATTGCATTCGCACCCCAAAAAACTATAAAATTGGGAGAACAACCTTTATTTATCCATGCAAGCTTGTGAGGATTGACATCACGGTTTGACGGCCAGGTTTGCACCGTATTAAATACATGGTTCTCGAAAGTAACCTTTACAAAGTAAATTGCATGACTAACTAAGGAAGGCTAACACCATTGCCACCTCTAGTCAAGGCTCTAAGTCTAGGAATGTAACATTAAGATAGAAGCTTAAAGGAATGCTTAACTAACATGAATACAATTCAAAATCTAACTAAACATGCCTACTAATATGCTCAATTACCTAACATGGGCCTAAATAGACCTAAGAGGGCAATCAAATTGGTATGGTTGATACTCCAAACAATGGTGAAATGACATCTCCAAATGACTTGTTAAGTCACTTTAGATATTCATTTACTAACCTTGTCGAAGGCACTAGGCAAGGAATGAACTTGGCTATATATCATATTTATTATATGAGATGCAAGTCAAAGCATGGTGTAAAATATTAAGGTATGAGGTGAGTTGTTTTTATAGTTTTCACTTTGAGGAAAACTAGTATTTTGGTGCATGTGGGACTAAAATCCCAAATTAGATTATAATTGTTAATCATGATTAATCTTTGCTAATCACAATTAGTGAATTAACAAGTGATTAAGATGTGTGGAGCCTTAATCAACCACTTAGGGTCAACTAGGAGGCTAGGATAAGATTTTGAAGCTTGCACGAGACATTGTGAAGAAGGAAAGTGGGGTGATTTTGAGTGGTCAGAAGAGGGGTTTGAGCCAATATTAGGGCATATTGACCAAATCAAGGGCAAAATAGGCTTAATTAGCTTATAATCACTAATTGTTTGTTTTGAAGAGGATTTTGATTTACGATTTGCCATAAAGTGGCATTCTAAATGCAAAAAGGGTTATACAATCAACAAAGCATTGTTAATTAGCTAAAGTGGTAAGAAACGTTAGTTAATTAGAAAAGATCACTAATTATAATGGAATTGGCAAGAATGAGAGTGATTTGCATGTGTTTGGCAATAAGATTGCAAAAGCGGAATTTAGGTGTCTACATTTTCCCCTGTTTGAGGTGAAGTAAGTGACTTCACTTCAAATATAGTAGACAAGCATAAACAAGTAAATTTTTGAAGAAAAATTAGTGGAATGAAGGATGCCCCCTCAAGTGTCAATGGGGTGATAGAAGAAGTCAATCAACGATCAAAAATATGATTGAAATGGATAGAAGAAAATAGGTTAGAACGGGCATGAAACCCTCGGGTATTGAGAAGAAAATAAGGATATGGATAAACATGGTTGTTTATTGCCCCAGGTGATTTGGAAGAAAAATTAGTAGTGGTAATAAATGATAATGGAGAAGAAATGATTAATGGAGAATATAGGACAAGCCCAATCTTTGCATCCAACCTTTCAATAAGAAACCTGTTTATATCATTTTGCCCCTAGGTCTACATCATCGACCTTTATTGAAATGAACAAAAATGTAAGATAACATGAAAAGTTAAATTACTAACATTTGTTCATTGCTACATAACTCCATGCAACATACATAATGCAATGCAATACGAGAAAGTAAAATGATGCTTAACTCAAATGCAACATACACAATGCAATGCAATACGAGAAAGTAAACCAACTAACCTAACAGAGAAACTAGTACAATCACACGCACTCAAACAAATAATGTTTAAGACAGTTGCACCAATGTTTTTATTATCAAGCTACAATTTCTAAATATTCATGTTGTAATAACAAGGGTTAAAAATGGCGCCCAAGAAAGGATTCATGTGAGAGGAATAATGGAGGACACAAGCAGTCCCATAGAAAATATTTTGTGCGCTACTTCATAGTCTCTGGCGACTCACTGTTGCATGAGAATATCGACATAGCATGCAACCTAGCTTTTGTTAATGGAGGTAGATCACAATGATCCACAAGTCATTTGAGACCAGAACAAGCAAGAACCATAGAAATATGCTTTTGTAAGACATATTTTAATGTTCAAGGATAATGCAATTGACACAAGCTTTAGTTGTGTATATGTTGTTTACCATTTTTTTGTAAAATTTTAATTTTTTACAATATTTTTTTATTTTTAATGATTTTATAAAAAAAAACTGAATTTTTTTATTGTTTTAAAAAAAAAAATTACGGAAGAAAATATTATAGAGGAAATAACGGTTGTGAAACAAAGGTTAAAAGTGATTGTGAGGAAAAACAAATGCCCCGTGTAGTAGAAAGACCACTTTGAAGCAAAAATATGTCCCAACATAGCAAAAATGTGTTGTAAATAATTATTTATTAAAAATAATCACCACAATAGGTGTTAGAGGATTTTAGAAGAAATATGGTGGTTTCGGGGCACTTTGGGAGTGAGAAACACACCACAAAAGGTAAAAATGGGTATATAAGCCATCACGGCAAGTTATTTACCACATTCACTCACCATTTTACCATTGATTTGAGCTTTGACCTACAGGAGGAAATGGCGAGGATAGTGAATCAGAGGCACTTTGTGCGACTACACATGACAGACTACATGAGGTTCCCAATGGATGGACCACGGGATCATACAAGTATTCTTTTTACCCTAGTTATTTAAAGTATTGATTTTTAGCTAAAATACATGTTTTTAGGCTAAATTAGGCAAAGCTAGGGGGCGCTATGTTGGTGGTTATATCGGCACCTAGGTGCCTATGCATTTGAGCATTTTTAGCATGTTAGATTTTGTTTGTGATAGGGCGCTTAGGCACCTATGCACATAGAAAAGTGCCTATGTGCAACTGGTAGAGGAAATGCAAGGGCGCTGGTGCCCATGCCCGGAGAAAATTTGTTTTTACTCATTGGTGGAACAAATGCAAGGCGCCTAGGCGCATATGCCCGGAGAAAAGTTCCTATGTGCAGCTACAAAGGCGCTGGGTGCCTATGCCTTAGTGCAATTTGCTTGCTTTGGGTTTTTGGCTTTGATTTTGCCTCAATGCGTGAGCACTCAGTGCGCTCGTGCTTTGAGAAAAAGGCGTTGACGCATGCGAGGTGCCCACGCATAAAAGACAATTTTAAATTGCTTTTAGACAAAAACTAAGGTTTTAGCAAACCCTAGATGGAAGAAATAGGTGAATTATAGAAGAATTTAATGATGGAATAGAAGAATAACGTGATAAACTAGATTTTTAGAAGAAATTACATGGTAGAATAGAAGACAAAGATCATAATAATTGACCTGATTGGCTCCATAGGCGGACTTGGACGTCTTAGCGATGTAAAAGTGACATGTGTGACTTCAGACCTACGAGGCGACCTTCGGACGTCGGGATCGGGTTTTCTTGGAGATGACCCTAGAGGTGACAAGTTTATCCCACATAGCATGTATGCCACATATTACCTTTGATCATAGCATACTCACAAATTTTCTAGCCGAGAGATGTCGAGTGAGAGTCAAACTTTATGACTTTCTACCGGTGAGATGAGTCTTACATTGGAGGACATTTGGCGGATCCTGCGAGTTTCAATTTAGGGTCGTTTGGTTACATACAATGGACACATGGACCGCATTGAGTGTTATACAACTATAACATTTGGACTGACAAGTATCCCTGTTGACTAGATTTTCTGCATAGCACAAAAAAACCTAGGCAATCATGAGATAAATCTCCCTCATTTAACCGATGAGGCTCCCGTGTTAGATTTGTTAATTAAAGTATGCTAATATCTAAATGGGGTTTTACTTTAACCACTCAGTTCATGAACCATAACTGAACAGTTCTGCAGCAAGTAAATAGTTGTTTAAAGAAAGGAAAATTTATAGAAGAAGGTAATTACATAAACACATAGAAGAAATGGGGAAGTTGTGCATCCCAATCAGTAGATGACAGAGCTGATTGCATGCACATAGAAGAATCCAATAGATATAAACATAGAATTCTAAAACAAAGGTAGCTCTAGATCTAGATCTAAAATAACGCAAAGTTTATTAAGAGATCTAAGATTAAAAGCAAGAAACACAGTACATCGTGACGCAAAGTTCTCTGGAAACCCGCTCCTTTGTATTCCTTTGCTCTAAGTGGCTCTCAGGGGTTCAACACAAAGTCTAGAACACAAGATTGTTGCTTACAAATTCTGATCATTAACCCGGAGGTTCTTCTCCTACTTATAGAATGTAGGAGGGAAAGTACAAATGGGAAATCTAATTGAATTGAAACACAAACAACAAGTAAAGATGACATTTGACAATCATCCTCAACTAACTTCTCCTTAAGAGACACATGTATCACTTAACTAATAGAATTGTTCCACATGACTTTAAGTAATGAATGCAAAATGAATAACTTTGAAGTCTTGCAATTTCATCCAGGAAAATAGAAAATAGAAGAAGAAAGAATACAAGAAGAAGTCATGCCAGATGTAATATTTATGTCTTCTTTTTGTTCTAATATCGATATACTTATCGAACATGTGATTCAGCATCTTCCCATCTATTTTAGCCACTACTTCCTTCTTTGTCCTAAATTGCAGCAATCCTTCATTCAACACTTTGATGCACGCTTCCACATCTTCCAAGCTCGGCCCAAACCTCACAATATCCACCTGTAGCGCCACCAGTCTACTAATAGAATTCATCGTGAAAGGCTTAGTAGCTTTATCAATTCTCTTTTGTACCATCAGAAGAGAACCTTCCAGGGAATTAGGCACCTTAGTTGAGATGATCCGCACGTATGAAGTGACATTCCCGTCCACTCTCTCCTCAGTGAAAGAAATGACACTGTCTGGTAAATCTGATGTCCTACTCTCAAGTGCCTGCATCCTCTTCAGCAAAACTCTGCAGATCTCCAAACAAAAAGATACTGCAAACTCTAGTTGCTTCCCCTTCTCAACTGATCCATCCGGTACAATCTACTCTGTAACCAATACATCTCTCGGTAGCTTGTTGATCTCGGCCAAAGTACTCAGGTTACTTTCAGCAACTGTGTTTATGTCCACTATGCTCGTCACCAGTTGTTGCAGCTAATTTGCCTCATCATTCATAACCTTTAGGCGGGCTAGCACCTCTCCAAGTTGTACAGAATCTTGACGAATAATCAAATCCTTTCATTCGTCAATAGCTTTTACTTGATTGCTTGCATCCTCCATTTTCTGCATAAGATGATCACTCACATGCTCTAAAATGGGCTGAATGGAAGGCTTAGCAACCTTGGTTATGATCTTGCACACAACCGAGATATTGTAATGTCCCCTTTCCCTCGTCCAAGGCCTAAGGGCCAGTGCGAGTCCTAACCCTAGTCATGCCCAAGGGGTTACGGACACTATGAGCTATTGGGTATGAATATCTAGTCCAGTTGTTATTATTTTCCATTGACAGGGTTATAAAGTGCTTTCAAAGGGACTAGATGTTATGTTTTATCGTTGAGAGGGGCCACTTAACTCCTCATGTTCTAATTTTGCGTTGGGGTCACCTTTTTGGGCCAATGCGCCTTAAAGGGGAAAAAGTAACTTTAAGTTACTTTATTAACTCGGGGCCTCTCTAGGAGAAAGTGCGACTTGGGGGTTTTAGGTTTTCCTTAACATGGAAAAGGTAGTAAAAGGATAAGAGGGGTGAAAGGATATTGAATCATGTATACACTTATATTTCTTTCATGTGCAACTGTTGTTTGCAACTATTTAGCTTGTGGAGTAAGATCCCACAGGAACCCTAGCTTCGGTGGTGAGAGATCCATCCCTAGCTAGCAAGGCATTCTTCGGTAGTGAGAGATCTACCCTAGCTTGTCATTTGGAGCTGATTTCAGGGTTGTTTTACAGAGATATTTTTAGGGTTTTCAGAGATAGGGTTTTTTTGTGAGTTTTGGTGGAGATTTTCAGCTGGATTTCGGATCAAACCTACGGCAGCAATAAAGGAAGGGTTTAGCATCATCTACAAAGATTTTCACAATTGTTTTGGTCATCTACCAAAGAGGGTGACTTGTTTGGGAGATTGCAGCCCTAATTTTTAGGGTTTCCAGTTGGCCGTTTTCAGATCTGAAGGTTGGAAAGTCATCTTCTATATTTATATATGTTATTTCCCAAGTTTCATAATTTTTGCACTTGTAATCGGGAAGATATGAATTTTAGAAGTTTTCCAGCTGTTTTAGGCACGCTGTAATTTTCTGGCAGCGTTATATTGACTGAAAAATTCCAAAAATATTTCCCTTGTGTTCTTTATATTATTATCTAGTTCTCTTTAAATTTTCAAGTGATTTGAGCAGATATTTTGGGAGTTATTCATATTTTACTGTTCGCTGCCCTAGCTGTAATTTTCTGCAAAAACTAGATTTATGTTTGACTGTGTTTTGTCTATCTTTTGCATATTTTACAGTGATATCCTATAAGGGATATTTCAGTGGTATCAAAGTTGTTGTTCCTCCAGCCTGTTGGGGTTGAAAGATGGGAGACAGAGACAGAGACAGTGAAGAGATGGGAGTAGATCTGATGAAACAACTGTTCACCAACATGGTGAAGCAGCAGGAGACTACCAACCTCTATTTGAGCCAGCTTACTGAGAGGTTAGCACAGGGTAGGATTGAGGCTCATGCGGAGAAAGGAGAAGCCAACAATATGGGACAACATGGTAATATAGGTGAGAGTGGAAATTTGGGACAAGGGTCCCCTCATACATCTACCAGGCCCTTGGGACTCCACGAGCCTTCTTTCTTGAAGGATCCAGAAGTTTCGCAAACATGATAGCCCATAGATGTTGTGGATGAGGAATCTTGTTGGGAGAAGTACCGGACATTGAGTGAGGGTTTCCGGGACAACATGCCATTTCAGGAGTATTGCAAAATGAAGATTGGTAGCAGGCCCAGGAGAGATTACCAGACACAGGTACCTAAGTTTCAGAGGAGATTGGGACAAATCTCTATTCCACACTTCGATGGCTCTAAGAAGTGTACCACCCAGTCTTGGATTCAGAAGTTGAAGACTTACTTCGACTTGAATCCCATGCGCGAAGAAGATGCAATTAAGTTTGCTATCCTACACCTCGAGGGAGATGCCCATGACTGGTGGCATCATGGATTGATCACACAGGGGCACATGCATATCACTACGTATGCAGATTTTACACAGAGATTGATGAGCAGGTTCGACAGGAGGGACCCAGATAGGCACTTCAGAGAATTGACCCACTTGAGGCAGACAGGTTCTCTAGATCAGTACATTGCAGATTTTCAGAGGTTATCAGTGATGGTATCTGATGTTTCAGAGATGAGGTTGACTTCACTCTTCATGGCAGGATTGACTGACGCTTTAGCAGGATTTGTGAAGGCATTTGAGCCTTCCTCCCTACATGAGGCAATTAGGAGAGCACGTGATTTGGAGTTGTCCACTCCAAAATCGAGGTTTCCCCCTCAAATTCAGCCTAAGGTATTTCCTTTGAGAGCCGATGGTTCACGTAGAAGGGGCCCCACCCAGGTAGGATACCGCAAGGATACCATTTGTATCGAGAGAGGACAAGGAGGAGTTGAGGCGAAAGAAACTATGTTTCGATTGCCGCACGCCATGGGTTCCAGGACATGATTGTAGAGGAAAAGGGAAGGCCCAATTCATAGAGGTCTTCAAGGAGAGAGAGAACGAGAAGGAGTGGTACGCTCGGGAGTTAGAGGATGAAGATGAGGAGGTGTTGGATAGTGCAGGGGTTGAACAGGAGGAGGAGACTTTTCCCCATGAGAATATTGTTACTTTGTCGAGTACCCCGAGGTACAAGGCATTCAGAGTTAGGGGAATATTACAGGGTCAGAGAGTAGTAGTACTCATTGATAGTGGGGCGACCCACAATTTCATTGATGCATCTTTGGTAGAGAAGCGGGGATTACAGGTAGAAGACTTTGAGGGTTTCAATGTAGTGGTAGCCAATGGTGAGTCCATGAGATGCATGCAGCGAGTTCCGCAGTTGAGTATCACCATGGGTAACCATACAGTCACCGATGACTTCTATGTGGTTGGTATTGGAGAGACCAACCTTGTGCTCGGTGTACAGTGGCTCCATTCTCTTGGAGAATTTCGGACTAACTTTCAGACGATGGAACTCAAGTTCAAGTCCGAGGGGAAGAATGTAACCTTGAGGGGTTTATCTTCAGAGGCACCCAGGGTTGTTACAGCAAAGAGGATCGAGAGGATTCACAGACACAATGGGGTTGATTGGGCAGTCAGATGCTTGGTTTCTACCAAGAACTCAGAGGATGGACAACCAGAGTATCATGTGGATATACAGGGGCTATTGGACAAGCACAGTACAATTTTTAGCGACATACCACCTGGTGTACATCCAGATAGGGGATTTGAGCATGTGATTGAGCTCGAGGACACTAGACCAGTAGTTACTACTCCTTACCGTCACCCCAAACGGTTTAAGGATGAGATTGAGAGGACCATCCATGAGCTTATTGACATGGGACACATTAGGCCGAGTTCTAGTCCTTTTGCTTCCTCGGTGGTGTTGGTGAAAAAGAAGGATGGGACCATGTGGATGTGCATCGACTATCGGGCATTGAACAAGAGGACAATCAAGAACAAATATCCAGTGCGCGTATTGATGAGCTACTAGATGAGCTACAGGGGGCAATCTATTTTTCTAAAATAGATTTGCGATCTGGATATCACCAGATCAAGGTTAGGGAGTAGGATGTGCATAAGACCGCTTTCAGATGCCATTATGGACATTTTGAGTTTCTAGTGATGCCATTCAGACTGTCTAATGCACCAGCTACATTCCAGTCTTGCATGAACCACGTGTTCAACCGCCATTTGCGGAAGTTTGTATTGGTTTTCTTTGATGATATATTGGTCTACAACAGGACTTGGGAGAGCCATATCCGCCACCTTGACAAGATATTGGGAATATTAGAAGCTAATTTGCTATATGCAAAAGCTTCTAAATGTGAGTTTGGCATGACAGAGTTGTTATATTTGGGATATGTGATTGGTGGAGGGGGAGTAAAGGTGGACAGAGAGAAGATACAGGCAATTTTGGATTGGCCTCCACCCAGGACATTGACACATTTGAGGGGATTCTTGGGACTATGCACCTATTACAGGAGGTTCGTGAAGAATTTCTCACGGTTGACTGCCCCACTGACAGATTTGACCAAGAAGGGAGCTTTCGCTTGGTCAGAAGTGGCACAACAGATTTTGATCATCTCAAGGAGGTGATGAGTTCATGCCCCATCCTTGCATTACCGATTTTCTCGGCCATTTGTTCTAGAGTGTGATGCATCAGGTGAGGGGGTTGGAGTGGTGCTTATGCAGGATAGGCATCCCATTGCTTACAAGAGTCAGAAATTGAGCCCAGTGGAGAGGGGGTACTCGATTTACGACAAGGAGATGTTGGCCATCATGCATGCTTTGGCCAAATTCAAACAGTACCTTGTGGGCAGCAAGTTCGTGGTACGTACAAATCACAATAGTTTGAGGTTCTTTTTGGGGCAGAAGGATCTCAACGACCACCAGCAGAGATGGGTGAACAAGGTACAAACGTATGACTTTGACATAGAATACACTAGAGGTAAGAATAATGTTGTTGCTGATGCTTTATCTAGGAGGCCTTACCTTACTACTATGTTGAGTTCTATGTCCGAAATTTCAGCAGATTGGAAGGCTCACATACTTGTTGAGTACTCCAAGAATCAGTTTGCATGCAAGATCATGGATGGTATTATCAAAGATGACCGATACAGGGTGGTAGATGATCTCATTTTCTACAAGGATCGGATTTTCCTTGTCTGGGGGGTCTAAGATGAAGGACAAGATCCTTCGTGCGATACATGACACACCACTAGCTTTGGACACCCCGTATATTTGAAAACATACAGGTACATCAGGGAGAGATTCACTTGGAAGGGGATGAAGGACGATGTCCTTAATCATGTCAGAGAGTGTATGGTTTGCCAGCAAACCAAATCGGAGCATTCTTTTCCTGCAGGGTTACTTTAGCCTCTTCCCATCCTTGAGCAGAAGTGGGAGAGCATATCGATGGAATTCATCACAGGACTCCCTATGGTGCATGGGCACAATTGCATTTATGTGGTAGTTGATCGATTGACCAAGTATGCACACTTCTTTTCTCTACCTAAGAAGCATGAGGCAGCTGACGTGGCTCAGGTATTTTATACAGGGATTTTTAGGCTACATGGGTTGCCTAAAAATATTATCAGTGACAGGGATAAGATCTTCATGAGCACCTTTTGGTAGGAGATTTTCAGACTTGCCGGTACCGAGTTGACTCCTAGCATGAGCTACCACCCTTAGACTGACGGGCAAATGGAGATTGTCAACAAATGGATAGAGGGCTATTTACGGAGTTATGTGACCTGGACATCAGCAGGCATGGATCAGATGGTTGCATATGGGTGAGTATTGCTACAATACCACATATCAGATGAGTATCGACATGACTCCTTTCAGAGCTTTGTATGGATACGATGCCATGTCATTTGCTGATTTGGTATTATCAAATAGTCGAGCTCCCAAAGCTCGGGATTGGTTACAGGAGAACCAAGATATCCTACGAGCTCTTAAGGAGAACCTCCAGAAGGCGCAGAATCAGCAAAAGGTTTATGCGGATCGGCACAGATATAGAGGTCCTTCGAGGCAGGAGACTTGGTGTTCTTACGTCTGCGATCGTCAGCAGTCGTCACTCAAGCGTAAGGGGCGAGAAAAGCTGAAAAACCACGGTTTTATGGTCCATACAAGGTAGTCTGACGAGTGGGTGCAGTTGCATATGAGTTGGATCTTCTAGAGCACAATAAGATACATAATGTCTTCCATGTGTCATGCCTTAAGAAGGCCCTAGGACAACACATTGTACCTTCTACAGAGTTGCCACCATTGGATGAGGAGGGGAAGCTGGTTTTAGAACCAGACTCTATTATTGAGGTCAGACAGAGGAAGCTCAGAAGCAGAGATATTATAGAATATTTGGTACGATGGAAGGGTTTGCCTCTTGAGGATGCTACTTGGGAAGGAGAACAGATTCTACAGCATCCTAGTTTGCATTTGCTTGGGGACAAGCAAATTTTGGGAAGGGAGGACTGTAATGTCCCCTTTCCCTCGTCCAAGGCCTGAGGGCCAGTGCGAGTCCTAACCCTAGTCATGCCCAAGGGGTTACGAGACACTATGAGCTATTGGGTATGAATATCTAGTCCAGTTATTATTTTCCATTAACAGGGTTATAAAGTGCTTTCAAAGGGACTAGATGTTATGTTTTATTGTTGGGAGGGGCCACTTAACTCCTCATGTTCTAATTTTGCGTTGAGGTCACCTTTTTGGGCCAATGCGCCTTAAAGGGGAAAAAGTAACTTTAAGTTACTTTATTAATTGGGGCCTCTCTAGGAGAAAGTGTGACTTAGGGGTTTTAGGGTTTCCTTGACATGGAAAAGGTTATAAAAGGAGAAGAGGGGTGAAAGGATATTGACTCATGCATACACTTATATTTCTTTCATGTGCAATTGTTGTTTGTAACTATTTAGCTTGTGGAGTAAGATCCGACGAGAACCCTAGCTTCGGTGGTGAGAGATCCATCCCTAGCTAGCAGGGCATTCTTCGGTAGTGAGAGATCTACCCTAGCTTCATCAAGGTAGTATCCCTTCGTCAAAGAATGTTTCATCAATGTAGTATCCCTTCGTTAATGTAGTATAGCTTCATCGGGGCTGTGACTTGATTCATCAATGTTTCATCAAGGTAGTATCCCTTCGTCAGCAACCAGTTTGAAGTATTCACCAAAACAACTCCAGATCTTTCTTCAATCGTGTTGCAGCCTCCTACGTTATCCTGAAGTACAGCTCTATCTCCTCCCATTTGATGGTAAGTGTCAAGTAACACATTCCCATCATCTTTAAGATCTACAGGTATCTTGCACTAGTCCAAAGTCGAACACTTGCTTTGCTGATAGCCTGCTGAAATCCCTCTTTCTAACCTCGTACTCACTTTTGCACTTCATCCAGAAATCCTCCAATGAAGGCACGTGTGCGTACTCCTGGGAGATCGTCTTCCCGGCTACTCCAAATGGATCGAAGTTTAGCCGTGCCGTGAAGAACTCTTGCTCATACTCGGATAACATCTGCGCCTCCATCCCTCGAGCTCTATGAATGCTCTGGCAGCAATAATGTCCGACAGTGATTGGAAAGAAGCCCGTAGACTTGTGTCGTTTCGACTAAAGGTCGTGTATCTCCACAAGTTGCCTGCTCAGCTCCATGGTGATCCATCTATCATTCGAGATATCTGGGCATCTTTATTGGTTCTCCAGAAAAGCCTGTAACCCTGAGGTATGTGAAATCTGCAAACTGAATGAATAGACTGTCAATCCTAGATATGGCTTCCCACGCTTCTTTGCTTACCCTGTTGGCCTTTAGGTCCTTGTCTAGCCTGCAAATGAAATCGTAGAAGAATCCATCATTGACCACTTTGAAATCCTTCTCGCACGTAGGTAAAGTAAAGTAAGCTGTGGGTAGCACTCGAAAATGGGGTCCTTAGAAAGAACACCACATCTATCTAGCTTGGAGAAGATGCCTTGTGAAGCTATAGCGTACACCAAGTAGGAAGTCATTTTGAAGCTGAAAGTACGCTTCACATTCCGGAGTTGCTCACCAATGTTGTCGCTAATAATTTCTGACCAATTGATTATGGAATCAACCTTGTTGACTTCAATGGTCCTGATGAAAGCATACATCCATGTACGGAAAGTGTAAGCATTCACCTCGCCATTAATCCTGCATAACAATTTGACAATATCATCGACCTCCTACACCAAATTGGACCGCGGAAGAGTTCTTGGGAACTTAGAAGGAGATCTAGGCTTCTTCATGTATCTGATTATTCATTATGCTCACGCAATCAACTCTATGCTTCTCCCACCTGATGCCGACATCCTGAAGACTAATGGAAGTCACCACCTTTCGCATCGGAATCTTTAAACAATAATTGATGAAATCTACGTCCAACCGAATTATTGTTTTCCCTGTAGCATCTCGCACTGATCTGGATGAAGGATGGTAAGATCTAGTGCACTCCATAACAAACTCTGGCAACTAGGCTATGTATGGAAAGGCTGCAACTTGAATAATTCCACTGCTTTTAACTGCATGCATGAGTGAAGTCTTTCTTGCTCTGGATCTATCAATCAATTCAGAAAGAGGTTCCAGACCTAGATCTGTCTCCTATGTCTGCAAATTTGGAAGTGATGCATGACTCTGTTGTGCTTTCTTTTTCATCCCTCTTTGCCATGGCTTTGTCTATCTTTGTCTGAATAATTCTTTTTCTTCTTATTCGGCCATAATTCTTCAAAATCCCAGTGCAAGTCTGGATAATTCTTGAATTCGGAGGATATATTCAATGTATTGGGCATTGATTAAAGCTCTTTTCTTTTGTAAAGCACCCGTAATGAATTCTTGCAGTTAATTCAAACAAAGATGGCAACCGAACATGAACAGTGAATTTTAATTATAAAAATCTGCATAATTCAAGCTGCGGCGCAAAAATTGATGTTTTGTTTGCATGCACAAGTGAGCATGAATTTTCTAATTTCACCCGAGCACTGTATCACTTATGTAAACAATTATCCAGACACAAATCAACTTCCTTCAACTTGTGCGCCAAAATTAGAAGCTTTTAGCATTGATTTGACCTTCTTTTGAGCAAAAATCCTCTTCAAATGGGGCGCACTTTTCCTCCTGGCTGCAATTCTTTACCTGTGAATTAAATAATTCATCCTTATGGCAGCCCATGCTTATATAACCCTCATAATTCTATAATTAATAATTGCCCTTCCTATTCCTGGCAATTAATTAATTAAAAATCATGCTCTTCTCTTTAACTGATGTGTAAAAATAGCATGTTTAAGGACAACCATCCAATAAATTAAATTAATTCAATTTAATCATCCACACTTCACTTCACTTAAGCTTCACAGTGTGCTTTGACCATAGCCACTGAAAATAGAATTTAATTTAATCATTTAATACTTTAAAAAGCATTATATTTTTCCCAAAAGGGATCACTTTTCTTCATGAAGGGGGCAGCCTTTAAATAGATTAAATTTAATTAATTTAATCAATCTATTTTCAATTAATTTATTCTCCTTTACTTTGTTGACTTTCTTCCATGCTTGTGCACCCTTTTTAGAAGAAAAATTAATTAATTTAATCCACTTTATCGCTGTCATCTTCTCACCGAAGGGGTGCACTTTTTGCATAATAGAATTATATTTTAAAGAATTTATGACAATGGGATTCTTTACCTGCAAGGCAGCCCCGGAAATCCCATGATCCACTTAAGTGATTTGGCTTTGACAATGGGATTATTTACCCTACAAGGCAGACATAAAATCCCATGATTTCACTTAAGTCACTTTTCTTTCATTTCACCATGGGAATTTTTACCCTGCAAGGCAGGGAATAAATTCCCGCCTGCCTACTGCCTCTAACTTTCCCACTGCAGCTTTAAGTGAATTTTATATCATGGGAAAAAGTACCCTGCTAGGTAGGTACAAAATTCCCACCTTGCCTGCTACTTCTATTTTTCCCACTGCAGCTTAAATCCTTTGTTTTCCAAAAATGCGCCCAACCCCGCAGGGGCTTTTCAGTGCACGACTTCGCCATTTCCCAGTGAACCAGACCTCCGATGGTGACTTCCTCCAGGCATAACATGCGTATATGTTCTCCAGCTGCTCTAGGCCAAAAATCGGGCTAACCCGACAAAGGAATTGGTCCAGAGAAATTTCACAGAAAATGAAACGGGACAACACAAAAACACGAAAAATTGCCAAAAGTCATAAATAAAGCCCAAAACTTATTCCTAGTTAAAACCCTTTTGGAATATAGGAGTAATGATATGTTCGATCATAATAGAGTTAAAACGGAGCGCAAATAGCCTCAAACGAGGCTCAAAATAATTAAATACAAATTTCCCGCATACAAATCCCGGACGACGAATAATATAACAATTTTGGGCATCCGGGTATTTGGTGAAAAAAGTTAATATGGCTATTTGAGAATATCTTGACGCAATACAAGAACTTTCAGGAAATAAAAACACAAAATGACCCATTATTTTAAAAGTATGAAATTTTTTCGGATAGGGTAGTTGCAGATTTCAGGATGAAATCAGGGACACCAATCCCCGCTAAGGTATGATAGTTTTCATTAGGAGGTGTATGGCCGATACACAACTAGGTTGGGTCCCTTTATATTTATTATCTCTTGTCAACGACATTTTGTTTCCTGACAAGACTAGTGCACGATTCCCTCTAGAACTCATTGGTGTGATTCACAACCTGCTTGAAGAGGTGTATTGTTGGGGTCAGTGTATAGTAGCTCATTTATATTCTAATTTACACTTTATAGCTTATCATGGACAGAGGACATTGGGTCCTGCCACTTTATTATAGATATGGGCCTGGGATTACATTACGATAGGTGGCCATGCAAGTGCTTTGAGAGATCGCGCTATTGGAGAGCCTTCCCTCATGGGATGGGTTCCAGATGGAGATGATATTCACAGCCATAGGGGGACATAGACTATTATAGGTGAGAGTTTGACGAGTTACAACCCCATATGATCACATGGTAGAAATACATTTTATACCAAAGAACCTCATGATGCAGTCGAGTTGAGGACAACTACAGTGGACCATTTCATTATTAGGAGCAGAGCCACATCCTAGAGTGGTCCAGGGTTGGACAAGTTCCAATGTTAATTCGTTCTCATCCAGGGGATTCCTAGTAATGAGATGTGGTATGCATGTAGATATGGAGAGGTCTTCCACATGGGACCCCGGATCAGGTTGGGCCAAGCTTGCACGAGCTTTTCACAGGTGGCTCCAAAGCCTTGGGTACACCAAGCACGGATAGTAGATCCATGGAGTACCCCAAATTATGCAAAGGCATGGTATACGATGGTGTTGTCATGTAGATTGATTATACCCCATGAGGTATTGGACTTAATAAGCGCAGGGGAACAAGGCCTAGATCCACAGGCACATGCACATACATGACCATATATGAGGGTAATAGTGCAACAGGTGCTAGTACAAGAACATATATTAGTACATCAACGGATAGTGGTACAACCGATGTTTTGGCACCATGGATGCAAGTGCAATATCTAGTGCGAGGCACCACTGCAGGCACCTCTATCGCCCCCACACGTGATTCCATGACATAGTCCA
The DNA here is from genome assembly GCA_018340775.1 of Taxus wallichiana var. yunnanensis. Lineage (NCBI taxonomy): Eukaryota > Viridiplantae > Streptophyta > Pinopsida > Cupressales > Taxaceae > Taxus > Taxus wallichiana. The sequence continues at coordinate 696,083,375 of CM031235.1, read as the reverse complement.
TCAGGAGGTGCAAGAGATGGCTGGGGTGGTGAGGACATGGAGAAGGATGTTCCAAATATACGAATATGTCGGATGTACAAGATATACTAGCTATACAGTGGTAGGCGGTGGTTTCCTTGCAGCAGCGATTCTGATGAGTGACAACTTTATAGCTCCAGATGGTAGCTGAGAGGGATCGGGTCATTGAAGAGAGAGATCAGGCCCTCGCAAAAGAGGATCAACTTGTGATAGAGTGATATCGGAGTCGGGATAGAGAGATTATAGAGCCCGAGAGAGCAAGACCAAGTGATAGCAAATATTTTATAGCTATAGGCAAAATGGGTTGAGGCTATAACAACTAGGTTATAGCTATAGGAAGAGCGGAATCAATCAGTAGCATATATGTTACAGCTATAGGAACAATAAGATCAAGTTATAACTGAAAGAGCTCAGTTGTGGATATAGCTAGCTAGTGTGAGGGTGGAGCGTGATACACTGCTATGCAGTGCAGGCAGGCATGCACGTCTTCAGGGGTACAACCGATGATTGGGAACAATGCTATAGTAATAGGTGAGGCCACTTATTACAGGATGTAGTATTACGCGGATGTTCTAGCCAAGACGAGGGTTCCTTATTATAGTCAAATAGTAGGCGATGAGGTCACACTCTAGATCCCATTGATCATCGCGATCCGTAGAGGGTCCTTCAGGACAGCCGGCTTCAAAGGCAAGATCGGTCTAGTGTGGCGTAACACCACCTACATGTTCAACACCTTAGATGGCCCGCTGTAGCGCGCACTGACTAGGAAGCCTTGGCGTGGGTGAGAGTCGTGGTTGACTCTCTCATTGATGTATCGATGTAATTTTTGGCATATCACCTTGATATGAAGGCATACTTTTGTACGGATGCATATGTATTGTTTTTTATCATGCCTCGTGATGAAGGCATTTTTGTTATACAAATGTACATTATATAGTGTTTTTGTATAGATTCCCATGATGGCTCATTATATCATATGTACTTTTGAGACACACTGTTTTGTACATAGCTATTTATATTTGTGATGATGTATGATGATAGATGGATTACCGATGTATCACATGTTGTTTATGAGATATCATGCTTAATTGTTTTCTTTATGTTTGTATCACATGTTAGATTATGAGATAGCCTTAGTTGATATCATATTGTATGTTGATGAGATACTTTGAGTAAAACATGTTTTTATTTTTGATATTGGTGTGGGGGGATAGATTTGTGATCATGCGCAACCCCTCTTGCCCCATTGGTATATTTGATGATTAGCTTTAGTATACATATGTGATGGTTATATGTGATATGATGATGAAGTGATAACACAATGTACAAGTAAAAATTGACAAGCACAAGTTAAACAAATCTAATCAAAGCAACACATTTATTTACAAGTATGCAAGATAAAATGAACTCAATGCAATGAACTACAGATTAAAGCAACATTCAATCTAAGTAAACAAGTGAATTTAATCTAAAGTACACAATACGAAAAAGTAATGCAACTAAAAACCATACAAACCAACTAAAAGTAAGCAAACTACTACTTTGTTTTTGTGGGACAGTTTTGGGACGTTTTTCGCTATTTTTGGGTATTATCTCTAAGACAATTTTCTATTGTTTTAGAGTTTTCTACGAAACATATTTGAATGTTTTGATTTTTTTAAGGAACATACTGTATGTTTTGGGGTTTTCAAAATTTATACAAATTTTTTTTATGTTTTCTCAATAGTTTTCCAAAGCGAATGTGCAAGGAAATGAAGAAACGTGGATGCCCCCAATGTTAGATGGGATGTACAAGGGAAGAATGTCATGTGGTATATGCCAAGTGACACTACAAAATTGCCCCCAACACAATATGGGTTCATTCAAAGTTAAATTCTCTGCATTTAAAAGGTTAGATCAGTTAGATCAGGGAAAAGAAGGATAAGCTCACAAGGGACTCAAACGAAGGCAAAGACCAGCTTAAGAAAAAGTTTTCGTACTCCTAAACTTGAACTGCTTATGAACCACGAGACCCTCCTTGGTGCCGCTGGTTTTCACCAAAGGACTTGTCCAAAGTGCCACCATTGTGTGGTTTTCACTATTAGACGCACTTGTTTATTTATCTTTTTATTTTTTGTTTTTATACTTTTTGCTTTCTTGATATTCTAGAGACCCCATACTTAAGCATAAAAGCACTTAAGATGCATTGCATTCATGGGTTCTCGAAGCTCTTGACCATCTGCATGGGCTAGCTTATAGGCACCTGAACCGAACTTGGTAACCACAACATATGGTCCTAGCCAATTGGGTTCAAATTTCCCTTTCTTTTGTAACGTCTTGATTTTTATAAGCTATTATGATAACCTCTTTTCATGATGTTGTAACTGTAGAAATGAGGATAATTATGTTAAGATATATCTTTTAATCTTAAAAGGAATGTGTTACTAATCTGGACCCTTGTTTACTGTAATTTGTTTACTTGGGACGGAGGTTATTATAGCTTGTGTTTTGCAAGAATGAGACAACAGACTTGTTGTATGTTTGATGAACTCTTATCGTTGATTGACAGCACACCTTGAATCAATTCCATTGATCCAAGGTATGCTATGGCCTTCTTGTGATCGCTTTGTCGATTTACTTCTAAAACGGAATGAAGTCGAAACCAGACTGAAGGTTGATATAAATGTTACAGCACCAGATTACAGGTATAAATATCCGGTACCTTGATGCCAATGGAAAAGGTTCGATTCCCAAACCACAAACACGTTGTAACGCCAGACAGCGTAAGACAATAAGAGCCTTAATGCAAGCGACATAGGTATGTGTCGAACATAGGACGAAACATCCTGCATTGTGCTGAATGTGAACGTAAGTTGTAAGACTTACTAAGGAAACTATTAAGTAAATAGTATGGGGATTAAATTCTAACCTATAACTATGTTTTAGCCTATAACCTAACTACTACCCTACGTGGATTTTAAATAGCATGGGGTGTAAGTTATGGCAAATCCTAATGATTTGCAACCTAGGTGAAAAACCTAAACTATTACTAATCTAAGGAGGGGACCTATGGACACATGCTGGTGAGCGGATAAGATGGAGAGGTTAGATATTTATTAGGACAGTAAATGATGTCCTTGCAGTTTCAACGCCAAGTTTGGCGGGAACATGGGAAAAGTTGGGGACATCCAACTAGCTAAGAAGCTAAAAAGGAATTGCATACAAAATTTTTAAAAATGAACTCGCCAAACCTGAGTCGGCGGTGGCGTGAAAATTGAGGAAAAAGCAATGCATTCAATGCATTTAATGATCTTGGTCTTAGCGACCAGCTCGCCTTGGAAAGAGGATAGAGGAAATTTTGATGGTCATTGTGTTCTTTTAGGTTTTTGAGACTGCTCTGTATTTCTTTCATGGTTATTTTGAACCTGCTATTATTTTGGTTATTGTTGTTGTTGTTTGAGTAGCCACGACTATTTTTGAGCCTGAGGAAGTTAGTGGATTGTTGGGAAAGCTTTCTTTATGGACGCCGTGGAGAAAAATAGCTCCTGTGGGCGCGGTTTTCTTCAAACCACAAGAAAAATTAACAGGCATGTTGAGCCCTTCTCCTTAAACCGTTTTGCTCTTGTTTAAGCGTCTCATTAAAACAACCCTGCTCTTATGATGGGTGTTTTAGTTGAATGAAGTTGTTGATATGTGTGAAGTGATTTTCTGGGTCGAGTCGTTTTTCTTTTGTTGAACGCGCCTTGGGTATTTCTTTGCAAAATGGGTAAATAAAATGAACCTGTTCTTGCTTATATGAGTTTGCTTTGATAGTATTGTGTAATCGTTTCTACTACCCATTATGGATTCGAGTTGGTAAATGTACCAATGATGTGAGTATTGTTTTCTGAGTTCTGTGCATTCTTGTAAAAATGGAAGGATAAAATGATTCGGTATGACCCCTGGTTTGAGCTGTCATTATAAAACGAACACGACTTGGGTATTCTTGTTGCGTTTTGAAGAAAATGAGTGTTTCCTTACTGAAATTATTAATGAAACGAGTTTTCTCTTTCTGCTGTTTTGAATTCTGAAAGTAATGGTAATTGGGGTTCACTGTGCATTATGGGTTCGGTTGGATGGAAGTGATAGTGATATGTAGATTGTTTTACGAGTTACGTGCGTGAATGGTTTTGGAAAAAAAAAACGTGAGAATGCTTGATGGAACTGCTGTGTGTGAGTTATTGTGTCTGGTTGTATTACAACGCATATAATACAAATTCCTTGGGACAAAGGGGGCTTGTTTCATCGTTTTACTCTTACGCAATTTAAAACGATTAAATGCCTCCATAGTTGGTTTGAAATCCGTGAAAGATTTTGTTTTAGGAATTATTTACCTAATTCTAGAACTGAGTATCTGGGTATCTGCCGGATGGAATAGAGTTTACTATTTCAGTCTCCTTTGGATTGGATGATGAAATTATATATATATATATACGAACCTGCATTCTAGACTTCTTTGTTGTTTCATTAAAATTGAACTGAAGTTGAATTCTTACTTTAATGGTTAAAAAATGATTCTTTTATTATTATGATAAGAATCATGATTTTGTAGCTAGCTGTACATTCTTGCTTGTTTCAGACCTAGCTGGAATGTTCGTTTTTGGTGAAACATTTTGGTTATAAAACTAGTTGTACATTCTTGCTTGTTCAGACCTAGCTGGAAATGTTCGTTTGGGGAATAACTATTGGAAAGGATTTTAATTGAAAGATTCTATTGTTTTTTTATATATTGTGGAATCAGATGCCAATGAGCTCTGATATGCTTCCTTGAATGGTGATTAGTAAGTTCTAATTACTGAAATATAATGTTAAAAGAAGTTATCCTATGGGTGCAGATCGGCCCTAATTAGTTGATAATCGGCTAAGCAATGAGAAGGGATAATATGAAACTTCTTCTTTTCATTCGATTATGGGTTTAATTGTTCTTTCTTTTTGACTATTTTCACTTCTTGTATAAATTATTCATTACAGTTATGATGAAAAGGAAGAGAACATTGGATGGATAATTTGAAGTAATGATTATTTCTTCTCTTATACGAGTTGAGATTCTATTTTGATATTGAAGGAATTTCTTCTTTTAAAGGGCGTAATCATCTCTAATTAATTGTTGTTTTCCGTCTTTTCCAATTGAAAGAAGTACTATCTTGTTGATGAATTTGAGAAATGACACCGATATTTTCATGGTGAATGACTACTTTTCTCTTCTGCATTTGATTGTTTGAAATTGAATGAGTAGTATGAAAGGAAGTAGTTCTAATGGAATTCTTATTTAAAATATATCTCTTGAAATTTCAACTGTTAAAAGGGAATGGAACTGACAACAAATACATTAGAAACAACATTATATACATATGTGTATTAGTTCATACAGATGTTTTAATCTGGAACTACTTAGAGGAAATTACTTTTGTAGTAATTATTGGGAGAAAGTTAGTAATCTTTTTGTTTGATTGTGATGGTAATTAGATGATTGGGTTGTTAAGTTGTTCATCCTTATCAGCACTTAATTCTTGGATGATGTTCATCTCTTTTTTTAACGTTTCATAAAAGCAGGGTTCTTTTATTGAGATAGTTAATTAAGAGCACCTCATTTTAATGATAAGTGCTTAATATGCTCAGTTCAATGAACTGACCCATGCAAGTAAATTTTGCAGATGGTTTCCTTAAGTAAAAAAGAAGACATGGTTGTTTTCTGATGCTTCTTCTGAGTAGCTAAGGATGGATCATATTTGATAGTTTATTATTCCTCTACGAGGAAATGGGAAAAGAAGAAGTTGCATTCTTCTTTCCTTATGTGTTGTAATGTTGTTTGATATATATGAAGTCCAGTTGTTTGGACTGGTAATTGTATAGATTGTAAATCTTATGGATTGAATACAAGGAAAGGTGTGATATTTTAATGGCTGTATCACTTTGAAACTGTTTGAATAAGATTGAGAATATAATATTATTCATTGATTTGGAATTATTCAAATGATAGTGGATAGATTTTAAAAGGACATAATATCTATTCTTTACTTGAATACAACTTTTAAGTTGGAATGTGCAATTAATTCATACTTGGGTTAATATGAATTTTAGATTGACATTGAAAAGGGTTTAAATGAATATGAACTCTTAATTGAATGATATTCGGATTAGTTTATAAGCTAAGGAATATCAAATAAAAAAAGAGAGAATTGAACCTTGTATTCGGACTTCATTAATATCCTCGAAATGTTTAAATTCAGAGGATATTAGATATGAGGAAACATATCTATTCGTAACAAACCTTAACTGAAGTAAGGTTATGGAGAATAAATGAATACATTCATTTAGAATTAGACCTCGTACAAATGATGTCTAATAAGATGGAATTCTGAATTTAAATACAGTTGTGGATAAAACTTGGTTAAGTTTAATAGGTTGAACTTACTACGTTAAGCTGTAGTGGACTATTAGTCCGAAGCTTAAAGTAAAGAACCAAGATGGAAATATGCAATCCTTCGGTATGGAGGAGTAAACGTATATTAAGCTATAAGACAAATTGAGTCTCTCTTAGCTATATACAACTGTAACGAACAATGAGGTTAAAGGATCAACACGGTTGCTGAAAATTGATCTTAAATATTTAAGATTAAATCCAATCACACTCAAGCTGGATGTGTATTCCTTGATGAGAGGATTCCATAGGACCTTGACACATGTCAGCTACAATATGGTGTCTTCATGAAGGCGGGGCCTTCATGACGACACAATGTTGTAGCTGACATGTTACAACGCCCTCCCGAATCGAATCATCAAGTTTACATAAGCTAGAACTAAGTTACTTAGATGAGGATAGGAATGTGACCGCGTATACGGAGTGACTCCGGAGGGCTAAAGGTAACTAGACACACGCACGCCTAGGGACGACACAGTATGTCTGCGTACCTTTAGTTACCATGAGTGCCTTCCTATACTCTTTCATATTGCTAGTTTGGGTTAAAGCTTAACTTTGGATGGAAGGACTGACAGAGGTCAGAAAAGACCATTCTAGATAACAGATGAAGTGAGGTGAAGGACATATTCCATTGATGTGTATAACATCTGGGAATATGATCATGCAAAGCATGTGAAAATCTTTGGCCAAAGTATCGCAAGTTGCTGGTTGCGTTGTCCTAATCACCTAGTTTAAGAAGCAGGATATCAGATGAATATCAGTAATAGATATTCAGATAGGCCTCTTAAATGGAACACTTCGATAACCGGAAACGGTAAGAGAACCCTGTATACTTAGTATACAATGCATGGATTAACATGAAGGATCGGTAAGTCACCGAGTCATGAAATGAGAGATCGCTGAAACTCCGAGCCATAAAATGGGAGATGGATAGTTCTTGAGCCATTTACAAGAAAGATATGGTATCATTATATGATTGAATGACATTGAATGTGTGTCCCATATTGTAAATATGTGAACAAAGAACATTGGTTTTAAAAAAAATTGTGTGATCTGATTTACAATAATTGGACAGAGAACAATTATTAAAACTCGGTCGTGTGTTTTGAATTACATAATTGAGCAGAACGTATATATATATTAAAAAAATCCTTGTTCTAGTATCTTAAAATGGGGATGTTACACTTTTACAGGTCCTATTAGTGTTCTTTTGATTATGTTTTAACACCAAATCCCCTACCTCAAATTGACGAGGTATGACTCTTTTATTGTAGCTTCGCCGCACTCAATCCTGATACACTTTAAGGTGATTGAGAGTATGAAGTATTTTCTCATCTAATAGCTCTAACTCTATCAGTCGAGCTACTCTGTAGTCTTCCTCTTCATTCAGGTAGTCCCTTAGCTCGATATGCAAAGAAGGGATCTCAATCTCTAAAGGTAATACGACCTCCATGCCGAATACTAAGGAGTATGGAGTGGCACATGTGGGGGTGCGGATAGAAGTTCTAAATTCCCAGAGGGTAGTGAATTTGTAGATGTCAGTCACGACCTATCTTGTTCACCATCTTCTCCATAATGCGAATTAGGGTTTTATTGGAAGCCTCGGCTTTCCCATTACCTTGAGGGTAATAGGGGTTGAGAACTTAAGGGATATTTGAAAGCATTTGCAGAGTGATTTCACTATTTTATTCTTAAATGGCTTACCATTATTAGTGATAATAACCGAGGGATACCATATCGACAAATGATATGGTTCATGATAAATTTAGAGATCTAGGAACCTTCAACATAGGTGAGAGGAACAACCTCTACCCACTTTGTAAAGTACTCAGTTGCAGTAATGATGAATTTATGACCATCTGAAGAGACAGGGTTAAGTTTCCCTATTAGATCAAGACCCCACTTTGAGAATGGCCAAGGGGTTGTGACAGGCTACAAGGATTACGCTAGTGCATGTATCAAGTTGTCATACTTTTGACAATCCATGCATTTCTTCACATGGTTACAACATTCATGCTCCATGGTAGGCCAATAATAGCCTACTCTAAGAATTTTCTTCGCAAGTATGAGCCCTATAGATGCCTTCGTGCACCTCTTTGATTTCTTGGATAGATTTGTCTGAACTTAAACATCGTAATAGATTCCCGTCATAGCCTCAATGGAAGAGGGTGCCCCCAAGTAGGGTATAACAGGCTATATGTTGGATAAGGGTGCATTTTTCAACACATGAAATATTAGTGGGAAAGGTTCCATCATGGAGGTAATTAAATATTTCAGTGTACCATGGTGAAAAGGGACCAACAACCTCGCACACCAAACATGAGTCTGTATGTCATATGTTGTTGTTCTTAGATTTTCAATGAAGAATGGCATGTCATTGTTCCTGTCGAAATCCTTAACATGGATTTGACTGTAGCCATAATAGTTGTTACTCTGTTCTAGGCTCTTGGTATCTACTCAAATGTTATCTTCTTGAAGAATTCTTTCAAGGAATCGACCATTCTTTTATATGGAAGCAATTTTTCATCCTTGACCTTGTATTCATCTGTGACCTATTTGATAATAATCATTGAATCACCAATGTAATTAACTCGTCTGATATCCCATTTGATAGCTAGCTTCATCCTTGTGATGAGAGCTTCATACTCTACTATATTATTCGTGCATGGGAATCCCAATCGGAAGGCTTGGGGAATCAAGTCTCTCGTAGGAGTGATTAACACCACTTTGGCACCTGAACCATGAAAGGTAAAGGAGCCATCAAAGTATAGTTGTCAAACGATAGATTCCTCAAGGTACATGATGGATGTATCTGGTAGCTCTGGCTCAAGGGTTTAGTACCTAGTAGCGGAGCTTCTACTAGCTGATCTACTAAAACTTTTCCTTTTATTGACTTTTGATGCACATACTCAATGTCGAACTCACTTAATAAGATGATCCAATTAGCCATCTTTTCAGTTAAGGCGGGTTTGATAGCAAGTATTTTAAAGGATCGATCTTCGAAATAAGCTTGATTTTATTGTTGAGCATATAGTGATGTAGCTTTTGGAAAGAAAACACCACGGCTAGGAAATCCTTTTTGAAGTGCGGATAATAGAGCTTGTATGCTATCATTGTTTTTCTCAAGTAGTAGACAACCTTTTCTCTCTGCTCTTTATCATTACGGGCTAATGATCCATAGGGATCCAAAATGAATCTACTTCATCAAAACAATCAACACGAAGAAGGAAAAATGAAAACATGGAGGTTTTGTCTTTTTAGTAACAAGACCACCGCTCTGTGCAAAGCGGCGGTTACAGAACCACCGCCCAACCAGGGTGGCGGTCCTAGGACCACCGATTTGCATTAGACAACGATCCCGGCTTTTCGATTTAAAAATGAAAATATGAAACGAACAACCCAGAATTTGGATAGTTGTTCATATCTCTTCTCCTCCATGACCTTTCCCATTCTCCAGTGCACGGGAGGACATGGGAGAGGCTATAAATACATGTTTGTAGAAGAGAATAGGATCATCGAAGCATGAAAGCAAGTGAGCAAGAAGTTCTTAGTGCTAGAATTGTGTTTTGTAGAAGAAAGGAGTGTTGAGATAGAGCAAGCAAGTATTTGGGAGGAAGTGTGAGATATTATCTACTTCTCTTTCATACTTATTGTAACTTCTGTACTTGTTATTTTGAATTGGCCAATAAAAGTGGGAAGAAAGAGCAATTTCCCTTTTCGACTGGTTTTTCCTCCTCTGGAGGTTTCCAGATAAAATTTGTTGTTGTTTATGAGCTTAAATTCTTTCCTTTCCTGCAATTTTGGATTCTAATCTTAAACATAATTCATTCACTAGCTATCTCTGTCATTTTCTAATAGAAAGTAGAACAACAAAGTGTTTATTTTTTTTTCTATGGATAATTCCAAAGTTGAAGAGTTTATAGATCAACCAATAGTGCCCCAATCATAAAATGTGTAGCAGAGATGTAAAGCAACAAGGGTTCTCCTGCTTTGTGGGCGGCATGAGAATGAGGGGTTTAGCTAAGTATTCTTTTAGTAAAGAAAACGCTTGTTGTTGTTCTGGCCCCAGTGAAATTAACATCTTTCTTAAGAAGATGTGTGAACGTATGACACTTGTCTGCTAGTTGTGAAATAAACCTTCTAATGGCTTGAATTTTCCCTTGTAAGCTACACAGTTGTCTAATATTCTTAGGAGGCATCTCTGTGATAGTCATAACCTTTACAGGGGTCCACTTCTATTCCTCTCCTTGACACAATGAATCCTAGTAATTTCCCAAATAGCACACCGAAGACACACTTCTTTGGGTTAAGGCGGACTTTGTAGTCCCTTAGCACTTTGAAAGATATGCCGCAAAATTTTTGGGTGCTCCTCCCGAGTTCTAGATTTAGCTAGTATATCATCTACGTAATCTTCCATGATGTCGCTTATCATGTCGTGAAAGATTACAGTCATCACCCATTGATTTGATATGTAGCGCTTTGCATTCTTAAGGCCAAAGGGCATAACTTGGTAGCAAAATGTTCCCCATGGGGTTTTGAAATTTGTCTTGTGTTGATCTTCCTCCACAATCTTTATCTAATTATAACCTAAGAAGCCATCCATGAGTGATAGCATCTCATAACCAATAGTAGAATCGACGATCATGTTGATGTTAGGGAGAGGAAATTCATCCTTGGGATAAGCTTTGTTAATATCTATGAGAATAGTACACTTTGATACCAACCGGCTTTTTTTGTTGGGTACCACATTAGAAATCCACTTTGAGTAGTCGATAGGCCTGATGAAGCCTACTTCTAATAACCTTTCTAGCTCTTCCTTTACCAACAAGGTGACACGAGGATGCATCTTGAAAGCTTTTATTTGATGGGCTTGGCATCTAGGTGCACAACAAGATTGTGCACCACTAATGTAGGATCAAGTCCTGGCATGTTAGCATAAGACCAAGCAAAGATGTCTGCATACTCTCTCAAAAGTCTTGTAAATGTTTTTCTACTCTTGAGCTGAGAGTGAAGCTCCCAACTTAACTATTCTAGGAAACTCCTCTATGCTCGATGTTAACATCTATTGTATCTTCCACTAGTAGCTTTGACTCGTCCCCCATGCGTATAGGATTGGGAGGGAGATTGAGATCCTCTTCTACCAAAGGTGGTTCAAGGAGGTCTTCATCTTTATAGGGGTACACTATCTTTTCCATAGGTTGTTCTTGCTTGTTTGTCCACAAGTGCCTCAAGATGTTTTCGCTATAGGACTTCCCCTTTTTCTTTCCACAAGGCTTTTCTGTAGGACTCTTGCCCTTGCTCACTTTTTTACTCAAGTGTCCACATAACTCTACCTCCTCTCTGAAGTACACACATGCGTTGAGTTGAATGGAGAATCCTTTCTTGTGATCGTTTCTTGGAATGTTATCTCTGATGCCCAGGAACTCACCAATATCCTCATCATTTTGAAATATGTCAATAGGTACATACTATTGTTGATCTTGTAGACACCTAAATTCCGCTTTTGTAATCTTATTTCCAAAACGCATGCAAATCACTCTTATTCTTCCCAATTCCATTATAATTAGTGCTCTTTACTAATTAACTAACCTTTGCTTTGTCAGTTATCACACACTTCGTTGATCACCAAACCTCTTTCACATTCAGGATGCCACTTTACGACGAATCGTAAGTCAAAATCCTCTTCAAAACAGATAATTAGCGTTTATAAGCTAATTAAGCCTATTTTGCCCTTGTTTTGGTCAATATACCCTAGTATTGGCTTAAACCCCTCTTCCAACCACTCAAAATCACCCCATTCACCTCCACAACGTCTCAACAAGCTTCAAAATCTTATCCTAGCCTCCTAGTTGACCCTAAGCGGTCGATTAAGGCTCCACACCTCTTAATCACTTGGTAATTCACTAATTGTGATTAGCAAGGCTAATCATGATTAGTAATTCTAATCTAATTTGGGGCTTTTAGTCCCACATGCACCAAAATACAAGTTTCTCCCAAAAGGAAAACTATAAAAAGAGTGCACCTCATTCCTTTATACTTTACACCATGCTTTGATTTGCATCTCATATAATACATATGATCTATAAGCCAAGTTCAATCTTTGCCTAAAACCTTCAACAAGGTTAGTAGATGAATAATCTAAAGTGACTTAACAAGTCATTTGGAGAGGTCATTTCACCATTGTTTGGAGTAGCAACCATAACCATTTGATTTCCCTCTTAGGTCTATTTAGGCCCATGTTAGGTAATTCAAGCATATTAGTAGGCATGTTTAATTAGATCTTGCATTGTTTTCATACTAGTTAAGCATTCCTTTTAGCTTCTATCTTAATGTTACATTCCTAGACTTAGAACCTTGGCTAGATGGATGGAAATGGTGTTAGATTTGTAAATTTTAGGGTGTCATCGATCCCAATTCACGAGTGATGGGTAGATGAGGTTTAATGTTTGAGTTATAGGGGATACTGCAGTGTAACAAGGGTTATGGTAAGGATAGCCATGTTAGAGAATAGGTTCATAGAGGCGAGGTCTTTGTAAAGACTACACTGGGAATCTGTTTCACTTTCATTTTTAGAAAAACTATCCTCACTCTCAGAAGAAGCATACTTGTTATTTGAAGGGTGAGACTCATACAAATGGACATCAATACCCAATTTACCTAGTATGTGATGAGGTATTGAAAGAGCTTCTAACGGACCTTATTCTTAGTAGCCACAACCACATCCTTGATATCTCATAGTAAGCATGATTCATTAGGAATAACATACCTAGATGACTTGTAACACAAATCCATTTCATCATCTTGAGGATGAAATATAATATCGTTGAGGATTCTTTCATCTTCTAGCAAGCCACCGAAGTGAAATTGTCAAAAGGGAAATTCTCCCTTGATCTTTGGAATTTGTAGCATGGTCTACCATGTGCTTGGGCTGATGTTTTGAATCATAAGGGCTTGCTAAAGATTATACTCTCCACAACCATTGTTTATGACCTTCATCTCCCATGTAGCAAAAGGAGATTCCGATGTAGATGCACTATTATCACTAGGAGTCAGGGTGTTTGGATCCACTCATGAAGCGAGGGCCTCCAACTGAACAGGGACAAAAATATTTGTAGAAGGACACTCGTAAATGGTAGGAAAATAGCCCAAAATGCTCTACAATGAGCAAATGGTTGGGGATCCCCTTGTATAGTAAGTTTTTATCCTTCATACTGCAATTTTAGACATTGATGATACATTGATGGCACGGCCTGCATGGCGTGAATCCATGGGCAACCAAGCAAGATGTTGTAAGGGAGCTCCAGTTCAAGACATGGAACTTCGTATCATGGGTTATAGGACCAACTTCTAATGAGAAAGTGATCATTCTAGCTGATTGTCTTTCTTCATTGTCATACGCCTTTATGGTGATGACCTTTGTCTCCAAATCAGCTTATGTGCTTAGCCTAGTTGATGAACTAGTTTAAGAATACAAATGTTAAGACCCGATCCACCGTCCATAAGAACTCTCTTGACCTTCTTACACTTGATTATTACCTCAATATGTAAGGGTAGGTTATGGGAGGGATTTTTAGTTAAGGCTTCGTCGGATTGAAGGTTATGTGTCTTGTGGGAGCGATTTGCGCTACCATGGCTTATAAATGCATAGGGTCAACATCAATAGATACTCCTGATCCTTATAGGGTTTTGCAAAGTATATCCTTATGGACGTTAGAAATATTTAGAAGGTATAAGATTGAAATCTTAGCTGTAGTCTTCTCTAGTTGATCTAACACATCATAATGACTCTCTTGAGGAGGAGGGGGAGTAGGTTCGGAATTTATAACAAGGTGAGCTCGTCACATTGCCACGACGCACTCTCTTGTTTTAATTCTAATTATATTGATTTTCTCAATGAGTGGGTCAACACAACCTATCAAGGCATCAAAATGGTCTTTTTTTGACACATAGTTAACATTCTTATTTTGAGACGATTGTCCCCGATCCGGATTTTTCTTTTCTTCGTGATTGGGAAAAGGATCTTTGAAGATCCCTAAGTTTACATTTGGAGATTTTGCAGTGGCAGCAGAGTCTACTTCAATATCACCACTGTCGACTAGGTCTTGAATATAGTGTTTTAATCTTAAACACTTGTCAGTTTATGACCCTTTACGCAGTGAAACCCATAAAATTCATTATCTCTAAACCATGATGGTTTAGGTGCATTGTCCTCATAGGGTTGTGTTTTAGGGTACTTAACCATGTTAATGGACTATAACTAAGGAAGGCTAACACCCTTGCCACCTCTAGTCAATGATCTAAGTCTAGGAATGTAACATTAAGATAAAAGATTAAAGGAATGCTTAATTAACATGAATACAATTCAAAATCTAATTAAACATGCCTACTAATGTGCTCAATTACCTAACATGGGCCTAAATAGACCTAAGAGGGCAATAAAATTGGTATGGTTGCTACTCCAAACAATGGTGAAATGACCTCTCCAAATGACTTGTTAAGCCACTTTAGATATTCATTTACTAACCTTGTTGAAGGCCTTAGGCAAGGATTGAACTTGGCTATATATCATATTTATTATATGAGATGCAAATCAAAGCATGGTGTAAAATATTAAGGTATGAGGTGAGTTGATTTTATAGTTTTCACTTTGAGAAAAATAATATTTTGGTGCATGTGGGACTAAAAGCCTAAATTAGATTAGAATTACTAATCATGATTAAGCTTTGCTAATCACAATTAGTGAATTACCAAGTGATTAAGATGTGTGGAGCCTTAATCAACCACTTAGGGTCAACTAGGAGGCTAGGATAAGCTTTTGAAGTTCTTTGAGATGTTGTGGAGGAAAGTGGGGTGATTTTGAGTGGTCACAAGAGGGGTTTGAGCCAATATTAGGGCATATTGACCAAATCAAGGGCAAAATAGGCTTAATTAGCTTATAATCGCTAATTGTCTATTTTGAAGAGGATTTTGACTTACGATTCACCATAAAGTGGCATCCTGAATGCAAAAGGGGTTACATAATCAACAAAGCATTGTTAATTGGATAAAGTGGTAAGAAATGTTAGTTAATTAGCAAAGATCACTAATTATAACGAAATTGGCAAGAATGAGAGTGATTTGTGTGTGTTTGGTAATAAGATTGCAAAAGCGGAATTTAGGTGTCTACGGTGTTCTTCATGTCATTTGAGTTTAGTGTAGGCATGATTAGAGTTCAATTTATTTATTTTCGGAGTCTTTTTACGCGAAAGGGTTTTATACACACCCATTTTTGCACGTGCTTCATTTTCGAAAATGATTACAAAAAGGTCTCCAATGATGATTCATATCTTTTCAGAAGGTGTTCGAGCTCCTAAACCTATTTGCAACTTATATTTATAGCCTAATATGTCTTACTTAGCCTCCGTATTCTTTTCCCAAGCTCCCCACTTCATTTTCCTTTGTTTTTGGCCTTTAGTGTCAAAACCACAGCCCAAGCAGGGCGGTGGTTTTCGGCGGTCCAGTAATCACCGCTTAGCATTGAGCGGCGGTCTTGTGTGAATTTTCTAGAATGGTTCACTCATCCTTTGAATGCATGTAACTCAACTCCAGTTCAGTTTTGGACACGTTTCTTAGTCAAATTTCCTAAATTTAGGCTTGATTTGTTCATGCTTAACTCCTCTTTCACTTGTGATTGTTGATTGCATAGTTAACTACCTCTTCATGTGATGATTTGGCATCCCATTGCTGCCAAGTGTGCTTGTGCACTCTATAACTAACTTTATATAAATTGATTGCTTATTTTCAAGCAAATGGTCGAGAATTATTTTGTGCTTCCTTGCAATTGTTAAGCTACCTTATTTCATGTTGGAAAATGCATAGCCAATCTCAACTCTATTGTGTTATCTTTCTTCCACTTGTATTGTTCTAGTCTGCCAATTCAAGCTTCCCATTGCTCCAACGCTTTCCTTCTATTTTTGTCACTGCATTCCCAACCTCTGGACTCACGTGGATATGAGGAACTGAAAAGATAAACTGAGGGGACAAATTATCAAACAATTGGATTTACCTTTGTTCGTGAATTCCAGGTTGGAGTTGTTTGATTTCCTTCATTTCTACAATTTATTATTGTTACATCATATCAAACAGAGTAAAAATCAATTTCCTTTCATTTGCAAGTAGTTAATTAATTTCCAAGAAGGTTTGCATCTTTCATAGCAGCTCCCAGTGATAGATCTTCTTCTTCTTATCCCTATGGATTTGGAGGGAAGAATATTTGTAGGAAGTTGTCTACATATCATAGATTAATTGGAAAAGTTCTTGTTTTAAATTAGTTTAGACTTAATACACAAATACATAGGCGAATAGCCACATCCGACTATTTTGCTTGTTTAGGATTTATTTGTTTAGAGTAAAAGCAATTTGTTGTTTGTGATTGTAATGTCTCAGTTTTGTTGATTTGTTTAGATTAGTTTCCCTTTTCAATATTAGAATAGATTGTTAACTTCATCTTAGTTAATTTGGACACTTCAAACTAGTTTAATATTTAGATTCAATCAAGTAGATCAAGCCATAGGGAATTTATGCTACCCGCTCATAGCCACTAAATCTCCCCTTTTCCAACTCAACTACTAGGAATTCACACTACCAGGTCTTAGTCACTGATTCTCCTATAGTTAGTCATCCACATTTCCACATTGACTTTCCTGACACAACCTCGAGGGGTCGAGTGTGGGTTGAAGATCGTGTGTCAATTTTTCATCCGTATAGGTTCCCTTATGGGAAAGACCCTCTCAGGTCGTTCACGTCCACAAGCTTAAATTTGACGGACGTCATATCATAAATTTTCCAAGCGTGTAGATGCTCACATTGTATCGTAAATTTGACATGTCAAACATCAAAAGCTTTGCTTTAATCATCCTCAACTTCAATTCAAGCGGTTTTGAGTACTTGCGTTGCTCGATTTGATGCGGACATAGATATCATTAATTGATGGCGGTGGAGAAAGGGTTTGAACTTGAAACATGGAGAGATCGAGATCTTCTGCGGAAGTGGCGGGCCTGTAAAAATTACAGATGCCCATGCAACCTTTGTTTTACATTCCGAAGGTATTTCTTTTTCCTCTTTTCTACGTCTCCTTTGCACTGTAACTCCCAATTAATTAGGGTTTCGAGGCCAGGATGGTTGTATTGTTGTTGTTGCAGGGACATGGTGGCATGCGGGGTTTCATTTGACGACTGCAATAGTAGGGCCGACTATTTTGGCACTGCCTTATGCCTTCTGCGGCATGGGATGACCACTCAAAATGTTTTCCTCTCCACCGCGGTGGCAGTCACCTTTTACTCTTATTTCGTCATGTCCAAAGTGTTGGATGATTGCAAAAAGCAGGGCCGAAAAATCTGTGTTCACATACCAATGTCAAAGACAACTCCATCCACATTTGATTAGTCCATGCTCTAGACAACAACCTTAAAAATAATTAACCCGTAACATCTTTGTGCTTACCATCTATATCTTTATCCAAATACCTCCTATAATTATTATTAGGGGGTCGGTTGGTTCGTTCGGATACTAGGAAGTTATTAAGGAGCGAGGCACTCGACAACATTGACTTTAGAACTCCTGACAACTTCATGCGTGGTGGGTCGTTTCTTGGTGCAAAGCAAGGCCAACTAGAAGATTTTTCTTACAATCCCAAGATCCCCAGTTGCTGCAACTTCTATATCAACAATTTCCATGACTATGTTGTTTTCTACTTTTGATAGAATCTGTGTTCACATGCTAATGTTAAAGACAACTCCATCCACATTTGATTGCTCAAAAACCTTAAAAATACTTAAAGAGTGTACAGTGTAAGCTTCAAAGAAAATTAACAAATAGAAATCTTTCCGACTTAAGAAAATTTGAGTCATTTTCCACAGCTTATCATCTCGTCAGGAACTCCGGAAGAACAATTATATAATCGTATACATCATATTTGTCATTAAGCCTTGATGTTATTGCTCATTCAAGGTCAATGTAACCAATGACACCCATAACATAGGTAGAGGTTCTTTATAGTGGGGATAAGGCCCTGATTTCCCAACTTCTTCCAGCATTGCAGAACCTAAACTCGATTTGTTGCTTGTGAAAAAAGGCCACACTTTTATCTTCTTTGCCATGGGAGTAGATTTCTAGGCTAATTTATGGTATTAAATCTTACATAATGCTACTTCAAGTTTGGACTTCATGGTGGACTTGGTTAAGGTGCGAATCGAGATCCGACAAGTCTTCTGGTATGCATTATGTGATTGCAGATCTGTCTGAATTCTCCACTTCTGTGTTTGTAGAATATTATATTTAGGTTTTCTGGCTTGTTCCAACGTTTGCATGCTCATTTTTAGTTGTTTGTCTTAGGACATGGTGTTTAGGCAAGACAGTTCTAGGTCATTGCATATATCTTGGTGTTATCGTTTCATCCTTTTAATCACTGTCCAAGAAAAAATAGTGTAAAAAAATACCTTCTCGGTTCACAGTCCTTATTCTAGCATTGACAAACTCTAGGGTGTCATCTACTCGTTGGTATTTGTGGAAGGGCAGGACAATCATTGCAGCCCTCTTTTCTTCGGCAATGTTACATATATCTTTGTGCATGTCTTAGAATGCAGAGATTTCAGTCATGGGTCTCACTGCTACCTTACTCAGCTGCTCATATGCATCAAAAGTGATTAGTATTAATATCTGGTCGTCATGTGACCTTCTTCTGTTCCAGAAAGGGTGGCCATTTTTTCTTGCCTTGTGAACCATCATGATGGATGAGGACCTTTCTGAGAGCTCCACCAGGTGCATGATATAGAGGCGGAGGGCAGGCTTTCTGATTCCTCTCGAGGCTTCCATTAAGTTTATGATTGCAAGGATGTTCTTGGTACCGTGCACACATGCTAGAACTCTGAGCTCGTCCTTTGGTGTGTCTCTTTGTATTTTCCTGTGCTTGTATGCGACTTGCTTCCTTGCTGGCTTGTATATGGACATTACGAGTGGGGTAGTGATGAATGTAGTGAACATAGCCATAAGAACCATAAAGGGAAAACACTACATCATTCAAAACCTGAAAACCAAAAGAAACAAGGTGAGAAGGTAATACAAGACAAATTAAATTCCTTATGGAATATGAATCAGATAGCAAAATTCAACTAGGTCTCTTGATACACAAATACAGAGATAATGTGTTTCGAATGGTACATAAGAATCAGAGAGCAACTTCTGAAAAAAAACTGTGTATGTTCTTTTTAGTTGATGTTTCAGATCACATTCCCTGATCCATCATCAGAATGAGGATAATAAGTATCGATTTCCTTTTCTGTCCTATGATCCACCTACTGGCATTATGGTTTTTCCTTTTTATGTTATGTGATCTAGGTATCGCATCGTGGATCTTGAGGGTTTTCATTCTTTAAAAAGCAAACCTGAGCCTGCAATTGCCAGTTTATACTTAATATCCTCTTCCTGATGATAAATCATGTAGTGTGATCCAAATCATCGATCAAAAACAACAAATCCACATCATTTTTCCATATGTCCCTCTCTAAGAAAAATACATATCATTCTCTAATATCAAATTTGAGTGATGAGAAGTGGCTCATCCAGTTGTTCATGACATTCACTACGGATGTCAATTTGTGGTCACATTAACAATGGGCCCGAAACTGCCCATTAATTGCAATCACCTACAAATTGACAAGATGTTACTAATGCCTGCAACATCAGAGCAATATGCAATCTCCTAAAAGTAAATCCTACTACTCTTCAAGAAATGCAATACAACATAAGTAAAATCCCAAGATAAACTCCACAATAAATAGATGTATGTAATATATTTAATAAGATCCTGATAGGAATGAATTGTGTAGAATGGCAATTTTAAATGTATAATGGCACACTACAAGAGGCAAGACAAAGGATGATTTTGGAATGAAATGGCATTGCATTAATTTCTTCTCTTTCAAGGTATAAGTGTATATAATACTACTTTAGATATTTCATAGGATGATCATGTTTGCGATTTGCGGCTACGCAATACTTGAGGACTGCTCAATTCCACTTGAGCTGGGCAAAAGCAACATGTAATCTCCTAAAAAAGTAAATCTGTCTGCTCTTTTAGAAATGCAGTGCATCCAAGTGAAATCCCAAGATACAATTTTACAATAAATAGACGTATATGATATATTTAATAAGACCCCTATAGGAATGAGTTGTGTAAAATGGAAATTTTAAATGTATAAATAATGGCACACAACCGAGGCAAGACAAAAGATGATTTTGGAATGAAATGGCATTACAATAATTTGTTGTCTCTCAAGGTATACATGTATCTAAGACTACTTTAGATAGATCATAGGATGATCACATGTTTGCCTAATAAAACTTGTGGTTGGACAATGCTTGAGAACTGCAAACTCTCTTTCTGTTGTGGGTGTGCTTTTTCTCGGTTGAAAAAGAAGCTTACTTACCTAAAACTATTTAAACCATTTGGAAATACCACAAACCGCAAACTTTATACATATAGATATATCCTGGTTAATATCACCTAACTACAAGGCGTGAAGAGCGGTGGCATGCTACGAGGGACATCAATAATTTAATCATTTCGGCTATCCAAAGCACCGATCACCACCCTATAGTTAGCGAGATCCGAGATCACTAGGAGTAAGATTAGCCTTAGCCTACAATCGTGAATGTAATTAATACAAATATATTGATTACTCAAGACTAACCACCATCATACAGCTGGGCTTCTCAATTCTAATTTATCTCACTTTCCAAATCCCACTTGGTGTCCCCGCATTTCACCCTGAAATCTGGGACTACCTATTTAAAAAAGCGTACTTTTAAAATAATGGGTGGTTTTGTGTTTTTATTGCGTAAAGTTTTTGTAATGTGTCAAGATATTTCCAAGGAGTCATATTAGTCATTTTCGCCAAAATACCCGTAGATACCCAAAATTGTTATATTCATCACTAGGGTTTGCTGCATGGGAAATTTGTATTTAATTATTTTGAGCCCCGTTTGAGGCAAATTGTGCTCGATTTAAACCTGTTGTGATCGCACATGTCAATTTTCCCATATACCAAGAGGGGTTTTAACCAGAATGAATCCTGGGTTTTATTTGTGCGTTTTGTGTTTTTTGTGTTTTCCCGTTTCGTTTTCTGTGAAATTTCTCTGGATCAATTCCTTTGTCGGTTTGGCCTAATTCTTGGCCTAGAGTATCTGGAGATCACCTATGCACGTTGTGCCAGAAGGAATTCGCCATCGAGGTCTGGTTCTCTCGGAAAAGACGAAGTCGTGCACCAAAAAGCTTCTTCTGGGCAGCCACATTTTTGGAAAAAGAGGGTTTGAAGTGAATCATGGGATTTTTGGAAGCAACAGGCAGGTGAGAATTTTGTACCTGCCTAGCAGGGTACTTTTTCCCATGAAAGCAATGCCACTTAAGTCACAATGGGAAAATTAGAGGCAAGAGGCGGGAATTTCTTACCTACCTTGCAGGGTAAAAATTCCCATTGTGAAATAAAAGAAAAATCACTTAAGGCATTGATGGGATTTTATTACCTGCCTTGCAGGGTAAATAATCCCATTATGAAAGTCAAACAACTTAAGTGGATCATGGGATTTTCGAGCTACCTTGCAGGGTAAATAATCCCATTGTCAATTGACTTTTAAAAATAGAAATTGCTTATGCCAAAAAGTGCGACCCCTTTAGGGAAAGAAGGGCAGCTTTAAATGCATTAAATTAATTAATTTCTTCTCCAATTTTGGTGCCCAGGCTTGTGGAAAAGTCAACAAAGGGAAAGTGGACAAAGGAAGTCAGAATTAGAAGTTCTAAAATTAAATATATT
Source organism: Taxus wallichiana var. yunnanensis (assembly GCA_018340775.1). Lineage (NCBI taxonomy): Eukaryota > Viridiplantae > Streptophyta > Pinopsida > Cupressales > Taxaceae > Taxus > Taxus wallichiana. The sequence goes on along the minus strand of CM031235.1, from coordinate 696,061,070 downwards.
ATTTATTTAATGCAGCCCCTTCATGTCAAAAAAGTGCGCCCATTTGGGAGATGAATAATATTTTTTTACGTATTAATTGATTTAATTAATTCTTATTTTCAAAGTGGCTAAGGTCAAAGCATACTGTGAGGCTTAACTTAACTAGAAGTAGAAGGCTAAAATTAAATAAATTAAATTTATTTAATGGCAGCCATGAGTATGCACAAAATAGGCGCCCCATTTGAAGAGTAAAGCTTATTAAATAATTAATTAGTTATCGTGGAATAGGAGAGACATTAATTAATTATAGAATTATGAGGATTATATAAGCGGGGGCTGCCATAAGGATGAATTAATTAATTCAAAAGCGAGAAGTGCAGCCTGACAAAAAGTGGGCCCTATTTAAGAGGAATTTTGCTCGGAAGAAGGTTTAATTATCACTTGGAAGCTTCAAAATTTGGCGCCTAGGTTTGAAAGAGCTTAATTTGTGTCTGAATAATTGTCTGCATAAGTGATACAGGTGCTCAAGTGAAGTTGGTAAAATTCATGCTTGCTTTGCATGTAAATAAAACATCAAATTTTGGGGTAAAGAAGTTGATATATGCAGATTTTTATGATTAAAATCATGTTATTCATGTTTTGTTGCCATCTTTATGCAATTAATTGCAAGAATTCATTACAAGTACTTTTATAAGAGAAAGAGAGCTTGAATCAATGTCCAATACATTGAACATATTCTTTGAATCTCAAGATTTATCCAGATCTACACCGGTTGTGAAGAATTCTAGCCAAATAAAGAGAAAAAGAATTGTTCAGACAAATATAGATACGGCCATGGCAAAGAGGGATGAAAAAGAGAGCACAACAGATTCATGCATCACTTCTAAATTTGTAGACATTGGAGACACAGATCTAGGTCCGAAACCTCTTTATGAATTGATTGACAGATCTAGAACAGGAAAGACTTCCCTCATGCGTGTAGTCAAAAGCAGTGGAATTATTCGAGCTGCAGTGTTTCCATTCACAACCTAGTTGCCAGAGTTTGTTATGGAGTGTGTTAGATCTTACCATCCATCATCTAGATCAGTTTGAGATGTTACGGGAAAACAATAATCCGGTTGGACGCACAGTTCATCAATTATTGTTTGAAGATTCCGGCATGAAAGGTGGTGACTTCTATTAGCATACAGGATGCCGGTAATAGGTGGGAGAAGCATAGAGTTGACTGCGTGAGCATAATGAACAATAGATACATGAAGAAGCCCAGATCTCCTTCCAAGTTCCCAAGAACTCTTTCATGTTGTCCAATCTAGTACAAGAGGTGGATGATATTGCCAAATTGTTATGCAGGATAAATGGCGAAGCAAACGCTCACACCTTCCACACATGGATGTATGCTTTCATCAAGACCATTGAAGTCAACAAGGTTAATTCCATAATCAATTGGTCGGAAATCATTAGCGACAACATTGGTGAGCAACTCGAACGTGAAGCGTACTTTCAACTTCAAAATGACTTCCTATTTGGTATATGCAGCAGCTTCACAAGGCATCTTCTCCAAGTTGGATAGATGTGGTGTTCTTTCCAAGGACCCTATTTTCGAGTGTTACCCACAACTTACTGTACCTGCGTGCAAGAAAGATTACAAGGTGGTCAATGATGGATTCTTCTACGAATTCATTTGCAGGCTAGATGACAACCTAAAGGCCAACAGGGTGAGCAAGGAAGTGTGGGAAGTTGTGTCCAGGATTGGCGGTCTCTTCATTCAATTTGTGGATTTCACATATGTCAGGGTCACCGGCTTTTCTGGAGAACCAGTTAAGTTGCCCAGATATCCGAATGATAGATTGGTCACCATGGAGCTGAGCAGACAACTTGTGGAGATGCACGACCTTCAGTCGAAATGACACAAGTCTATGGGCTTCTTCTCAATCACTGTGGGCCATTATAGCTACTAGAGCATTCATAAATCCCGAAGAGTGGAAGCGGAAATGTTCTCTAAGTACGAGCAAGAGTTATTCCCAACACGATCAACTTTGATCCATTTTGAGTAGCCGGAAGACGAACTCCTAGGAGTACACACATGTGCCTTTATTAGAAGATTTCTGGATGAAGTGCAAAAGTGAGTACGAGGTTAGAAAGAAAGATTTCGGCAAGCTATCAGTATGGAAAATGTTTGACTTTGGATTAGCACGGATACCTACGGATCTTAAAGATGATGGGCCTGTGTTACTTGACACATACCATCAAATGGCAAGAGATAGAGCTGTACTTGAGGTTAATGTAGGGGTTGCCATACATTGAGGAAAGGTCTGCAGCTATTTTGGTGAATATTTCAAACTGTTTATTGATGTGAAGGGATATTGCCTTGATGAAACATTGATGAATCAAATCACGGCAACTTCAGAACATGAGATTCCCTCAAGAGGAAGCACAAAGGAGAAAGTAGCAGAAAAGGCACGAGAAGATTAAAGTGAACAGAAGGTCTCATTCGAAGGAGAAGATCACTTCTACAGCTATGGTGTTAGTTTCGGCTTCTCCAGCATCCAGTACTTCACCAATTGTTGCACCTCAGCAGGACAATGTCATTCCTCCATTGAATCTGACAACATTCATCTTCTCTCCTTAGCCACTCCGTTCAGCACTTGTTCCTGAAGAAATGTTGAAGCTGTAGATGGTAGATTTTGAAAGAGCTTTATCTTTGAACGATTCAGAGGATGATAGCCACAACACTGTAGCGGTTTCAGATGGAGAGGAATCAGAGCGCGAGATAGTGGTACGCTCAGCAACTTCTCATTCTCCGAGAAGTAATTTCTCAGAATGGTTGACTTCGCAGTTGGTTCCAGAGGCTAGAGAGGAAATCAACTTGGAGGAACACGACTTGTAGTTGCTCCTGAGTCTAGGCAAAAGACAGAAAACCTAAAGTTGCTAAGGTAACTTCAAGGTTGATCATCGAGGAGTCAAGGCAGAATTTTGTTGAGATGTCAGTTATGGCGAAGGAAGAAAGAAGATGAGCTCATGGCAGAAGACATAACAGTGACTAGAGTACCCATAGGTCAAGCCACCACAGAAGGATTGAAGCAGGATACACAGACATTGATAGATGCTCTATTCCTTAGGCTTAACAAAGAAAAGGTGGAGAAAGTTGAACTTGAAAGCGGTATCTCGGTTGTGTGAAATTGTTGCCAAGGTTGCTAAATCTTCCACTCAGCCAATTTCAGCTCAAAAGCGGCGTGATCGTCGATGTAGGAAATGGAAGATGTAAGTAACCAGGTAAAAGCTATCGACAAATGGAAAAGTCTGATTATTCGTCAAGATTCTATACAACTTAGAAAGGTGCTAACCCGCCTAAAGCTTATGAAAGATGTAGCATATCAGTTGAAGCAACTGATGACAAGCACAGTAGATATGAACACAGTTGCTAAGAGTAACTTGAGTACTTTGGCTGAAATCAATAAGTTGCCGAGAGAAGTGTTGATTGCAGAACAGATTGTGCCTGATGGATCAATTGAGAAGGGGAAGCAGTTGGAGTTTGCAATATCTTTCGTTTGAAGATCTGCGGAATTATGCTGAAGAGGATGCAGACACTTGAGACTACGACATCATCTTTACCAGACAATCTCATTGCTTTTACTCATGAGGAAGTGGTCGGAAATGTTACTTCATACACACGGATCATTCCTAGCAGAGTTCCTAATTCCCTGGAAGGGTCTCTTCTGATGGTGCAAGGGAGAATTGATGGAGCCGTTAAGCCTTTCACGATGAATTCCATCAGCAGACTGGTGGCACTGCAATCAGATATTGAGAAGTTCGGGCCTAGCTTGGAGGAGGTAGAAGCATGTATTAGGGTGTTGAACGAAGGATTACTGCAGTTCAAGACAGAAAAGGAAGTTGTGGCTAAGACAGATGGGAAGATGCTTTGAATTACATGTTCGATAAGTATATTCGATATCGAACGAACAAAAAGAAGATATATATGTTATAGGCCGACGTGTCTTTCTTCTTCTACTTTTTCTTCTTCTATTTTCCACGTTCCCGAATGAAATTGTAAAACTTTAAAGTTATTGGTTTTGAAACCATTACTTTAAGTTATGTGGAACAATTCTATTAGTTAAGTGACAGTTGTGTCACTTGAAGAGGAATTAGAGGAGGATGATTGCTAGATGTTATCTTTACCTTTGTTTATGTTTCAATTCAGTTGAGTTTCCCATTTGTACTTTCCTTCTATATTATATAAGTAGGATAAGAACCTTTGGGTTAAGGCTCGAAATTTGTAAGCGGTGTTTTTGTGTTCCAGACTTTGTGCTGAAACCCCTGATAGCTATTTGAAGTAAAGGAATAAAAAGGAGCAATTTTTTGGAGAACTTTGTGTCACGGTGCATTTTGTTTCTAGCTTTTTGTCTTAGATCTTCTAATAAACTATGTTATTTTAGATTTAATTAGTCAGTTGTCTATGCTTATACTTCGTGTGTTGATATCTATTGGTTTCTTCTATGTGCATGCAATCAACTCATTATCTATTGATGGAGTTACACATCTTCCTATTTCTTCCCTATGTGTTATTATTTCCTTCTTCTTGTTGGTTGGATATTTTGTCAATCCAAAATATGAGGTTCAACCACAGTATATGGGATTAAATCCCTCCTCAAAGACAGGTGAGGCTTTCTGCTTATTACTAATCTAAAACACAACAAAAACAATATATACAGTATTCACACTAATCTAACCATTGGGGTTGGGATAGAATCCCGAAATCCACATTCACACGATTCAAAGGTATTGCTTTCGTAAATGAACTGGTCGAAACTATTACAATGAAAGAAGAACAATGGAAAGGAAATGAGAGAAACGTATTTTCTTTCGAGTAAACACAGAGCACGAAATAATCATACGGGCTTTAGATCATAAATATAATGTCTGAAATGATTAGAAACACTAAGATGCTACGCAAAGAATAGCTTAAGATCATGAACGTAAGAACAATGTCTTAAGAAAGATATATCCCACAACACAAAGTTTGCAAAATAATATCAACTCCTATTCTTCAAAATGATTAAAAGAAAACACAAAGTTTTTCTTCTTTCCAATAGCTCTGAATATTCCAAAAATCTCGACCCTTTGGAATGCATAAGCATCCCTTATTTATAATAAAAGGAAACGAGAGAAAATAGGATAAATCCTAGAAAATAGTGTTCTTTAAAAAGAGTTCTATTTTGCTTGACTCTCGTGCAGGAGACCAAGTCAAAATTTGCTTCCTATGCGACGAAACAGAAATGAAAAAGACATGTCAATTTCAAGATTGAAATGACATGAAACATTGGGACTTAATCTGAATCGTCATCTTTCGCTCCTTCATCTTTCTCTTCCTCCAAATTTGAGAATTGCTTTGTTCCAAAATTCTTGGAACTTTTGAATTATGCCTTGCATTTCGTTTTCATCAGGCGCAGTGGAATGATCATTCAAAACTTCGTAGGTTTCATGGGTATCACTAGCACTGCCGGGAAGCTTTTTCAATCTTTTGCTGAGCTTTCTCAAGGCCTCCAAAGAATTTTCAATTCTTACAAACCGATCAATGATCTCAATACCAAATCCGTGTGTTGGTTCATGCTGAACAGACTCTTGGACTTGTTTGAAAAGATCATCTGCTGATAGGATACCTGAGTTTCCAACTGACACCTTTGGACAAATCTTCAGCAACTCTTCTTCCAGATCACTTTTTCCATCAATCAATTTATCCCTTGATTCTCTCAACTTACCGCAGGCTTCGTTGAGAATCTTTACTCTGAACCTGATGGCTTTGGTCAGCTGGAAATGCTTATCCGTATGTGGGATGATGCCTTCTTCTACCAAGAGATGTGATGGTATTTGCTTTAATACCTGGAGAGCTTCAAAAGTCAAATCAAGATGTCCAATTTCTTGAGAGAAATCATCGTCCATCTTCTCTCCATCCTTCTACATGTCCCCCAAAGATTGATGAACTTTCACAACATCTTGAATCACTTCCTTCCCCTGTTGGAGCAGCCTTTGGATCCATTCATGGACCACCCTTCCTTTTTAGCAATCTTCTCAATTGTAGGCAAGCGATGAGAAATCAAATCCGGCGAGGGACGAAAGAAGATGGTATGGATTGAGGGTTTTGAGAGTTTAAGCAAAACCTCAGTCAACTGCTCTACTTTTCCTTTAAGCTCATCTTTGCTATCTTTTGTTTCTTTCAACTTCTGGCACAATACGTTTGTGGCATCCCGTGCATCTTGTTGCGCCTTCTGCTGTCACTTTTCCTAGAGCCACCCTAGTTATCTGATAATCAGAGGTTGTTATGTCCTCTTTAGTTTTGTCAGTCGCGGGAGTGGCGATCTCTGCGAACTTATCCCCTGAAGCGTCCACCAAAACCCTTGAAACTATTTTAGGTTTCTTGGCTGATTTAGCAGTAGAAGCCTTGAGTGAGCTGAAATCAAAGGCTGGTATGGGTACAATCACCTTCCTCTTCCTCGGAGTTTTCTCGAGTAGCCATTGCGGCGTATCAGAGGAAGTTGCCACTGTTGTAGAAGCTGGTATCATACTCTCAAGGGGAGAAGATTCTACTAGTGGAGGGGGAATAGTTACCAATGTGGTAGTAGATCCGATAAAAAGAGGCACAGGAGGGGGCGTGTTGGTGATCACTTGGGTCCCGGAGAGAGGGGTGAGAGTCCGAGAAAATACTGGCCATGATTGAAGAAGTTGATGGAGAATGAGGAGGTAGGAGTGGTTGTGAGGGAGGAGGCGCAGATTCAGACTCCAAAGCCTGGGATGCAAGAGATAAGGTCTCTTCAGTTGGGCAATCAACAAATGATGAAACCAGAGTGGCTTCCTTCTTCTTCCAAAGTAATTTCTACTATTTCGGTGGTGTTGGTGATTCTGGCACATCCACCATTTCAACTGGAGAAATAATTGAAGAGATTTCTCTTTCTTTCCTCTTTTTGACAAACTTGACCTTTATAGGCCCCTAGAAGATTTTTTGTCCTTTTCCTTTTTGGAGGGCCCCGCCTCTGAAGCAGCCAACTTTGAAAACTTATCATCTTTAAAACTCATTCCCCAAGAGGAGAGCCATGCTTTGGTGGATGCAAGAATCGAGCCGACCTATCTGTAATGGAGGCTTTTCACTGATTGACCAATCAATAGGTGGGAAAACATATTGATCTTCATTTAGTCCATCATAGGAAAGATCCGAACACTTTCATTGTCACTAGTACCTTCGGTAAGTCAAGTGACTCAAGTGTTTGAATCTTAGCAAGTGTCAATCTGCTATGATCCTTTCTACAAACAAACCTCATCACGCGAATCAATCCGGATGTCCTCTATGCTTGGTGCAGTACATGCGGTGCGGGGTTCCATACGCCACGAGGACTCCTCGAATGTCAAACCCGTCTCGGGGCTTCATATGCTTCTTCAACTTGTCCTGAAGCTCATGGATAACATTTTTAGCTTTCACCACTATCGAACAAGTGTATCTTCCAATAGAAATTGGGAAGGATACAACAGCCTTATGTTTACTTTGTTGGAATTTATGGAAATCCAACAGTTGCCTAACCAATTCCATCAATATCAGTTTATCCCCTGGATATCGGGGCAGACGGAAAGGATCCCCCGAGTACATGACTACCCGAAGATATGTGAACTTCTTGAATTGTAAGAAGACACATCCCCATTTGGAAACTTCAGCCCAGGCCTCATCTGAGACTCTTGTCTTCCTCAATTCAGGGTTTAACCTGTAGATGTTTTCATAAAAGAAGGCATCATTCACCCTTCTGAATTGGTCTTGGGACCCTTTTCTTGTCAGTTGAGGGAAATACTGATAAACCTGGTTCACCATCTGTTTCCCTTGATATCGAACCCGGATAGTTCCTCATCCCGGCATTGCGCAGGTGATATATGAAGACATATAAAACTTCCTGTGGGACAAGATTTGTTGTCATTTGGGAATCTATCTCATTACTAATGAGAGTGCCCCAATCAATCCTTGCTGACTCTTCTTGATGGTGATCATGAATTGATACATCCACCCTTGGAAAACATTTGATTCGGGTAAACCAAAAACCCGACTCAACAGAGTGATGATGTCATTGATTTCCTGAATGAAATCACTCTTGGGGATAAGTCTTGTCAATCTGAGACGGCCGGTTTGGCTTTGATCGAGAACTTCTTATTTACATGCTTGATACAATCTTCCTGATCGTTATCCCAAGCTTTCTGAGCTGACTTGATATCCAACTCTCCATATTCTTCAAAATTGGGCAGTTTGAGGAGGTCATCAAAGTAACCTCCGTCTAACTTGATCACAACTTCTCCTTTGATTTCTCACAGCAACGGAAGCAGAGTCATAACTGGAAGCGCAGGCTAAGATGAATTGGGCAGTGAGCGGACATGGGAAAACCCGCTGCAAGAGGTAAACCGCTATCGGCTATCGATTTCATCCATGGAGTTTGGGAGGAACTCCTTACCCTACTCCAAAAATCCTCAATATCTATATTTCTGAGCTCTGTATCTCGGATGTCATAATTGTAATCGATATATGATGGAGACTCCACCTTTATGAACTTGTATTTCATCCTTCTGACTTCTCAGTCTTTTCTTGCGATGGACCGAGTCTACGACATGAAGGATTTCGAAGGAAGAGAGTTTCGGAGATCAGGAGATGTTGCACACTGTGAAAACCCCGACCTCTTTGGAGATGCTTTGGAAAGATGGAAGAGTCCGACACACCTGAGGAGGATGTCGGGAATCCAAAAACCCGACGAGCGAGGATGTCGGAGATTTGAAAGCCCGAGCACGCCAAATCTTCGATATCTGCGGGTTTTTGATCTTGCATGACAACCCTTCAAACCCGAGAAGAGGGAACAGGGTTTTGTTGAATTTAAAACATACAAGTTCTTTCTTTACCATTCATATACCAAACATATTTTAATTCGAACAACATTTCGGAAATAACACTAAATGATAATTCGAAAGAGATAAACCCTAAAACATAAACCCGGTTTTAGAAAACAACCCAAAAAGGTAAAAGATAAAAACTCCACAAACCTGATAAAAATGGGAAGAATTCCTCACATAATCAATCCATAAAAACTATGAACAAAGAATGGAGAGAGATACCTTGACCGAGAGCAAGGAAAGATCAAAACGGAAATTCAATCGGGCACAGGCGAGTTTCGGGTTTCGAGGTTGGAGAAGCATGCGTGAAAATCCACGAGGTAAAAATACGTCCGGTAAAAATGACGTGGAAATCCGCATATATATAAGAAAATTTGCAATTAATACACTTGGTGGCACATGCCAACTCACCCGACAACTCGGCATTAATGCCATGTCAGCATGCTCGGGAGGTCCGAAAACCCGACACAAAGGTGTTTAGAGCAATTCGGGTTTCGGGTTGCGGAAAACAATTGACATGAAACATGATGCTTAGATGCTTCAAAGTTCCGAAAACCCGACATGAAGGACTTAGGAAATTCAGGTTTCGGGTTGCGGGAAACAATCGACATGAAGCATGATGCTTAGACGAAGACATGCTCCGATGTTTGGAAGTTCCGCAAACCCGACTCGCCTTAGTCGATGCGGGTTTTGGGTTTCGGGGAACACCAGACATGAAACATCTAAAACACATGTTGTCCTGTCGGTGAAACCCGAAAACCCGATTTTCTCTCATAAAGGCAATTTTGCAAAACCAGCTTAAAATTTCGTAGGGTTATCTGATAGTTTTGGCGTAAACTCAAAACTGAGATAACAGCTAGCTCCAGTTGGGGACTTTCTTTGTGATACCAAAGGAAGAGAACTCAGAATCTCTGGCTTTATCCATTGGGCTACGGAGTCAGAAAAGAAGAAAACCGAAACAAAACAAAACGAAGAAAGAAAGAAGACCAAAAGCAAACACACAACAAAAAGTAAAGTATGTACAATGCAAGAGAACATCTTGCATTAGTGATTGAAACGACTTTAGATGTTGTCATTGAAAAGGCAAAGGGAGTAACCCTCCATCCAGATATGATAGAAGGAAACTATTTTCACCACTCAGCTCATGGATCTTGAAAGGTCCTTTCCACAAAGAATCGAACTTCCCGTGCATTCCTTTCTGCTCCCTCCTCTTATCCCAAAGCAACACCAGGTCTCCAATCTGGAAATTACGCTGCTTTGATTTCTTGTCAAAAAATTTCTTCACTCTGCTCTGATGATCTGCGATGCGATCAACCACCTTGCTTCGTTCCTCTTCTAGCCTGGCTAGGTACATAACCCTTTTCTCAACAGAATTTTGAAAAGCCGTATCTTCGACTGCTTTTGCCAACTGTAAGGTGACAATTCTACTGAGATAGGAATCTCGGCATCGATTCCATACACAGATGATTGGAAAGGGGACATTCCTATAGCTCGCTTTGGGGTAATCCGATCAGCCCACAACGCGTCATACAATGCTTTGTGCCATGTCCTCTGGTTTTCATCTACTAGTTTTCTAATTATGGTAACCAGGTTCTTGTTGCTGGACTCAGCTTGCCCATTGCCTTGGGGATAATAATCAGATGAGTGAGCCAAAGTGATGCCAAATCCATAGCAAAATTCTGTCATCTCATGTGACGAGAAATTAGAGGCATTATCATTTCTGATATTGTGAGGCACACCGAATCTGACAATTATATTTTCTTTAAGGAACTTGCAAACAGCTTCAGAGGTTGCTTGCTTGATTGGTGCGGCTTCCACCCACTTGGTAAAATAGTCTGTAGCAGTCAGCACGTAATTATGTCCGGCACTAGAGGCAGGATTCAATGTTCCAATGAAATCAATTCCCCACTGGCGAAAAGGTTCTTCGATCACTACGGGCTTCAGGGGAAGAGCTGCTAACTTGGGACGACCAACGAAATGTTGACAAGCTTCACACTTGGACACCCACTCTGCTGAATCCCGAAAGAGAGTAGGCCAATAGTACCTAGCCCGTAGGATCTTATAAGCTGTTACAGAGGATGAAAAATGTCCTCCGCATGCTAGGCTATGGAAGGACTCTAACAACTTTACCTGTTGTGATTTATCAACACAACACAGGAAAACACCATCAATACCTTTCTTGTATATTCTCATTATCCCACAGGAGGTATCTTGCAGATCTTAACTTGACAGTCCTCTTCTCTTTTTGGCTTAAATGTGGAGGGCATTCACCATAAGTTAGAAAGAAAGCAATATATGTGTACCATTCATCAGTTGTACTCACGAAAAGCACCATGGGCAGCTCTGAAGAAGTATCTTGAGTCTTTTCACACTCTGCTTCAGCATGATTTTCTGTAATCAATTGGCACAGGCCCCTTCCTCGTACCAACTTGGTAGGTCTGATGTCCAAGTCGTACTCCTGAACTTTAGCTATCCAAGTACCTCATTGACTCCCCAGCTCTTGTTGAGTCAAAATGGATTTAACGGCAGTGTCGGGAACGAGAACGAGGGTATGGGAATTCAGCACATAGTACCTGAAATGTTTCACCGCTCGTACCACCGCATAGGCATGCTTTTCAATTTGTGACATCTTTAATTCATGTTCCTTCAATGGGCAGCTCATAAATGCGATGGGAGCTTCAATGCCTTCCCCATTCTCCTGCATCAGGATGGCTGACACTGTGTGAGCAGAGGCGTAGCTGTACATGATGAAATCTTTTTTGAAGTCTGGACATACTAGGATAGGAGCGCAAGCAACTGCCCTTTTGATCTCATCGAACACAAGCTTCCCTTCAGTACTCCATCGAAATGGAACTTTGCCTTTCATCATCCCAAGGATATCCTTGGTTTTGTCAGCAAAATCAGGTACAAATCTTCTTAGGAAATTGACCTTTCCGAAGAAAGAATGAACTCCAGTTTTACTTGTGGGTAGGGTAAGGCTCTGAATGGCCTTTACCCTTTCTGGGTCAATTTTGGTTCCTTCTCTAGTCACGATATGACCCAACAATTTTCCTTCGGTCACCCCGAACATGGACTTCTTAGGATTTAATGAAATCTGTGACGCCTGCATCTCAAAAGTACTTGCTCTAAATGATCATAATGATCACTCCATTTTTTAGAGAAAATGGTCAAGTCATCTAAATACACAACTATGACCTTGCCCATCAGGTCTCTGAATGCCAAGTCCATAGCTCTCTGAAAGGTGGCTCCGGCGTTGATCAAGCCGAAAGGCATCCTCCTGTAAGCAAAGGTACCCCATGGGGTTGTGAAGGCCGTCTTGTGTTGATCCTCCGTAGTTACCTCAACTTGATTGTATCCTGAAAATCCGTCGAGCATGGATAGCATTTCTGATCCAAGATATGATTTGTAAAACCTAATCCATAATAGGCAAAGGATAATTGTCCTTGAATGAAGACTGATTCGGTTAGGAATCAACACAAATTCAGATTTCGCCATTCTTCTTCCTGACAGGGAATGATGTTAGCAATCCAGGTGGAGTGATGGATTGGAAAAATAATTCTAGCATCTAACATCTTACGATTTCCGCAAGGATAGTTCACGAGATCTTGGGATTGTAATGTCTTTGCTTTTGTCTGTACGGCTTCACATCAGGCTTCAAAGGGATACTGTGTTGTACGTCTTTGGGCTTGAAGGATTTTAAATCTGCATAAGACCAGGCTAACACATCCATGTATCTCTTCAGAAGCGAAGTGAATCTTGCTTTCTCTTCAGGGGAACAACATTTCCCAATATTCACCATCCGAGGTTGATCAGACGAACCTAGATTGATTTGATCTACCTTCGAAGAAGAAGCTCCTTCAACTTGCCTTTTGTTTTGAATAAAACGATCATGCTTGTCAAACAAACCCTCTAGAGAAACCAAACCTTTTGGTATCTTGTTGCCTTTAAGCTGGATAAACTCACCATCAACCTCTTGATATGGATCTGAGATAGTTTCACGGAAAGCTGATTCCGAACCTTCAAAATACAGCTCACTGAAATTGTCAGCCTTTTCTAGAAAAGCCAACACATGTTGATCATCATTGAACACTTGCCAGTGAGTCGCATTATCTGGGATACTAGGGGGTACACAATCTCGATAGAGTACGTATCTTGTTTGAACTGAGGATGAGGAAGAAGGAGGGATGCAGACACGGCCAAAGAATCAGCCTTGTCGTTATAATCTCTCAAAACTGCCTTAATAGAGAATGCATCAAAGCATTCTATACTATCCCAAACTTTGTTCCTGTAATGTCTCAAGTGATCATTTTTCACCTGATAGATTCCCCGACACAGTTGTGATGAATCAGCTCCGCATCCCCCTGAACCTTGAGATTTTGAATTCCCTTCTGTCTGGCCATTTCTAATCCTAATAACAGAGCTTCATACTCAGTCGTGTTATTAGTATTATCAAATTGCAACTTGTAAGCTGATGGGAAAATCTCGGAATTAGGAGATATAAGAACAACACCAGCGCCTGATCTGGTGGTTGAGCAACTACCATCGAATTCGAGGGTCCAAATAGCATTGGGATCTTCTTCCTTGACATCTACAGTGGGTATCTCTGAAGTCATGAAATAATTTCCGAAGCTAGCATCTTCGAAAAGAATTTGAGCTTTAGGATCATCTAATTTAGTTACCAAATACCTCGCCTGCGATTCAAGATGGAGAACCTGATGAACCCCATTGACTGGGATCTTGGCTTTGGTCCAATCCATATTAATCTCTCCTCCGACGTCTTTACAAAAACCTCTACCCAAGAGGATACCGTAAGCTGCAGGGATATCAGCAACTAGAATGGTCATTTTCACTCTCTTTTCCGGGAAAGCAACGAATGCGAACTGTGCATCTTTGATTTGACCAATCAAAGGAACTTGTTTGGTTTCCATAGAGTAACACCGTCCATATGACTTAGTCAAAGTAAGCCCAGGGCATGGGCTACTTTGCGGGCATAACATTGTCGGAGGCCCCGAGTCGATGATGCAATTCTTGAGTTTAAACCCATTTATAAGTAAAGACAAATAAAATGGTTCAATCTTTCTGAAGAAGAAGCGGGTCGATTATTCTCGAGATGGGGATTGAGTAGGATTTGGAAGGAGACCTTTTGAAGGTGATGGAACAGCCACTTTACTTGATGAATTTGGCAAGTTTTTCAATCTGTTCGATTTGATGAAGGTATTACGCTTTCGACATTTGGATTTTGGTTCTCTTTGCATGATCAACAATGTCAAAAGCAGTATAAGAAGGGGTGATGGTAGGCTCAGTTCTAATCACATGAGCTTGAGCTGGGGCACTGATCTTAGGAGAAAGAGAATAAGGAGAAGTTGCCTTTTTGGTGACTTCTCTTTCGATTTGTCTTTGAAATAGGAGTACCTCTCTTAACTATGGCTATGGGAGGTTCCTTATTCTTCTCCTTAGTGTTTTCAAGAGGTTTTCTTGGATTCTGAGATTGGGATCGAGTGAAGATAGCAAATGACTGACCATCTGGCGCACATTCATCTTCATCGTATTCCAAATACCCAATGCTGGAGTCGCCAGCCGAATCGTCATAAGACTCATCGGCATATCCTGAAGCTTCAAAAGCCTCCGGAGAATCTTGTTCTTCGGCTTCATCTTCTTCTTCGATTATTTCTACTGCTGCATTGACGGGAGGAGCTTCGATTGCTAGTCTCGGTTGAGCAGGAGTTAACCGTGGCCTATCCCTAGCAGGCGCACCATTGTTGTTATTGAAATTCCGTCTAGGGATATCTCGATATGGAACATTGTTCACCTGCTGAGACATTTTCTTTTTTAAAGCGATCAAATCATTAGCCATTTTTTGAAACATAGGATCAGTATTACCTTGAGAAGAACCTTGATTTTTGAGTTTGGGTATGTCTTTCTTGATTCTTCCGGCCAAAATAAGATCATCTTCTATTTCAATAGTTGTTGACTGAGCAACAACCAAATCTAGGATAACCGACCTTCTTAATAAAAGCTCACATCGGAGGCTGAGAGCATTAATGAAGAAGCATTTCTGATTTTCCGGAGTCGGTACAGCTATTTCGGAATCTTCCGGATCAGCTTATTAAACTTTGCAACGAAGTCCCGCATGGGTTCATGAGATTCCTTCTTCATATGAGTAAGTTGAGCTAACAAGGCATGAGAATCTTCGGCTGGTTTGAAATGTGCTTCGAACTTGGTCCTCATGGTAGCCCAGTTTGTGATGCACGCATTCGGAAGGTGATAAAACCATTCAGCTGCTGCACCATGCAACATTTCAACAAAGAGTCGAATAGAGACATCTTCGTGAGCTACTCCAAGGACGCCGCACGCTACAAAGAAAGATGCAACGTGTTCATCAGGATGCTGCTTCCCATCCCCATTGAATTTGGGAATGTTTTTACATGATCCATGTGGTAACTCATGCAATGGTGGAGTTAAAGAAAGAGGACCAATAACTGCGCCCCAAGGCATAGGTTGTACTGCCATCCTTCTGAAAAGAGTGTGTATAGGGATCCGAGTATCAGACAAGAGTAATGCACGACAAGTTGCAGACGCTTCCCATTCCACGGGGATCCGGTTTCTTGAACAGGTGAAGAACTTCTGGTTCGGTTAGAAACAATGTTGTTGGGGACAGGCTGAAATTGTGCTGTTGTAGCAACTCAAAGAGTGGGTCAATTTCACCTTGGGCTCGGCGGGACCGAGTGAAGATCTTCTGGCTAGCTTGAACTGGGAAAGAGACCTTGTTAAAAATAAGGCAAATACGGAGTCGCCAGACACCAAGAGGATAAGCTTTATACTATAAATCCGTATTCCCCAGCGGAGTCACCAAAAACTGTTGGTTGGATATTTTGTCAATCCAAAATATGAGGTTCAACCACAGTATATGGGATTAAATCCCTCCTCAAAGACAGGTGAGGTTGCCTGCTTATTACTAATCTAAAACACAGCAAAAACAATATATACAGTATTCACACTAATCTAACCATTGGGGTTGGGATAAAATCCCGAAATCCACATTCACACGATTCAAAGGTATTGCTTTCGTAAATGAACTGGGTCGAAACTATTACAATGAAAGAAGAACAATGGAAAGGAAATGAGAGAAACGTATTTTCTTTCGAGTAAACACAGAGCACGAAATAATCATACGGGCTTTAGATCATAAATATAATGTCTAAAATGATTAGAAACACTAAGATGCTACGCAAAGAATAGCTTAAGATCATGAACGTAAGAACAATGTCTTAAGAAAGATATATCCCACAACACAAAGTTTGCAAAATAATATCAACTCCTATTCTTCAAAATGATTAAAAGAAAACACAAAGTTTTTCTTCTTTCCAATAGCTCCAGAATATTCCAAAAATCTTGACCCTTTGGAATGCATAATCATCCCTTATTTATAATAAAAGGAAACGAGAAAAATAGGATAAATCCTAGAAAATAGTGTTCTTTAAAAAGAGTTCTATTTTGCTTGACTCTCTCTCAAGTGAGAGACCAAGTCAAAATTTGCTTCTATGCGGCAAAACAGAAATGAAAAAGACATGTCAATTTCAAGATTTGAAATGACATGAAACATTGGACTTAATCAATCGTCGTCTTTCGCTCCTTCATCTTTCTCTTCCTCCACCGAGACTGTTTGTTCCAAATTCTTGGAACTTTCAAATTATGCCTTGCCTTTCGTTTTCGAGTGGAATGATCATTCAAAACTTTGTAGGTTTCATGGGTATCACTAGCTGCTCGGAAGCTTTTTCAATCTTTTGTTGAGCTTTCTCAAGGCCTCCAAAGAATTTTCAATTCTTACAAACCGATCAATGATCTCAATACCAAATCCGTGTGTTGGTTCATGTTGAGCAGACTCTTGGACTTGTTTGAAAAGATCATCTGCGATAGGATACCCGAGTTTCCAACCGACACCCTTTGGGCAAATCTTGAAGAACTCTTCTTCCGATCACTTTTTCCATCAATCAATTTATCCCTTGATTCTCTCAACTTACAAGCAGCTTCGTTGAGAATCTTTACTCGAACTTTGATGGCTTTGGTCACCGGAAATGCTTATCCGTATGTGGGATGATGCCTTCTTCTACCAAGAGATGTGATGGTATTTGCTTTAATACAGAGAGCTTCAAAAGTCAAATCAAGATGTCCAATTTCTTGAGAGAAATCATCGTCCATCTTCTCTCCATCCTTCTGCATGTCCCCCAAAGATTGATGAACTTTCACAACGTCTTGAATCACTTCCTTCCCCTGTTGGAGCAGCCTTTGGATCCATTCATCGACCACCCTTCCTTTTTTAGCAATCTTCTCAATTGTAGGCACTGATGAGAAATCGAATCCGACAGGGACAGAAGAAGATGGTATGGATTCAAGGGGTTTTGAGAGTTTAAGCAAAACCTCAATCAACTGCTCCACTTTTCCTTTAAGCTCATCTCTGTTGTCTTTTGTTTCTTTCAACTTCTGCACAGCACGTTTGTGGCATCCCGTGCATCTTGTTGCGCCTTCTGCTGTCACTTTTCCTAGAGCCACCCTGGTTATCTGATAATCAGAGGCTGTTATGTCCTCTTTAGTTTTGTCAGTCACGGGAGTGGCGATCTCTGCGAACTTATCCCCTGAAGCGTCCACCAAAACCCTTGAAACTATTTTAGGTTTCTTGGCTGATTTAGCAGTAGAAGCCTTGAGTGAGCTGAAATCAAAGGCTGGTATGGGTACAATCACCTTCCTCTTCCTCGGAGTTTGCTCGAGTAGCCATTGTGGCGTATCAGAGGAAGTTGCCACATGTTGTAGAAGCTGGTATCATACTCTCAAGGGGAGAAGATTCTACTAGTGGAGGGGGAATAGTTACCAATGTGGTAGTAGATCCGATAAAAAGAGGCACAGGAGGGGGCGTGTTGGTGATCACTTGGGTCCCAGCAGAGAGGGGTGAGAGTCCAGAGAAAATACTGGCCATGATTGAAGAAGTTGATGGAGAATGAGGAGGTAGGAGTGGTTGTGAGGGGGGAGGCGCAGATTCAGACTCCAAAGCCTGGGATGCAAGAGATAAGGTCTCTTCAGTTGGGCAATCAACAAATGATGAAACCAGAGGCTGGCTTCCTTCTTCTTCCAAAGTAATTTCTCCTATTTCTGGTGGTGTTGGTGATTCTGGCACATCCACCATTTCAACTGGAGAAATAATTGAAGAGATTTCTCTTTCTTTCCTCTTTTTGACAAACTTGACCTTTATAGGCCCCCTAGAAGATTTTTGTCCTTTTCCTTTTTGGAGGGCCCCGCCTCTGAAGCAGCCAACTTTGAAAACTTATCATCTTTAAAACTCATTCCCCAAGAGGAGAGCCATGCTTTGGTGTGTGCAAGAATCAAAGCCGACCTATCTGTAATGGAGGCTTTTTCACTGATTGACCAATCAATAGGTGGGAAAACATATTGATCTTCATTTAGTCCATCATAGGAAAGATCCGAACACTTTCATTATCACTGGTACCTTCGGTAAGTCAAATGAAGCTCAAGTGTTTGAATCTCGGCAAGTGTCAATCTGCTATGATCCTTTCTACAAACAAAGCAACCTCATCACGCGAGATCAATCCAGATGTGTCCTCTATGCTTGGTACATGCGGTGCGGGTTCCATACGCCCTGAGGACTCCTCGAATGTCAAACCCGTCTCGGGGCTTCATATGCTTCTTCAACTTGTCCTGAAGCTCATGGATAACATTTTTAGCTTTCACCACTGTCGAACAAGTGTATCTTCCAATAGAAATTGGGAAGGATACAACAGCCTTATGTTTACTTTGTTGGAACTTATGGAAATCCAACAGTTGCCTAACCAATTCCATCAATATCAGTTTATCCCCTGGATATCGGGGCAGACGGAAAGGATCTCCTGAGTACATGACTACCCGAAGATATGTGAACTTCTTGAATTGCAAGAAGACACAACCCCATTTGGAAACTTCAGCCCAGGCCTCATCTGAGACTCTTGTTTTCCTCAATTCAGGGTTTAACCTGTAGATGTTTTCATAAAAGAAGGCATCATTTACCCTTCTGAATTGGTCCTGAGACCCTTTTCTTGTCAGTTGAGGGAAATGCTTGATAAACTTTGGTTCACCGTCTGTTTCCCTTGATATCCAACCCAGATAGTTCCTCATCCCGCCATTGCATAGGTGATATATGAAGACATATAAAACTTCTCTGTGGACAAGAGGCTGTTGTCATTTGGGAATCTATCTCATTACTAATGAGAGTGCCCCAATCAATCCCTTGCTTGATTCTTCTTGATGGTGATCATGAATTGATACATCCACCCTTGGAAAACATTTGATTCGGGTAAACCAAAAACTTGACTCAACAGTGATGATGTCATTGATTTCTGAATGAAATCACTCCTGGGATAAATCTTGGGAATCTGGAGACGACGGTTTGGCTTTGATCGGGAACTTCGTATTTACATGCTTGATCATCTTCCGATCGTTATCCCAAGCTTTACGAGTTGACTTGATATCCAACTCTCCATATTCTTCAAAATTGGGCAGTTTGAGGAGGTCATCAAAGTAACCTCCGTCTAACTTGATCACAACTTCTCCCGCTTGATTTCTCACAGCACGGGAAGCAGAGTCATAACTGGAAGCGCAGGCTAAGATGAATTCAGGGCACTGAGCGGACATGGGAAAACCCGCTGAAAGAGGTAAACCGCTATCGGATATCGATTTCATCCATGGAGTTTGGGCGAAACTCCTTACCGTACTCCAGAAATCCTCAATATCTATATTTTCGAGCTCTGTATCTCGGATGTCATAATTGCAATCGATATATGATGGAGACTCCACCTTTCTGAACTTGTATTTCATCCTTCCTGACTTCTCAGTCTTTTCTTGTGATGGACCAGGGTCCGACATGAAGGATTTCAAAGGAAGAGAGTTTCGGAGATCAAGAGATGTTGCACACTGTGAAAACCCGACCTCTTTGGAGATGCCGGAAAGATGGAAGAGTCCGACACACTGAGGAGGATGTCGGGGAATCCAGAAAACCCGATGAGCTGAGGATGTCGAGAGATTTGAGAAAGCCCGACACACTGAGGATGTCGAAAACTTGAGAAAGTCCGACACACCAAATCTTCTGATATACTGCGGGTTTTTTGATACTGCACAACACCCTTCAAAACCCAAGAAGAGGGAACATGGTTTTTGTTGAATTTAAAATATGCAAGTTCTTTCTTTACCATTCATATACCAAACATATTTTAATTCCAACAACATTTCGGAAATAACACAAAATGATAATTCCAAAGAGATAAACCTAAAACATAAACCCGGTTTTAGAAAACAACCCAAAAAGGAAAAAGATAAAAACTCCACAAACTTGATAAAAATGGGAAGAATTCCTCACATAATCAATCCATAAAAACTATGAACAAAGAATGGAGAGAGATACCTTCAACCGTGAGCAAGGAAAAATCGAAAATGCGAGCAATTCAATCGGGCACGCTGAGAGCGAGTTTTGGGTTTCGAGGTTGGAGAAGCATGCGCGAAAATCCACGAGGTAAAAATACGTCCGGTAAAAATGACGTGGAAATCCGCATATATATAAGAAAATTTACAATTAATACACTTCGGCTGGCACGTGCCAACTCACTGACAACTCGGCATTAATGCCATGTCAGCATGCTCGGGAGGTCCGAAAACCCGACACAAAGGTGTTTAGAGCAATTCGGGTTTCGGGTTGCGGAAAACAATTGACATGAAGCATGATGCTTAGATGCTTCAAAGTTCAAAACCCGACATGAAGGACTTAGGCAATTCGGGTTTCGGGTTGCGGGAAACAATCGACATGAAGCATGATGCTTAGACGAAGACATGCTCCGATGTTCGGAAGTTCCGCAAACCCAACTCGCCTTAGTCGATGCGGATTTCGGGTTTCAGGGAACACCAGACATGAAACATCTAAAACACATGTTGTCCTGTCGGTGAAACCCGAAAACCCGATATTCTCTCATAAAGGCAATTTTGCAAAACCAGCTTAAAAATTTCGTAGGGTTATCTGATAGTTTTAGCGTAAACTCAAAACTGAGATAACACTCTTATAAATATTTTCTTTCTTAAACAATGCTTTACTTGTTGCAGCTATACTGACTATGGTTCATGAGTGAATAGTTAAAGTAAAACCCCATATAGATACTTCAGCATATTTTATTGACAAATATGACACGAGAGCCTCACCGGTAAATGAGGGAGATTTATCTCATGATCGCCTAGGTTTTTAGCTATATAGAAAATCTAGCCAACACCGCTTTGTTGGAGTTCTTGGGGTTCTCCATGGATTTTCTCGCTCTCGTGAGTCACCAAACACAATGCAATGATAAAAAAATTAAATGATACCCTATAAGATCTATAGATATATAATACTCTACCCAAGCGAGCAAAAGTAGTAGTAGAATATATATAATAGCCAATAATACCGGCTGCTAAGGCCATTTCTCAAAGACAACATTTTTAATAAGACAAATACCTTTACAATGCCATACTTGAACAAGTGTAGATTTATATGTTTAAATAGAAATGGACCGTAGATGAAATATAAACAATGTCATACTTCAACAATAGAGTAATTTTATGTGTTTACATAGAAGTGGATTGGAGATACAACTGATTTTGACAAACACCAACAACATAATCTAGATTTATATGAAAAAAAACCAGAGTTTTGTGCGCTGTATAGTAAACTAGTCTTTAATAAAGAGCAAAAACCAGTTTGGAAGCCCACTTATCTCATGCGTGTGGAATGCATTATAGGCGGTCTACCTCTTGCTAATGTCTACCTCAAATATATTAGCATAAGATTTTTGCTAATTATCAAGATATTCTGAAGCCCATTGAATGTCAGTTCTATCTTCTACGAGTTTTGTATCGATTGACATGGGCCTTATGAGTAGTCCATTCCCCTGGTGCACATTGTTTCTTTTTCAATTAGATTTGCAAATCGCTCTTATTTTTCAAAAGAAAATCAACCCAAATTATATAATAAAGATTCAACATTTTGAGATTCTTACAAGTAAACATTTTGATTAGTATATCTGGATTCAACTGTTTTTTATCTTCTTTTGATATCCGACATTTTCGGTCTAACTTGTAGGCATCCTTGTATGTAGCTAGATGGATTTCTATATGATTTCGGTAAAAATAAAGCATATGATAATGTTTTGCATTATAGGTTGACATGGCCAAAGGTTAAATGTTGTGATCAAATATGTCCAAAAACCACCGGTTCGGCTCAAGTCTCTAAGATTTAGTGGAACAATGGAAGTTGCTTATTTTTTTCTCATTGAGGCATTTACATGTGGGTTTGTTGTATGTATAAAAACAAAATTATTATTTGAATTGTAAAATTTGAAATTTGGTTTGTCTCAAAGTTATTGAAAATGGAAGGAATATCTCTTTTTATCATAAAGGTACATGTTTAAAATTGTGTTATTATAATTTTTTTTTGGTGCTTATTGCTTTTGCTTTTGCCCAATATGATTGATTTCTTGCTTCTTAAAAGATAACATTAATGTAATATTAGATGTCTGCACAATATCGTACTTTGAGTTCAAGTTTTGGGTTGGCGATTATACTTTCTATTTCAATGGGTTGTTTTGTTTTGTAGTATTTTCTTTTCTCAACATTATTGGTTGTCATGCATAACTGAGACGGTTCCCAGATTCAATTGGATTAGTGCTTTTTGGGGTAGTGTCGGGTTTTTTATGGCAACAATGAATTAAAATGTGAAATCAACAATCATGCCACTTTACTCAAATCCGATGTATTTTTTTTTTTCTATATAGGGGACAAGGACATTGTACGAACAACCAAAACTATTCTACCTTTCACAGGGAAATCATAGTATTCCATGAGACCACATTGAAAACATTGAAATAAAAGGTCCGAATTTCACATCTTTCTCCAAAGTTCCCTCACTTGATAATCTGCGCATTTCCCTCCTTTTTCATTCGAAAGGTACTCAAAAATGGCGCACACATCTACACTTGGAGCAAGAAGAAAGGAGGAGTCAAGACTAATTTCACTTAACCAAAACAACCCATCGTAAATACTAGCCTCTACTTTGATAGCACCTCCACTACTACTTTACTCAACACTTCTTGTATCCAAAGCGGAAGATCATGTATTCATGTTAAGTGCAAATAAAATTGTCCACAAAAGGCTACCACTCATGATATAAAATTTGTAAATGTACGGAAGTCTTCATGTATCCATGTTTAGTGCAAATAAAATTGTCCACAAAAGGCTACCAGTCATGATATAAGATTTGCAAATGTATATGTATGAATTTGTAACAAATTTGAAATGTACAGATAGAACCTTTCAATGTAATGTTTAATCTATATTCCTACTCTTCCACTATCAATCACACCTCTTATCAACATGTTATCAACAGTATAATTAAGGCTTTTTCAACAAAAATCCGATGTAACCACCGTCTCAAACACATTGCAACACTAACACAATTTCACCCAAATAATTACAAACCACATCAACTACAAAAGTAATTAACTATCCCTCTAAATCAAATAACTTAAACCGTTCGAGCGTTCACATTGCATTGTCACGATTTACTATCCACCAAAATCAGCCAATAGAATATTATAATTGCTAAATAGATAAGTGGAAGAATTTGAATAATCAAATACACCATCATCCTCCCTATTTGGACTGTAATCCTTTCGATTTATGTTATAATAGTAAGGTTTATATAGAATATACTAAAGGAAAATTTGTTACCATAGAAAGTAAAGCAACCCTTACGCTGCAAGACAACCAATAGTTGAATCTTTCCTTAAATATTATTGGCCTTTGAAGTTTGATAGAATCTTATAATATGTGCTTATGTGCTCTCAGTTTGATCAGAGACTGAAGATGTGGGGTTATTGACATAGCCCCTTCCATTGTTTGCGCTCAATAGACTTGGCAAGGATGCATGTTCTTCTAAATTTCCATATGCTCTGCCATACATCATCTTTTCAAGCATGCCCTCTACCTCTCTCATTGTTGGTCTATCTCCTGGATTTTGCCTTGTGCATTGCAGACCCACTCGAATCAAACCAATCGAGGCAGCTGTCATGGTCGGATGATTCAAATTCCCCACTCCTGATTTCCGGTGTAGTGCTTCTTTGGACCTGCTTCATCAACCAGCAGCTCTTTGTCCACCACTTCCTTCACTGCCTCAGGAAATGCCCTTCTCACCCATTTCGGCAGAGTGTTGTTTCCTGTAAACATGTCATCTGTAGGTCTCTTTCTTGTCATCATTTCAAGGATGAGCACCCCAAAGCTGTAAACATCTCCCTTCCTCGTCACTTGTACCCCCAATCCATACTCTGCAATGCTACAAAATAATTCAGATTGGGAAACGGTGGAGAACAACACTAAGATTTTACGTGGAGAAAGAAGAGGTATTAACAAAGAAATTGGACATAATCTTGGGCTTCAGTATTGATAGCGATTTTACCTGGAGCAATGTACCCTACTGTTCCCTTCGGCCTAGATGTGTTGCTGCTTGCACCATCAGCGGGCATCATGAGACGAGCGATCCCAAAATCAGAAACATGGGCTGTCATTGTTTCGTCCATTAACACATTTGAGGGCTTCAAGTCACAGTGAATAACAGGGGAAGAACAATCATGGTGCAAATATGCCATCCCGTGTGCCACATCAAGTGCAATATTCAGTCTCATCTTCAAACTCAACCTGCCCTGCCTTTTGTCATCGTGTAGGCTGATGTTCAAGGCTTCCCTTTGACATGAATTCCAGAACCAGAGCCCTAAAATCTACAGTGCAGCAAGAGGTCAACACTCTGACCAGATTACGGTGTCTAATTTTACGCAGTATCCTGCATTCCCTGTAGAAATTCTTGTATGAATTTTGAGGGTGCTGATCAAATATCTTAACAGCCACCAATGTGTTGTCGGGCAGAAGTCCTCGATAAACCGATCCAAAACTACCAGCTCCTAGTAGATTGCCAGGACTGAATCCTTCAGTAGCCCTGTGCAGTTCCTCGCTGGAAATTTGCATGAAGCCCTGTCTCAACAGTGAATTTATGAATGGTGCTCCTTTGTTCTTTCTGTAGTAAATATATAATGCGGCCGAAATACAACACAATGCAAAAAATACCCCCATTGAAGAAACTAACACAGTCTTCCTGTCAAACCCTTTTGATTGACTAGGATTTCTGATGAAGCTGGTGCAATTTGGTAATTTCAACCATTTTATGGCTGAACATAATCCTTGATTTCTCAAAAATGATGTCGAGCTCAAGTTTCTGAAAGCTCCTTCATCTGGGACTGATCCATTCAGGCTGTTATACGAGACATTCAAATGGCGAAGCATGGTGAGATTTGCAATAGACTGTGGCACTGGCCCAGATAGCTTATTGAAAGATAAGTCTATGTCTTCAAGGCTTTTGAGCTGCCCAATTGACATTGGAATTATCCCTTCCAATTGGTTCTTAGCGAGGTTCAGGTATTGCAATCCCACGCAACTACCGATATCGCCAGGGATGGGTCCTGAGATTTTATTTGCAGAAATATCTATGGCTTGAATATGTTGCATTGCTCCAAGTGAATGCAATCTTCCTGTCAATTCATTGTGTGAAAAATCGAGTTCGATCAAGGAATGAAGCCTTGATTTCCAGGGTACACTTCCCGTAAGGTGGTTGCATGAGAGGTCGATCCATTCCATTCAAAAACATTGTCCAATGGTACTGGGTATGCTTCCTTTGAGCTTATTATGGCCAAGGTTCAGTTTCCTCAGCTGAATCAGACTGCCCATTGATGAAGGAATATCTCCAGAAATATGATTTTTCTGCAGGTCTAGATATGCTAGGTTTACCAGCATATGAAACTCGGGAAATACTCCCTTCGAAATTGTTGAAACTCAAGTCTAAGAATTGTAATTTTTTCAGACGGCCTACTGCACTGGGAATTTTGCCAATAACATTGTTACCCTCTACATTTAGTCTAGTCAATGCAGTAAGGTTTCCAATTTCTTCTGGTATACTACCATTTATATTATTGTTGTTATCTAAGAAGAGTATTGAGAGCCTGGGAGAGAGGTTTCCTATCCCCCTTGACAAAGTGCCATTGAAATGGTTAAAGGAGATCTGTAATACTTCTAAGATGGAGCAGTTGGAAAGTATGTCCAACACACACATGGTAGCGCAGTTGCCGCTGGATAATTTATTTCCGAAAAGCTTCAGTCTTTGCAGAGTACTTAGCATTCCCAATTCTTGAGGCACCACACCACTTAACTGGTTGTTACCCAAATCAAGACGTGAGAGCTGAGAACAATTTCCCAGAGACTTTGGGATCCTCCCACTAAATCGATTACGTGTTGCAGCAAGTTCTTGTAGCTTGGTGAGCTTGAAGCCAATTTCTGCTGGAACAGAGCCCACAAACTGGTTGAATTCCAACCCAATGGTTTGCAATTTTGTACAGTTCAAGAGAATGGGAAAAACATCTCCCTTTAGATTGTTATTGCCAAACGTCAGTTGTTGTAGGCAGGCCAGCAATTCCCAATTCCTAGGGTACCATTCTGCTTAATTGGTTGTCTTCTATTTGAAGAAAATTAAGCGCTGAAATATTTCCTATGAATTTTGGGATGTTGTCATTTAGCTGATTGATGGACAGGTCCATCAGTCGCAATTTGGCTAGCTTATGGCCTATATCCTCTAGAATTGTCCCCACAAGCTTGTTGTGATATAGGTTCAACTTTTTCAATTCTCTATAGTTCATGAGAGAATATGGAATGGATCCTCCTAGGTTGTTATTATCCAACAATAGTTCTCGTAGTTGGGAAAGTAAACCCAATTCTTGTGGAATATAGCCATACAAGGAATTGTTATCCAAAATGAGCCCCCTGCTTATTTTGGCTAACTTGTCCTCATTCTTGCCTTCCTTGTGCTTCAATATCAAATTTTACACATTTCAGGCACTCAAAATTTTTGAAAAATGGCTTCATCAGATAGAGAATTTCCTCACCTTTCCAAAAAGGTAAAATTTTCCTTCTAACTCCTTGTATTTCTCAAGTTATGGCTCGGCGGAGTTTTTGAGGGAAATTTTCCCTAGAAAGGTCTGCGGACCAATCAAAACGTGCCACGTGGCATCGGAGCGGCGGGAAGCGAAACTTTTTGGGAAATTTTTCTCAAATTCAAAAAAGAGGGAAAAATTTTGGGTTTCGGCCCGCCGACCCGATTTTTGCCCTGTTTTGCCCTAAATCTTCAGAAGGCCATATCTTTTGATCCAGAGCTCGTATTTTTGTGTTCTTGGTGTCATTGGAAAGCTGGTGAAATTCTCTACACGATAGAGGGTTCAATTTTGTATTTTGATGGATATTTGTGGGAGAAAAATAGGAAAACGTCTCTGGCATGTAAAAAATAGAAAACGACTCCAACCACCAAAATTAATGAAGTATGGACCTCTGTTTTGCTCTGTAAGGCAATGTACTTTGAAGTATGGGATTTTTGTGGAAACCCATCATTTTGCAAGCCCATTGGATGAATTTTTCGGTGGTTGAAGTCTCAAATCGATTTGCCCACATTTTTACCTTTTCTTCCATTCTCGCTTCGTGATAAAAAAGCGAGTTTTGGCTCATTTGTAAAGGGTTGGATGTTCTTGCTTTTCACAACTTCTTCATTTCTCCTTAAAGAAGTGGATTTGAAAGAGTTTCGGACCTCCCATGGAGATTGTAACACATTTTGTCTTTTTGTTATTTGCGATGTATTGTATCATTTACTCGGCCGACAATACATGCTCTGTGATTGATTTTCCAATCCTCTCTTGCATTGGTTTGTTTCCTTGATATTTCTTTGTATTTTGGTGAATTTGTGCATGTTTTGTTGTTGCATCCTCATGATCTGTGTCTATTTTTGCAAAGCAAGGAGTTCAACACTCCTTTGGTGTATCACCTCTTTGTTTTGCTTAGTTTTGTTTTCATTTCCTTGTTTTTCTCTCAACCCTGTCCCCTTGGTATTTTTAGAGTAAGATTTTGAATCGGAACCTCTGCAGAGATTGCATGCATACACCTAAATAGAGGAATGGAACCAGACCTTCTCTTGAGAGCTTTCCCCATTTGCAAAGGTCCCACGTTTGGGAAAGCTCAATGTTGTGCATTCACACCGAGATGAGTTTGCCTTAGAAAAGCGGACCCATAACTCATCTGGGTCTTTGTGAATTTGCACTAACATTTGCACCTTCGCCAGTGGGACCTTAGAGGTCTTCCACCTTATTTTTGTGAGTTGGTGTGTTCTATTAAGGATTCACCTTTGGAGGCATATTCAAAAGCACATCGACAACTCCATTGGTAAATAACTCATTCTCTGAGTTGCGGACTGCTTTTCTATCCATTTTCATCAATTCTTCTTTCCATCTCTTCCATCTCCTTTCATTCCATGAAGTTGTGCAATCATGACTTCATTTCCATCATGGAATTCACGTTTACAACAGCAACAATATATTTCTCCTCCAACATGTTTTACAACTCCTTCAAATCAGCATTTTGATCAAATTCAAGATCAACATGCTTACCCATATGAGCAATACCAAAATCAGTTTGGTTGTGAAGCATATCAAGAGCAAGGGTACGCATGCAATGAAGACAATCAAATGGAAGATGCTGATTTTGTGGAGAAAATCTAAAAGATGGAGGCCAAAATGGTGCAATCAAGAGCAATAACTCAAATGAAGGCTTTTAGAATTGGTTACAGGACTCTTTGTCCATGGGAAGGCCATTTTCCAAGACACTTTAGCCCTCAGAAGAAGTTGGACTTCATGATGGAGATGCTACCCCAACTTGCACAATAGACAACAAAGATAGATGCCTATAAACTTGGTGTTGAACAACCTTGTCAATGGGTAAGTTCTACACCATCATCTGGTTTTTCTCTTTCCATTCCTCAAGCAACACCATCTCATTTGGAATGCCAAATTCTAAATCCAATCAATGTTGCCCCAAGAGTTAATTCCATTTCTCCATCCCCTAGTCTTCCACCCCATCTCAATTCTTTTGCCCTTTTCCCTTCCAAACAACCACTCCCTACAAAGAAACAAAAGTTTCTCTCTCCTCCGACACCACAAAAATTGCAAAATCAATTGAGTCAAAACCCACCCCTCCTCTTGCATTCCCAAATCCATGTTGGGAAGATAAAAATCAGAATGCTAGTCAAGGAAAACAACAACAAGAAGAGCCAAACAAGGATGAAAAGATCAAAAGTTTGGTAAGCTTGGCTCTCAAATTTGGGATAACAAAGATCCCCTTGATGGTTAAGCCTTCAAAGGAGGTGAAAGTTGAACAAGTGGTGGTTAGGACTGATTTTTTGCAGCAGAAGAAGAGAAAAAAGAAGAAGCAGATCAGCAATCAGTTTGCTCAGAATGTAGTGTCCATGTTGGCACTTTATTTGAAGGAAATGCTGATCCAATTTGAGTTGCACAATCAGCCATGGAAGAAGAAGATCTTGCAGTCCCAACTTTTCTTCTAGAGCAGCAAATTGAAGAGTTTGATTTGTCATACTTCATGCTAGAGGAAGAGGTCATTCAAGAGTAAGACTGTCTTCAAACATCGGCGAGAAGAAGAACAACCAACTCTAAATCCCATTGAAGAGGAGCAAATGGATGAGATCAAATCAGTTTTGGCAGCAACAGAAGAAGGAAGTATTATTGATACATTTTTGCTTTCATTTAAAGGGGATGATTTGATTGATGAAGCCATTATAGAGGTGAACAAAATAGGTCCAAATTTTGAGCAAGAGGCACAAGAAATTTTATGTTTCTCTCCCACTTCATCTCTCCAAAAATTTGATTTTTTGGATGAGTTTGAATTGACAAGTTTCATGTTTGAAAATAAAATTACACATGGTGAAGAAAATGTAGACTTGGAGGTCACCATACAAGACGGAGAGACCTTGCAAGCAACAGGGCATTGAAAAGTTTGATTTGCCATCAGACTTAGAAGAATGTTTGGATGAAAGCCAGCTGAAACTACAATATTTCCTTCTTCACCATTCGTTCTCTAACAACAAGAACTTGCTTTGCCATGGAGGAGAGAATTCAAGGATAGCAGCTGCAGTTTGCAACATGCCTTTTGAATCAAAGTTGGAAGAATTTGATCTTCCAAAAACTATAATGGAGGAAATCCAAAGCCAACAATGTATTGTAGCAGGTTACAACAATGTAAAAGCAACTTCATTAGATGTTACAATCAATAATGATGAGCTGCATATTGTGGAGGAGTTCCATGCTGCCATGAAGGAAGACAAAGGGCAAAAAGTTCTACCATTGCTTCCACATCATCCACCCAAAAGGTCTACAAAAAGACTCCATTTTTAGAGTTGAAAATCAGAGCTATGGGCATATCAAACGGATCAGACCTTACCCAATAAAGTATTTGGATTCATTGGAGTCAAAGGAGAAGTCACAACCAGTCATGCTTGCTTCTAAGCATGAGGATGAGCTACAAAGTACCAAGGATCAGCTACCATACCTCTTGAATCCAAATGCAGAGCAACTAAAAGAGGTATCGATTTGTTTTCGATTGACACCTTGTTGATTTGGGTAGAAGACCAACTTCTTATTGATTTTTCACTCATCCAACCAGCCATGTTCTATGCCAAATCGAGTTGCATGGTTGCCATTTTTGAGAAAGGAAGCTATTTCTCCCAACCGGTTAGAGTAGAGTAGGTAGGTTTGCTTTCAACAAGAAGTGCTTGTGCACACTCTGCATATCCCACTTGGGGTATGTATGATTTTGGTTTGTACATAGTTTTTGGTGCTTTGCCCGGTTTTGCTCTTATACAGTCCATTTCAGTGGCATTTTGGTGAAAACAATTCCAAGTTCAGTGGGCTTCAAGTGGCTCGGAAGGAAGTTTTCAAAGTTCGGGATCGGTTTACGAGTATGACTCATGACTTCATGCCCAATGGATGCTTCAAAGGCCACGATCATTCATCTAGCGGGTAGATGACCCTTGATGATCAAGCCAAAATTGTTATCCAAAATGAGCCCCCTGCTTATTTTGGCTAACTTGCCCTCATTCTTACCTTCCTTGTGCTTCAATATCAAATTTTACACATTTCAAGCACTCAAATTTTTCTTAAAAATGGCTTCATCGGATGGAGAATTTCCTCACATTTCTAGAAAGGTAAAATTTTCCTTCTAACTCCTTGTATTTCTCAAGTTATGGCTCGGCGGAGTTTTGAGGGAAATTTTCCTAGAAGGTCCATGAGACCAATCAAAACGTGCCACATGGCATCGGAGCGCGAGAAGTGGAATTTTTTGGGAATATTTCTCAAATTCAAAAGAGAGGGAATAATTTTGGGTTTCGGTCCATGACCCGATTTTTGCCTTGTTTTACCCTAAATCTTGTAAGGCCATATCTTTTGATCCAGAGCTCGTATTTTTGCGTTCTTAGTGTCATTGGAAAGCTGGTGAAATTCTCTACACAATGGAGGGTTCAATTTTGTATTTTGATGGATATTTGTGGGAGAAAAATAGGAAAACGTCTTTGGCATGCAAAAAACACAAAAACGACTCCAACCACCAAAATTAATGAAGTATGGACCTTTGTTTTGCTCTGTAAGGCAATGTACTTCGAAGTATGGGCTTTTTTGTGGAAACCCATCATTTTGCAAGCCCATTGGATGAATTTTGTCGGTGGTTGAAGTCTCAAATCGATTTGCCCACATTTTTACCTTTTCTTCCATTCTGCTCGTGATAAAAAGCCAGTTTTGGCTCATTTGTAAAGGGTTGGATGTTTTTGCTTTTGCAAGCTCTTCATTTCTCCTTAGCAGGTGGATTTGAAAGAGTTTAAGACCTCCCATGGAGATTGTAACACGTTTTTGCCGCCTTTGTTATTTGCAATGTATTGTATCATTTCTGGAATTGATAATACATGCTCTGTGATTGATTTTCCAATCCTCTCTTGCATTGGTTTGTTTCCTTCTGATCTTTCTTTGTATTTTGGCAAATTTGTGCATGTTTTGTTGCTACATCCTCATGATCTCGTGTCTATTTTGCAAAGCAAGGAGTTCAACACTCCTTTGGTGCATCACCTCTTTGTTTTGCTTAGTTTTGTTTTCATTTCCTTGTTTTTCTCTCAACCCCGTCCCCTTGGTATTTTTAGAGTAAGATTTTGAATCGGAACTTCTGCAGAGATTGCATGCATACACCTAAACAAAGGAGAGGAACCAACCTTCTCTCGGAGAACTTTCCCCATTTGCAAAGGTCCCACACTTGGGAAAACTCAATGTTGTGCATTCACACCCGATGAGTTTGCCTTAGAAAAACAGATCCATAACTCATCCGGGGTGCTTTGTGAATTTGCACTAACAGAATTAGAAGATATATTTAACTCCTCCAGAAAGAACAGCTTTCCTAGCGCCTTGGGAATGCCACCCGTAAGGATATTGTTCTTCACTTGAGCTCTCTCAGTTTCCATAATTGACCAATCTCTTCCGGGATACTACCATTGAGTTTGTTGGAATTTAGAAGCAGATGTTCTAATCTGGTCAATGTTGTTAATATCTCAGATGGAATTGGTCCCTCGAGCGTATTATTAGACAACGACAAGTGATGCAATTTTGTGCAGTTCTTCAGAGAATTGGGAATTTGTCCAGAAAGCGAGTTATTTTTAAATTGAGCACTATTAAACACCTAAGAGCACCTAGTTTAGAGGGGATCTAGCTAGTCAGAAAGTTCCTACAAAAATCTAATCTTTTTAGTGCAGAACAATTCGCCAAGTCTTGTGGTATTATACCTGTCAAACGATTTGAATAGAGGTCCAGGTTTTCCAAGTTGTGCAACGAACTCAGCTGTGGTGGATTGCCTCCGCTCAAGAAATTATTATTCAATCGGAGTTGCAGCAGATTTGTGCATGCACGCAGACTAACTGGAATTGAACCTTGCAAGTTATTCCCCTGCAACTTAAGGAACTGCAGCTTCTCTAGTTTACCCAACTCTCTGGGTATAATTCCAGATAAACGATTGTTGGAGAGGTCGAGAGTTGTAAGGAAGGACAAATTGCCGATATGAGGGGGTATAGTCCCGGCGAGACCTTTGAATTTGATAACAACACTCACAACTTGTAATTTGTGATCACAAGTTATTCCAGACCAGTTGCAGACATTATTTCCAGCTACCCAGTCAAAAAAGAAAAAAGTTGGATATTCCACTTTCACAGACATCTTTAATTCAATCAAAGCCTCTTCATCAATCTGGTTCTGGTTAGACTGAATTACACAAGCAAATCCAGCGAAGATGAGGAAAAAGATTAACCTACCTTTACAATTCATGGGGTATTCCAACCTGATCATATCCGAAGGTTACAATGAATGTAATTGCAAACCGAGGAAATCCCATCAACGGTATGTATCGTATATAAAAAAATGATTATCACGTGTTATATTGTGCAGATTTAATATATATGCGCATGCAATAGTTTTTATACTTTGGGCGTGAAGCGTACTTTTAGGCAGATTTAACCCTCTATATAAATTTGATTCATTTGGATATGGGGACATAATACAAAGTAAATAGGAGGACAAAGGAGTGATAGCATAAAGTAAAATAATTTACATTAATTTAATTCTTTTAAATATGTGGGATTAAAATAAAAATTAGTAAATATGAGGATAAAGGAGGAGTGATGGGTAAACTAATAAACATAAGGACAAAAGAGTGATGTATGTAATTCTTGATAGGCTTATAATATCATCCACATAAATTTGATTCCTTTAATTATGGAGCACTCTCAATAAGAACAAGAGCAACAATGTTGCTAAAATCTCGCCTCGATTGAAATGATCATGTATGATCCTAAAAGTGAAAATTGAAGAGGGATCGGGAAATAAAGAGTGCATCAGATTGATATTTGGAGCCGAGAAAAACACATAAATTAAAAATGTTTCCCTGTTGTGCGATAGAATTACGATAAGTAATGCTAGAGTTAGTTGAAAGTAAGGGTCTTGGTGCCGATTTCATATGAATAACATTCACTATGCAAGAAATTGTAGTTGATGGTGGGTGGAACTTGGTGTAGAATGGAAAATTCAAACTCAATAGATTAGTTGTTGGCTATGTTTATGCTTCATGGAGCAACCCTACGGGTGTTTTTTGCACTACGTTCCTATGTTGACTTTTGACGGAATCTATGGTGCTTGGTTTCTCAGTTTGGTGGGTAAAGCTTTTTTTATGTTATCCTTTGGTGAGATTACTACTTATTAGCAAAAAAAGATAATGTTAGCATTAAGGATAGCTTTATTCCGTACAAAGAGTAATGTGAATATTGAAAACATTCAACATTGTCATCACTACGATCAATCTGTAAATATTGAAGTCCACATATAAATTAATGCTAACCATTGTAATTAATGTTTAAAATTATAGTAATGGAGATAATGACAACCATTGTGGTAACTCACAAACCACCAATAGGAATCTCCATCTCATACATACATATATAGGTCACATTTAGGTATACATATTATAATCAGTGTGTAACAACATTATTACCTAGTTCAAGATTATTAACTATAACAATGAGGGTGTTTTAGAAAGCTTTTCCGTTACTTTTGTTTACTAGCAATTGTACCAAAGGATGCAATGTAGACACCGATAGGATGCAACACCTTCGAGTGTGAGATAACAGGAGTATTTTGAGTAATGGAAAGCTGAGATAGCATAATAGAAGTGGGAAAGGGATGTGGAACATGCAGGTGTGTAGGCCAATGTGTTTGTAAAGAACATTCTAACATACTTTTTAGATGCACAAATATCACTCCCCAAAAAAATATGGAGCAAAATTGAGTTCATCCAAATTCCAAAAAGAAGTTCTTGCAAATGTACAAAAAAGTATCCGGTAGGAAACAAGGCCATGATATGGCAAATCCTGCCGAAGGTGAAGTTTTGTGGTGTTGTTTGTTATTTATTGCAAGGGATTTTTCGTTGCATTGGCGATGGTGTTATGGAATGTATGAGACAAATCCATTTGCTAGTAAAGCCCAGTTCCACCAAAAATAAACAGATGTTGAAGATCTTTAGTTGTGAACATTTTTTAGATAAAATTATTTCATGTACAGAGTTATGGGTTGAGAGGGAAAAAATCATCAAAGACGTAAATGGGATGTGCTTTGTGGTATGTGGGGAGGAATTAAAAGCTAAATGTAGAGGGTATGAGAGTTGTGGGTGTATGAAAATTATATTTTTCCAAATTTAATTCGTAACATGTAGATTTGAAATAAATACAGTAGAAGTGGTAGCATTGTCACATTTAAAAACTTTTGATTAAAATACTAGAACAAAAAAATTGGGGCCTCACTCATGTTAATGGGATGTGCTACCCATTGTAATTGAGAAGAAATACAGTCTTTGAGATGTCTTGTTGATATTCTTCATACTGTGTTTGACAAAGGAGAGGGAAGGCTTTTTGCAGTAATGGCTCTCGCAATGTGCAGTGCAAGGAGTCATCTATTGTTTGCAAGGAGCAATGGAGAAAGTGCTTATATTTGTATGGTTTTGATGTATTGCAAGTTGCACAAAGTGAGATTTGTTTCAGGTCATCTGGATCAGGTTCTGTGAGATGGTCACATTCTACACAGAATGCTTGGAAATGAGGAAGGTATATGTTCTCTGTGCGAAGTATACCTGCAATCTATACAAGGAAAATGAATTTGACATAATTGATAGATTTGAATTTGTCAATGCAAGATAATTTAAAAAAGAGAAATTGTAGTGTACTTGCCTCTGTGTTTGTGTTTATGAGAGACTGTAAAAATGTTTTTGTAGATTCATCATTTAATGGGTCAATGAAGGATGAATGGCCTGCACGTACAATGCGTGAACCCTATATTCCTTGTCTGATAAAGTTTTTGAAGAGCAATAGTGGTATGTTGCCTGTTGCAATGGCATCTCTTATTGTATGAACTAGAATTCAAACTGAACAACAATAAATTGATGATTTGCTCTAGAATTTAGAATGAACAAAACAAGAAATGACCAAATTGCACTGGGATTTTAAACTAAATCAAGCAAGTTCCTGGAATTTCTTCTCCTGATTAAATAGGGTAAATACAAGGTAAATGTTATTTTTCACTCTTCAGGTCACATCCAATCCAGACGCCAATTTGGCATACTAGTTTCCCATTTAGAATGCCCATAAGAGGATTTCTTTCCATTTTCCTTATATATCGTCCAAATTTTGTACTCCTATGTTGTTGCTTTATTTCCACACTCGGGGGTAAACTGAACCTTGCCCAACAACAGATCTAAGCCTACACTTGGAGTACCATAAGATGGGGCAAGGATCAATGACCTCTAGGATTCTAAAGATTTAACGTGTTCTTCTAAACCAATTTAATATGTACATGGTTTCCAGAACATTCTTGTTTCTTTTAACTGGACACATTTTCTGAAATTCACATTAAAGTTTAATATAGGCACGCAGTTTCTGATTTTTTTTATATGTTGTTATACAAGTTCTGTAACACAACCACATCCACTATATACAAGGCAGATATCACCAAAGAGAACTAGAAAAATTAGGGAATCATACACTTTTATGGGTTAATATATCTTGAGAAAATCCTTTTTATAGAAAATTCTGGCAAATTCAAACCAAAAAAATAAATCAAAAACACTTCTCTAAAAGTAGCAAACGTTTGGATTTTTTTTGAAGGAAATGTCTCTTTTTCAACCGGCACATTTTTTACATTCTTTTAAAGAAAAAGTAGTCTCTTTTAAGGAAAAAATGCCCCTTCCTCTTCAAATGGCAATTTTTTTGTTTTTTGCAAGGGAACATTCCTCCCTTTTGAATTTTCAAATGGATAATGTTCAAAATTTGAATGAAATAAATAATCTTCCTCTTTAAAATGTATTTGAAATTTTATTGAATTGAATAGCCTTGCTATTCACTTGTGTGAAAAAATTATTGAATTGAATAGCCTTGCTCTTAACAGGTATATGAAATTTATTGAATTGAGAAGCATTGCTCTTGACTGTGCATGAAATTTTACAGAACTAAATAGCCTCTCTTTTAAATGGTAAATGTTTTGATTTTTTCCAAAGGAATGTATTATAGTTTAATTAATTATAAATAGCCAAATAGTTAATATTAGCTACTACAATTTCCCTTAAAGCAGCCTGGTAGAGGACACGGTACAAATGGCCTGATAAGACATGTCAGGCACAGTAAGCTACAGTGCATTTATCGGGTTGCACTCAACCCTCTTAACTGTTAGGGAGAGGGAAGGAGGTGTTTTTCACATAAGCTCAGGCTCATTCCTCATCAGCCCTCTCCAATTGGTGGGGTGCCCTTCGCAACTGCCCAGCCCTCTCCTTCTATGGATGGGAAAGGCTTCATTTATAGCAAGCTTGGTCAAAGGTTCCGAACCTAAAAAGGTATAAATATGACCAATATATCAGGTAGTGAGAAAAAAATCCCTTCATAGGCTTCTACATGGGGGATCTCATATATCAAATTGGTGTCATGCTTAGAGGTGACCTGAATACTATACCTTCACCTATATACATGATATGACTGCCTTTCAGAGTTTACCAACAAACTAACTTAAGTTTTTACTTCCCATCGGAATTTTACTACATGGACCAGCTCAACACCAAAATGTAAGGTTGATACAGATATCTTATCGCTGTTGTTGCCTCCTTCTTGTTGTTGTCGTTGCTGATATTATTAGTACTATTATAACTGTTATTATTACCATTATTGATGTTATTATTATCATTAATGAGGTTGGCGTGGAAGAATCGCTCTAACCTGACTGAGCTGAGCTAGGAGACGGTCATCAGCACCACTGCAAGATACATTAAGTTGTAACATTGGTCTCAGTCTCTCGTCTGCACGGCACGCTCCCATCACTTGTAAATCCAAAGCTTGAAGCCATTGCAGCATTCCATTCTCGCTTTCAGTCTGTTGAAGCAATAGATCCCCATCTTCTGTATCCTGCAGCAATTGGGTAAGTCTCTGAGCAATACTAACACGTCTCGTATCGTTGCTAGCACGTGCTTCGGCTCTGTTATCGCCATTCTGCCCGCTGCTGTGCTCCATTCTCTGCTCCACAGGCATAGTACATTCCACAACAGATGACGCAACAGTACATGTACCAAACCCTCCATTAGGTAATCTTGACCCCACATTTCCAAGTGGTGGAAAGAAAGACCTAGATGTTGCAGCCACGGCAGAAACCGTAAGCGATGGCTGGTGCAGTGGAGAAGCCGGAACTTGCAGAGCAACTGCAGCAGCTTTACCCAAAATACGACTTCCATGTCCATAATTAGTACTGCAAGCTGCCGATCCAGAAAAATTGATAACGGAAGTCAAATGCGTGGAAATGCAACCCACAATGGAGGAATTGGGCTCATCCAAGACATTTGTAGTGCAAGAAATTGAGACAGCACAAGAGGATTCAGAAATTTGACCGATCTTGAAAATTTGCTCGTCCCTTGTAATTTCCGTGCTGTTTCTTGCTCGCATTTCCTCTGAACCTTGCGCCTCTAAGGCCGAACCCTCAATCTGCCCC
Source organism: Taxus wallichiana var. yunnanensis (assembly GCA_018340775.1). NCBI lineage: Eukaryota > Viridiplantae > Streptophyta > Pinopsida > Cupressales > Taxaceae > Taxus > Taxus wallichiana. Next base: position 696,022,605 of record CM031235.1, on the reverse strand, counting down.
GATTCTGCTTCATCTTTCTTAAAATAGGCCATTTTGCCTTCCTATTGGGTACAATGACAATTTCGCCTGTATAAAAACCTCCAAACTTTCTTACAGCGAATCTACCTAAATAAAACACTCAAAAACCCAGGCGATAACAAGGATTTGCCCCGATCTTTACCGAAACAACTACCACGGCAGGAATTGAACCTGGCTTTCACCAGAGTCCGTCAAAGTTACAAATGAAGGCAATGAGCCAGATTTTTAGACGACAAATTATCTTTCAACAAAGAATTTAAAACAATAGTCCAAGATCAGAAAGGCCGGGCGCGACTTAAACTTCCGCAGCGATAATTGAAGCCAAATCCGTCAAACTTTGCAGACGAAGGTCGGAAACCCAAAATTTCCATGAAAAACAACTTGCGTGGGAGAAAATACGCCGCAGAACGATTCTTATAACCGAAAATCTTCCACGGCGGTTATTGAAGCCCAATGCGTCAGAAATTCTCAGAGGAAAGCCTCCTCGCCGAAATTGTAAAGGAAACGAGCAGTTTCCGACGGAGGAAATTTGCTCCAGAGCCGTTCTTTTAAAAGAAAATTGCTCTCCGGCGCTAATTGACCCAAGTTCGCAGAAGAAAGCCGAGAACCCGAAATGTCAAAGCGAAAATCAATTTTCGCTGGAGAAAATTCAATCCAGAGCCTTTCTTTTCAAGAAAAATCGTTCCACGGAAACAATTGAAACCGAGTTCGTCAGACTTTTGAAGGAGAGAACGGCGAAACCGAAAAATTCAAAGAAAATAAGTTTTCACCGGAAGAAATTCGATCCAGAGCAGTTTTACGAAAGGAAATTGAACTAAAAGATAAACAGCAGGCAAAAACATGAGAACAGAGAGCTTACATCGGCTTGCCATGAAAACGCACCTTGCTGTTCAGAGTCCTTCACCTCCTGGCGCGCAGATGAAAATGAGAAATTACACACCGTGTAAGAAACAAACATGCATTTTCCTCGAGCCACTCAAAACTGTCAAAAGCGACCTAATCTGTACATGACAGTCAATGCATTAATGTTTCATAACTGCTACGTTTTTTCAATGAACAGTGCACATAAAGCCAACGACCAATCAAATGTTGCCAGAACAAAAAAATCAAAAGCTAAAACTATAGTCCAGCCTCATTTAAATACACATGTCACAATACGATTGGAAAAATGCAAATGTTTAATTGCAAAAGTGAAGAGTATATCCATGCCTTCGGCAGGATAATAAAGAAATAATGACAACTATGATCATCAAGTGTTGATGCAAAGCTCACTATATTTTTGCCCTGATTTATTAATTGAACAGATGTGCCATTCCTTTGAATAAATTAGTTCTAAGTGATGCGTTTAGTTTCCAAAATGGCCTTGGTATTAGAAGGGTCTGTATTTCCCAACGCAAATAAAAACAATCTGGTTAATTTTTGAATTGTATAATAATATATTATGGGAATACTATGCTCAAAACCTATTGTAGCAATGGCATATATGCTATTGTCAATGTCAATTTTTTCATTAAAAACAAATGGATTTGAGAGAGAAAGTAAGACCCGCTGTGCATTGCTAAAGAAATAAAATTGCCATTCCAAAGTGAATAATGCATGAGAACATAACATGCCAGCAGACGTAAATTGCCAGGTAGTTTAGACCATACATTGGAGTCACTGAAAATAAGTAATTGTGAATACAGGTAGGAAAAGAGGCGACCTGCTGAAGCACCTGTTGTACTTGTCACACATATATCCATATGTGAGGAACAAAATCATTATTTAAAACAAATGCCTTTGGAAGATTATAAAATATACCTGGCACAAAGATAAAATATTCTAATCGACATACCATTGTAATGAATGCCTGAGAAGATAATATGATAGGGAGAGAAAAATTTTCCGGCAGTTAAGACCATCCACTTGAAGCAGAGAAATAATAAATGGAGAGAAAAGAAACGTAGTTTAACAAGCCTGCAAGATGTAGGGGATAATAAGTTTCCTGAGAGATAAATGTTCTGCTATTTAGGGGGAAGAAAATAAACACTTGGAGGTTACAGCTTGTCACATTCTCACAATTGCTTGAGGAAAGCATGAAAATCACACTATCTCATTACAATGCGATGTAAAACCTGAAACAATGCTATGGAGAATGAACTAAAAGGTTTACAAATTTCACCACAAATAGCGTGTGTTTATGCATGCAGTTAATAATTTGGAAACTTGGAAGATGTATTGATTCTTATAGCAAATGGGATGTAGCCATTTCCCAAAACCACGGTAGTTCTCAATACTCGATTGTGGCAGTAGAGGATTACTGCCCATTATTTATTAGTGCATGGAGCGGCCGCCCTTGACCAAATGGCGCTCAATGAAAGGAGACCCAACATAGAAACGTCCCTTAAAACTCGGTCGTCTGCAGCCATGCCTGTGACGGCACACATTAAAATCTTGTCCCGCCATCCATAGTGTTTCAATTAAATGTATCATCTACCCTAGCAGCGCAATAGGGGATTACTAGGCCAAGGGTGTTCAGCAGGAGTCTCACAAAAAATAGAAGCTTCACAGTAAATCCTCCGACGGCCCAAAACAATTCCATGGTCTTACGTGGCGTAAGAAAACCTAACGGCCGTCGATGCCAGCAGTGCAGGTAGGCTCGGGCAAAAGGAGATGCATATCAACGTGAAATATTGTATATATTTGTATTACTCACGATTTCATTGTATTTTATGTGATAGCTTTACGGTTATGTCAAATTGAGGCACTGAGTTCTGCACCCATAAATATAGAAGAAGCTTCCCTCTAATGGGAAAATGTTGGCATGAAATATACAAGAACTCCTGCAGAATCCTTTCACTGTAACGTCTTCTTATGTTAGCACCACAAACATGGAATTCGAGCTCATTTCCAGCAGAGGCAGAGATTTTGATCTCAAAGTGTTAAACAAGAGCAGCAATTTCAGCCCTCTTGAACGAATTTATGAGGGAATACAAGATGTCTATCCTCTGCTTCTCGAGCCTTGCAATACTTACAACAGCTTGATTAGAGTCTCCATTTTTTAATTTTCCAGCAGTTTTCCACAAGTAGAAACAGAGTGATTCTTGGCATTCACATGCCAATGTGCACCCCGCGACTGCAAATGTGTCCCCCATAATAGAGCGTTGAATAGGGCTAAAAAGAAAAGGATCCTTGAGATAAGTCAATACTAGGGGCTTCTATTCCATCAGGGCCGCGAGTTTTCTAATGTAGCCAACTGTCTCCACAACACCACCACAAAAGCTTTTTTCTAAGACATAGACAACCAATAGAAGTCTCGCCATTAGTGAAAGCCAAAGCTCAGGCATTTGATACAGAGTTGAAAATCCCCAAACACCTCAAACCCTAAAACCTTATAAATTAATCTCTGTATTGAACAGTAAAATACTATTTACAGTTCCGTATTGATACAAAAAAGATTTTGGTTTCCCTATTGAAACAATGATTAAAACCCGAATGAGATGAAAAGGTGAGACAACTATTAGTATAAATTGGAACTGGAAATGACCGCGGTGATTAGATGTTTGAAAGCAATCGAGAGAGGATCCTCTGCTGGCAATGGCGCCAATTTTTATTTACTGGTATCCCTGTCAATTCAACTGCTCTACTCTCCATTATTGGAGACAGCTGTAATGGTGCCCCTCCACTTGCTTTATGACACGTCAATCGAGCAACAACCGCTTTTTCGACAATGTCCTTGTTTAGGCGTAGTTTACACACTAGCGCTTATCTTTGTGAATGGTGAAATGTGAAATGTCAGGGTGGGGTTACATAGATTGCAATCAAGGGTTAAATTTGACGGCCGTTTAGACGTTTTTTGTGATTTTAGCCGTAAAAAACTTGCAAATATTTGAAAAAACCGTCACATGCAACTTGCAAATTTTAAGGATGACCGTCATTTTTTATATAGATTTATACATAAATTATACAAATATATACTTAAAATAGTTAAATATATATAGAATAATATTATATATATTTTATTAACATTATAAAAATAACACTATTTTACATTTTTGAAAGGCAAAATTTAAAATTTACCGTCACTAAAAAATTGTTTGACAGGCATAGGTGGCCGTCAAATTTAACCCCGTCAGTTGCGATGGCGAGGTGGAATATTAACTGGTACATGAGTTCTTAAATAAATTTTAATAAATGTCATTATTTTCCCTCGAAAATGTTGAAGGCCGCAATAACATGTTAAATTTTAGGCCAATCAAATTTAAGATAAATGGAATTTTGTAATGATTTTGTTAAAAATTGTGCAACTTTGCAAATATTTATCATTAATGTGAGAAGTGTTTATTTGTTTATGAAAATAATAAGAAGCTCTAATTGGTTGAAAGGTACAAATACTAATAACTGGTTAAACAAATATGAAGACTATAGTAGAATTTGCCTTGAGGCGATTAATAACAAGTACTTCTTGACAAGTTTATAAAATCATTCATACAAATTTAATTATTTGAGATTAGAATAAAAACTAATAATATGAGGACAAAAGAGGAGGTAACTCTCAATAGAATTGTAAAACCTTCCACATAAATTTGATTTATTCAAACATGTAAAACAAGGATAAAAACTAGTAAATATGAAGATAGAGAAAGAAATCAATGATCAAATTTGAAAAGGTAATCTTGTTTATAATATGAAGAGGTATATTTTTTTCGCCCCTTTAACACAAAAAGTTGTACAGATAATTACATGTCATTTGGAAGTGTAAATTAACTACATAATAAACAAAAATATATAGAAAATATTTGGTGTGTGTAAGTACTTATTATATTATATTATGATGTTATTTGCTTAGAGATATTCATATATTATTCTAAAGTGCATCCATTTATCTCCTCGTAGGATTTTGAAATGTATAGTAGATGAAGAAATATTAATTTGAAAGTGGCAGTTGTATTTTCTAAATAGAAGAAGGTAAGACTAATTTCAAACGTTTTTTATTTAATTTAAACAAATTAATTATATAATTAGTCGAGGGGAGTTTTTGGAATTGGTTTTGGAGACGCTTTTTAGATTTATAATTATTTTGATAAGATATATTTTTTTATTGAACTCAAAGTTTACAATTTTTTTAGGTTTAGGGAGAGGCACAAGTTGTGGTGCACCCTAATTTTGTAGGGTAATTGAGCCACGTCACTACCACGTGGACGCAGAGGCGTGTTATCCCCTAGGCAACCTAGGCAGTTGCCTAGGGCGCACAATGGGGAGGGGCGCCATTGTTTGAAATTTTTAATAGGTCACTCATCAGTCGGCTTGCCAAGTTTGAAAAAATTAAAATTACTAAACGCTGCACGCTGCACCACATATATATAAACAAAGGTAATACAGTAATTTCGTATAATGTATAATATAATTCCACTTTCCAGGTTTAACGCTTCCATAACTGCAACACCGCAACTTTTAGCAAGCAAAAGTCAAAAACTTAAATTTGTCATTGATGTTAACAAACTGTGAGGGCTTGCAGGTTCATTAAAGCAGGGATTTCTCTTCTTCAATGTCATCAACACCTCCTGCGATTGAATGCTTTTAATGCCGGAATCGTCACTAAGGGTGCAGTCGTAGTTCCGTGGAGGCCATCTTCTGCAGCGACCTTAGTAATTTCAAATATCAGGTACTTTAATTGCACGCTTTGTAAATTATTTATTGACTGTCTTGTTAGCGTATAAAATGACAAATCAATTATTGTATTACTTCATCATTTAGGCAAACAGAACCGTGATGCAGTGTATAATATTTTTGTTTCAATTACTACTCTAACATGAATAAAATAAATGTTTATCTTCTATATAATGATTGTAAATATTTCTCAATAATGAAATCTTTGGTGTTCATATTTCATTTTAGTAAAATGCTTATGTATTATAGTTTCAATCGAAACTAAAAGTAGGAAGCCTATTGGTGTGAAAACAAATAAGCTAATAACTAAGAAATGATACTAGTAAATAGCTTAGGAGTGTGGGGATGCGTCACGCATGAACACCAATGTGGGGATGTCATAGAGAAATGACCAAGAACATTCAGAACAAAAAGTTCTAGATACTTGGACTTAGAAAAGAAAGAGGAAGGGGAGAGAGAAGAAGGGGAGAAATAATAGATTTGAACAATATCTCTTAAAAATGCTTAATCTTGACCAATAATAAATAAGTATAGAAATGTTTTAAACTATGCAATTCAAGAACTAATAAATTTCTATAGATTGTTTTTAAGTGTAAGAGAAGGACATATGAAAACCTATTCTCAAAGGAATCATTATTAAAATATTAAACTGAGTTATTAATTTGATGGTTTTTTTGTATGCCTGGTCTTGGAAGGGGGGCGTATGCTCCGAGTCTTCGCCTAGGGTGCTCCAAATCCTTAATTCGGCCCTCAAGCGTGGACGAGTGGAAAATTCTCCACAATATTCCTCCCCATTTTTCTGACTTAAAAAATTCAATTGGAATGTTACGTCGGTCAATTATGCCACGTGTCGAGCAGTTTTATTGGAGTTGTCAAAATGGGCGGCAATTTTGGCTGGGACCAGTTGGTGACTGTTTCCAGCGCCAAATGTAGTGCATGATACAGCTGGTAATTAAAGCAACTGCGCCAGCAATTAAACCTCACCACCGCCAAATCTTGGACTCGTATGCTGCAGAGATTGATTTGCAAGTTTTAATGGTTGATACAGAGCACCTTGAATGCGAGCTACAAGGACCGCCAAAAGTTTTAGCAAAGACCAGTTGTGAGCACATTTTTCAGAGGTGGTGGCTCTCTATTTTCTCATACCTGTGCTACATTTTCTTCGGTGATGGCTCAATTTCTTCACGAAGGTGATGGCTTGATCTCTCGTGCTACAATTTCTCGGACATGTGATACATAGAAGGTGAGAAGCTTCTCACGCAGGAATGATCCTTCAGTGTTTTTAAACACTGCACTATTATGGGAAGTTTGTTGTTTGCCATTCAGTTGAAGAAATTTATTTGTTCATTTGCCATGTTTTACAAATCTATGCATTATTCTCTTCCAAAATCTATGAGTTATTGATTTATTTGGTGTGAAATTGTTGGTTTTAATCATTTTATGTGAAAATCCATTGCTTTATTCTCTGCACAATTCTACAGGTTACTCCCATATGGTATTTGAGTACCTAGATATCTTGTGTTTATCTTCTTGTTTGGGATGTTTCAGTGGGATGACTTGAACCTATTTTTTTATATTACTTCTGACCTGCATGATTTTGGAGGTGTTTTTTTAGAGTGACTTTTTACCTAGCCCTAGATCAATCTTCCTCTTGGAAACATGGAAAGAAACTCTTTCTTCTTCCTCGGCATGTAGGTTGAAACCTTGGCAATTTTTACCTATATTTTTGTGTTGTGGGTAACATTGTTCTCTTCTAGGATGGCCTAGTCCTAGTTTTGGTTCCTTCTCTTCCTAGTTTGGATCCTTGGAAATGTATTAGGCATATCCATTTTTAGCACATCTGATTCAATGTTTCCCTTCTCTATTGAAAAATGATAATAGTAATGGAGGCGACCATTATTTATTAAAGCTCATTTTTTATTGGTTGGGATATAAAAGATCTTGGTATCCAAGGCGTTATGGGCTTGAGTTTTTAATTTTTCGTGATTGGTTTGTGGTCCTTATAAATTGGTCTTAGGAGTTTTAATTTTGGAGGAGACCTCTTCACCTGTCTTCCCAATTTGCAGAAATGGGTTCTAGTTTTTTAATTCAGATTTTGTTGTTTTGGATGTGTTTGCTTTGCACGATTTTGAGAGGTTGTGTGTGTGTTGGGAAGAAGGATGGGGGTGATTTGGTGGTGGGTTTATAGCACAGAGGCTTTGGGGGCATCAAAATGTCTAGGAATCCCTTTGAATTGCTCAAGATTTCAAGCAATAGAAGCTCAATTTGGCTTCATGCTCTCTATCTCCAGTCCTCTTCTGTTGTGTGCTTTAAACAATTACAGAATAATGTAGTTGTAGATTAACCTACATAATTGCAGCTTCATAGTGTTACATCTTTCTCTAGAGTTGAATGTATGCAAATAATTTGAAAAATAGAAAACATGGTGTAAATCGTAGAGCATCATCATATTGTTATATTAGCATAAGTTTAATTGTATACATAAAAAGTTGGAAAGTATTCTGATTACATACGCAAAATTTATATTGCAAACATAACTTTAAAAACTACATAGGAAGACTCCAGCGAATACATCTAGCAAAATGGTATATCCAAAAAAATTACTACTATCATCATATGGGGTGATAAACGTTGATTATGAGCACATGCTCAATATCTTAGGTAGTATAAGTAATATTTCCCCTTTTCATATTGTTGTTGGATTTTCTTTTCCTACCGATACAAAGTTCAATTGCCCAGCTGAAAAGGGATTTAGACCCCCTTTTGATAGAGCATTTGGTTGCCCAACTGATAAAGGATCTGGTCCCCCTGCTGAAAAAGGATTTGGTTGTCCAGTTGATAAGGGATTTGCCCCACTGCTGACAAAGGAGTTGGTTTCCCTATTGAAGCTTGCATCCATGGTGGCATTGGAAATGAACTACTAGGACTGCTTGAACTTGTACAAAGTAAATGAGGTGATACATACCAAGATGGAATGTACAAGAGTTATTCATAAGTGATGGAGGTGTTCCAATTTGAGCATAACATGGAATTTGAATATTTAACATATCTTGAAAAATCCTTCGATTTTCATGATCTATTGGAGAGCATACATGTATCCTCTTTTTGTATTCCCTTAATTGATTTACAAGTTCCCTCTCCCTCTTCTCTTGCTCTTTCCTTCGTTGCTTTTGTGCCTTCTCAATCTCTTTTTGTTTCTCTTTAGCATGCTTTTCCCTTTCTCTTTTGAGCTTCTCCTACAATTTTTTTTTTTGTTGCAAGTCTAACAACCTTTTTTTCTTGTGCCAATTCTTTTTTCCTTAACTTTAGTTTTTTGTTCCTCCTTCTTTCTTTCCATATCAACCAATAGCTCCATGTATTCAGGTGCAATCAAAATATGTGAATGCCTACTCAGCCTAATAGAACCATCTGAATCTTTGACTCTCTTTTTGTTTATGATCTCCCTTGGAAGTCACAAAATTGAGAAAGTAACTTACCATGTCCATCTTGGATTTGAGTCTCTTCAGGGACTTGAGGTTCATGTTGCCTAACTTATGAGTTTATTTCATTTTCCTGAGCATCCTCTTCAAATTTGACTCCATATCTTGTTCATCCTCATCTCCAACATCTACATAGTAATGAATTATCTGCTTGTTGTTCCAGTCCTTCAGAAAGGAAGGCATATTCAAGCTTTGATCTTTTGTCTGGAAGGTAGCTTGTAACCCATGTTTTTCATGACATCCTCTAACCATTGTGGCGGGTTAACTTGACTTGGCAAGGACATATCATTGTTACTTAGAAAATATGCAGACCCTTCATTATTGTTAATGATGTTACTTGGGTTTCCAAGAGCACCATTTAGCTCCACTCCATGTGTTGCAATTGCTTCCATATCATCTCTTGAGTCAATATTTTGCATGAATTGAGTTTCAGGTACCACCTCTTCACTATTATTTAATTATAGATTTATTCCTTGAGATAGGCTCAAAATGTTTGTGACAACATCAACATCTTCCTCACCTTGCATGTCAAATGCTTGGTTGCATGCCATGTCATTTATGAGAATCATAATTCAATGGCCAAATACCAGTTCTTTTGAAACCTACAATTATGTTATATGGTATTAGTGCCTTTTTTAAGGCTCTACTTGAAAGCTCAGCAATGTCATTCCTTTTCACATATTTTCTCTTGTCATCCATTTGGTCCTCTAAGCTCTAAAATATGTCTTGAAAGGGCTGAACACACTCACGTCAAGAGGTTGTAACTTATGACTAGTATGTGCTGGTAGTGTTATCAAGTCAATGCCCAATTTGTTGGCCTCCTCCACAGTTTGTAATGCTACATGGTTGTCGTGGCCATCAAATATTAATAGGTGTCTATTATTTGGAGAAACACCTCCTGGTATTGAACGTGCAAAATGACATAGCCAATTTAAAAACAATTCATTTGTCATCCATGCATTTGGATGTGCAACCATGCATGCTCTAGGTTCACAATTTTTAATATAATTCTTTACCATTCTCTTTCCATTGAACAAATAAAATCTGGGATTGACAAACACTGCTACATTGACACAACACAATATAGTGATCCACTCCCTGCTCTTTGGTATTACCTTTGGGACATTTCGACTTCCCCTCTTAGCAATAATGTGCATTCCACAATTTCTCCCAACTTGCAAACCAGACTCATCACAATTCCATATTTTATTTGCACCGTATGCATAGGTTTCATAGCATTTGGCCAAATTGTCATAAAATTTGGTTACTATTGTAGGGCGCAAGTTTAAATCTCTATCCCTATCAAGTCCCTTAGTTGTTCGGATTGCAAGGTTTAAATGACGTTTTTTGAATCCAACCCAACATGATTTACCAGGAAACCCATCTCTAAAGGGGTTTTTTCTTGTTTCACAAATCTAAGAAACATTTTCCTTTAGTTACATTAACTCCAAGCCATGACCCGTATTAGCCATTTATTTACACCATTCAACAATTTCTTCTTCTTCTTCTTCAGTTAGAACTATTGGAGGACCCCTCCTCTTTGTGTGGGTGAGACCATTTAGCCAATAGTGTAATGATGTGGGTGGAATGGAATACTTCTTTGTTGCTGCTCTAACTGAGAACCCATTAAACTCAACATCATCTATTGCCTTTTCCATATCTTCTTTTGTCCAACCTCGGATGACACTAAGCTTCTTTGTTGTAATTATTCTCTGAATTGAGACAATGGATGGGTTTCTACATTTTGGTTCATTACCAATTGGTGTAGAATTATCCTCTTCATCACTGACATTATGTGATAATTGTACAACTCTCGCTTTGGGCCTCCTTGACCTTCTAGCAACACCACCTCTTCTCACAACTTAAATGAAACATCGATTCACAATATCATTGTCATAATAAAACTACAAGTCAATTAATTGGTAAAAATGAAACAAAATCATTCATATTCTAGTAGTGTTTTATATTCCAACAATGTTATATATTGAATTCCAGAATTCACTATATTGTTCATTTTTTTCGAGATATCTCATTCTCTAGTGTATTCGTTGGAGTCTTCCTATGTAGTTTTTAAAGTTATGTTTGCAATATAAATTTTGTGTATGTAATCAAAATACTTTCCAACTTTTATGTATACGATTAAACTTATGCTAATATAACAGTGATGACTATGCACTAGAGAGTGCGATATTTGGAAAAAATGAACGATATAGTGAATTCTAAAATGAAATATACAACATTGATGTGCTCATTTAGTTGAATATGCATTGTCTATACAAGCACTTTCACTCTTCAACATATTCCATACAAGTTTCATTGTCATAATAAAAACTACAAGTCAATTAATTGGTAAAAATGAAACAAATTCATTCATATTCCAGTAGTGTTGTATATATTACAACAAGTATTGTACATTCCAACAATGTTGTATATTGTATTTCGAATTCATTATATTGTTCATTTTTCCTAGATATCTCATTCTCGTGAATTTTAGAATTTACTATATTGTTCATTTTTCCTAGATATCTCATTCTCGTGTATAGTCATTACTTAGCATAATACATTGCTTTGGACTATAACATTGTTGGAATATACAACATTGAAAAAATGAACAGAGGGCTTGAATTTTGAAATAGTTTGCATTTCATAAATGTTTTACATGAACTGCTTGTCACTTCTTCAATGTGAGAGATGAAAACTGCAGGAACCATTGGAATTGTAATTGGTCATTCAACTTTTATTCTATCATCCTAAATTAGTTGACATGGATCCAATATGATAGTTCAATCAAATGGTTGAGATTTATTGGGATTAAATCCAATGAATAATATTTTAGTTGGTTATTTTTATTATTTTATTACATTTGTTACACAATTTATTGCTCATAGGTATTGTGTTTTTAAACACTATGAAAGGTGAGCCTGACCATAATGTCATTTATTGTTATGCAGTGTGGTTACTAGGGATTGAAGACTCTTATATCAATAAAGAGTACATTATATTTGAGATTTGGTTTACAAAGTCTTCTGAAATGACTTGTTGAAGTGACTATAATAGATATGGTGTACATAAAATGTAAATACTACTTAATGAGTAGTTGGATTCATAGACTTGATATTTGTACACTTATATATAAATTAATGTATATTTCAAGTTCTATCAATGAATAAGAGAATATTGACTAATTTTAAAGTTGTCTTATTCAACATAACATACTTCCATGTTTAAATAATAATAATATAATAAATCACAGTCAGGTTGTATTAAATTCACATATCATTCTAAATAGTTTTTTGAAAAGGTCAATGTCTTTTCACATACTATCTCCACTATTGGACCCCGCACCACAATCGGTGCCTCTCCCTAGTATGACCATGGTCTCATCCTTTTTCATTATCTTTTAAAATTTATACATGAATAATTAACCCCACAACATCTTTTACACCATCATCATAAGATAGACTACACAATCCATGTAGAGAAGAACATGTAGGGGATGCATTGACGTACGATGGTTTCCATGCCATCTCTATAGCGAGGGAGATTTTAGAGTCACTATGTGCACGAGAATGTGCATCAACATTGTTTTCAACCTTTTCTTAATACACAATTGACTGCAAGGGTTTTGTCTTGTACTTTTATTTTACTCACAACTAGGTGGAGTTTTATTACGTGGAAAGGCGTGACTACATTGGGTCGAGGTCAAGAGGGGTCTAACATGACAATGAGATCGGTGGTAGAAATTGTGCAAAGGACGAGGATGTTGATTATGGTTGACAGGTGTAGGGTTGTTTTGTGATTTTAATCGTAGATTACAGGTGAATTTTTTTAGAAACCGTAGACAATGATAGGCTGAAAATTTTAAAAACTATAAGATTTTTTAAATGGTTTATATAAAAATATAATACCTATTTATATATATGTGAAAAATTATAGAAATATCTATAAAAATTACTGGAATTTACAGCCACCTGACAGAGCTAAACAATCAGCTAATTTTGATTTGACAATCATAGATAATTTGAAATTCTAGGCTTGTGCGTGAATGAATGAATGAATTTTTTTAATGATGTCCACGAGACCGAGCAGTCTATGGGACCTGAAGTGCAAACACAAACCAATGCCCTCTACTTCTGCCTTTCTTCCAGCTCGTTCCTAAGCTTGCTTCTTCATTGTGAATTTTGATCAAGAAATCTATTGTTTTTGTCACCCTTTCCTCTTCAAACAAGGTTGTAAGATCATCCACTGTTAAAATATCTGCATAATTGCTCTGTATGTCCCCGTAAGCAACACATTCCATGACAAAATGTCATTCGATTCCACCGCGCCCGACATGCAAAACTGACAAACCCTTTCCACTTCTCTTTGGGCATTTTCCATCTCTCGGTTTCACACCTAAGATGATGTGAACTAGTTTTTAGTTGCACAATTAACATTTTATCCTTCCACTTTATCATCGCTCCAATGTAGTGCTTTTTCCCATTATCACAACCCGAAACAAGCAAACGCAATGCGAAAAAATGGTTTGTTATTATTTTTTTCGGGTCTTTTCCATGCCTTTTTACATAAATAGGGGCTAACCATTTTCGTGATGCAGATAAAGTGTGATTGAAAATGGCAACTGGAAGAGGAAATTCACTTTTATGTAGTTTTATGCTCTTATTTGCTTTGATCATCTATGTCGATATAATGTTTGCAGAGCATTTTGACAGTACAGTTTGATTGACGCCTTTTTCCAAACATTTGGGTTTGGAAATAAATATGAATTCTAAGGTTTTTAGTTTTTATTTTCGAACATTTTAATTAAAAAATGTGAAATCCATGCGGATGAGAAGTTTGAGGTTTCTTTTTTCCCACAAACATATGGTTTACGAATTTTAAATCTATGCGGTTTATTTCTATGGTTAAGTACACTGAGTTGGCCTAATGGTGAAGAACATGTGCTTTTGAAATAGAGGTCACAAGTTCAAATCCTACAGGGGGTAGGGTATGTACGCCTCGTTTGTAGCAAAGTTAGTTGCCTCCCGCATGTGAGTACGAGGTAGTCCCATATGCTATAAGCCACTTGTAGACCAAAAAATAGGTTGCCCCACGGCATCGTGGACTGTAAAAACCTATTATTATTATTTTGGGTTAAATTGGTGGTGCAATTTTTTTGACCTAGTTTCTAAACGTCATTTTTGTGCTTGCAGACTGGAAAATTTGTATTTTTAATTAGAATTGGGGATTTTCTTCAACAATGGCAAAGTGGCCTAATTTTTGCGTTGTTGGCTTGGTTACTAGCTTCACAATAGGTGTACGCCCCATTGCTTGTTTGGTCTTAAAAGATAGTAATTTTAACGGTTTATTTGTTTGTATTTCATATGCACTTTGTAAATGCAGACCTCCATCGACTAATAAAATTACTTTGACACTCAAGAAAATTATATAGATGTCATTTGACGTTCAAAATTTAATATGTAAGTTAAATTTGTTTTTTATAATAATTATTACAACTAGCAAAATCGTACGTGAAGTGTACAATGGAAATGCCAAAGGGGATGGAGTGAAGAATGAAAAAATGAGGAAGTGAAATAGAGGGAAAGGATGAGGGGAGATCAAGAAGGGGTTCGATGGAGAGGGAGGACATTGTGTTCCAGTGTATGGTCTATATCTTGCACGTATTATTCACGGCGGTGCAATATGTGTTTGAAGAGGAAAAACTACAAAATGGGGAAATTTGAAAAGGTTACATGTTCGAGACCCAACTGAAATGATTGCTTGTTGAGACTCCTTTAATCACTTGAGTGCAATTTGAGCCTAAAGTGCTTCGAAAATAAAAAATGACGAAAACTCAATATGTTAGAAGGTCAAAACCCTTCCACATTTCTCTTTCCATTAAAACTTTGTAGTCAAGTTTTTTTAGTTCTAATCTTAAGTAAATAGGCAATGCAAGAAGAAGCATTAACAATTGAACCCCTCCAGTGAGTAATCATATGAGAGCGGTAGGTATATGTTATCTCTTGGTTGAGCTCGACAATTTGAAACCTAATCGAAATGCTTGCTTATTAGCCTCAATATGTGCCACACGATCCGATCCTTTTAGACACATGTCAAACTCTAAGAGAGACAACATTTGGTTTTTAAGATATGACTCAATCTCTGTCGCATTATTCATGCGAGCACAATTTATGCTTAAAAGAGACAAAATAAATAATGGGAAAAATCCAACAAGTTTCAAGTTCAAACCCAACTGAAATGCTTGTTTCTATGAGCATGGTATATCCCCCCTTTATAATTTTGAGCTTGAATAAATGCAGGGAAATAGATGATGTGTGAACAATCATTGATAATCGAGTTCACATTATTCACGTAATTGTACTTTACACTTAAAGGTGCCAAAAAAGTATCAATACATGTCATGTTCGAAACCCAATTGAAATGCTCATTTCTTGATTCGATCCTTTTAGATTCATGGCAAGCTTAGAGATACACTGCAACGAAAAAAGGAAACTATCAATACATGTCATGTTCGAAACCCAATTGAAATGCTCGTTTCTTACTCCGATCCTTTTAGATTCATGGCAAGCTCAAAGATACATTTATTATGGGGTTTTCTATTATAAATCATTAATGAAAAGTAATTCTACTATTTTGTGGGATTGTTCTGAACACATTATTACTTGAGTGAGATGTCATTGATGGTTATGAAAATAATAATATTAGATATGTGAGAGATTCAACAAGTTCAAGTTCGAGCGATTTCTCTTCGCCAATGCAATGAAATACCCCTAAAAATGGATTTTTCATAAATGACAACAAAAATGTTACACACACTAGCTAGCAATCTGGGGATTAGTAGAATATATTGTCCTTCACCAATGTGAGTAAAGTCATGGTCCTTTCTCTAAGAATGAACCCTTGACCCACATGAAGTATAAACAAAAAGAAAAACCTATGCACTCGAGAAATTGGCAAGGTATAACCATTGGCAACACCATGGTGTCAAGCTCGAGGGAGTGCAAAACATCACTAAGGGGTTTTTTTTGCTTCACTTCAAAAACATTGAACATTACAAATCCATTACACAAGAGGGTTGTCATCAGTTTTAGCAAAGCTCGCCAACTCTATCAACAACTTATATAGAAGTTAAGACAATGGAAGGACAAATTATAAGTGGAGTGCCAAGTTCATGCATCTTGCTCACAAGGTGAAAATCAAACAGAAGACAACAATTACCTTTTTAAACTAAAGACCCCTTAACATTACCAATGTTAGAAGTAATATGCAACATCTTTTATTAGCTAGAGATGCAAAAAGAAGAGATGCAGTACTATATCTTAAAGTCATTGAGGGTTTTAGATTTCTTCAAAGACGTCAATGTGATAGTGCTTGTAAAGGTAACATGAATGATTCATTCTCATTCCATGTATTTTAAGGTGAAAAAAATGAGGCATAATGTAGTGTTGGAATATTAATTTAGCGATGGTATTTTGTGCGTATACCGTCAGGTGGCACGACGCTTCAGTAGCACAACCTTTGGGAAACAACCACAACCATCACATTATATTCGAAGACACGTGCTTTCTGTAAGGAAATTCAATTTTCTTCATAGAAATCATATGTTCTACTACTTACAACTCGGGAGCATTTCTTTCATGCCTACAAATTATTTTGTCACAACTGTAAGAAGAGGTTGCACGTCCGTGTCTACTGATTTGCAATCATAATTACATTTTTCCTTGATCTTCTGCTATGTTGGACATTCCTCTGCGCCAGTGGTGAGCTCCTTGGATTTTTTCATCTGCACAATCTAGTCCGTCTGCAACAAAATGGATAACATGAGAACGAGGCACGAGGCTTGTGATGCCAGCATGCCCAGCCATAGACCCACAAATTCAAATTTTTCAGTCACAAATAAATTAAAAAATAATCCCTCAAGATATATAACACATACACCTTACAAATGTAGAGTTTGATCAACATCATAAAATAATATCTATCGGATTTCAATCCATCCAATTTCAACACATGTACGACGAAAGCTTTTATGTGATTGATTTCCTGTAAGGTGTCACAACAAACTGACCCGCACCCAACTGAGATTATACACCTTTCGGCGTAATTATAATTTTATATTATTTTTTAATGTATTTGTATATTTCTCATTTATTAATTCAAATTAAACTCTTACTCTCCATTATTATTTTTTCATTCTATATGCCCCCTCTTTCTTCCTCTCAAGTACCACCCATTTTGGGGATTTAGTTATTGTGTGGGCTATGGAATGTTGATTTAAGATAGCTTACAAATGTTTGGTTTGGAATGGCGTGTTTTTTAAGGTTATACGTTGTATTACCTTTCATAAAACAATAAAAAAATCGTAGTTGCCTTGTTCTTTCTCCTTATTTGAAACATTGTTTTATTCTTTTCAATTGCATCTCCTTTATGAGAGATGCAGACTAAGGGGAATAAATCCAATTTTCAGAAATCTTGATGACTCAAAATGCTTGAGAAACCTTGATAACTGCAAGATTGAAGCCGTTCCATCATACTCAAGTAAGATGGGAAAAGTTGTATAGATATAATGCTCTCACCATACTCATGCTGAAGATATCATCTCTGCACATGGTTTACAAAAGAAATGAAATTATTAAATATAAAATAGGACCATTGTTTGGACCATGAGAGACCAGAAAATAAGAAAGATGGAAATATATGGAGTAAAGGCGCATACTTGTTAGATATACAAAATAAGATTATCGTGTTTGTGGAAAATGAAGAGAATGTAAAACTTGGAATCATATTCAAGTTGAGTAGAGTAGCAGATGCCTAGGAATAACTTACCTTGTGAAAAAATCATCACCCGATATAAACCCATCCACATATCGAGTACGTGACGCCCTGTCGGAGATAGCTGAGTTTTTTTAGAAGAAAGAGTCGGATTTTCCCAAGAGCGGAGAGGTGGGAGAAGTTCCGGGGACGCTGGTGCAGCCCATGGAGAACGAGCTGGAGACGTGGGTAATTTCGTTCAAGAGAAGTTGTCTGAGCTGGAGACTTGGCTGGTGCAAGACGAGACTGTGTGTATTATTGGCGTCTTTGGCATGCCTGGCGTGGGAAATACCTCACTTCTGAAGCAGATCAACAACAATGAAAAGGTAGCCGCTTTCTTTAAACTGGTTATTTGGGTGATTGTATCTAAAGACTACGACATCTCTGCTCTGCAACGGCCAATTCCCGAGCTCGGAGAGGACACTAGCGACAATTTTTTTCCTATCTGGACACGGCAGAGTGGTGGACCGTTAACATAAACGGAAATTCTTCACATCCGTTTGATTTCAACGAATGCACGACAAATTGTTTTGAGCGGTTCATTTGTTGCAGGTTGTCAGAATGAGCCGGTCCGCTTCCAACTAAGATACACGCCTTCTACGTAAAAATATATAAATTGAGTTGAATATTACATCCACTATATTAAAAATACATTTAAATGATTTTGTAAATTTAAAAATGCTTGTAGGCTTTATCTCTATATGCAAAGTTTTCTCTTTTAAAACCATGGGTTGCACAAATGAATGGTACAAAAGTCAAGTTTTCTAAGATTCTTCAATGGAATGAAAATGTATATGTTGGTACTACACAATTTCTAACAAAATAATCATGTTGATCTAAAAACGATCGTGCAACATAAAGTTGTTCAGAGTAGTTTTTGCATCAAAAGCAAAAGTGAATGGTCGCTTAAGGATGATAAGTTGTTTTCTATTGATGTTATTTTTCTTTATGATAGGTTTACAGAAATTAGGGCCTTAGTTTCCTATTCTGAAATTTCCTAATATGATTTTTATATAAGTCACCATTGTAGCTTTTTTGCTTACATATCTCTTTTTGTAATAGTTTTTTTAAATGGCAATTTCAAAATGTTTGTTTATGATGTTTAATTTTATATCGAGTTGTAATTTTTTTCTTGGTTATTCAAAAGAGTTTTATATTGAATTCTCGTTGTACTATTATATATTTGTTTTGTCCTCTACTCTTTTCATCAACCATGTACTTACTCGTTTTTGGCATGTATTTGCATTCAATTTCGATAAGCAATACATTTGGCTGAAAATATCAGATAACAAGGCAACAATCAAATTGGTTGCTTGCTACTTTGCACCGAAAGGCTCAAAGACATATAAGAAAAGAAATTTGGATATGGAAGACCCATATGCTTCATTAAAAAAATACATTTATGTGTTTAGTGCATATGGGGAAATTATTTTGATGGGGGACTTTAATGCAAGGACTGCAAATAATCAATCTCTTCAGTTGGGCAGTGAAAAAGGTGGAGATGACAATCTGCTTTGGCTTAACGAAGCAGAGGACAAGTTTTGGGAAAGACTATCTCAAGATGGTAATGGAGGGGTGACTCATTTCGGGGTTGAGCTTCTAGGTCTATGTAGCTTATACGACATGGTTATTTGTAATGGCATGAAGGCTTGGCCCAAATCTGGCAATATCACTTGCAAAATTTACAATGGACAAAGTGTAGTGGACTATGTAATATGCACTCAGAGCTCTATTTGTAGGTTGCTTGAGTTTGAAATTGGAGATTGTCCTATTGAGCTCAAATCTAATCATAATCCTCTCTTGGTCAAGCTTGGTACCATTTCAAATCAGCAACAAGGAAAACAAGTTCATCGCATGCAAGAGACATCTCCAAAACAAGGCAAAATCATTTTAAATAAAGAAAATCGAAATTTTTGTGGTTGCCCTTGAACAACAATTTCAAATGGCAGGAAATGACATCGAGAGCAATACAAACAAGGGGGCAAGGGGTTATGTTTGTAGTAAGTTGTTGATACCTTTAATCCACAAGGCATTAAGTGCTTGCAAAAATATAAGCCTAGAAAGGGGGCTGCAAATACTTTTCCAACAAATTTGTGGTATGACGAAGATTGTAAGGCTACCAAGAGAGCTATGAGGGAAAGTGACGTGAACAAAGAAGAATTACAAAAGATTGGTACAACAAAAAAAAAGCTATGTGAATAGAAAAGGTCTGAATTAATTTCTCTTGGAAAACACAATCCCAAGGATTCTCGGAAGGAGATACAACAAAAGAAAACACACATAGAAAACAATATCACAAAAGCTCATCGGTTAGAATATGTGAAAACTCTCTACGAGTGGTCTCAACAAAGGATATTTCTTCCATCATTCATACCTCAATCAAACTTTTTCAAAATAAGACATCAAACATGGCATAAAAGACTCTAGAAATGGTAAAGCTCAAGATGTTGATGGGTTACAGGCTAAATTTTCAAAGTGGGGGTTGAGGTGCTAAATCCGCATATCGAAAAATCTTCAATGATGTAACTCAAAGGTTCCCACTAGAGTGGATGACTAGTGTGGTTATTCCTCTTTTTAAAAGTGGGGATATCAATAATCCTTCTAACTATCACACTATTATGATCAATCCTCTTTTTGGTAAGTTATTTGGGGGCATGATAGAGCGTAGAATTAGCAATTGGGCAAAAAGAGAGGGAAAAAGAGCAAAAGGACAAGCAGGTTTCCGATCTAAACATTCAACCATTGATCATTGCATCACTCTTAGGCACTTGATTGAAAAGGTGTGGGATACTCAAGGGGATGAAGCTTTTTGTTGTTTTGTTGATTTTAAGAAATCCTTTGAAACGGTTCTTAGAGACAAACTGTGGAACATGATGGAGGAACTTGAGATTCCAGACGAGCTTAGAGTAGCAGTACATAGACTTTATGAGTAGGTCAGAGCTAAAATCGAACCTAGAGAAGGTATGTCTGAATGTTTTGGTAATAACATTGGGGGTCAAACAAGGTTGCCTCTTTCTCCCACTTTGTTTGGTTTATACATTGATAAGCTTGAAGAGTGGTTACATAAAACCGAAGGAGAGGGTGTTCAGTTGGCCGAGTATGTGGTGAAGTTACTCTTATATGCCGATGATCTTATCTTAATTTCAGCAACAACTCAAGGATTGAGGGAGCATCTAAAATCTTTAGAATTATTTTTCTAGGAAGTCGGGATGCAAGTGAACATTAGCAAAACAAAATCATGATTTTTTCCCTGAAAAGAAAAGAGAGGCAATTTAACTTTCTTTTTGAGGGGAGTACATTGGAAATTGTTACAGAATATAAATATCTTGGGATTGATTTCCACAACAAGTTGAGCTGGGAGACTTGCAGAGAAAAAAGGATACAAGGAGGTTGGAAAGCATCTTACCTACTTCAAAATAGGTGTAGGAAAGCTAAGCTTTGGGACTAGAAAACTAAGAAAACCCTCTTTGGTTTGTTGGTTACTCTGGTTTCTCTTTACAGTTGCGATTTTGGGAAGCAACGTATTAAAGCATGGATGATGACAATTAGAAAGAATCTAGAAACATCTAATCACAAGTACTCTTAAAGTTAAATCAATAGTTCCTTATGAGATCTTGTTAGCTAAAGTGGGTACCTTCCCGATGGAAGCATCGGTAATAACTCGGCTGATAAGCTATTTGAAATTTTTTGAAAGCATGAAGGATCTTCGCCGCCCAAAATGGTTACAGAGGATAATCTAGAGTGCGAAAGAAAACCTAGATGAAACAAAACAACAAATGGATGAACAAATGGGACATCAATTTTCAAGAGTGTCCTGACAACAACAGGGAAATAAAAAATTATTTGATGGAGAAGTTTAGGACTGCCATGTGGATAGAACAGATGGGTCGTAAGAAAGAACATTATATCAAAGAATTTAACCCCACTTGGGAGCATGATAAAAAAACTTATCTTGGGACAGTTATCGAAAGTAAGGCAAGGATTTTAGTGGCTCAGTTGAGGATGGGATCACATCATCTTTGTGTGAAACCGATAGATGGACTATTCCCAAAGAGGTTTGGGAAAGGAGAATTTGTCTTTTTTGCAGCAATGGGGTTGTTGAAACGGAATGGCATTTCATTATGGAGTGTTCAGCATATGATGATATTCATTTCCAATACGAAAATGAATTAAAAGTGGACAACTTAAATGAGTTATTTGCATAAACAAAACTTCAAAAGATCATTGGTTTAGTGCTCAAGATTCACAGTAGAAAAGAGTTGATATGGCAAAGAGTCTGAAAACTGCTTAATGTATCGGTTTCGTTTGGTCCCATAGACTCTTTAGTCTTGTGGACGTCATTAAAATCTTTCATTTAATTTCATTTCACTCTTTTCCAACATTATATAAATATCTTCAATTGTATGTTATATGTCCTCTATACGCCTTTGTCCAAAATATTTGCACTTTCATTGGAAAACTCATACAATATATGAATTTTCATGTTGAAAATTACCTTGGCTAATTTTATCCACCTCTCCTTTCATAAACGCCTCACATTCAAATTCAAAATTGGGGAAAAAACAATGATGGTTCCTACAATACAAGATACAATGGATTTGCACATTATTTTAAATGATCCTTCACCTCCACGGTCCACCAATTGTTTTAATTTTTCCATGAATTAATTTTCATATGCCATATAATTTTATGGTTTTTGTTAGGATTTTTTAATGCCACTTGTAAACTTGTTTATTGAAAAGTTGCCAATTTTAGTGTTGAACATGACATAATATATCCAACCGTTAAAATAAACTTACAACCAAAAGGAATTGCAAAGATGTCCAAAGTAGTGTTGTGTGTGCACAAAACAAGTATCGTCAATACATTGTTAAAAGAAAAAGAAGAATTTTAACATCCATGAGGCTGCCAAAAACAATCTATGGGACAAATTTACATTTTTTCACTTGAGGCAAGGAATGAGAAAATCACCTACCAATAGTAAAAGTTACAACAAAATCACCATACATTATTATTGTTATGAACTTATAAGGGATGTGCACATAACCGAAATTTTTAGGGCTAAGCACAAAAAAATGATAGAGAGTGATGCACTAACACAATTTAACCATCATAGGAAAGACAAGAATTTTAACAAAATTTTAAATTACAATCTAAAAAAATTATTAGAGAAAATGATACAAACAACTCACATAGAAATTCAAAATCGCTAACTCCGCGATTCTAAAATGAGTTCTTATTTCTAACTTCCTACTTCCAACTTCAAATTTCACATTTCATGTAAAATTTAAAATCTAATGCATTTAGCCCACTATAAAATCCTTATTTATAAATTAAAAATAAAATAAAAATTATAAATCAAAATCAATAAAATAAAGCAAAACAAAAATCAAATAAACCTCATTAAAAATCAAAGTTAATTAAAGCTTATATTTATGTTTTAAATAATTTATGTTATATTTACAAATTTAATTGAGACTTCTATTCAATTCATGTTTTATTTAATTTATGTTGCATATTAGAAGTTTATTTTCGAAGTTAATAAAGCTAAATAAAAATCAAATGTAAGTTTTATTTATAGTTTTTTTAGGCAAGAATATAATCATTTATGGTTAATCTATGAGCTTATTTGTTTTTTAGATCTTATAAAAGGGTAGCGAAAATGTCAACCATTACTAAAATAGTTGGTAAAGCATCTTTGATCTTTCTGAAATGTTTGCTCTACAAATTTGCCACCTAAATTAAAAAAACAAAATATCGATTACCTAAATCATTAAAAAGAATAATCTAAAATACATTTCATGAATGACCTATGATTTTCCTATCCTAACAAAAAGAGGTTGCTCAAATGTAAGCATTTCAAGGTGAAATGTTAAAACATAACATTACCTTTCATAAACGAGAATTGTTTGAGATTGTTTTCATTATTAAATATCTATAATATACAAGGATTATGATATGGAAAATCCTACACTATATAGAGGATTGAAAATCATTAATGCTAAAGTTAAATTTTAGAAATTTTACAACATAAACATATAGTAAAACATAGAAATTCACTTGTAAACAATTGAACCCTACTAACATTTTGCATGAAGTAAATGATTACAAATCAAGCATGTTCAAGTATTATTTTGGTTTACAATTCAAAACTTGAATCAAATCCACAATAAACCACCTGGAAGCCTCCTTGAGACCGGCCAGAGCCTTTCAACCATCCTCGGGTTCCACAAATTGATTTTAAAAAGTGACTTTACTTGCACGTTGGAAATATTATAAAAACTAATTCCAATTTCATTTCATATCCATAAGTTGATATTCTCGGTTAGTAAATGTGTTTGTTGACTTCATCCAAATGGAGTGTTATGAATATTTTTCTAATGTGGTTACTTACTTGCATCTAAGGTTCACAATATTCCGAGAGGAAGTGCTACAAAAACACCTTGGGGCTAAGGATTATTGGTACAGTAACGCTATTTAATTTCACATATTTGCTTTGTGCTCAAAATCAACGTTTTAACCATCTCAAAACTAGAGGTATGAATGGCAACATATAGGGCCCGCATATGCTCGTGGCTTCTTATGGTTAGAGGATGCCCCGATGTCGATGCTTATTAATCGGGTTGATGTTGATTCTATCAACTCAACCGATAATTCTTCGATAAATATGTCTCAACTTGGAACCCATATCCAAAGACATCGCTTAGTAGAATTTCTACAAATATCACTCCATGATAATCCACGCTTACTACCATCAATGCGGTGTTGGCTTCCCCTTCCGTTGCAAGACTTGGAGTAGCTTATAAACCGGTTTCAATGGCACACGAAGTGTTCCGAAAGAATATGTTTACTGAGAAAAAGATTTCCGCCTTATATGTCGCTACAATGCACCTTGGGAAATGCAATGTGCTTCTTCCTTAACCATTGATGAAAAAGATGCAATTTAAATACCTTCCCTCAAGGAATGATGACATATTAAACATTCACAACAAAGCCATTCTAACTATATGAAGAGCCAACATTAACTCTCACCCATTACTTTCCCGGCATGCAGTTTTTACATACATTGCAAAGTACGCCTCCAAAGCAGAGTAACGCTTGGAGACTTACCACCAAATGTTTTCTAAACTTTCAGCAAATACACACTTGGATTTCAGCAAATGTAAATGCAAACCTGGAATGGCGCCGGCATAGAGTCTTGCGGCACTAGTTTTTCCTTCCATGGATAATGGACAATAAAGGCTATGTTGCCAAAGCCTTTCACAGTGTCCCGCCGGATTTCTTCACGCCGCTCGCAAGGGTGCACAAGTTTGACCTGAAGGAGAACACGGGGCAACCACTACCTCCCATGAAGGTGCCACGTGTGTCTCATTCCTCTTTTCTCTTGACGAGAAGCTCTACATCTGAATCATATGAAGACATCGTACAGGAATATGAAGAAATCACTGAAATGGTAACTCTTGTCTCAACTCCATCCAAGACATACAACAGGTCTTGACAACCTGCATATGTTGGGCCTTCGAGAATTTGACTATCTTTACAATTGGTCTAACCATAACATTCCACTCCATTTGCGAGACATCTGGTCTTCCTTTATCGAAATAAATAAGGCCGAATTTTTGTTCCTCATTCAAGTCACTCCACCTCTTCCTTGCCTTTGCAATTGAGTGAGGACCAACAGTTGGCCTTTGACATAATTCTTCGTCAGTTTTCTTTCATTCATATCCTCCCATCCAGTGATCAAATTTGAAGGGCTAGTCCCAATTTCATTGTGAAGGGTAAATATTGGACCAACCCTTCAACTATGAAAAGTATTATAATCATTTTACACTTCATATGAAAATAGTAAAGAAATCACACATGTCGTAAAAAATTGAACACTTTTTACAAAGAGAGTGTCTCCCCTTAAAATGTAATAAATTCCATTTCATAAATAATGTATGAATAAGTTATATTGCGAGATCCAATAAAAAATTTAAAATTAAACTCTCTAATTGACATTGGAATTACAAAGTGACAAACAAAATTTTTAACACACATAATGAACCTAAAAATTAATGACAACACAAGGTTCTTTTACTCAAATTTAATTTGTTAAATATAAGAGAAAAAATAATTAGTTGTATAAAAATAATTCATGTTTCATCTAATAAATAGTATCAAGAAAAATATCAAACTACCAAAAAATTGTGATCTAAATAGAAAGTTTCTCGTGTTCACCTCAATGTAAGCAAAACATATCACCAACACATTTTTTAGGCTCCCTTCAAAAAAGAAAATACCTGAAACACAAAATGAGATATAAGTCATTACAAGACACATTGATCAACATTTAGACCAAGTCAAATGTTCTTGACAAGTATTCATCAATTATTTCGAAAAAAAATCTTATTAAATTAGTAGTAAAATATTGAAAACACTTATCTAAACTTCCAAAGAATTTTTTTTATAAATAAAAAACAATAAAGAACATATTTTATAGAAAGAACTTCCAAAAACTCACCATCTATTTGTCTAAAGGAAGCGGTTTTCGAGTTTTTTTATTCTTCCATGCATCATAAATAGCATCCCAATCTACCTCATTTAGAGCATGAGGTGCACAAAGAGATAGAAACATTAGCATATCCAATGTGCTCAAAGAAAGCCTGGATCTATCATCATTCTTTATCCTATTTAACTTTGAAAAACCTCTTTCACATACGGCTGTGCTTGCTGGAATTACAAGAATAGCTTGCCATAGTTTCATCAGACATGGAAACCCGTCAAACCATTCAGGTTCACCGCCACATAGATCCCATGCTCCAAACATATGTTTTTTTGGATATGATCTATAAATAGTACAAATAAATTCATCCATCTCACCCAAACATTTAACACTGTCCACAATAGGCGAGTTTCCAACACTAAATTTGTCACATAAACATGTTAGCCATCTTTTTGTTTGACGATCTCTATCTTCTGTCTCCTCGTAGTAATTACGAGGACTGAAAAATTTAGCAGCATTAAATATAGGTAAATCTGTGAATCTTGTATCAAGAGAATCAATTACCTTAATTATAAAGCTTTTCCCCAATTCAATGCAATCATCTAGTGTCCCTGATCTGTGTGACTTAGGCAAGCTCTCAAATCTCAATGCATGTACATGTAATGTACCTGTTCCATCTGCAAACTCAAGAGATCCTCCTTGTGCCCTGGTTAGAAAAGATGATGTATGTAGAGTACCTGTCCCAAATATGCCTCTTTGAAATCTCCTACGAAGCATGTCAACTGTGATATCTAATGTAGTCCCAATGGAAGTAATATCAATATGATCCTCTTGAAATTTTTTATTCAGCTTATTTAACTCAATAAGCACATCTGCAAGTAAATGGATGCAAAATTGTACCTGAAATATTGTTGCCAAATCATACATGTTTTTCTCCTCTAATTCCCATTCTTTCAACAAAGCAGGCATGAGTTTGACAAGTCTTTCCATGACCTTTCCTCTAGAAAGCCACCTAATTTGATGAATTTGTAACACTTCCAACCTGTTGATTTGAAATGACTCCATCAACTCTCTCAATGCTCCATGTCTTTTAGCAGATTTTCCAAGCCATGAATATATTTTATTTGCAAATTTATCAATAAACTGCAACTCTGGAAAATGAGATGAAGCATCATTTGCTGCTAATGCTTCTCGATGAGCTATGCAATGAATATCTAATAAATGAGGAGCATCTCGACGAAGCTTTGTGGACAAACCTTCACGAATTCCCCTCATGGCAGACGCCCCATCAGATCCAAATCCAACTAACTTCATTAAGGATAAATTCATCTCTGTCAAAAGAGTGATCACGGCATCATACATAGCTTGAGCTGTTCCATCCTTTATTTCAAGGAGTCGTATAAATTTTGTTACACATTGACCTCTTCCTCCATTTGTCAAGTATGTAATATAAACAATCAAATGTTGTTCCATAGTACAATCAGTGCTTTCATCAACTAAAATAGAATAAAATGGACTATGAAATATATCATCTTTCAACTTTTTCCAGTAAACCTCCTTAGCAGCTTGTAAAAACTCTTTTCCGGATGTTGTATTTGTATATGCAGAATATTCATCTGTGAGAGGCATGTGTGGAGTTCCTTTATACCTGTTCAAGTCACAAATCGGCTTATAGAGCTCCAAAGATAAATCATGTATGGCAACAAAATACATATTTTCCATCACTGATATGATTCTCTCCTTCTCAGCATCTACCATTAGTTCTATGTGTTTAGTGATTGGAATGTTACTTTGTTTATTTTCTCCCTCCAAACGTTGTGATGAAAATTTATGAGGATCTGATTCTGCATGGGTAAGAAGGCCACTAACTTGAAGGGTGGTGCTTCCATCTTTAGCAAATGGAGTATCTCTCTTATATTTGACACACCAAGAACATTTTATCCTTTCTACACCATTGCAGTCTTTTATAGCATAAGCCCATGGAAATCTTGTTTTCCATTTGGCCTTGAATGTCCTTTTAGGTTTCTTTGATGGGTGTTCCTCTTCCCCAAATTCTGCTCCATCTAACTCATGCTCTTCTTGTGCAAGAATATCAAATTCTTCATTTTGAGAATCACATGGTTGACTAGAATGCCGAGAGATGCCAAATGCATCAGCAAGTGACAATTGTTTTTTATCCTTCTTTGGACGACCAATGGAAGCCATTTTCTCAAACTTCTTACACGACACTTGTCACCTATTCCAATGAAATAATTATAAAAATATCAAAATAGTGTTTTCACATGAATTTTTGTGTATTATTTTGATAATTTACAATTAGAGATTAGAGAATATTTAAGAAAATAATTTAGAGTAATTTGTATAATCATGCAACACTAAAATCTCAAATATAAGATTGCACTAACAATA
Source organism: Taxus wallichiana var. yunnanensis (assembly GCA_018340775.1). Classification (NCBI taxonomy): domain Eukaryota; kingdom Viridiplantae; phylum Streptophyta; class Pinopsida; order Cupressales; family Taxaceae; genus Taxus; species Taxus wallichiana. The sequence continues at coordinate 695,993,754 of CM031235.1, read as the reverse complement.
ATATCTAATTTTAAGATGGAGAAGTGTTTAATCAATACTTTTAGTAATGAAAATATAAACTGTGCAGAGTTTATTCTATTTTTCAGTATAAGCTGACTCACAAGTGTACCTGTTTCAATGTCTGAAGCAAGATGAAAGCAATACCCCAACTGGTCCCTTTGATTCTGTACCTTAATTTGTATGAACCAGTCTGCCCCTCAGCGCTGAATAGAAATCTGAAAATGATGAAATACTTATTTAACTTACAAACTCATACAACGTATTGGCCCTCTCCGCCTTCCACAATCCACACATTCAAACGAGCTGCTCTGATTTCAAATCACATGCCTGCGGCAAATTTGATTGCCCATTAGCCACACATTTCACTGGTTTGAGTCTGTGCGAAAAGGAAATGAGGTCATACATGATACGATACAGATAACAGATTATCTGCGCAGATATATAGTTTTAATTGTAAATAATAGTGAATCGTGATAATACTGAAGTCTTGCGGGCCGCTGGCAAAGCAGCACTATAGGCAGCATGTAAATAGGAAGATGGCGTCAAACATTATTGAATGGTAGAGGGAAAACAGTATTATAGATATAATAACAAATCAGTACGCTATAGGTAAGGTAACACCGTAAGTTGTAACAGACTAACAGTTTCCCAATTTCGTGAGCAATAGCATCTAGATTCTAGGAATCTAGACTCCCGAGTCCACTGTCCTCTATTGGCAAATTCAATGGCATTCAATACAGTGCGCTGAATCTACAATTAATTTTTTTATTCATTTGCACATGGTGATGGGATACAGACTTACAGTTTGAGTTAATGTTTATGTGGACTTCCAGGCTTCAACTGTGGAGTTGGACGGTGTCAAATTGTCAATGCAAATCTTTACAAATTACAACACATAATTAATATGGTGCAACTGCACTCTGTTCTTTGTCAATGGTGTCACTGTCCCGACTCCCTCCAAAGCCGTGTTTTAGCAAATTCAATGACACATAATTAATTTGATTCAACTGTATGTTGTTCTTTGTCAATGGTGATTCACTTATTGGTGTCCAGTTCCACTGTCACTGTCCCTCCGCAGCCTGTCCCTCCAAATTCTCAACTACCTGCGTTTGCCTGTCCCTCCAAATTCTCAACTACCTATAACCTAAGTGACATTTTCGAATTTTGCCCTTCATATGACATTTTTACTAAAATGCTACGCTTCCACATTGTCAAACAATTTTTATATTTTGAATTTCTTTTTACGGGCCAAAATGTTTCTGCACTTTTCTGACGGGTTAGAAGCCCTTTGACGGGCTCTGACGGGCTCAATTTTGAACACTGCTCCCATCCCGTAAGCTCATTATTCAAGACAGTGCATGAACTAGAAGTCCTTTCTTATCCACTCTCTCATGTCTTCCTTTTCCTCTGTCACATGCCCCCCGCCGCTTCGCCTCCTTTTACTCGGGCCCTACCATGTTTGTTGCATTCAACATTTCCACTTCTACTATTCGCGCTTTGCCTTTTGCATTCCCATTAGAGATTTAAAACCCCTTGGAGGCCAAACATTGTCCTCATTTCAAGACTCCTTGAAACCGGTATGCCTAAACATCACGCATGTTTGCAGTCCTTGTTAAATTTAAATTTTTGACTTTACATCACTAAAATGTGTTGTGGTGCAGTGGCGGGGGCCTACATTGGGGGAGCGATAAGGTCGTGGTTCCATTTTGGCTGGTACCACGCGAACCTGTGTGATCTTTAGGATCAGCCCTTGAAACAAATCAAATACATTTTGCTTTTTGAAATGAGTTTCATTGGCCCTTATTTGCTCACCAAACTAGACTACGGTCTTTGTGAGGCTTTTGCGCATTGCAAAACTTCACCGGTTGGCAACAAATCCATTGTCCTTGTTGGAGATCTTGGGAAACTTTCACCTGTCATATGCATTCCTTTAGACGCTAGCAATTCTGCGCCACCCCACTTTGGAAAAGATTTCAAAATCGCATCTCCTTGAAATTAGTTTTCAGAAAACACGATTCCATTCCATCACAAGTTTCATTCTCAGTAGCTTGCTTCTCAACATCCGCAATGGCGTTCCTAATTTTTCAGATTGGGAGCTACTTATGTTGATTCTTTACTTTCCAAACAAGAGATCATCGATTTCCACAATGCCACCCATCTGTTTGCCAAAAAATGATTTGGTTGACAACCAAAATCTATAAATGTTGAAAGACCTCAATTCTCCAGTTTTCATTTCCATTGCTCATCGACAAAAAGAAATGATTCCATTGATGCGCATAATAACCACCTTCATCACAAAGTTCTTCTTTGCAAAAAAACAAAATATCATGCTTTCTGCAAATCATTGGTTTGATACAAGTATTGAGAATGGCGCAACTGACACTATCAAAGACATTTTCTATTGCCCTTCCTACACTCCACCTTCTTTACCTTCCTTTGTTGTCAAATTTGATCGGTATACTCAACCTTCTTAGGGATCCCGCCGATTGTTCCCATGAACAAATCGTACCCATTACTAGGGGTTTTCGTACACAATTGCCTCTAAAAATGACTTGGGATTTATCTATCCACAAATATCAAGGCTTTACTCTGCAACAAAACACTATTAACATTGGCTCCACCGAGAGACCAGATCTTGCTTTTACCGCATTCTCTAGAGTTCCTTGAAGGATATTTGTATTTCTCCACTTTTCCCTTTTAAACTATACTCTAAGATGTCCATAACCCTCTCTGTTGCTATCTCGTGGGAATGAAGAGATTCACCTTCATTCAATTCCTCCTCCTTTTGTCTTTAATCCACATTTTGTTCCCTTACCTATAATTTTTCCTCGCTACTTCTACCATTCCACAGACTTCGAACCTTTCATATACTATTGGTCCCCTTTGTTGTATATAATGCCCTTCGCATCTTGCTTAATTTATTAATCAATTGTATTTTTGTTTGAACAACTTCTTCTCCTACTACATTTTTTCATTCGCTTTCTCGACATCCTCTCACTCACCCCCTTTCGGCATTCACATCGCACCACTCACGTGTGATTGCTAGTAACAGAGTCTATTAAGATTTGTATAATCATCTTAAGAGTCCATATAACAAGTCATTTGCAACAAGACTCACTTTTGTAAGTCTCCAAAAAGGCAATAGTATTCAAGTGACTAAAGTCTTTCGGTTTATTCATGCAAAAGTAATTGTGTATTATTTATGTTATTGTTATCAAAGTAATTTTCAATTACTTTTTAAGTTATCTTTTTGTGTCATATTCAAGTGAGTCACCGTGCTTATAATATTTTTCATAATTTTTTGGCAAAATTATTGTGTCTATTATATAGTTTTCATTATAATAGTCTTTATGTATTGGTGCTTTTGTAAAAGTGTCAAAAGTACAAAAACTAAAAAAATGTATGCATTTCTTTTGTATGTATTATCGCATGTACGCGATGTCTAAATTGTGGGGGTATTTTTAACATCATGATCGAATTCGGATGAGTTAGTATCAAGTCAAGTGGAGGATGAAGGCATAAGAGGTTAGAGGTTGAACAACGACCTCTTGTCACCACCAATGATGAGGCCACATGAAGTTGTGGTGGCATTTTTCTCATTCGTGTTTTTTTTTTTCATTTTAGTTTTAGTGTTCTTGTTTTAAGTTGTGTGCAGTGTGCTTCATTTTAAAGTTCATTTTTTTTTGTTTTATGAATAAATGAAAATTTCACATTGTAGGGGGAACATATAACACCAATGTTCCATTTCTATTATGTGCCAAAATAGCTAAAGTCAAGGGCAACTTCTAGTGATGTGGTAATTTTTCAGTGGCTATAATTGAAAACATTTTGTTCTTATGAGATGCAATGTGAAAAAAATTAGTGCAAGTATTCTTGTTCAAATTTGCAATAAGTGAGCAGATTGTCCTACATAATCCCTTGATGTGTAAATGCAACGGAAAGATAAAAGCACAAGCATAAAGTAGCATCATGATATTTAGGTTGTTGGTTGTCTTGTAAAACCATCCTTGTAGGTTGGTTGTCTTGTGAAACCATCCTTTGTTGTGGTTATTGGTAAGCCACTTCAAAGACCATCCTGGAGGTTGTCGGCTATCCTAAAAAACAAAACCATCTAGATCATGAGCACACAAAGGAAGCAAGCTGCAAGATATGTGTGATTGTTTTTCTACCATATTCACACTAAGGGGGTTGTTAAGAAAATTTAGTATTCACATTGTAGTTAATTATTTACTGTATGGTAACCGATTATTTACTTATGATAAGTTAGTTAATAATATATTATTGTTGTGTAACAATATTATATATAGTTAGAGTTTGTTATACCTAAGTGGAATTATTCAACCAACTCACGAATATAGGAGAGTTGTTGAAGCAACCTCCTTGATAATAGGAAATATTCTTCCTATATATTTGTAATGGTTCGAAAATAAGAGAGTGTGTAATAGTGTGAAATATACAATAGGAAATATAAACGAGAAGAAATCAATTATATTCTTTTTAAAATATGCTCTGCACCTTCAGAAAACCATTTGGTGCAAGCATTTATGTGGCTTCTCCAATAATATTTACTCCTTGAGGTCCATTCTACCACCATACTTCCAAGATCGATTTCCATCAAGACAAGCCATTGAAAACTCCTCCATTTCCATTTTTGTGCTCTTGCCCCTACTCCTAAGCACTATTTCATTCCTTTTTCCATCTTGCTCTCTACCACACTTGTCACTAGTACAAACATAAATTTGTGTATAGTGTAAAGTAGAAATTAAGCACAAGAAATAGACACATTATGTTTGATATATTATAACCTTTTTATTTTTTATTTTCAAAATATATTTTTTCATTTGAATTTTATTATTTCGTATATTGTCTATTTAAATCTTATTAATTGTTTTGGTAGAAATGGTATTGAATATTGTTTTAGCATATGTATTTCTAATTTAAAATATGCTAGTTTCATTTTAGATTTAAATATATATAATGTATATTATATATTTAGCAAAATTTATGTAATATATTTATTTTATATTGTAAATTTTAATAATTTATTGAACGAGTTTTGTGTCGCTTTTGTGCCACTAAATGTTAATTTATCGAATGAAATGAATGGTGCAAATATGACGTAGTTAAAAATGTCTAGTTGTGTGAAGTTTGCATCACGATTTGTGTCACATTCATGACGTAAATTCCTCAAAGAAACACAATCGAGAAACCCAAAAAAGGTCAATTTCTAATGCAAAATTGACCTAAATAATGACATCATTTGTATAAAATGTAGTAGTGAGCGCACAATTAAAACATTATTACATCATACATGTAATGTGCGCACTCAAATAAGCACGTATTTTTTGTTTATTTCGTGCAAAATTTTGCATACTCTTGATATTTCATAGTTTGCGTTGCACAAATAATTACATGCCCAACTATCTACATTGTTTTCCTTAGGATAACTTTTAACACTTTCTATCTACAATCTTTGATGTATTCGTGAATGCATGTATATTATCAACACAACATAAAACTTAAGAAAACCAAGTGTTAGGTGTTGTATTTTCCCTAGTGGGCCATATTTCATTCAATTTTACAACTACGACAAAGAACGTAAAGTAGTAAGGTGTTTGGGATTGTGTGTGGTGTATGGTGGGTTGTTTGGAAATTTCGTGTGTCACGAGCATTGGGAGGCCGTGAGACTCATGATATAGCCACACATTACGGTGCATGTGATATATTTAAACGTGGCTCGTACACCACTATGGGGGTCTAATGTGAATGCCAGGTGATTAGGAATGCCACATGATATTATGCAAGGGTATGTGTAAGCGGTGAAATGAACGCAATAGTGTGCGATGTCTAAAGATATTACATCATGGAACTAGGTGTAATGTCCCTCCTTCTCAAATAGTTTGTTAGAAGACCTTTGGCCCTTTTGTCTACCCAACGACCAAAGGGGGAGGTCAAGGGTGACTTAAGTTTATTAACTTTATTATATGGTGCTGGAAATAAATAAATAAATAAATAAAATATCATTGAAAGCACATATAATGAATTAATAGACTTAAAAAGTGACTTTGACTTGGGAAAGTACATGGAAATAAATTAATACATTATTTAATGTGCTTTCCTAGGCAAAAAGTGTGACTTGCATTTTGGAGAGGTTTTGGCTTATAAAGGGAAAAGTGCGACTTGTCTTTGGGGGCATTCAGTTATTATTATTTTACTTCCCAAAGAGTTGGCTCAAGCTTTGCAGGACATAATCCAAGGACGAAAACCCTCTGGATTATTCCTCTTGTGGACGGAAACCCCAGGAGAAGTGAGAGGAGTTTCTATTCAGGGAACTTCATTGTATTCACAGGTTATTTATCATTTCAGCAATCAAAAAGAGAAATAAATTAAAGCGGTGGGCATTCGACAACTTCCGAGTGGGCGACTTATTTTGCAGTTGTTTTATGCAGTATTTGAGGTATTTTTCATGCTAGTTTATTATTGTATCTTCCAGCCTCAAATATATATCAAATCAATTTGGTTTGAATAAATTCCAACAGGGTTTTGGGCAATATTTTGTTATCAATCCATTTGCGACTTCTCAAGTTGTTTTGTCATAAATATTTTCCATTATAAATCAATATTACATTCACGGTTGAATTATTTGTGAAGCAAATTTGTCTGTTTTAAACCCTAGGCGTGTTTTTTTTGTACTTATCCGACTTACAGGGTTTTTTTAATTTAATTTGTTTGTGCATTATGAGAATGGTGTTCTATGGTTTTTTTACATTACCAAGATAGTTCCAAGCTTCAACCTATAATATATATATATATATATATATATATATATATATATATATATATATATATATATATATATATATATATATATATATATATATATATATTCAAGAAAAGGGTTTGGGATCTTTCACTAGGTAGTTACAGTGAGGGATGATGCAAAAAAGGTTGTGTCAAAAGACACGAAGGACCACACACAAAAGGTGCATGCAAAGCAAGAAGGCCACAAAATTCTATGCGGTGATGGAATTTTGTGGAAGGTCAGCGTCAAAAACATTTTGAGGATATGCACAAAGGGGATCACTTGCACACTCAATGAGATTTAAGGGAGGTCACATGCACCAAGTGTGAAGAGCTAGTAATAAGGGTGGCCAAGAAAAATGTAGAAGCGACCTTGTTATCACGCAAAAGTAGCACCCTAGAATTTGATCATGGAAGATCAATACTTTTGGCTAACATGGGATTGTCTCCAAGTGTGGGACCTTGCATCTTGAGAAAAACCTCCAGAGAAGGTTGGTTCCTCTACCTAAAACTAATGCTAACACTACTCCTACAGCTGAAAACACAACTATCTAAACCTAAACTAGTCATTCACATAGACCAGAGTTAGAGAGATGCATGAAAATGAAATCCTAAGCTAAGAAAAAGGTGATAACACCAAGAAAATGGGGATAGAAACTCTCTATGGGGAAAAACGGACAGAAATGCGAAGGAGAGGTCAAAAAGTGTGACACATACCAAAACTACATGAAACCCTTCCATTTTGCACACAAAAACACAACCAAAACGAAACTTACAAATGGGAAACACGTATGCAACATATCAAAAAACACATAGAGGCAAGAATGCAACAAAACACAAGTTATGGCAGATAAATAGCCACAAAACATGATTTAATTGCCAAAGGAATATGCACAAACCATTTTTATAGTGATAGAAAGTAGAAAACGCAACTACATGAACCAAATGGAGGTCTCAGAACTCATATCTTCTTAGAACAACATTTTGGCATGGTGCCCTTACAAATTGAGAGAGTCCAACCCTTTACAAATGAATGATTTGCAAAATATATAGAGAAATGGGAAGAGAAAGAGGAGGGAAAGAGAGAGGGAGGTGTGCCAAATCTAAATTCAACCACCAACAAAACACAATAACTCTCTACAAAAGCACATGGGCGCCTTTGACAGAGCCATTCCTCTATGCCTTTTGACTTGTAGGAGGATGTATGGGCACCATAAAGCATTAAATTTGGTTGGTGGAGTGGTTGTATGCTTGCAATCAGTAAAACTACATTTTTCCCTATGAATCCCATGTTTGCCTTTTTCACCCTCAAAATAACATCAATTCATGTGTTTGTTTATGCCAAAACATAGCCCTTGAAGAGGTGGTTCCAATGCCACCAATTTCATGTAATTTGGATCTCCACGGTGAAAGTTATTGCCAAAAAATAATTATGCGTTGTTTCACGACTTTTGCAATGTTCTATGGCTTTTGAACGTGATTTGCTTGGTCCCCCGAGAATTTTCTATGTTTGGTGGAATTTGAATGTTTCACATATTTGAATTTGAACATCTCTGCGGATTGTGAAACCCGTGAAACAATAACTCCTATGCACCCGCGAAACTCTCTTCGTTATGCAGCTTTTTGCAACTCGCGACTATGTTACCTCGTTTCGCAGCTTTTGAAGTCCACAAAACACTATTCCATGAGAATCCCGAGGAACACTAAGTTATTGTTTTGTTGATTTAACCTTATCCGCATTCCAAATTTCTTTCCCTTTGTCACGTAGCTCTTCCCGGATTGTTCCTTTGCATCACAACTTTTTCTTGGCGGACTTCGTGCTTTGCTTCACGGAAATGTGACCAACTCCGTGGAACACCAAATTTCTCCAAGTCTACGTAACACTCACTTTCCACGCCAAGAAGGTCTAACTCCATCCAAAACCTACCCAATTATTGAGTGTTACACCCTTTATTCTATGGTTTAGGAGAACCGATGAAAAAATAAGTTCCTTCCTTTGTTCTCGTGGGTTAGGAGAACCCACTTTAACACTAAGTTCCTTGATTTCATGGAACATTGAAACCGAACACAAAATTGCTTAAGTCCAAAGTTTAATTTTTGAGTTCTCAAAATAGTCTAGAGGGTTATTTTGTACAACAATTTGGCGATTCAACGAGGCTATCTCGCCTGCTAGATAGAAGATCAATGGCCTTTTGAGCATCCATTAGGCATGTTGAAAAACTCGAAAATTTGATCCGAAAACTTGAAATTTTTATCCCTAAATCTGCATAGGCTTAGAGATGGCACGGAACTACTTAAAATTCTCTTAAAAGCCGATTTCTTGGGATTTTGATAAAACTTGCAAACTATCCCAAAACATTTATTTCTCACCAAGGAAGGAGCGTGGAGAACTTTGATTTCCAACTCGATCTTGGGGTTGAATAAATAACCTTGAAGTTGCCCAAAAATCTTGTTTCCACCATAAAATCTGCTTTGAGTTGGATTATGCAATAGCAACAAAGGCCCACAAAAACTATGTACAAAATATGAAAATCATACATGTTCCAAAAGGAAACATGCAAAGTGTGCACAAGAACTTGTTTTGCAATAAACAAACCTAATCTACTCCTACTCTAACTAGAGGCTAAGGAAGCTAAACAAAACTAGCAATTAGTTAGGAGAAATAGTTTCCTTTACAAAATTAGACCATGTGATTAGTTTTACAACTAAAACACATGGTGGAAATGAAAACATAGTTCACACTTCCTTATTGCTCAAAGTATCAACTGAAAAGACAATGAATATCTCCTCAAAGTTGTTCTCGCATTTCATTTTGGAGGTGTTGAGCTGACCTTTGATGCCTTGATGATCTTCCTCATGCTTTGAAGTGAGCATGACTGGTGGCAACTCCTTTTGGACTTTGAACCAGCCAAATATCCGATTGGGCACACAACATTTTGAATTAATGGGTTGATCCTTATGATTTTCACATTTCTTTTAAGCTCATCCCCATAAATGGGGTCATCATACAAACTTTCCTCATGATGGTGGATGTTTGCAAGTTGAATTGGAATGTGTTTAATTTCTTCTACAAACTAATCTTCATTCTTTGGATCCACATCTTTCTCCTCGCCAAGCAAGAAGTTTTATAATTCAAACTTATACTCCTCATCATGAGGCTCCATTTGATCACCTTGAACATCTAAGGATGTTATTGGCATATCATTGCAACCTTCCAAAAATACAAAGAAGCTCTAAACATGCAGGACAATGAGGGTCACTACATTCAATTGAAACATCTTTTTATTTGGAATCCCTTCCTCTAGTTGCACGCGGATGCCATTAGCTTCAAAATAATCCTCTTTTATAGATTGTTCGGTTAAAATAGTAAGAAGCTTGAAAAATGACTGAGGAATGACATTTTCCTATGTAGGCGGTTGATTAACAGGAAGAATTGGAGAAACACATGGAGGAGATGAGGATTTGGAAGGAAAGAGGGTGGAAAAATGAAGGTGAGAAGGAAGGGGAGAAGATGGAAAAGGGGAATCCTCAAGAGGAGCTGACAGAAAGATAGGAACATGGAAACCAGACTAAGATGGTGTAGGTTAGGAAGGAGAAATCGGAGGGCAATAAGGTGTTTGTTTAGGATTTCCCCATTAACAAGATTCCCTACAACTAGATTGATGAGCCTCCAATAACACAACCCACTCTAGGAAATAACTCAGCTATAAGATCCAACTTCGCATGAGGATTGTACCAAGTCAGCATCGGACTAGTCCATGGAAAGGGCACCCTAAAACCAATTTTAGTTTCCTTTCTTTGACATGTAGCCCCAATTTGTACCATGCTTGCCTCCATATGTTGGACCTTCACTTAAATATCATCTCTAGCCATGAAATTGCCTCCAAAACCTGCACATTCTTTCTCTTGAACAACACCATGGTTAGTTAAAAACCATATTAATATATAAGATTTAGTTCATAAGAATACGAATACTTGATTTGGCTCATAAAAATGATTTGGAGGTGTGTTTTAAAGAAAAGGAAATGGATTTTGGAAACATGGAGGTGGATTTGAATGATATTGTTGTTGAAAATGAGGATTCCAATGAGGAAATGAAGTCATGATTGCACAACTTCATGAAAGAGGAAAATGGAAAAATGGAACAGGCTTGTGATGAGATAAATGGGTTTTTGGATCAGTGGAGTCACCAAATGTGCTGATTTAAAGCCTCCAAAGGTTGGAATATCACCAAAAACACATCAAACTTGGTGAAATGAAGTTGTAGAGTGCTTCAATCGTGTCCCATTGGGTGTGCCAAAACTATTATCACACAAAAGTAGCGCACCCTAGGATTTGATCATGGAAGATCAATACTTTTGGCTAACATGGGATTGTCTCCAAGTGTGGGACCTTGCATATTGAGACAAACCTCCAGAGAAGGTTGGTTCCTCTATTTAGAACTAATGTTAACACTACTCCTACATATGAAAACACAACTATTTAAACCTAAACTAGTTGTTCATAGGGACCAAGGTTAGAGAGATGCATGGAAATGAAATCCTAAGCTGAGAAATAGGTGATAACACCAAGAAAATGGGGATAGACATTCTCCATGGGAAAAAAACGAGAGAGGAAATGCAGAAGGAGAGGTCAGACAAGTGTGACATAAACCAAAATTGTATCAAACCCTTCCATTTTGCACACAAAAACACAACCAAAATAAAACCTACAAATGGGAAACACATACACAACATACCATAACAAGTAGAGAGGCGAGAATGCAACGAAACTCAAGCTAGTGCAGATAAATAGCCACAAAATATGATTTTATTGCCAAAGGAGTATGCATGGACCATTTTTACAGTGATAGAAGGTAGAAAATGCAACTACATGAACCAAATGGAATTTTATAGCCCATATGTGCTTGGAACAAAATTTTGGCATGGTGCCCTTGCGAATTGAGAGAGTCCAACCCTTTATAAATGAATGGTTTACAAAATATATAGAGAAAGAGGAGGGAAAGAGAGAGGAGATGCACCAAATCCGACTTCAACCACCCACCAAACATAATAACTCTCTCTGCAAAGCACATAGGCATCTAACAAAGTCATTCCTCTATGTCATTTGACTTGTAGGAGGAGGTATGGGTGCCATGAAGCATTAAATTTGGTTGGTGGTGTGGTTGTATGTCTACAAATGTAAATATGTGCTTTTTCCCCGTGAATTTGTGTTTTCCTTTTCACCTCAAAACTCGCATCAATTCATGTGTTTCTTTATGCCAAAATGAAGCCCTCGAAGAGATGGATCCAACACCACCGAATTCATGCAATTTGGAGATATGCAGTGAAATTTATGGCTTAAAGCCCAATTTCTCCTTGTTCCATGGGTTTTGAAAGTGATTTGCTTTGTCCCACGAGAATTTTCTTTGTTTTCAAAAGATTTGAATGTTCCACTTGCTTTGAATTTGAATGTCTCCGTAGATTGAGAAACCTACGAGACAATAACTCCCGTGCACTGCGAAACTCTCTTCGTTATGCGGATTTTTGTGACCCGTGACCATGTTCCTCATTCTCGCATCTTTTGAAGTTTACGGAACACTATTCCTTAAGAAGCTAGCAGGACACTGAGTTAGTGTTTGGTGGCTTTAATCTTGGCTGAGATCAAAATTTCTTTCTCTTTCCACACAACTCTTCTTGACTTGTTCCTTTGTATCACGGCTTTGGCTTGGCAAACTTTGTGCTTTGCTTCATGGAAATATGACCAACTCCGCGGAACACCAAATTTCTCCGAGTCCGCATAACACTCACTTTCCCTACCACAAAGGTCTAACTCCATCCAAAACATGTTGAATTCTTAAGTGTTGCTCCCTTTGTTTCATGGGTTAGTATAACTCACGAACACTAAGTACTTGTCTTTGTTTTGCGGGTTAGGCGAACTGCAAACACTAAGTTCCTTGATTTTGTGGGACATTGAGCTTGAATGCTTTGCGGCTTTTGAACACAAAATTACCTAAGTCCAAAGTTGAATTTGTGAGTTATCAAAATAGCCAGGGGGTTATTTTGGACAACGAGCCCAAGAAAAGAGAATTTGAATTCCCTTTGGATGAGAGACTTAAAATGTGCAAGCAATTTAGTCTTTCACGGAAAATCTCGATGTTCCATGATTTCCTAAAGGGAAATTAGGACGTGTTGTGTAGACCATAGTTACCTATTCGGTGAGTACTCACTATATTTCTTCCATGGAAAACATTCACACATAAAACTCGCCACCTCATGTTCTGCGAATAATCCCTAAAACTTGCTACGAATAGTCACCCAATATCTACCAAAACCGGATGAGTTTTACCCCGAACTCGCCATACACACAGTTGGGATGTGGAACACTCCCAAAATGCATATTTTACACTACAAAAATGTTATTTTTTGTCTTATAAATTCTTCACACTCCCTCACATGTAATCACACAATTATTGAACAACTTTTGCATGAGTTGACAAGATTATAGCGAATTCGAAGAGCACATTTGAAAAAAAATCATTTGAAGGTAAGTTCTTTTTTCCTTCTTTTCAAAAATGTGAATTCTTTCTATATTATTTATTTATCATATCCAAATATGATTTGCAAGTTTGAATGCATTTCATTCGATTCCGAATGATTTTAATTGTTATTTATGCTTGTTTATCATCGTTAATGAACAAAATTATCGAAAGTATTGTTTTGAATTCAATTTTTATTTTATTTTTGGAAATTTATTGTTATTTGTGGGGTTTATAATTACAAATTTGCAATTACGTTTACATAGGGTTATAATGCCATTTTTTAATTTTTTAAATGGTTTTATAATGTTTTTAATTAAATTTACAATTTTTAATATTCTTAAATTCTTAAACAGTTTTATAAAGTTGTTTTAAATTAAATTTATGATTTTTTAATTATTTAAACATGCTTTATGTTACAAATTAGAACATAGTGTACAACAACATCTAAGTCAACATTAGATTCAACATCATGCTCAAAATCACTAGCAAGAACCATTCCTACTAATGCCCATACCATTGTTTGAAAGTATGTTATACATGGAACAGCTTCAAAGGACTATAGTTTGCAATGTCTGTGAGAAAACATTTTCTAGAGGCATCAATCGCTTAAAGTATCATTTTGCATCTATTGGTTTTTGTGACATTGTGGTATGTCTCAATGTTATAGAAGACACAAAATGAGAGATGAAGGTAGAGTGACAAAAATGGACAAAAGGAAGATAGAGAGGGCAAGGGTGAAAGCACCATAGAATAACCATTAGAACTGGAATGACAAAGGAATCAAAGCACGATGCGGCAAAGATTGTGAGTTTTACCCATGGTCCACATAAATGAAGCGAGAAGAGGCACATCTGGTTCATCGAGTTCAAACAAAGGGATACATAGTGTTTTGTACCCAAAAACATACATGTAGCACAACCTTTGCTACAAGGTACGAGATAGAACAAGGATGAGCGCGAGGAAACATATAACGCATATGCAAATTTCTAGTACAACAACCTTCCCTTCAATGTGGCAAATAACTCGTAATGGGAGTACTTACCGACTATATTGATAGTTGTAGGGAAAGGGTACAAGCCACTCCTTCCAAAAGACTTGAGTGGAAAATTGCTCGAGGGCGTGGTTACAGATGCAATGTCAATCTTGGAAGATCAAAAGAAACAATAATAGAAATAAAGATGCACCATTATTTTAGATGGGTGAATAAATAGAAAGAATTGTACCCTCATTTATTTTTAACACTTCAAATGGTAAAATAGTATTTTTAAAGTCAATTGATGTCTCTAACATAATAACAAATGCACAAAACTCGAGTCTTATGTTGATGAAGGTTGTTTTAGAGGTGGGTATCTAGAATGTTGTACAAGTTGTCATTGACAATGCATCAAAGATATGTGGCAATTGGGAGACTACTACAAAAGACTCATCCATCACTCTTTTGGACTCCTTGTACGCCCATTGCCTTGACCACCTTTTAGAGGACGGGGAAAAGAGATTGGGTGAAACCGGTTGTAGAAGATGCAAGAAATATAACCAAGTATATATATAAAATCACCCTTGGGTTCTCAACTTGAGAAAACACGACAAGGGAAAGAGCTTATGTGAGTCGGTGTCACGAAGTTCACAACTAACTTCTTGACCTTACAATATATTTCTAGTTTGTTGTTATCATTGAAACAAATATTTGTGAGTCAAGCACAGCTAGACTCACAATATTCAAAGAAAGTCAATGGAGAGAAGATTGCAAAAATGATTTTTGATGATGTCTTTGCAAAAAGAGTTATAGGGATCATCAAGGTAACTTCGAACTTCAATTTAAGTTTCAAGTTAATTCTTTTTCTTTTATTTTTATTTTTTAAATGCATTTTTATTTAGTTTATTTGCAAGTTTGTTTAAAGTTTAATTTGTGTATAGGTGTCGATCCGTTAATGAAGGCTTTGTGTTTGGTTGATGGGGAGCAAAACTCGATGGATGCATTTATGAGGCCATGGGTGGGCCCAAAAGATCATCCGAAACTATTATAGGGGATATAGTCATATTTGGTCCATTGGAGAGAGAATTAATCGGATGTATAACAATCAACTCCACCAACATATTCATGCAGCAAGCTACTACCTCAACCCCAAATTTTTCTTCTCTTATGGCTACACAAATGTTAGCGAGGAGGTTGTGGAAGGCTTGTCAACATGCGTTGAGAGAATTATACTAGAGGTTTTGAAAAGGGACGTCATTATTCTAGAGTTGTAGAATTACAAGCATGTTAGGAGGAGGCTTTTTTCTTCGGGTTAACTATCGAGAGGTAGAATCATCCAACCTCTAGATAACAAGAATTAGAATATTTATGTATTTACAAATTTATAATTATTAATTACTTAGAAAGTTTTGATTATCATGCTTGTAGATTCTTGGTGGGAGGATTGAGAAAGAAATACCCATCTTCAAAAGTTAGCCTTTAAAATTTTATCTCAACCTTATCGATGCAAGCTCAACAAGAGTTTGTTTTAGGTCGTTCACATGAAGAAACACAAGAAGTTGACTGAAAAAACATCTCAATGACTTAGTTTTTGTGCAATACAATCTTCGACTTCGCACAAAAAAGATGTAAGCAACATCAGAGGAACCTATTGGTTTGGATGAGATTGATCCATACGATCGGATCGGGCAAAATGAGGAAATCCACGAGTTCATAAAGGACGAGATATTTCAAGAGGAAGTTTTAGAGAGAAACACAAGCCAAAGATGTTGGATTGGATGACATCTTTGGAAATGATGTCGAACATGCAATAAAGGAGCCACCGCCATATACTACCAAGGTGGAGTCATAGTCACAACCTTCTAAGAGGAAGGAGTAGTTGCAACTAAGTGTGTAGACTAGTAGAGGCACTAGAACCTCTCCCCTATATTTCTCTAGAAAGGGGAAGAGGAAAAAGTAAATAATTGCAAACCGTAACTTACATAGATATGCAATTTATGATGATAATTTTCAATGATAATCATCATAAATTTATAAGACTTATCAACTAGCAGTTGTACTCGCATGACGATGCAACTTTGTATTGTATTTGAATTCAAAGCTAATAAAAATCACTACCCCAACATTTTACAAACTCAATGATACATTTTGGAGTTATATTTTGTATAAATTTATGTTTTTAAAGAAATTTCCGTATTTTTAAGTTGCTGAATATTTGCACAGTTTTGCCGAATCAATTTTTTTGGGTCTACTGAACATTTGCGAAAATGAGTATGAAAACTATGTTGTAAACAACACTATCTTGGCAAGCAGCTTTAAAAGTTTGAAGGACATGCTCAAGCAACCCTTCATGCAAAACATAAGAAAAGGAGACGATTTAAAGCTTGGATGCACTTTTATTAAATTTAAGAAGTTAATCAAGAATGAGCTTCTAGAGATTGATTGTAGATAGCAGCTGCTCCAATTTAGGATTGAAATCCAAATAGAAATATATGACCCTATCCCCAAGGACGAGGCCAAGTAGAGGATACAATTTCTAGTCATTAATTTTCTTATTTTATCACGCTTCTAGTTTACTGCCACCTTTTCTTTTGTAATATATAGCTTATTGCAGATCTTATGTTTTCTCATTTCTAACAACCTGCCAATGACCATATACCACGGCAACTATGTTTTACAACAATCTCACTAAAAACATTCTTATGGAATAATGTTTAGTATTCAAATTTATTGATGAAGAGAAACAAATTTAAAATCTGCATTGTATACTATTGCCTTTTATGCCAGCAATTAATTACTTTTTCTTTTGTCTAGCAAAAAGAAAGTAGAGTCATTTCATTTAACAAATAGATAACTGTTCTTCACATCAACCATACACTGTCTTAAATTTTCTTGAGAAACAAGTTGCATTTGAATACATTTTTACCTGCTAAAGTTTAAAGCCTTTGCCCAGCAATTACATATCAAATGCATTAATATCTAAGGTAAATTTGGTATGCATTCATATAATCCAATTTAGTGAGGGTATAATGTTATGATGTCACAGATGTTACATTTATAAAATCCACAGAAACGCAGCCTGGCTGCAATTACACTACTATTTGATTATTTTAATCAGATTGATTGCATAAAATTGAAAGTTCCTTTCATAAAATGTGATAGAATAAACACAGTTCCTTCCCTGACAAGTAAATATTTAAGGATTTCAACAGAAAGAGCCCAGGAAAACAATAGATCTAAATGTTCAAAGTGCGTGAAAGTGCTTTGTAGATAGCAGATGTTTTTTGAGAAGCAGATCATTGGAACGGATAATTCCAATGCAAGCAAACATATTCTCTTCCCATGAATTGAAGCTACTTGATAAAATCATGTTTCCTAAGAAGCGTGCCATTCCTTCAAACTTGCAATTGTTGAGTCCGACTGAAAATGAAAATTCCACCACCCCCAATAGCACGTCCCAAAAGCATATCACCATCCAAATATGAAAGGTAATATAAACCACCAGGTGAAGACCTAAAAATAATCCGCATTTAAATGAGTAAAACTTCTCTAGAATGTGGAAAGGAAATTTGGAACACAACTTCATCGGACACACATCTGGCTTACATCAAATAAAAGCAGATGAATAAATGACCTAATCATATCAAGGAAATAAATCATTTTGAATACCTAGCTATAAATGAAATATACCTTTTCCCATCAGCTTGCTCATCAGTATCACGATGAAGTGGGATGCTTGCTTCAAAACCACGTAAAAACTGTAAAATCTGAACAGTATCCACTGTTATAATACTTTAATAATTCAATCTAGAAGACAGGCTGTTTTCATCCATTGCATCAATCTATTTTGTTATTTTCTCTTCTTGTCATTGGATTCCATTTCCAGAACTGTGGAAGATATCATAACGCACAAGTTCATTTATCATGGAAATGCCTACGAATGCCTTCTCATCTAATGAAATGACAAATACAAAACACGTGCAAAACAATTTAGGAGAGAATATAGCCTAAAGCATAAACATACACGATTCTCTCTTCTTGTCCCTGTACTCCATTTCCAGAATTGTGGAAGACATCATAATGTGTGAATTCAAACATCATGCAAATTTTCCTACGAGTGCATCTTCATTTAAACAAAAGAAACAGAACATTTAATATATATGCAGAACAATCTGAGAAAATTAAGTCTAAAACATATACTGGATTTTGAAAAAGTGTCTTGTTCGCACCTCTAGGCTCAAAGATGTTCGGGGTAATATTGCAGGAGCTATTAGCGACTGCAGTTGTTCACTAATCATCAAATTCCCAACTACAACCTGGTCATTTAATAGACATTTTTTTGTTAGAAACCAGACCTGGAAAAACAATCATCTGAACATCCTGTAAAAAAAAATTTATAAACAAAAATCATGAAAATCAATATCCCTTTCTTGTCACATTCAGGACTAAACCACTGTTCAGTCTACGTTTTAATATTAGTTAACCACTCAATTTCATACTACTGTTTAACAACCAGAAATAATCAAGCATAAGATGATAAAGTTTCCTTGCGAGACCAGGTAACAGCTCAGAAGGAGAGCAAAGCTATTGTCATTTATCAAGTAATAATTCCAGTCAAATTGATTCGAATGTTTTAATATAAACAAATGAACGTTGATTTACCTATCCAGTTTGCACATGGTTTTCAATCCTTACAACTATTTTGACATCATACACTAACAGGTTTTACCATTCCTATAACTTAAAGGCAGTTTTTCTCCGAGGTGCAGTTGTCAAATCCCAAATTGGCTCAATCACCATACAGGAAGTGCAAATATAAGAAATCAGATGTGATAAAAATGGAATTCTCTCAATAGAAACAAGAATTGTTAAACAGGAAGCCAAACAAGATATGACAGAAAATCTTATGGAACCAAAGGACAAGGAGAGCAAAATTAATTAAGGAAAATGGATCTGTTTTATTTTTTGTAAATGCCATAGGCATCTTGTCATTTTCTTCTCTTAAGTGTATAGCTCCAAAGTGCGAACGGCTCAGAAATCATTCCACAAACATGGCACAATGAAATTGATGACCTTCTCTGGAAGGGACTCGTGGAAATAACTACAAAAGAACATATTTATTAGTCTTTAGAAAAAAACCATAATAAATCGGTCTACACAAGACTGAAACCTGGAAATGAATTGCATCTTACACAGTTTGAATAATATATAGAGGCATATATGATTGATTATGGTGCAATCAGCACCTGCTAATGGGCTTGACTGGGTGAAGAGATTAGTAGTTAAATGGACCCCTCCGCCTCCAGGGTATAAAGTTAAATTTTGATGGGGCAGCTAAAGGAAATCTAGGGCCGACCAGAGGTGGATGTGTGTTCAAAAATGAGGAAGGCCAGCCAGAAATTGTATACTCATTAGATTTTGGAATCTGTACCAATAATCAAGCAGAAACTCTAGTTCTATTGAGGGGACTCCAAATAAAAGCCTTGAAAGGATGGACTGCGCTCATTGTAGAAGTGGACTCATAGATCCTAATCGATGAAATGAATAATGTAGGTTATCCTCTTGGCAGATCAAGGAGATCATCAATGAAGCCATATGGCTCTCTAGTAAGTTGGATTCCGTGAGCCTCCGACACATCAAGAGAGAAGGAAACAAGGCCGCAGACAAGGAAGCAAACTCAATAGTCAATCTCCTAAGGCATCAGGGTGTCCCCGACTAATCTTGGGTTGGATGATTGGCAGTGTTTATTAGAGGAAGATGCTAAGGGAATGTCCCCTTTAGCATACTCCCTTCCCTAGCATAACACTAGGAATTAATCAATTGGGGACCTGTGGTGGTATAGTGTTCAAAATCTAAAATAATACCCAATTGATTTCTTCAGTCACCTAACGTTGGCTCAAAAATCAGGACAGAGCTCCCTCATGCAGTAATCAAAGCAGGTGGTGACAATGTAAGATCTCACATCATAGGTATGTGTGCATTTAATCCCCAAAAGAGATCATGATGATTGCTTTGCATGCATCTGAAATATCATAGCCTTTGTCATTATACTATACTTCCTCAAGCATATCATATACTTGGCTCTGGCGTGGGCGGTAAGGAGCATTGGTCACTTGGAATTGTAATCTTGGCTATATTTCTTATAGTTGAGAAAGGTCATTGCTTGAATTTCGCCAGGTTCTTTAGAATCTGAATTTCTGATAATAATGGACTACACAACAAGGCCTTTACCCATTTCATTATTTAGAGTTATCTTTTGTATCATGTGAAGATAATTTATAAAGGTGTGAGGCTTAGATGCACCCACTCACAAAGAAACAACGAGGGTCTGCAATAGTAAGAAAGGTCACAATTACAAGAATCTTTGCCTACTGCTAACCTCACCGTTCCTGGACTCGCCTGTATCTGTGATTGGTTAGGCAGGACCTATGGATAAAGAGAAAGGCATCGCAGAATCCTCCTCCCTTGGCCATAGGTCTGATTGCTCTCAACTTGAGACCCCCTTTGTGGGCGCGGAGAAAGTGGTAGGAGATGGATGCACACAAAGGTTCCCAATACAAAGAATTTAATAGAGTTTTGTTCTTCCCTCTCTAACGCTTCCCTCATTCACAGCAATGCATCAAAGGCTGGCTCCTTGATTGACAGAAAATTGGGAGAAAATTGGACGCAGATGACATTGCGACTACTCAAGAACTAGTGCAGAAAATGAAGGATCCTAGTGTGATGACGTGGTTTACTATTATGTGACAAAATCCCCATGTAATAATTTAGAAAAAGATAAATGATTAAAAACCCTTATCACAAGGGAGTGTGATAAAGATGACCCTTGTTAAAGGGAGTATTATGTTTTGACCCTTATTAAGGGAATGCAATGTAATGACTCTCATTAGAGGAAGTGAAATATTTAATAGACCCAATTAAATGGGAGTATAATGAATTATTTAGTAATTCATTATGAACGGGTGTATTGTTTGCCAACTACCCAGGTGACCTATAAAAGGTCGAACAATGACTTGTGGAAGGATCATCATATTTGAGAGACATTGCTTGATAGTTATCTCGTGTGGAAAGGTGAAGGCAGGTGGTGGGATTTTGGAGAAGGGGGAAGACAAAGTGTGTCCCAATCAGGGGTAGAAAAGTATAACCCCGGATGGTTCCTGGCCAAGGCAAGGTATGAATTAATTAAATATTGTATTCTTCCATAGATAGCGGCCATAGCTCAAGGTGTTTGATCTCGTACACACAGGAGATAGTGGAAGCCTGACTAATCCAGAGCAAAAGATATGTATTTAAACTCTCACTGAAAACAATGATTTGATCTTTGTAACTTTGAATGATTTCAATATTAAAACAGATGCATGTTTAATCGATTATAACTCTTACTATATTTAACTATACGTGAATAAAATAAACAATAGATTAAACTCGTAATCAAGAAAAACCTTGGCATTTGTTTCAGTTATGTGATGACTATCATTGTGATTCTAGCTGTTTATTGTGACTGTTAAAGTTGTGATAAATCTTTCTATCTATTGAAAATGTCATGACTGTTACGTGTTTTCTAACTGGAGTTATACCATTGCTTTTGATTGTTTAGCCAAGAATGTACAACCTCTTTGGATTGATCTACAAGTCAAACTCTAAACCGCCACATATATACATTTTGTGTTTCTAAGGCCAAATGCACAGTTCTCATAGGTCCACTTGTCAACTAGTCGGATAATGGTTCCACAACATTTCTCATGATTTGATTGAGTTCACTATGCATAGACTCTTAATCACCCAAGTCTCAGGGATCACGCCACATGGCGGAATCTTGGATTCTCCTATACAAGGGCCATACTGAAGTAATCTCCTATCTTCTCGACAACTGAGTGCATGTAACCACTGCCATCTGTCACTATTCCATTCATCACCAGTACCACAACCCAAGTTCACGAAATTGCAACAAGTGACCACATTCCAAATAATCCCTCAGTCCACGCTGAGCACAAAACACTACAAGATCTTCGTAGCCCGAGCACACGACATAGGGCCACATGGATGCATCTTATACTCCGTGGCCTGGCAGCCCAATAACACGGGATTATGCCGCATGTCCAAATCCTATGCAAATTTTGGGCAGATTTTGAGCCTCGAAACCGATTCTTACCAGGCCACCTAAAATCATACCATGTGTCTCCTCATTAATCAGGCAATTACTTTAAATCATACATACACATAACTGCAGACCTTCCTCTCTATATTCGCTTTTTACAAAGTCTCCCGATATATAAAGACTAGGTGTGTGAAAATCCTAGTCAATATGGGACTAAAAACCCGTGAAAAATTATAAACCCCAACCACTGCCAAGCTCCCTCTGCTCTTCAACTTACAAGTTCAACCTATTCTCAAATATTAACTCATCTCATTAATGCTTTGAAGCACATACCATGCTAGAGACCCCATGGTGATTATTATTGAATCAAATTGTTGATCCCAGACTTTGGGGAAAAAGTGACGTCACATTTACGATGTCGTCCACCATGATTATTGCCATAGCTGGAAACTCTTATCAAGTCAACCGAGATCTGGTGGTAGCAGATGCAAATTGTAAGATTGATCACTAGCGGACCAGAAGCATGGTAGGGGTGAATACTAAAAGATTGATACACTTTCAGGCCAGTGTCAACACTATTCCTGCTGCCCTCTCCATCACTCTCCCCCTTCATCTCCACCCTACCCCACCCCCATTGATATTTGAGGTTTCAGACTCGAGACAAAGATGAAGTTGGTCATGTTAACACTGTTATCATAGATTAGTTCTAACTTCTATGTATGTAAGGTGGTCATTTTTTGTAATCAATCATAGTCCCTGTTAGTTTGAAGATGATGTGGTGCTAATGAATATGTGTATAAGACTTAGAATAGAATGGTTGATTATCCACGGAAGGTGGCATCCTTTTTGTGTCTTGTTAAAGAAAATAAATAACCAACATTCGAAGCTAAATACTTGTTCAAGCTTTCGGTTTTCAGTTTCATAAGGATCCTCTGCTTCTATCAGTACTTCAGATCTCCTGCCTTTTCTCTGCATGCATATGGCTTGGATGGGTTGTATGAGTGGCTCTCGGGGTCTAATATGCATATTGATTGAGCTCTTAGAAATGATAGTCAAATCAGCATTTGCATTTGATAAGTTTTTTGCTAAAATTGTTTGAGACAAAGCAAACACATCTACAGGTGAAAATTAGCACCCTCCATTTCTGCATGTTATGATAGTTCTTCATGAAGCCCCAAACCATGCATTTTTTTCTTGTTTGTGTATGGGAATGATACATTCTCCTGGTGGAAAGGTATCTTGGTCTTGTTGGATAACGAAGGAATTGCTATTTTGTGTATAGCTGTGAGCAAATTGTGATACGTAAAGGCAAGATGTTTTTCGCACCCACTAACTTAGTAAGAGTAGATGGATATGGATCTGCAAATTTCTTTGGTCTGGGTGGATTGTTGGTGACTTACAGATATTTCATTCAATACATTTCTTTAATTGTCTGAAGAGATTCTCGGAGATTCTACATAGACTTTCGCACTCCTCATGCATGATGTTGTATGTAAATTGAGTATTGAGGAGCCAGAATGCAGATATAAGTCTTAATCTACACTTTCAATCATTCCAGTCTTATGGCATCTCTGAGGAGCAAATCAATATGTGAGGAAAAGACAGCAAAACATATCTTAAAGGCAAATATGTAAGAAAAAGCCAGTAAAACATATCTTAAAGGCATGTGCATTGTTGGAAGATCTTTGTAGATGGTAAGGTGTTGGGAAATGTTGCATGAGTTAGGAAGAATCTGGTTCTGCAAGATTGGTGCAGGAAATCTCTTAGAGGTTAAGGAAGTAAATGCTTCATTGCCTTCCTTCAGTCACTGAGGAGTGTCAGCCACCTTATCACTATGGAGTTGCTCCTGGTTATCTACATGATCATATACGTTCATAATATAAGGTGGTGATGAGCATTTAGCTATGAGCGACTGAGATTTTTTTGCTGATTTTTGCTGGGCTAGGGGCCCTCTCCTAGATGTCTTTAGAAAAAAACAGTGGTGCCATCTGTCAATGCTAAAACAGTAAAACTTAAAAGCTTTAGGTGCAGAGGTTTTCTAGCCAAGCACATTTGATCAATAATATAGTCAATGTTGAGTACTCTGGCAATTTGTCTCATAAAGAATCCAGATAATCGTTTTGTATTGAAATACAGAATTAATTCTATACAATACTTTTTCACATTTTAATTGCATTTTTTCTTTGCAATGAAATTTCTTGTGAGACAATTTTTAATGGTGGCAAAGAAATTTCAAGTTTTTCGCCGTCATTTTTCTTAAACTTTGTGAAATTGGCCGATCATTAAGACGTGGCAGAAAATCAGCGAACCTTGTGACTTAGATTGTATGATTGAATGAAGGGTCAATCCATTTATTTCTGTGATAACATTATGAATCCTCCAGTTGTTCACTTTCTTGTTTTTAACAGCACTGATGATAAGCATTGAATCACCTTCCGCTTTAAAAATTTCTGATGTTAAGATTCATGGTCAAATTAACACCTCTAAGAAGAGCAGAGGCTACAGCATTGTTGGTTGCCTAGGGAATATTTAAAGCAAGTCAGGAAACAATGCCGCCTTTCCATATTCTAATCCCCCTCCAGCTCCAGAGATTCCCGGAGTGCCTTTCAAAGCCCTGTCAAAGTTCAACTTGAAATAACCAGACCACACTGCAGAGAGTCTTGGGTTAGTGGAAAGAGGAAGATCGGCATTAGATCTTAAGAGAGCCCATTTGATAAGAATGTGGTGTTCCTCACCCATAAGCTTACGTTTGGGAAGTGGAACTTTGGCAATGAAGACTTCTTGAGAATGGGATCCTAGTTTATGCACAAAAGGTTCCTTGGAGAGGGCAGAATCTCTGAAAATTCATTTGCTGCACCCCTTCCAAAGACTCCGCATGATGGGGGAAGGGGGCATGCCCAAATTTTGCCAGCTTGCTCACCTTTCCCATCCTCCCACCCAATCAGGACATCTTGAAGATTGCTTGGAGCAATCCATCTTGTCTGCATTTTATTGAAGAACCACATCCAGACTTTCCATGAAAAGGGTAATGAAGAAGAACATGCTCAGGAGTCCCAGAATCATTATTGCGCAAAAACATTTAGAAAGGCCAAAAAAGAATCCTCATAGTGAGAAATTGGTTAATTACAGCATAAATAGAAGCTGTTGTGAATGTCAATGCCTATTATAGATTATTATAGGGCTTTTTACCTGAGATTATCTCACTGTGCTAGAAGGCATAGCAGAAATCGTCAAATCAAGTTAGGGGAAAGCCAAGTGTGAAGACTACAGGCTGAAAGAGGCCTAGGCCTTGTAGTAATGCATTAACCCTTCCGGATTAGTTTTTGAACCTCTTGTTTCCTATTAGTCAGTTGATGATTAGCAGTGCCTTCACCAGCCCGGATGGTTGAGTGATGACCTACCTGAGAGTGAGGAATTTAAGGTATAAATTGTTATTGCATTAAGTTTTATAAGGCGAAGGGATGGAATGGTATGCGAGACATTGTCATCTCTAGTTTGGCTAAATTTCAATGTGGCAATGTTGCCTATGCTGAAGAACAGACTCTACTGGAGATTGGATATGGCTATATAGCACACCCTTCGAGGCGTTGGTTTCCTGTATATTACTGTTCAACAATAGAGTAATATTCTGATTTTCAGTCCCATGGTACTTGAATAGGTATACATCCTCACTAGAACTGTAACCATTATTGTCATCGAGATCCTAATATAGGTCAAGGACCAGCCTGTAAGATATAACACAGCAGAGATCTTACCTCCAGATCATTCCTTGCACAGTCAGCCATAATACCCGCAGTGCAAGTGGACTGCCAAGGTTCAGTTTGGTCCCATGATAGGTCATGAGGTTGAGACCTACTCAGGGTTAGGTGGAATTAGAGAGTTCAAGTTAACTACCAAGCTTGGTGATGAGGTCAAAACTGATGAGTAAAACATTTGAACAATTTAAGGCAAATGGAAAACAATTCCCTTTTGATCTTCCACGAGGTGGGTCTCACAAACCAAATTGGTGTCTTGCATGGCACCCAATGCAAATGCAAGAAGCACCTTATGTGGCTTGGAGGTGAATACATTCTATAGTCCACAAAAGATAATGTAAGCAATGAAATGGCACACTATAAAGAGAAGTTTGTAAAAGTCTTTCATTACAATGTTCCCAAATAACTAACAAAAATAGCATTTCCCAAAAGTAATAATACCATTTGACAGAAAAAAAAAGTTTCTTAACATTTATTCAGTTTCTTCAAATTACACAATTACTATGTCAACATGATTTCACCCTTGGGAATATAGTAAGGGACAAAAAATCTAAATCTAGATAATGTAGAGTTGCAGAGCCATCATAAAAACAATAAATGTGAAGAGAGTGGTTTGCTGGGTATCATACTCCTGTCATGGTAAATTTATCATGTGATGCTGGAGCAGTTATTTGGATCAAAGTGCCTGGGAAATTACCATGTTCCAGCCACTTTGAAAATGATTACATTAATGTACTAACCTTTTCAAACTTCAAAAATATATTGCGCTGAGTTAACAGTGAAAATTTTGCAGTAACCAATAGCATTGCACCTTCATTTTCCTGTAATAAGCACAAGTCTGTTAGATATAAAAAGCCCAAGAATCAAATATGAGTAAATAATGAAATGCAAAATGCAACATGGACATACACTACTTGAGAGACAGCAGCCAACAACCCAAAACATTTCAAAGTCTTATAATGTGGTACAAAACTCTGATTCGTAGAAAACTTGAGCTCAAAAGCTTACCTCCAAAATACTTGGAATGCTCCAACGTACAATGTTGCGAACCACACCTCTATCAGTGCATCCTTTGCATTCAAATTTTTGATAAATTTGCCCAACCTAATCCAATTGCGCAGCCATTTGTTGGAAACTTTCTGACCTTCAACACTGCCAAATTTTACAAAATCATTTTTCCAACCCCTTACTATTCATAACACCTTATTTTATACTTCTCCCAACATTCCCTTCAACTTCAAGCATTCCCTTGAATATGGAAAATTTCAAACTTGAAACTTATTAATATGGCACAAAAGATGTTTTCTGGGCTCTCATCCATCTGAATGAAAGAGAAAGCATGATATTGGACTTGAAGAAAAGTTGTAAAATGCAGAACGATAGCCAATAGTAAGAGGAGAGAAACTGACCCATATTAGATAGATGGTTAAACTGAATGTGTTTGCGTCTGAACATTTATAGATCTTAATGTTGGGTCTGATGCTTATAAGCTTTATGTGCAGGAAAAATATTTAGCTAAGAAACTGAAAGAACCAATCTATCATCTGAAACAAATTTGTTCAGCTTGCTCCCACACACTACATAGAACCTAAACAATGGAACACAAAAGAGCTAGGATTTATTTAGGACCAATAAAGAAATTGGAGGCCTAACAAAGCTGGAATATACTGGTCTCTTGATGCAATTTTTTCTTGTCTGACGCACACAATCCATAGTAAGTTTGTCTATTTGTCTCCTTGAAAGCAGACTGTCATGAACCTGGTTGTTTTTTGCATTTGAGATGCTGATTGTTTAGATTTGGTTCTTGAAAATTTACCTAGTTCCTTAAATGGATCAAAGAAAAGTACTTTCAGAATTATTCTTCGTGTTTTTGTGAAACAATCAATATCGTTATTTCTGTAAACAGTAAAGTCCCCCAAAAATAAAAGGTAAAGGAACATTTACTTAGTTACCTAAGACTCCCGGATGCAGGGATAGAGGGATGCAGGGACGGGGTTTCCGTGACGGACAAAAATTCCCAGATTTTGAGGATGGTGAGGGGATGGCCAGAGGATGGCTATTAAAATTCCCTAAAAGGGAGAAGTTTCAAGAACATCCCAGAAACATTCTTAATTTTCAAGGACATCTTGGGGATGTCCCCCCTAAAAACTGGTAGAAAGGAAACATGTGGGAAACCTTCCCCGTCCTGCCGTCCCTAGGACCTCCCAAATGTCCTGAATGCCTATTTTTGGGGGAAGATGCATCCTCACATAACACTAAAAAGGACCGTGTTTGGGGACAATGCAAGGATCTTTGCATGGAATGGGTTGTTCAATGCAATTTTTGCATTGAAAAGTCAACGGAGGAATCAACTACTAACAAAACACCGTACTCAATGTTTTGGAAAAGATATAATAACCTACCCACATATGACCTTGGAATTCCTACTTAGTGTTATCATGTACTTTTAATGAAGAGTTTTGCACGATAAGGCCTTTGAACTTTGAAGACATTAAATGTTTCAAGTTTTAGGATAGAAGAAAGCATTTGAGTTGCAAAGCTCTCAAAAACCACTACAGTGGCAAGCAACACTTCCCACAGTAAAATTATAATAACAGTTTCCAATCAATGGAGGGACACAATCCCATATTTATGCCCCAAGCACCCCATCTAAAGTTATAAGGCCAACAACAAATCAATTTCAATTATTGTTGGTACTTACCTACAAAATTTCGACAAAGGTAGAACCCTGAAATAAAAGACTTCTTAGAAGATAATCATGTCGGATTCAGACATGACATCCTAGGAAATAGCCAAGAGCCTGGTCATCCTATGTTGTTTGAATGTCTTTCGTTGTGATATTTTAGTAAATGATTAAGGCGTTTTGCACAACTAAATTGTTGTAGGTTGACAACATCCGATTTGTGAATTGAGTTCACTATCAACACAACATGGTATTGCTTCACAATTGTGGGACTTGCATGGTGAACCAAACCCCAGAGAGGGTTCTCATCTATCTCTACTCCTAACACTATCACTAATATACCTACTCTAACACTGCAGAGGAAAAGGGAGAAGGAAACAACGTAAAGGGAAAGGGGATTAGTGCACCTGAAGAGAAATATGGATCTTCTTCCACTCTGTGTTTGGGAAATAACACAATATATTAAACAAATGCAAGTATAATCCACACAAATTTATTACAAATTAAACAGTAAGCAAGACAATCTACAAGAAATCAAAGAAACAAAGAGATGAGAGTAGGGCAAATATAAGCCACAACAACTCACTTTTGTTTAAATTCACACAACTGTATTAAACTCTAAAAGAGGCCCTGGTCGAATTACAATTGACAATATAGAGGCTAAAACAAGAGAGAGGAGGAGACGGTTGGAGGACTAAGGAACCAAAAGTCAGAGAGTCAAAAATGCCTTAGAACAAAACACACTCAATTCTTTATAGAAGAAAATGGAGGGAAAAAGAAGTTTTGAAAGAGGAGAAGGAATGTGAAGGAAGAGATAAGGATCATACTTAAATGTTGAAAATATGGAATTATGGTGTGTGCAGTGTCTGAAGGAGATAAACAATTGTATGTAGTTGCAGGTAGCCTGAAATGTCACGTGTCCTAGAAATCTACTTTGTCACCCTACTTGCCTCTAGTTATGTTGATCATTATGTTCGGAAACCACTTAGGGTAGTAAGATGAGTTTCGTGACCATCATAACATTCTTGCAACACGGGGATATCTTAGGACATCAATGTGCACTAATTGTGACCAGCGGTGATGATCTGCAGCATGAAAGAGGTGAAGGAACAGACCTAAGAACATGGCAACATGAAGGGGATATCGCGAGTTGAAAGAAAGTCCCCACAAGTCCTTGAAAAAGATGAGGAAGGTTGAAGAAGCAATGTTGCACTTAAATGCAACCAAAACAATAAAGCATGGGTCACCAAACTATTTGGGAGTTTAAAGAGAGGTACCGCAGCAATGTGTAGTGTTGTGCGGCTTAGGAAAAATGTCGCGGAAAAACATAGCATTCCGCAGCAAAGCAAGAGCATCGTGGGTGTTGATGCAAGGTGGCATGGATCTGCGAAGTAATGCACAGCATGGAAAGCTATTCGTGGCACATTGTGGTGTACCGCAGCTTGGAAAAGTGTTTCGCGGCTTGTTAGAACAACCTGGCTTTGTGCAAGGATTCGCAGCTTTGGCAGTACCTTGCGGCATGCCACGGGTTGTCCATACGGCGCAGTGGCAAGAAATGGAAGGTGGCATGGGAAGAATGGAGGAGAACGAGGAATGGAGGAAGAAGCATGCAGGGGTGATGGGTCAGCACTCTATGGCCAAATGCAAAGGTTAGCAGTTTGTGCAACTTCAGACTTAGCGCAAATGGGCAAGTCAGGGCAATTCAATGGCGTGTGGGCTGCAAGGTGCAAAAGACATGCAATTAGCGTAGTTGGGCGCTTCGCAGCTCAGCTAAGGCATTGCGGGTTGGCACAATAGTTTGTGGCTTGCAACAGTAATCCACAGCATGAAGAGAGGCCTTGGCAGGATGCGACAGTGATGTGCAGAAAAGCGTAGGAGTTTGCATCCAGTGGAATAAAGAAACTGCCGCCAACTTCATGAAAAGAAACAAGTGCTTAGGGTCTTGATCCTTTAAGAGCACAATGTTAACAAAATGGACGAGGGACTAATTTAGGTTAACATTTATGGCGACTCTTGGCCTTGGGATACTTGCCTACTATGTGTAGAGAACCAGTAGCCCTTGAGCATCCATTGGGCATGGAGTTTGAGTAAGAATCTTCAGCTTCGGCCTTCTTGAATCTACATCCTCGAAAGGGCTCCAAAATTTATGTACATACTAAGAAACACATACATATTCCAAGTGGAAGATGCAGGGTGTGCAGAGCACATATTCTGCAGAAAGTAAACCTATTCTAACCTTCTCTAACAATGTATAGAGCAAATTATACAAAGCTATATGTTGGCTAAGATAAGTAGTTGCCTTTTTGAATGATGTGTGGCCATTTGATAAGCTTTGCGGCAGCCACAGTAAGTAACAGAAACACAAGGAGGTCTCATTGCTCCTCCTTCCTCAAAACATCAGCCTCAACTACAAAATACACCCCTTCTTCATTTATGCTCTAGTTTCGAGGGTGCACCGGCTAACTTTCGGTACATTCAAACTCTACATCATGCTCTACAATGAGCGCGACTGGGGGCAACTCTAAGTCTTTGAGATGGCCTGATGTCTGATTGGACATTTGCCTTTCAAAGAAAAGGTATTGTATCCAATGGAAAGGTTGTTCCCGTGCTCAACCCAGCATACAAGGCTTACAGAAATGACAGGGCAATCCCCCTCAGGCTTTGGCAACTCTGCCATGATATCATTCCATGTGAGCTCCTCGAGTAGGCACAAGGTCTCCTCATTCTATTGATCACCTATAGAAAGAAAAAGGCCATCAACATCCCTGACTTCAACAATCTCCTCCATGCTACAACTTGGGATCACAGGATTTGAAGGAGTCGCTGCATTACAATCGTTGAAGGTTGTGGCAAGCTCTAAACATGCAGTGTGCTTGAAAGCATTGCACCCAACAAAGGTTGCCTGGCTGTCCATCTCCTTCGGATCCCGTGGATTTGTTTGATCATCCTTGACAGCAAGGACTCTTTGGTAAGGCAAAAACAAGAATTCGTCATCACTATTCGAGTCATTCAATTCTGATACTATTATTTCTTTCTCACCACATATGAAGCTTGTCTCGACAAGCCGTGGAGAACTGGCAAGGACTTTGTTCCATTCAAGCTCTCCACGATGAGCATGTTTAAGTTCAATCTCTTGATCTGCCTCTTGAGACATTGCAGGTGTTCTTCTTTAATGCATGTTTTCTCCTGCAACTCTAACGCGATCAGGAAATTATGCTTGATTTTATCTTGCTTGCATAAGTCCTCCAAGCTGAACGGATGTTCCAAAGTTGTAGCTGGCTTGAAGTCTTGTGTGCTGCTCTACGGGATGTCCTCCTCATCATGAAAGTGGAAAACACAGCCATCCACCATCTTTGGCTCATGTCAAAGTCTGAACATAGTTGAGTACTGGACAGAACAAGCTTGTAAGTTGCCACAGCCTCCTATTGTTATATGATGATAGGTTTGGGGGTGGGCAGCACTTTAGGCGACAATAGGGGAGTCTTCTGCATGACAAAAGGGATGATTGGGACAGTAAGAGGTTTGTGTATAGGAGGCAACGTGGGAGGGGCTTCGATAGGTGCATGGAAAACTAAGAAGGTGCCGCAATGCATGGGAAGGAGGGGAAGAATGGGGATGGGGTTCCTTTTTCCAGCCTAAATGAGGTTCTTCTTTGCCTAAATAGCTATGTCAAAGGCCTGAGGAAGAGCGGTACCTCCAAGATACTGAATCATGACAAGAAGACCAAAATGATAAAATCAACAGCTCTCAAGTAAAATAAGAACATCATACTTGGTAGGGGTCTGCATTCTTGGAAAATTCTATCCCACGTCTTTCTAAATAATATTGAAGTCAGAAACATCCTCCATGGGTGCCCTTTTTATGGTGCTGAGATGTTCCAAGAGAGATATAATGTCAGTGGTCTCCTTGAACTGGTTGTTCAACTTTTCTCCCAGCTTATCCCATGTACGAATCTATTGTGCGCCCAAACTTCTATACCAATCTAGAGTTTTTACTTTAAAAGAGGAGGCAAGCAATCTGAGAGCTACATTCTCTTCTGTGATGTTATGCACCGCACATGTATTGGCCACATCTTGGATATGATCAACAGGGCTTACAGACCTATTTGCATAAAAGAGGGGCAAGGACTTGAGGGTTGCTTCAGGAATAACAACCCATTGCTGCAAATGAGGGGGACCAACAAAGTTCCAAGAAGGAAAAGGAAGAGCTCTGGGAAGATCCATGGAAGGGTGGAAATCATTGAAATGTGGAGGAGCTGGTCTGCATTTTAGAGGATGCATTCTTGAAAAAGAGAGGAGTCGCCTAGTGATAGATTTGTGCTTCAAAAGCAGGTGAAGTCAATATTCTCACCAAAATCTTGATAGGATGTTTAAAAACAAGGGTTTTGCCTCAAATTGACAACAAAAACAAAGCCTTTGTTTCACCAGGCATGCCAAAACTGTTGGAAGTTGAAAGCGTATGATTTGTGAACTGAATTCACTATCAACACAACATAGGCTTGCTTCACAAGTGTGGGACTTGCGAAATGAAGGAAACCTCGAGAAAGAGTTGGTTCTCATCTATCTCTGCTCCTAACGTTGTCACTAACTACCAAATCTATCACCATAGGGGAAAGGGAGAAGGAAACAACATGAAAGGGAAAGGTTATGCACCGAGATAGAAACAGGGATCTCCTTCCACTCTGTGTTTGGGAATAACACAATATATTGAACAAATGCAAGTATAATCCACACACACATTTTATACAGATTAAACAATAGGCAAGACAACAAGAGAAAAGAGTAGGGCAGATATAAGCCACAACAACTCAACTAATACTTAAAATATGCACAACTGTATTAAACTGTGAAAGAGGAAAGAGTAAGGTGGATATAAGCTGCAACGCTCAACTAATACTTAAAATATGCACAACTGTATTAAACTGCAAAAGAGGCCCTAGGCACGTTACATTCATCAACTAGAGGCTAAGACAACAAAGTGAAGAAGAAACGACCAAAAGCCACTAGAGAGAAAGCCCAAATGGCCAGAAGTTCCCAAAACGGCACAGAGTCATTAAGAAAATTATTGATGATACTTGAGTTTATAGACTGACTGCTTTGCTGTTCAGACACAGTGTACTTAGTTTATATATAATAATTTGTGATTTTTGTGCATTCAGCAAGACAAATGAAATGACCCCATGTTACCTTAAGTGCTGCTCAAGTTGCCTTATTCTGGTCAACAAAAACAGTCTGTAATATTTTCCAAATTAGAGTGGAAGACATGTCTAATACTAACAATAATTAGCCCCTTTCCAGCACCTGTGCCACAAGACTGCTAAAATGTGATGGCAATGAAGATCTATAGATTACCATTATTTGAAAGCACGAGTTTTGCTGCTTGCACCAAATCCATAACGAAACTCAACCAATAAATGACATAGGCAAACGAAACAAAACCGAGATAACTGTATAGTGAAACTTAATTAGTTGTACAAAGGGACAAACCTGAAGAAAAGGAGACCTAGCAGCTTCTAACAAAACAAGGACATCCGATGCTGATGTGTATTGCAGAAGCCATGTTCCATCCAATTGGTCTAAATTGATTGATGTGCCAGCATCATATTGCTCCCACAAACCTGAATGATTTCCTTATATTCTATCAAAATTATTCCAAACCACACGCTGGCTCCTAGCATTTTTATGTTAAAAATATCATCAGAGAAAAAAGTGATTAGATAGTGATCTCGGAATTATTGCTCAGGCATTTTTCAACGTACCCATATTTTGAAACACGCCCTAACATACTTAATTGGATTTACAAATCTATTGTTTTCAGATCAGAATAAGGCAGATATGTACATTTTAAATGTAAAGACAAAGGTAGTCTTAAAAACATTATAATTGCCGACTGAAATTTTATTTATTTTGTAAAAACTGATCAGTTGATAAAAATAACCCATAAGAATTCTGTGTGCACGGCATACCATGGCTTCTTCAATAGTTGCCCGTTGATCATCAGAAGCCTGCAACCCACGCTGGGTGTTTTGGGCAGCTCTGAGCAGGTCTAACTTGGTTTTCTGCAATGCCCTCTCCTGCAAGTTAAAAACCACAAATAATTCATAATACATCAGAACTTAGCACAAATAAATTGATTTATCGTGGTCTTCGGTTTTGGGTACCTGTAATTCAACATCTGTGCATGCTTCGCAATAAAATCTTGTTATTCTCCTCCTCCTGGAAATGCCAAACAACGCAGATGATGGTGAAATGGGTGGTTGTGGGCTGATTTTGGATTTGATAAGTTTGGGCTTTTTATTGAAATTTAAAGTTGAAATGGGTGTTTTCCTTTGAAATTTGAATGGAGATGGAAAGCTGCCAGACATTAGCATATTCATGTCCATTAGTTTGGCTGCTAATGTTGCAGGCGTCACAGCTCTGTTATCTCATTTGCACATTAATTTCTTATCGTCGTTAAAGGACCAGATTTGAGTCATCTTGGATTAAATTAGGTAGGGTTCAACAATCAAACAAAGTTTAGAGATTTTATTTAGGATTAGTAATTGCATCCTAATTGTGTGTTGAGAAGGTTCTTCATCGATTTTGTGCACTAAAGTATAAATAGAGGAAAGCGCGGAAGACTACGAAAGTCGCAATAGTCTACAAGAAGTTGCATAAGAAAGAGACAACTACAAAATTCAGAAAGAATAGAGATTGAACAATGGAGAGTCGCCACCAAAAGAAGTGACCTTTGGATAATGGTATAGTGAAGATACATATTGTAATTGAATATAATAGTTGTGTATGTGTGTATGTGTATGAATGTAATTGAATGTAATAGATATATAGAGATATAGGTGTGTATGTGTGTGTAGAGATAGAGAAACAAGATAGAGAGGTAGATAGGTGGAAGGATAGAAAGACCGGAGATATAGAGAGGAGAATAAATATTATGTTGTAATGGACAAAAGAGTGTGTGAGACAGATATGTAATACATATGTAATAGTTCTATTAAATAAATAAAGAGAGATGTTTTGTACAATGTGTAATGAAGGCTATTGTTATTTGATTCATTTACAATGTGCATTACAATAAAAAGGGTGAACTACTTAACTCTCACACTAGTGTCGAGGCTTAAGGTCAACATTTGGTGTCGAGCCTAAGTTCCTTTTGTTAAGCGGATGTTCAAAAACTTTCACCACTAGGGTATTGGAAACCCACATTAATAGAGATCAAGATTGGTGGGAAAATAATATCAAAATATTCATTCAAAAGGAAGCAAGGAGACTCAGAGTATCCTATAAAGAAAATTGAATCTAATTTATTTGGAGATTTTAACAAGGAGTTATGGTCTCAATTTTCACATTTATCATGGCCCCGCATATTAGGAATAGCAAAAACACAAAGTGGTCACAAATACATTTATGCGAAACTGCTTGAGTGGACTCCAAAAAAAAATAGATATACTCAAACACTTTGACAAATCATTGATAAGAGCACTCTATTATTGGTTTGAATCTACGTTAGATTCTTTTGTTATCACTTGGCAATCCAAGGTTAGACTAGCTTTGATCACAAGAAGGTTAAAGTGCTAAGTGGAGCCAGAGGAAGGTTTCTCAAGAGAGTTCCCTTTCTAATATGTATTTTACTAGTAGAAAATGGATTAATTAAAAATGCACAATAGCTCCTTTAGGGGAAAGGCACCATGGATACGCGAGAAGAGGGGTGATCCAAAAGATGTAACTATTAGAATTTTCTGGGGTGATGGTTGGGGCGAAGAAATAGGAGAACATGAAGAAAATAAAAATGAAACACAAAAAAATTACATAGTAAAAAGAGATTAAGAGAATTAAGAAAAAGAAAAAGTAAAAATGACAAGGAGGTCAAGAAAGGGGCTAGCCACGAAAAAAGAGAAAAAAAAAGAAAACAAACAAAGAACTAGAGAAAAAGACAGAAAACCATAAATAGCAAGGAAGAAAGATTAAAGAAATTGAATGAGAGAAAAGAAAAACTAACCAAAAATAAGAAAGTAAAAAGAAGAATAAACCCACTTCAAGTGGAGGCTAAGATATGGCTACCCTACGAATAGAGAGTATAATGGGACAAACATATATTGGGAGGCAGCACATGTCTTGTTATAATTCCCATAAGGAAGAGACAAACATTTATTGGTTACCCCACGGATAGAGAGTATCACGGAAAATGTCTATTAGATAGTTAATTACAAGTACTCATTATCTCAACAAGCTCAACTAATGAAGGAACTGCAAGAAATAATAGATAGAAATAGAGTTGGGCACCAAAAATTCTAAGGATCAAAGAATGGGAAAAATACAAATCAAAAGCCCCATTAATGATCGCAAAAAAAGGTGAGGAAGAAGAAGTTACCAAAATAAAGGAAAGTGCAATTAATGAGTTAGAAGAAAATAAGAACATGAAAGAAGATATGGGTATAACAATAGTTAGGTTTGACGAACAAGACACATAAGAGTTAGAAAAGGAAAAATAAAAAAGAAGAAGTGAGGAAGGATACATAGATTTAGAAGAAAATTATATATTAAGAGATGTTAAAGGTAGGAAGTTATTTGTGGAAGAAAATAGTTATGAAGAGACACCAATAAAAGATGTGTCCCCAACCATCAAACAAGCCCAAAGGACATGACCCCCTCGGATCGTTCATCCCATGTGCCGCTTTACACACCGATTGGAAAACTACAAGGAGAAAGTTTGGAGGAAAGATACAAAAATTACAAGAAGAAAGTAAGAGAAGAGAAGAGACAATAAGAGAATTCAGAGATTTATTAGGAGAACTCTACTTTGATATAGAACTAACAAGAGATAAGGGAAGAAAAGGATCTTATCAGAAGGTCTGTAATCAAAACAAAAAAAGGAGAAGGCACCAAAAGTACAACTAGTTCAAACTCCGCCACATACACAATCTATTAAAAGAATGGCTCAAAAAATTAAGTTGCCATTGTTTGGAAAAGATACTAAGGACGTGGAGGAGCACCTCTTTATTTTAGATTCATTCTAGAAAAACAACAACATCACAAATCCACAATCAAACTATATGATTTTGTCGGGACACTTAGAGATGACACATTAAGGTGGTATATGAAGACAAATCCCCAACACGTAAAGGATTGGGATACTAGAAAAATAATTTAAGGAAGACTTTCATTATTTTGAGACACCAACAGAAAGTGTCGATAAAAATGAGAGACTTATCCATAAAGAAGGAGAAATAGTAAAATAATTTGACTATCGATTCAAGAATGTTGTGAGAAGGCTAGAAGAGCCACTAACAGATAAACAAAGGATTGAATGGTTTATCTTTGGATTATTACCCTACTTGAGAGATTTTTTGATGGAAAGGTGTTTACAAGTTTTGGTGATGCATTAGAAATGACCACAAGATTAGAAGCCCAACCATGGAGAAGGGAAGGAGAAAATTCTATCAAGACAAAATTAGAAAGGGTACAATTAGAATTGGTAAAACTTAAATTACAATAGGAGATCCAAGAAAAGAATATATAAGAACTAATTCACCTCCTAGAACAACCATAAGACCAAATATTTGGTGTACAATATGTTGTGTGGAAGGCCATAGTAAAATAGAATGTCCCTATTTAGAAAAAGTTAAAAGAGAAGCATCAATAAGACAACATTCATTAGAAAAGGCATCTTCTAGGAATATACTCACATCTGAGAGAACATGGTGTGAATATGCAAACTTTGGGATCAACATACACAGACACATGCCCACTAATGGAAGTAGCTCCCCCTACAAATCAACTCATGTATTGCACTACTTGTGCCTCATTTAACCATTACCACCACACTTGTCCTACGTGGATGCCATGAAAGACTTAAATAATATAACACCCTAATGAGTAATGGCCGCAAGACAAAAATCTGCTACCCACACCACCAACACAATAACCTACCACCAATATAATAGACCAAAACCTTCTATTGTATAATTATGAGCAATAATCTCACCACCAAAATACTAAGCCTATCAAGGTGGTATGCACCACAATACAAAGGAGGCTATCAAGGAAACAATTACAACCCCAACTACTAAAGTTATGGTGGGGGTATATAGGTGGATATATAGAGGCTACCACAAAGGGCTATAGGGGAGGATACAACAACTATCAAGGAGGCAGGGATATCAAGGCTACCAAGGAAGAGGATATCAATCGTACCAAGGTGTAGAAAACCAAATAATCCTGGGAAATGGACCACAAGAAAGAAGACCAATGAACTACTACAAATGTGGAAAATATGGGCATGATAGAACGAGGAACACTAAACTGAACTCATGGGTCATGAATGAAGAACACAACTCATTCAATGTCCTTCCACAATTCTACAATGGAGGGACAAAATCAGAAGCATTAGAAAGGATGCTCAAAAGAATGTGTAACATTTAACTAGAATATCAAGAATGAAGCGAGAATCCTCAGATGATGAAAAGTGGAGTAAAGGGAAAGCGTCTAGTTCTAGAAGGAAAAAAATAAAAAAACCAAAGAAAAAGAAGAGGCTAAATAAAATTACTTTAAAAGGAAAAGTAACAAGAAATTAGAAAGTGAAAACGACAACACACTCTGCATAGCCATGGTAACTACCAAAAATGACCACAAGAAGGAACAAGGAAATGAAAAAAAT
Source organism: Taxus wallichiana var. yunnanensis (assembly GCA_018340775.1). NCBI lineage: Eukaryota > Viridiplantae > Streptophyta > Pinopsida > Cupressales > Taxaceae > Taxus > Taxus wallichiana. The sequence goes on along the minus strand of CM031235.1, from coordinate 695,954,271 downwards.
AATCAACCACCTATAGAAGAAGACACATCTAATGAAGAAGAGTGGAAACTTAAAAATGGTTCAAATCCAGAGTTACATGATAAAGAGGTTACAAAAAGCAAAGAAGTGACAAAGAAAGTCTCAAAACCACGAATCCACAAAACATTTTTTTTTGAAGAAGAGGTAAATGCTCTTAAATAAATAACAAGACTAACTATGAGACACAAATTGGTAGAAAAACTAAAATAGTTTTGTAAATATTGGAACAAAGAAAAAAATTATGTCAATAGATTGAGGCCACTTAGAGATGACACAAAAAAGAAAAGTAAAAATGCCTTCCACACTAAATAACATGGAGTAAATCCGATAATATACCTAGATATTAAGATATGTGATAGAATAATCACAAAAAATACTACTTGATCTCATAGATGTAAATATAATGTCAAAATCTACATGGGAGAAACTTGGAAGACCCCACTTGGATGCCGCAAGATATGACATTGGCCTTGTAGATGGATCAAAGAAATCCCTAATTGGAGTATTGCGGAATGTAGAAGTCAATTTCATGGGGATAAAGAAAATTGTAGATATTTTGAAGTAATAGAAAATGTAGCCAAGAAACCCACATATAATGTCATCTTAGCACTTGAATGGTTTGTAGATTGTAATGACATTGAAATATGAAGAAGAAGAACTAATGGTGGAGTCAGATGGTATTTAAGTTTATCTACCATTACAAACAGGCATGAGTGCGGCATGGTTAGAAGAAGTTTGGCATGATACAAAAGATGAAGATTTTGATGACACTCAACAAAACCCTATCAAATTTTGATAAGGAATTTAAACCAAACTTAGAAGGAGAAATTTCAGTACATAGTGAATCCACAAATGAAAGTTCGATCACGCAGTAGAAGCTTGGGTACATGGATTTCTTGAAACAAGAGTAAGAACATTGTTATATGCAAGAAAACCGTAATCTAATATAATAACCTTAGAAGATGATCAATATGAATCTAAGGAGGACGAAGAAGAACTATATGTTCCACATAAGAATTTTTTTAAGAAGAATGATATTATTCCACAAAAGAAGAAGCTTACCCCGCATAACATTATAACAAAAAGAAGAACCAAAATGAAATGGTTAAGTGGGTATATAGATTAAGTCACTGAGCTTGTCATCGCACCCTACCAAAATTTTCTGAGAATTGAGACTTTGAGGCTATCTAGAAAAATAGTGAAAGTATTCCCAAATGAAGAAGCTTGGATGGAAGCACTAGATGATACCTTAACAATCAACGTCGCTCGTTGGTGGGAAACTCATAAACCTAATATCACACATTGGAAATCAATGGTGACACTACTTGAAAACAAGATATTTGGAAAGTGAAGGGTACTATGTGGCTATTCCTGAATATATAGGCGAAGGAGACCCCAAACAACATCTCAAGGCATGTTTAAGACACTAGAAAATATGTGAGAAACATCCTCAACAATGTGGATCCAATTATTCTTCTAGACATTGGGACCCTTACCTAGATCATGGTACATCCATCAAGAAACAAGAAAAAATACAAGGGAATGGAATCGGGTGGCAATATATTTTTGTCACACTTTAAACTTCTGGGATGCAAAACTTACAAACTTTGTAAGCACTTCAGAAAATTAGAACTTTCTTGTTCTTACAAGCAGAAGATGTTACTGCTCAAGCTACAAGGGATATCCCAACACATGAAGGTAGACAAAAGTACAAAATGAAAAACAAACAAAAACAAGAGAGATGACTTTCTATTTTACTATAGAAAAACCATATAAAGAAGAAAAAACATAAATTTTGAATACAATACCACATAAGGAGAACACGAAGTGGTAGAAACCAAAAGAAGATGAACAATAATTTTAAAACACTAAAAATAAGAGAAGAAAACATTGGAGTAGAGGAAGAAGTATTTACAAAATAGAGACTATGTTGAAAATTTCTCAAAAATATCAAGACATATTTCCCAAAAATTCAAATAACTCCATAATTAAGGAAGAAATAGCACAATGAAAATTTAAATAAAAGGAGTAAAATCACTAAAGAAAAGTCCATACAAACTAAACCCCAATCTAAAGGTGAAAGTCAAATCAAAAATTGACAAAATGTTAAATGTAGGAATAATCAAACTAGTTGAGGATGTGTAGTGGATCAGTCCAATGGTGGTACAAAATAATAAAAAAGGAGAAATAAGGATTGATAGATTATAGAGAACTGAATAAGGCATGTGTACATGACCCATTCCTACTCCTTTTACAAAATAAGTATTGGAAAACATAGTAGGAAGAGAAGTTTACTCATTCATTGATGGTTTCTTTGGGTACCATCAAGTTATGATAACACATGAGGATCAACCCAAAACAAATTTTTCCACCGAGTGGGGATCCTTCATGTATACACTTATGTCTTTCAGTCTGGAGGATGCACCCACAGTATTCATTAGATTAATGATAAACACATTCAAATAATTCATTCATGATTTCTTGGAGTTATACCTTGATGATTGGACAATATATGGATATTTAAAATCATATTCAAGTGCTACGCTTAATGTTCCAAAGATGTCACACATTAGAAATTTCATTGAATCTAAATAAATGCATCTTTCTCACACCTTTTGGAATATTATTCGGTCATATACTTTGTAAGAAAGATTATTTTTAGACCTATTAAAGACATCTGCATTGTCAGAACATTACCACCACCAAAACACAAAAAGATGTGCAAATGATCCTATATAGGGGTATTATAGGAAATTCATAAGAAACAATGCAGCTATAAGTGCACCATTGGAAGAACTATTGAAAAAGAAATCAAATAAACAAATATAATGGAAAAAAGAGTACATGGATGCATTTGAGACATTAAAAGATAAGATTTTCATGCCCATATTCTCATATTCCCAATTGGAAAGTTCCATTACATGTTCATGTAGATGTTTCAGGGTTAGCCATAGGAATAGTCTTTAACAAATCATGGAAAAATGGATCATTCATGGCCTTTGCAAGCCACAAATGGGCCAAATCAAAAAAAAATCCACAACGGAAAGAGAAGCCTTGGCCATGGTGTATACATTACAAAAGTTTAAACATTACCTATTGGCTACACCATTTGTGTTTTACATGATCATCATGAACCCCAAAGTACTTACTTAACATATTGGTGTTACAAGGTAGAGTATGTAGGTGGTTAATGTTGTTCAAGAATTTGAATTTACCATATCTTGTCAAGCCGGAAGGAGTTGGATAATTTTCCGCCAAACTATTTATCACACAATTGAAACAGAGAAGAAGATGCAGACCCTATTGATGATGAGTTTTGGGAACATCTATTCGGGTTGAAGCGATCTCCCAAGAATAGAATACATAGCCTAATTACTCACTATAAGAGAGTTCCCTATGTAATACACCGGACAAAAAAAGTGTGATCTATTAGCTCGGAGCATTCCCATATACCCTAATTCAAGGGCAAACTTTACAAGAAAGGACAAGATGACATTCTTAGGCATGTAGTTCTGGAGCATGAGAGGAAGAACATTTGAAGTGAATCCCATGAGGGGAAAACAGGAAGACACAATAGTGAAGATGTAACTGCAAAGAAAGTAATGATAACATGATTGTGGTGGCCTACATTATTCCATGATGCCCATAAACATGCAAGATCGTGTGATATTTTTAACAAGGTGGGAAAATTGAATGCAAGAGATGAAATTCCATTGAGACATGTTCTTACATTGGCCCCATTCAAAAAGTGGGTAATATATTTTATTGGGCCAATTAAACCCGCAACAAGACACTCCTAAACAAGATTCATTATCACATGAAAAAAGTATTTGAAGAGATTAGCGGAAACAATGCCAACAAAAAATTTTACCATAAAAACCACAACCAAATTTTATCTATGAAAATATCATAACAAGATTCAGGTGTTCCACTAAGCATCACAAGTGATCAAGGAAAACACTTTGTGAATGAAATCATAAAAGAACTATTGGAACATTTCATGATAAATCATAACAAAAGTACTCCCTATCATCCGTATGCTAATGACATAAAGGAGGAATTTAACAAAGTTTTGAAAAAGTCTTGACAAGATATGCTCCTCACAAAAGGCTAATTGGGATTTGAAAATGCCCATGACATTATGGGTATACCACACAACATATAAGAGGCTAACAAAGTACTCACCATTCTAGTTGGTGTATGGATTAGAAGTCACAGTCCCAATGGAGTTTATCCTCTCAAGCCTTAGAGCATCAATAGATTTTAGAATGAATGAGGACTCATCAATGCATGAAAGACTCATTGAATTGAGAAATTGATGAAAATGTTTCCTTGCCGTGTATAACCAAACTCAAGAAAACCGAAGACAAAAATCTTGGCATGATAGAAATTACAAACATAAAGAGTTTGATATGGGAGACAAAGTACTACTATATATGATAGAAAGTGGAAGAGGCCCGAGAAACTTAAAATTGATGGTTAGGCCCATACATAGTCAAAAATATCCTACCATTTGGAGCAAGAAAATTTCAAACACTACATTAAAGAGATATACCAAGTCATGTAAACGAAGCGTGGTTGAAGAAATATCATATCACAAAGTGAAACAAAGAAAAGAATAACTTAAAATTTGAAAAAAAAAAGAGAGAAAACAACAAGAAAATTTGTCTTCTCGAAAACCGGCAATTTGGCGGAGTTGATGAGGATGGTGAAAACCCACAAGGGCACCTTCTCTCTACCAAAAATTAAAGGAAGAAAAAAAGAAGAAGAAATGAGGAAAAGAAGAAATAACCATGGAATAATCTACACAAGAAATAAAAATAGAAAACTGTGAAGAAACATGCACAACAAAGAAAACTAAAGACCCACAACAAAATCCGCATAATAAGGAAGTACGAAATCATAGCACAAATAAGCCACCAAACAAATAAGCAATAAGAACCCGCAAAATAAGTCCATATAATGAAGAAATAAAGTGAAACCTACGAAGAAACCCATGTAATGAAGAGAATCCATAAAATAAAACAAGGAGAAAATAAAAATCCGTGGAATAAGAGGAAGTAGGAAAACCCATAGAGCAAGGAAGACGAAACCCACAAAAGAAGAAAATGAACAAAATGGAGCCAAAGAAATTTGTAGGTAAAGAAAATAAAAACACATCCATGGTCAAAGTAATAAATACAAGAGGTGGAAACAAAAGGTATAAAAGGAGAAGACCACAAAGTAAAGACTCGTACTTGCAAAACATAGTGTAAAATGAGAGAAAAGTGAAAAAGCTAGAGCTAGGGAAAAAATAGAGCATTAGGGAAAAATGGTAACCCCACCGTCATTTCACAGTCTAACCTCCCAAATCTAAAATTTCAAAAGTGAACGTTGAAATCGATGCTACCAAACCCGACATGAGCCTTCTCCCATGTCCTTTCAAAGTCGCACATGTGTGCGACATGCAAAAATACATCCATTCCACCATTTCCGAATATGACCATACATGACTAGAAGTTAACCGCCAATTGCTCCTTTAGAAGAATGAAAATACAAGGAAAATGGAATATATGGAGAATGCAAAGATAATTGCATAATTAGAGTTGGACACTTGGAGTAGGGTCCCATATTTTCTAATGTCTGACAACGCCATTAGGGTTCTTCTCAGCCAGATTACACAATGAAATTATTTACTTGGATCAATTATACCAAATTACCACAATGGTGATGGAGAGGATAATGGGGATATTGGTGCAAGGACACTCAACAATGCAACTACAAAAGAATAAGATCAAAATGCATCGAGTTGTGTAATTAATAGGAGTATGTAGTCACTTATTCCCACCAAATGCCTAGGCACGCTGACACTTCATCCAATTAGAATTGAACGCTCACCTGAAGCGCTCAAAGATACCAGGTCCCTCCTTTGTACAGGTTTTTCAGGACATTAGCATGCATGTTCATGATTCCCATTACCAAAACATACATTCAGATGTAGATCATTACAAACATCATAAGGAAACACATGTAATAAGGAAACATAATAGATCAAACCATTACTAAGATCAATTGCATTATGTGATCACCATACTCAAATATATTAATTACCGAATCCATCCACAATTATCCATTCATAACATAAATATTACACCACAGAAGCTTAATACACAATATATCAAACCAGTCTCAACAGAGTTATGCACACTAGAATACCATAGCAACATAACAATACAATACATATGGTGTCCTCAATAATATATTACAACACATATTTATAGGGGTGGGGAATTTCCCTTCACCGCTTATGAGTTCTCAAAATAAACTACATGTTCAATTTAAACAACATGCATGTTTTTCTAACAAGCTTAATTATAGACTATCCTAAAGATGAACTCTTCCTTAATCCTATTATTATCTCCCATGCATGTGTTCGAATTGCAAGTTCCTTCTCCACAAATAGACCTTGCGTGGTCGCCAAGTCTTCATGTCCTTATCTTCTATTTGAGCGGCACTTCCTTTGTTTTTCCTATTTTTAGACCGCTTCTGGAAAATGGCTTAGTCTCTGGTCAAAATGTGCAGTTCTGCGTGCAATCCCTGATTATCCTTCCTGTGCGCTCCTTCTCTCATGTACACACATTTTAGTCTTCTTTGGTACTTATTCATTTTTTCCCATCCAACATTACCCCATACTAGGTATGTTTGCCGTCCTTGACAACATCAGAAATTGTTGCGCAAAATAATTGTAGAATCTTCTCCAAGAATGAAAGAATAAATAATTGGCTTGCACTAAAGAATCTAAAGAATTAATCCACCTTAGAAGGGAGGAAACATAGAAACTCCTTTGTTGAGATTGTGGAGCTTAATTGCTTGACAAATTCCATGTTTTACAACTTGCATCTTTACACAATAACTGACATCATCCAACTAGTAGGAACCAACATTGGTTGGGGTAATCGGCGTCGGTCTCCTGTGCGTGAAATATTTTTATTTAAGTCATGGGATTAGATCTAACCTTTGATTAAAAGGTGATCTAATGGTTGTAATTGCATAGCTATGTTGCCCTAAGTTTGTATATGCTTATATAAGCTTGAAAGCTAGGGTTAGAAAGGTTAGATTGTGAAATATTAATCATAATTGTAAGAAGGAATTCTTGGAGAGAGAAAAAGAGAAGCTTGAGAAAGAAAATTATTATACATCCGTGTGAGGTGTGGAAGATTGAAGATCTTCATTGTATATCCTTTGTGAAGCTTTGAATAATAGATTGGTTATTTCTTGGTGGACATAGCCCACACTGGGTGAACCACGTTATATCTTGTGTATTTATCTTTTGGTATATTTTCATGTTTTATTGCTTGAATGCTTAATTCTAATTATAGATTTGTATAACAAGTGTGTGTTAACCCCAACAATTGGTATCAAAGATTTTTTGTTTGAGGGTTTTTTCATTTGATTTACTCACAGAGGATTTCTAATTGAGTGGGAGCTACAACAAGGGCGAAAGATAACAAATACAAAGTTGAGAAATTTGAGGGCCATAATTATTAATTATGGAAGATGCAGGTGGAAGATTATCTACATCAAAAGATCTATACTTACCATTGGATGAAAAGGCAAGACCTACAATGATGACTAATGAAGAATGAAAAATTCTTGACATAAAGGCTCTGGATCTATAAGATTGAGCTTGACAAAGATCTATGGCTTCAAATATTACCAAAGTCAGTAACTACTGTAGATTTGATGAAATATTTAGATAATTTATATGAAAAACTAAGTGCTTACAATAAAGTTTATCTCGATGAAGAAATTATTTAATTCTAAAATGCAAGAAGGTGGATTCAGATCAAACCATTTAAATGATTTCACTATTGTAAATCAATTAAAATCAGTTAATATTCCATTTGAGGTGAGGTAAAAGCACTTTTATTCTTATGCTCTTTGTTAGATAGTTGGGATAACTTCGCAACGGTTGTTAGTAATACAAATCGTCTGCTACTAATATTTTGAAGTTTGATGATGTGGTTAGTATAATCCGAATGAAGAAATACACAGAAAAGTATAGGAGAATCATCATCTGGAAATGCTTTGAATGTAGAAAGCAGGGGAAGGTAGAAGGAGAGATCCAAGAGCAAGAATAATGGGAAATCAAAGTCTAAGAATGACATATCTAAATCCAGAGGTAGAGGAATAACCTGCTTGGAATTGTGGAAAGAAAGGACATGTAAAGAAGGATTGTTGGTTCAAGGAAAACAAAGAGAATGTACCAGAGAAAGGTAAAGAGGAAAATGTTGCATCTATAGAGGTAATGCAAGATGCCCTTATTCTCTCCTTGGATAGTAAAATAGAATAATGGGTTTTAGATTCAAGAGCTTCTTTCCATGCTACCCCTAATAAGGGTTATTTCATAAATTATGTCCAAGGTAATTTTGGGCATGTTTATTTAGGAGATGATGAACCATGCAATATTACTAGTAAAGGGGAAGTTCATCTTAAATTGCAAAATGGAAATACATGGATATTGAAATATGTGAGGCATGTGCCAAGCCTCAGGAGAAATCTTATTTCTGCAGGATAACTAGGTGAATCTGGTTGCATGGTTACATTCACATCCGACTCTTGAAAATTACCAAGGGAGCTCTTGTTGTGGCAAGAGGCAAGAAGGTAGGAACATTGTATTTGTCTACCTAGTATTACTGATTCCTTTTCTATGCTATCTACTTCAGATTTAGATGCAAGCATGTGACATAATCGATTGGGCCATATGAGTAAAAAAGGAATGTGAATCTTAAAGGAAAAGGGTAAGTTATCAGATTTGAAAAATGTAGATTTTGATTTCTATGAGCATTGTATATTCAGAAAGAAAAAGAGAGTGAGATTTCTCAAAGTTAGGGCAATAAATAAGAAGCAAAAATTGGAGCTTGTGCACTTAGATGTGTGTGGACCAAATTTCGGTAGCTTCTCATGGAGGATCCCAATACTATGTGACTTTCATTAATGATACCATAAGAAAGGTATGAGTTTATTGTATAAAGCATAAATATGATGTTTTTGAGACTTTTAAAAGATGGAAATCCCTTGTGGAAAATGAATCAAATTTAAAGTTAAAATTCCTTAGATTTGACAATGGTGGTGAGTACTGCAATAAGGCTTTCAATGATTATTGTTCAGTGAATGGAATACGCAGAGAAAGAACGGTTCCTAGAACACCATAGGAGAATGGTGTTGCAGAAAGAATGAGCAAGAAAATCATGGAACGTGCAAGAATCACGAAGATACATGCTCGATTACCCTTACAATTTTGGGACATATGTGAGATGACAAGATATATTTAATCAACCGTGGGCCTTCAAGTGCACTGGATGGTGGAATACCAAAAGAAGCTTAGACTAGAAAAGAGGTAGATCTTTCTTTTCTTAGAGTATTTGGTTCAGAAGCTTTTGTGCATATTGATAAAGAAAATAGAAAGAAGTTGGATGCTAAATCCAAGAGATGCACTTTTATTGGTTATGGCTCTGGTGATTTCAGATTTTGTTTTTGGGATTTAGATGATTCTAAGATTGTTAGGAGTCGTGACATTGAATGGAATGAAAAGAGAATGTACAGGGATCAAATTTTGATACCCAAGGATGAACCAGGTGAAGATTTTGTGGAAGAAAATGCATTCTCGGATTTAAAACAATCATCTACAGGTACCGACATCGGTGAGGGTAACCAATGTCGCATCCCGAGGACCGACGTCGACAACTGAACCGATGTCGATTCTGCAGACAGAATCGACGTAGATAGGAGGTGACCGCGTCGGTCACTCCGGAGAGTAAATACTAATGTATAAGATGTAAAGATTGAGCCTCTGACACCCTAAATCTCAATAAGAAGGTCACAAAGGGTAAGTAGACCTCTAGAAAGATTTACACCTTCCTTATTTTATCTATTATTGACTAATAGTGGTGAACCATAAAGTTTTGAAGAAGCAATGCATGATGAAAGCCACAAGCAAGTGGGAGCATGACATGGATGAGGAAATGGAATCCTTGGAACGTAATCGACATGGGATTTGGTTAAGTTGCCAGCAGGTAAGAGAACATTGTAGAAAAATGGGTTTACAGGATCAAGGAAGAAGAGGGTGGATCAAAAAATACAAGGCAAGGCTTGTGGTAAAATGGTTTGCACAGAAAGTAGGTGTTGAATTTGGTGAAATATTTTCTGCTGTAGTAAAAATGACTTCTATACGTACTATTTTCAGTTTAGTTACAATAGAATATTTGCACTTAGAACAACTTGATGTTAAGATGGATTTCCTTCATGATGATTTGGAGGAAGAGATATAAATGCGATGAGATGCTTGGGTATGAAGTTAAGGGTAAGGAGAAACTTGTGTGCAGGTTGAAAAAGAGCTTGTATGGGCTCAAGCAAGCTCTGAGGAAATGATATATGAGGTTTGATAGTTTTATGCATGAGCATGGTTATATGAGACGTGAATTTGACCATTGTGTTTATTTTAAGAAGCTTGGAAATGGAAACTATATTATTTTGTTAGTGTATATAGATGATATGCTTATTGCATGATCTAGTATGCAAGATATTGTTGAGCTTAAAGAAAAGTTATCTCATACATTTGCAATGAAGGATTTAGGAGCTGTAAAGAAAATCCTTGGCATGCAAATTCTTAGAGACAGGAAGAACATGAAGTTGTATTTGTCTCAGGAACATTATATCAGTAAGGTTTTGGAAAGGTTTAAAATACAAAATTCAAAATATGTAAGTACACCTATGGTCATACACTTTAAATTAAGAAAATATTGGTGTCCTACATCACATGAGGAGGTCAAGTACATGGCATGAGTTCCATATGCTTCAACATTTGGAAGTCTTATGTATGCTATGGTTTGTACCATACTAAACATTGCACATGCGCAAAGTGGGAATTGTAAGCAGATTTATGGTCAATAGGTAAAGAGCATTGGAAAGTAGTCCAATGGATTCTCAGGTATTTGAGAGGGACATCCAACATGCAGTTATGCTATGGAGGGTCAGATACTTCTTTATGCGGTTATGTTGATTCAAATATGGTTGGAGATTTAGATGGCGGTGGAGAGCACCACCGACTATGTATTCATAGTAGGTGGCACATCGCTTAGCTAGATTTTTAGATTGCAAAACATTGTGGCCTTGTCTACTATAGAGGCCAAATATGTTGCAGCTATAGAGGTTAGCAAAGAGATGATATAGATGAGCAGGTTCATGAAAGATTTGGGAAAGGAGTAAGAGGATTACATATTGTACAGTGATATTCAAAGTGTGATTCATTTGGCAAAGAACTCAATATTTCATTCAAGAATGAAACACATTCAGTTGAGATATCACTTCATACGGCAGGTGTTGTAGGATGGACAAATTGAAACTAGAGAAAAATCATACAAATAAAAACCCTGCACATATGCTAACGAAGCCATTGGAAAAGGAGAAGTTGGATCTACACTCCACTTCTGTTGGTCTTCGAGTTTGAGACTTGAAGAGGGAGAAACAGGCCAAGGAAAGGATCTAAGGATAGAGTTGTATGGTGCATAGTGCATCAATTTATCTCCAAGTGGGAGATTGTTGAGATTGTGGAGCTTAATTGCTTCACAAATAGCATGTTTTACAAACTTGTAGGTTTACACAGTAACTGGCATCGGTCGGCTGACCGATGTTAGTCAACTAGTAGGAACCGACATCGGTTGGGGTAACCAATATCGATCTCGTGTGCGTGAAATATTTTTATTTAAGTCATGAGATTAGATCTAACCTTTGATTAAAAGGTGATCTAATGGTTGTAATTGCATAACTATATTGCCCTAAGTTTGCATATGCTTATATAAGCTTGAAAGCTAGGGTTAGAAAGGTTAGATTGTGAGAGATTAATCATAATTGTAAGAAGGAATTCTTGGAGATAGAAAAAAGAAGCTTGAGAAAGAAAAGTATTGTACATCCATGTGAGGTGTGGACAATTGAAGATCTTCATTGTATATCCTCTGTGAAGCTTTGAATAATAGATTGGTTATTTCTTGGTGGACGTAGCCCACACTGGGTGAACCACGTTATATCTTGTATATTTATCTTTTGGTATATTTTCATGTTTTATTACTCGAATGCTTAATTAACTATAGATTTATAAGTGTGTGTTAACCCCCAACATCCTTAACCAAATTTTTCTCTAGTTCCCTCCACCCTTCCAATTCTTTGCTTGCTTGTACTTGCACATTATCAACAATTCCAATGACCTCTGCAAGAGTTAAGTCACCAATCTTCCCCCTCAGCTGCTCTATCAATGCTTCCAGCTGCTTGTTTGCATCGTTCAATGCATCCATTCTACGCATGATTTGAGAGAAGATTTCTTTCAATAATTCCTTGAGCGAGGTTTTCTGCAAATTGATCACCTCCCTCTTCTGCACCACCTTTGCCAAGATCTTCTCTCATTCCGCCCTATTATTCTTATGCTTGGCCTAGAACTCTTTTAACTCGCTTCATCCCTAATCACAAGTAATCCCACGATACGATCGAAGTCCTCACAATTATCATATATGACCTCTGTAACTTGCTTAGTTGATTTAATTTCAGCAGACAATGCATCATACTACACAAAGTGGGCTTCGATATGATCCCTATCATGTTGTTTTTATCACGCTAGTACATATTCTATGGACTCCAGGGTGAGAACCTCTTTATCATGGGTGACCATGCATGATATACCCTCCAAGTAATGCAGGGTTGTCTCATACTTGGGCCGAACTTGGCTTGTTATGTCCGAGCACGCGAGTGTAATTGTATTCGCAATGCATTCTACTTTTGTACATGGCACATGTCCTTCCCTTTTCTTCCCACACCCCATGTTTCGCTTATGCAATGATCTTATCTTTCTCCTTAATCTCCTTATCTCGCTAACTCGATCTCCCTATCCTTCTCCTCAATTTCTTTACGTAGATTCCTAATTTTGCAATCCTTGTCAAAAATTCTCACTTAGACATTTTGTCGATAGTTTTTTGAGGGAATAACACGCTTGCTCATTTGTTAACATTTGGGAGTCTACTATTGAATATACTTCCCCTAGTGTGGACTTCATTGGGTCTCTTTAGCGATTTCAAGCTAACTTTAAACTCTAGATCCTCTATATGTGACTAAAACACCTAGGAGAGCATCTTCTTAGCGCACATAAAAGCTTCCTCTCTCCTAAAAATGACCAATAGAACAAATCCTTTGTGGTCACCGTGCTTTGGTATCTCAAGGGAAACACCTTTTTCTGATCATCATCATACTGCATTATTGGTCCCTAGGGTGTATGCATTGGTCTTATATTCTTCCCACAGAAATCTTCGAAAAACTTAGTACAAGAGTATTCTTCGGTCTAGTTTTTGTCTTCTCTTCACTCCTTTCTACAACACACTCCACTTCTTGTTCTACTATGCACTCTAATTTGTGCTTGATCTGGCACTCAACTTCAATTTCAACAACACACTCCACCCTGGGCTCCTAAGTAGGCCCCTGCCTTTCCTCCAAAATGTGGGTGATGGAAGCATCAACCCCTTCTATCTCTACCTCCTTCACCGGATCTCTTCATGGTGCTCATTATGCTCCTCTGCGTCAGACTCCTCAACATCATGTACTTGAGGGATAAGATGCGTAACTTCCTCTTCATCCCTTTGTTCCTCTTCAATCTTCTCTATTTATTCACTAGACACTCTCTTCTACTTCTTCTTGACTGGGGAATTATTCTTTGCGGATTGCCTCCTCAAACTTATGTGTGGCTTAGATTCCTTTCGTAGGGGGTCTTCTTCATAGTTACGCTCTAGGTCGGGGGCTCATCATCACTTCCTTCTTCCTCCTTTCAGGAGGGGTGGCCTTATACAATCTCTTTTCCCGGTTGTCTTCTTCCTCATCGGCTCGTCCGGGATAGTCAAATCATCCTCCACATACTTTCCATTGACCACGCCGGCTTTAGATAGATGTAATTTTTTGCAGCCGCTACATTTGCAATTGCCAAATTTGCGGAGCTAGTCATTGTGATATCTTATATCATCTTATCCTCATATGTGCATTATTCTTAGGGTAAACCAATGATGTGCGCAAAATATGATGCTCGTAATCTATCTTGTCTACATCAATTCTGATCATGTGCGCTTCTGCAAACCTATTCACCGTAGTTTGGAAGTATTTGACTGTGAAAGTAAATGGTAGCTTACACCAAGGGCTCACCGTTCCATTCTTCAATTCAAAATGGCCAATGTAGAAGTGTTGATACACAACAAATTCCACCTTTCCAATTGCGCAGGTAATTCACTAGGAATGTGCCACTCCACCCCAAATGCATCGCACATCTTTTTGTGCCACCTATTTTCCCAAACCTTGTATGCAGGAGTTATGTTTTCATAGGTGTAATTGGAAAACCTCTCTATAAGGGATTCACCTTCCTTAGGGTACTCCCATTTATTATCATTAGGTCCATCCGACATCCCAATATCAGAAAATACTCTAAGTAGCAAAATATTCCCAAAAGTGATTTTGTCACCTACGCGGGCCTCTTTAATAATCTCTTCAGCTATAAATCCCTCGAGGTTGTAGATTTTTACCTTCTTCATTTTCCTCGTAATGTACAACCATCATTTGTTCACTTGCCGCCATCATTCCTATCCATTCAACTTAGTAAGCAGGTCTTTACTATTTTTGATGACATGGTCATCAAGTTTCACAATGTCCTTTGCGTGACTCTCTCGTTGATAGTAAAATTCCTTGGTAGTCTTCATTACTTCATCAACATCATACAAGTCTAAGGGGAGTTCTACATCTGTGCTTTGAAGGCTAGTAAACTTGTGAATCAATGTTGCAGTTAAGTGCATCCTTCTTCCAGCAAAGTAGAAAAAGTCTTCATAAGCATGTGACATTAATCATTGGTACAATCGCTCGTGTTTGCCACGACGGAGTTCATAAAATTGGAGCAATCCCGCATTCTACAAAATGCACTCTCCCTCATCATCATATATGGGCTTTCCATCTAGAGTCCTTTCTCCAGTCTTCTGGACAAGCTCTCTTTCAATATAATGCGCATGATTGTCTGTACGATGATGGTTATAGTCACTTACAACCATTTTTCGTATATGGATACCCAATTCTTTCCCAACCAATAGTCCATCAGTGGTACTACATCTCTCGAATACAACTCTTCATGTAAGTCTTCCACTACGGTCTTTTCGCCTTCTTGGGTGCCATTCTAAGCATGCAAATTCAAACATATACCTTACCTCATTATGTCTCAAGTGTCCACAAACCTCTTGTTATAAGTCTTTCGTGCACCGATATTTTCACACCCACTTCTCTTTCCTTAGAACTATGCCCTAATCCTCCAAACCCTAACCAACCTTCAACGCCTCTAAAAGTAAGTTTTCACGCCGCCCCAAGCTCCAATTCTTCTTCCAAAATAGATTTTTCACTCGATTGTATCTCAGAATTTGATGTGGTTCAAAAATTATCTGGATTTATACTCAATTTTGCAAGATCTCACACAATAATCTCTCTTGAAAATGCACAAGTTCTTCACAAGGTAAGGTAAAAATGAATTTACCCCGACACATTTTTATAGGTTTTAAAATTTTTACCGCATTAAATGCTCACCACCTACCACCATAAAACAAATTTAAATCTAATTTCCCAATTTTTCTCATGCCTTTTCCACTTTTTTCCACCACACGCTTTAGTTGTAACCTTCCGGTGTGCTCACTACTTCTCGTGCCACACCTCCTTACATGTGCTTCCCTATGCCGAAGTACATAACCTACATGTGCCTCTCACCTAAGTAGTTCACCATGGCACTGCCTACCTTGCGTTACAGCACTGCG
Organism: Taxus wallichiana var. yunnanensis; assembly: GCA_018340775.1. Classification (NCBI taxonomy): domain Eukaryota; kingdom Viridiplantae; phylum Streptophyta; class Pinopsida; order Cupressales; family Taxaceae; genus Taxus; species Taxus wallichiana. The sequence continues at coordinate 695,938,405 of CM031235.1, read as the reverse complement.
CGTCCATTCTTCATACATGGTTTTTCTTCTAAGAATTTTCCTTATTATCACCATCCTTCTTATGACACCCTTTTTCTTTCTTTCATACCACTCACCCTACAAATGATACATCTTTCTTCTAACATTACGTGCACATCTTTGTCCACTTTTTCCTGGATCCCAATATCACCAAATATTTTATGTCATACATTTACACCTGGTTCACCCCACACTAAAAATATGTGTGGTCCTCTACACATGAACTCAATAGATGATGATCAACTTCTTACGCGCAAGTGCATTTATTACAACAAAACAAAGAACTAAATTGACAAAGAATAACAATGATTTGAAATGAAACACATAAAATGGAAATCTAATATAAATGACAACACTACCTTATTACACACACCAAGAAGACTTATTTATAATAGGGATTTAGTCTACTCCCATTGAAGTAACGTGCAACATAGTGCCATCCAGTACTTTATAATCGACAAGTGCCTAATTTAAGTATCTTGTTTACTACAAAAGGTCCCAACTAATGTACTTTCACTTTCTCTCGGTGGCGCACAAACTTGGATTCATACAAAAGATGTTGGGGTGTGGAGCCTATTTTTAGTCTTCTGGAATCAACATTGAAATGTTGGAGTTCGAATGATTAAGTTTGGAGACTTCAGGAGCATTCTACAGTCATGTGTTATTTTCGTGCTTTGCATAATTGTTGCATATTTTTGTTATCTCGTTGGTTAATTGGTTGTTGTCACAGTGATAGATTTTCATCTGTGAGAAGTTGAAAGGTCATGAATTTTTCAAGTCACGACTTTTTCAAATGAATTTTTCTAGGGTCGGTTATAGAACTTCCTAGAAGGATTGTAATCTTATAAATAGAGGTATTAGGGGCATCCTAATGTATCTTGAGTGATCAAAAAGATCTAGGAGTCTTAGATGTGGTTTAACATCTTTGGGAATTCTGTTGTGAGTTCATGAGTGATTATTGTGCAATTATAACTAAGAGAAGACTGTGATAATAAAATATGAGCAAGTTCTTGGTGGACGTAGCCCACATTGGGTGAACCACGTTAAATCTTGTCTTGTCTTCTTTTGTACATTGTTTATTTATGTTATTACATTTATGCAAGTATAGTTCTACTAAATAGTTTCCTACTATTGTGGTTTGAGGAATTGTTTCCGCATATATGTTTACTAATTCCTAACAATTGGTATCAGAGCTTTGGTGGTTTTTTTTTACTGAAGTGGTAAATCGCAGGGAAAGTCAACTTGAGTGGGAGCTATGGTAGATGAGGGAAAATCGAGGGTTGAGAAGTTTGTGGGAAAAAATTTGGTTTGTGGAAGATGCAAATGGAGGATTACTTGTATCATAATGAAATCCATGTTCCTTTGGTTGGAAAAACAAATAAATCTATAGCCATGTCGGATGAGGATTGGGAGTTCCTGGATAGAAAGGTACTCGGGGAAATTTAGTTATGTCTTGCATTTTTGGTTGCTTTCAACATATTGCAGGAGAAGGCCATAGAAGGTCTCATGAATGTGTTGGGGAAGTTATATGAAAAACCCTCTACCTCTAATAAAATATTTTTGATGAAAAATTTATTTAATATGAAGATGTCTGAGAATGGTTTTTTTGTTGATCATTCAATGAATTTAATATGGTTGTGAGTATGTTAAACTCGGTGAAAATTGACTTTGATGATGAGGTCAGGGATTTGTTGATTTTGTGCTCCTTTTCAGATAGCTGGGATAACTTGGTTATGGTTGTAAGTAATTCGATGTTTAATAATTCAAAGTTGAAGTTTGAAGATGTGATAGGTGTGATCATGAGCAAGGAAATGTGAAGGAAGAGCTTCAGGGATTCTTCTACTTCTGGAAACGATTTGACGATGGAGAGTAGAGGGAGACAAAAGAACAGAGGGAAAGGTAACCATGGGAATTCAAATGATCGTGGAAGGTCAAATTCCAAGAGCAAGTTGGAATGTTGGCACTGTGGGAAGGTTGGTCATGCTAAGAAATATTGTTGGGCTCTTCGGGATAAGAAGAACAAGGAGGAAACTAAGGAGGTAAATGTGGCAGCATGTGATGTTTTTCAGGATGCCTTAATTCTTTCTTTAGCTAATATTGTTGAGTCTTGGGTGTTAGATTTAGGGGCTTCTTTCCATACCACCCCACATAGACATTACTTTACCGAGTTTGTTCGAGGTGATTTTGGACAAGTATATCTTGGTGATGATGAACCATGCATTATAGTAGGGAAGGTTATGTTTGGGTGAAAATGTAGAATGGGAACACATGACTACTTAAGGATGTTAGGAATATGCCTAAGTTGAGGCGAACTTGATATCGTGGGTCACCGGGTAGTGATGGTTGTATGGTCGCTTTACAATAAATTTTGGAAGGTTGCCAAGGGAGTTCCTATGGTTGTAAGAGGTAAGAAAACTAGTACTTTGTATTTAAGTAGTGGTGTTGATTATTGTAATTTAGTTGCTGTAGATGGAGATACAACTTTGTGGCACTAAAGACTCAATCATATGAGTCAAAAGGGCATACAAATTCTAAAGGATAGGTTACCCAGATTAAAGGAGTTGGATTTGGACTTGTTTGAGGACCGTGTTTATGGGAAACAAAAGTGAGTGAGATTCCTCAAGGTTGGACCAACCAGAAGGAGGGTAAGTTGGAGTTGGTGCATATAGATGTATCAGAGCTTGCTAAGGTAAAGCTGTATTGGTGGTTCATGTTATTATTTCACTTTCATTGATGATGTAACTAGAAAATTTTGGGTATATGGCATTAGAAAGAAATATGATGTGTTTGAAACTTTCAAAAGATGGAAAGCCCTGGTTGAGAATGAAACAAGTCTCAAGTCAATTGAATTGCTTAGGTCGATAATGGAGGGAGTATTTCATCAATGAATTTCTTGATTATTGTTTGGTAAACGGGATCTCGTATGCAAAGGACAATTTTGAAGACTCCAAAAGAAAATGGAGTGTTAGAGAGAATAAACAAGAGAATCATGGAGCATGCTAGGTGCATAAGGTTACATGTGGGGCTACCACTCATGTTTTGGGTCGAAGCAGTGAACACAATGTTTTATCTAATTAACAAAGGACCCTTTATGGCCTTGGATGGATGTATACCTAAGGAGGCTTGGTTTGGTAATAAAATTGATTACTCATTGCTTAGAGTATTTGGATGTGAGGTATTAGTTCACATTGATAAAAATGATAGGACCAAGTTAGAGGCTAAGTCCGAGAAATGCACCTTTGTTGGATATGGCGAGGATGAATTTGGTTTCCGTGTTTGGAGTTTTAAGTACAAGAAAATATTTTGGTCTATAGATATTGTCTTTAATTAAAAATTCATATATAAAGATCGATTCTGAGAACAAAAAGAGGAATCAAATAAATAATACATAATGTTAGAGGACATTGTGGATGACAAGGTTTCCAATAGACCAGTTTAGGTACAACATGTTCTAAAGACAACCAATTTAGGAGCCTACTCATTAGGAAGCCCAAACTCCTGAGGTGAGAAGGTCTTCTAGGGTAAGAAGGGAACCTGAACGTTTTACTCCATCTTTGAATTACTTATTGCTCACTGACAATGGAGAGCTAGAGTGCTTTGAGGAAGCAGTGCAGGTGAATGTTAGGAAGAAGTGGGAGCAAGCCATGGATGAAGAGAATAAATCTCTTAAGGAGAACCGGACTTGGGATTTGGTGGAGCTACCCGAGGGAAAGAGAAAATTACAGAACAAGTGGGTGTATAGAATCAAAGAGGAAGATGGAGGCATAAAAAGGTACAAGGCCTGGTTGGTGGTCAAGGGATTTGCACAAAAGAAATGTATAGACTTTGATGGTTTTTTTCTCTTGTTGTTAAAATGACTTCTATTAGGATTGTTCTTGGTTTAGTAGTAGTAGAAGACTTGCACTTAGAGTAGTTGGATGTAAAGAATGCATTCCTGCATGTTGAGTTGGAGGAGGAATTGTATATGTAATTGCTACAGGGTTATGAGGTCAAAGGGAAGGAGAGGTTAGTGTGGAAATTGAAGAAGAGCTTGTATGGCCTAAAACATGCTCCACAACAGTGGTACAAGAAGTTTTATAGTTTTATGTAGGAGTAGGGTTACTCCAGGTGTCACTCAGACCATTGCGTGTATATTAAGAAGTTTCTTGATGGTAGTTATATTATTTTGTTCCTGTATGTGGATGATATACTTATTGTAGGGAAGAACATGCATGAAATAAAGGTACTCAAGAAGCATCTTGGTGAGTCCTTTGCTATGAAGGATTTGGGGGTAGCAAAGTAAATCCTTGGTATGAGAATAACTCGTAACATGAAGGAGAGGAAGCTCATATTATCTCAAGAAGAGTATATAAAGAATGTCTTGGAGAGGTTTAGTATGCAAGATGCTAAACCAGTATTACTCCTTTGACAAGTCACTTTAAATTATCAAAGGAGTAGAGTCCTAAGACTAAGGAGGATAGAATCTAGATGTCCAGTGGTACTATACTCATCAAGCCAGCTTGGAAACTTGATGTATGATATGGTATGCACTAGGACTTATATTTCCCATGTAGTGGGAGCAATGAGCATGTTTATGAGTGATCTAAGTTGAGAGCACCGCTAACAAAGATGAAGTGGATCCTTCGGTATTTGAGAGGGACCATGGGAAAAACATTGTGTGGCTATGTAGATCCATACATGTTAGGAGATTTGGACAACATGAGGATCACAACAAAGTTATGTGTTTACAGCTGGTGATACAACGGTGAGCTAGATTTCACGGTTCAAAAGGTTGTGGATTTGTCACACCACGAGGTTTAGTATGTTGTTGCCAAAGAGGCAAACAAGGAGATGATTTGGATACAAAAATTTCTTGATGAGTTGGGGCATAAGTAGGAAGTTGGGAGACTACACATTAATAGTCAGAGCATTATTAATTTGGCGAAGAACTCTACTTTTAACTTTAGGACGAAGCACATTTAGCTGAGATATCATTTCATCAGGGAAACTTTGGAAGAAGATAAGTTGAAGATGGAAAATATTCATACTAGTCGGAATCCTACGATATGATGACCAAGGAGGTCATAAAGGAGAATTTGAAGTTGTGTTTAACTTTGGTTGGCCTTTATGTATGATAATGAAGGGTTGAGAACTTTGTTCAAGGGAAACAATCTCCAAGTTGGAGATTGTTGGGGTGTGGAGCCTGTTTTTAGTCTTTTAAAATCAACATTGAAGCGTTGGAGTTTGAACATTTAAGTTTAGAGACTTCAAGAGAATTCTCAAATCATGTGTTGTTTTCCTATTGCGTAATTGTTGTTAACTAGAGGTTAATCGGTTGTTATTGTTAGTGCAAAATCACAACACCCCCGGATTTAGATCGAGGCTTCTAGGTTGATCACTCAGGCATCCAAAGGTGTGATTGCACAACATGGAAACCTCTCTCAAGCGTGGGACTTGTGAAACCGAGAGAGGAATCTCCGAGAGAAGGTTGGTTCCTGCTCCTAAACTACCTGCCACAAGCTATTCCAAAGTGCAGGCAAGCTAATCTAATCCTAATCTAAAAATGCCAAGGAGACAGAGAGAGAGAGAGAGAGAAAGGAAAAGAACAAAAGCCTACACTAAAACGGTGATACACCAGAGAAGGAGAATGTTGGACATCTATCAAAACTGCCATGGGACAAAGAGAGGTGAGCAATGGGAAGGATGGACAGATGCATCACAGGCCCAAGGATAGATTTCACACAGAAAATGTCCCAAAACTCCATGAACACAGCTCCAAACCTGTAATGAACATTCAAACATGCATAAATACCTGCAATGAAGAGAGGCAAGAAGAGAAACAAGCAAAAACGAGCAAGGATGGATAGATGCATCACAAAACACGTTTTGTTGCTCTAGAAGTTTGCACAGAACATCATTTCAATAGTAAAAGGCAAAAACGCCATTACAGAGCAAGGGAGGAGGTTCGAACTCCATTTTCAACCCTAGAGAAGAAAAGAAGGGAGGGCAGAGCAGAAAAAATGAACAACTTGTTCTCTCCCTTTTAAAATGAGCCAAATCTGGCTTTATACAATACATGGGTCGAGCCCAGGAGACAGAAAACATAGGAAAACATGTAAGCAGCCCAACCATTGACCAAAATGCATTCTTCATTAAAATCGGTGGTTGAGACATCACCTCTGGCCATGCTGAAGAAGAATGCGACCCATGTGCATTAAAACTGGTTGTTGAAACGTCGCTTCTGGCATTACCACACGTCAGAGCCGTTTCTCAATTTTCTCTCTCTAGACTACACCAAAATTCGAGATTGATCCTAGAATCATGCAGAGAATTTCATAAGCTTTTCGTTGATATAAAGAATGTGCAAATCCGAGCTCTGGATCGAAAGTTATGGAGGTCTGAAGTTTTAGGGCACAAAACAAGCGAAAACGTGTTTTGAAATCTTTCCCGCGCTCTGCCACCTGGATGACACGTGGCACGCATTGATTGGTCACGTGATTCTCTCTCCTCACTCACCCGTGGGTTTTTCTTTGAATTTTGACCTTTTTGATGATTTTGGAACATTTTTCACTTTTTCCCGCTTCCCCGCCACTTGTACGACACGTGGCATGATCTGGTTGGAGGACAGGGCGCGAGGTCAACCTTGTCTTTTAAACTTTGGGCCCAAGAATTTTTGCAAAATTTCTAAGTCCCCCCCCGAACTCTGCACTTCCCTACTCCATTGGACACGTGTCCAATTCCTATTGCTCGGCTAACGCCTCAAACCTTGCCCCTTTGACCCTTGGACTTTTCCTCGTGACACGTGTCATGATTTGATTGGTCCACGGGCCTGCCGGCTCTTTCGCGTCCACCACGTCCATTTGTCCCACTTGTCCCTGTGCTTTACAGAAAAAATTCTTCCGGTTCGCCCGATCCGGCCGATTCGTGTCCTCGCGGCCCAGATGTCCCATTTGCCTCCAGACTGTTTGTTCTCATTTCGGCCGAACCGGCCGGTTCGCGTACCTTGTCCCAGATGTCCCATAGCGCTTAGTGTGAAAGTTCTCCTTTTCGGCCGATCTAGGCTTTCCGCGTCTGCCGCGTCCATTTGTCCCACTTGTCCCAGCTTTTCCTTATGAAGTTTCTTGTTTACTGAACCGCCGGTTCGCGTCCTTCGCGCACTCTTGTCCCACTTGTCCCTTTCTTGCTTAGGCCGCTGTAGGCTTTTCGGCCGATCTCGCGCCTGATGTCCCAAATGTCCCGACCGCCTCGGGTACTAGGACTTAGCCGATTTTCACATTTTTTTCGCCCAAGCTTATCTTCTCAACTTTTTCGCATTTTCTCGAGCCTACTCTCTTCTTCGACTGACAGGGAAGTTAGAAAAATTTCTGAAGGGACCCTAGAAACATGATTTTTTCCCTGAATCAATTTATCTGCCTGGGACTTGAGAATTCTGATGCATGTTATCAAATTAACCCTGGGGTGAATTTTGGATAACAATTTGGCGACTCAGCGGGGTCATCTGCCTGCTAGATGAAATTACCAGTTGCCTGAAGCATCCATTGGGCATGGAGTCATGAGTTGTAACCTGCAACTGATCTGAACTTTGAAAACCCCCCTTTGAGTCACTTGGAAACCCATTGAACCTGGAGTGTTCTCACCAAGATGCCAAGCAAACGAATCACTGCGAAGAGCAGAACCAAAGAACACCAAAACTATGTACAAAATCGAAAATCATACATGTCCCAAATGGAACATGCAGAGTGTGCACAAGCACTTCTTCTAACCGAAAGAAAACCTACCTACTCTACTCTAATCTGGAAGCAAAAGCAAGCTAAACAAACCCCCGCAATTGGTTGTGAGAAATAGCTTCCCTTTCTCAAAAGTGGCAGCCATGCAATTGATTTGCACCGATCATGGCTGTTTGATGGATGGAAAATCAACAAGAAGTCGGTCTTCTATCCAAATCATCAAAGTATCACTGAAAACAAATCCAATACCTCTTTTAGTTGCTCGCATTTGATCAAGAGGTATGGCAGCACTGATCCTTGGTACTTTGTAGCTCACCCTCATGCTCGAAGCAAGCATGACTGGTCAGTTGTGACTTCTCCTTTGGCTCCAATGAAGCCAAATACCCGATTGGGCAAGGTACGGTCCTTTGAGTATGCCCATTGCTTTGTGATTTTCAACCCCAAGAATGGAGTCTTCTTGTAGACCTTCTCAATGGATGGTGTGGAAGAAATGGTGAAATTCCTCCGTCCTTTCTCTTCCTCCAATGAAGAACGTGAAAGATTGAAATCTTCCAATCTTGATTCCGAAGAGCTATTATAAGATGCTGGCTGTTGTAAATGAATGCCCTCCTTCATGACAGCAGACTCAAGTGTTTGGAGTGTGGATGATGAAAGAGAGAAAGGTGGAAACTCAACCGGCTCTTCTCCATCAAAACAGCCTCTCCAAATTTGACAGATAAACTGCCTTATTGTTGTCCTCCGCCGCAAATATTCAACTTCCTCCATGGTGTCTTCTTGATCTGTAACTTGACCACCATGGTTTCTTTCTCCCTTCAACATTGAGTTTGAGAGGTCAAACTCCTCTTCAGCACTGGAACTTGAGAGAGGTGAAGTAGAAAGAAGAACTGAAGGTTCTCTTGTAGCCTGCTTTGTGCTCAGAGCTCTTGGGTCTGCACTTTTCTCCCCCACAGCTGGAATGTGCTCCTCTTCTTTTGGATTTGGAGCAGATTCTCCTTCCTCCAATGTTTGAAGACAATCTTGCTCTTGATTGAACTCTTCCTCCAAAGATGAAGTTTGTCAAGTCAAACTCTTCAATCTGCTGCTCTAGAGGACAAGTTGTGACTGCAAGATCTTCTTCTTCTGCTGCAACGAAATCAGTCCTAACCACCACCTATTCTCCAACCCTAGCCTCTTCTGTAGGTTTAACCATCAAGGGGATCTTTGTCATCCCAAATCTAAGAGCCCAACTCTTCAGACTTTGAATTTCTTCATCTTTGTTTGGCTTCTCTTTTTGTTGTTGTTTTCCTTGACTGGCATTCTGATTTTCATCCTCCCAACATGGATTTGGGAATGCAAGAGGAGGGATGGGTTGTAACTCAACTGATTTGACATTTTTTTGTGGTGGCAGAGGAGGTGAAACCTCTTGTTTCTTTGGAGTGGGAGGTATTTCATTTAGCTCTTGTGGAGAGGATGACTGTTTAGAAGGAAAAAGGAAAGAAGAATTGAGGTGTGGTGGAAGACTGAGAGGTGGAGACATGGGATCAAAATTTGGGACAACAGATGGAGAGTTTAAAATTTACAAGTCCAAATGAGATGATGCTGCTTGAGTAATGGGAAGAGAAAAACCAGATGATGGTGTAGAACTTACCCGTTGACAAGGTTGTTCAACACCGAATGTATAGGCCTCTATTTCTGCTGTCCATTGTGCAAGTTGGGGCAGTATCTTTATCATGAAGTCCAGCTTCTCTTGAGGGCTGAAGTGTCTTGGAAAAGGGCCTCCCCATGGACAAGGAGTCCTGTAACCGATCCCGAAAGCTCTCATTTGAGCTGTTGCTCGATCTGTACTCATCTTTTCCTCCATCTTTTGGATCTTCTCCAATGCACCGCATCTTGATCTCGATGGTCTTCATTATATGCACACCCTTGCTCCTGGAAAGCTCCATAGCCAAACTAACTTTGGCACAGCTGCTCATATGGGTATGCATACCGATCTTGAATCTGCTCAAAATGCTGATTTGGAGGATTTGTAAAACATGTTGGAGGTGTGATATACATTTGTTGATGTGGATTCCATGATGGAAACAAAGTCATGATTGCACAACCTCGGGAATGGGAAAGAAGATGGAAGAGATGGAAGGAAGAATGGATGGAGGATGAATGAAAATGAATGGAAGGGAAGGTCTCGTAACTTCAAAGATGGGTTTTGACCGGATGGAGTCGCCAGATGTGTTTGCAAAGTGCCTCCAAAGGCTGAAATCTTCACAGAGCACATCGACTCGCAAAAGATGAAGTGGAAGACCTCTAAGGTCCCACCGGCATGCCAAAACCAAGTTAGTGCAAAATCACAAACCCCGGATGCGATCGGCTTCTAGGTTGATCACTCGTGCATCCAGCAGTGATTGCACAACATGGAAACCTCTCTCCAAGCGTGGTACTTGTGAAACCGAGAGAGGAATCTCCGTGAGAAGGCCGGTTCCTACTCCTAAACTACTCCGCCACAAGCTATTCCAAAGTGCAGAAAGCTAATCTAATCCTAATCTAAAATGCCAAGGAGACAGAGAGAGAGAGAGAGAAAGGAAAAGAACAAAAGCCTACACTAAAACGGTGATACACCGTAGAAGGAGAATGTTGGACATCTATCAAAACGCCATGGGACAAAGAGAGGTGAGCAATGGGAAGGATGGACATATGCATCACAGCCCAAGGATAGATTTCACACGTAAAATGTCCCAAAACTCCATGAACACAACTCCAAACTCCGCAATGAACATTCAAACATGCACAAATACCGCAATGAAGAGAGGCAAGAAGAGAAACAAGCAAAAACGAGCAAGGATGGACAGGATGCATCACAAAACACGCTTTTGTTGCTCCAGTTTGCATGCAACATCATTTCAATAGAAAAGGCAAAAACGCCATTACAGAGCAAGGGAGGAGGTTCAAACTCCATTTTTAACCCTAGAGAAGAAAAGAAGGAGGGCAGAGCGTAAAAAATGAACAACTTGTTCTCTCCTTTTAAAATGAGCCAAATCGCTTTATACAATACATGGGTCGAGCCCGGAGAGACAGAAAACATAGGAAAACGTGTAAGTAGCCCAACCATTGACCAAAATGCATTCTTCATTAAAATCGGTGGTCGAGACATCACCTCAGCCATCTTTGAAGAAGAATGCGACCCATGTGCATTAAAATCGTCATTGAAACGCCGCTTTTGGCATTACCACGCGTCGAGCTGTTTCTCAAATTTCTCTCTTCGTACTACACCAAAATTCAAGATTGATCCTAGAATCATGCGAGAAATTTCATAAGCTTTCGCTGATATAAAGAACGTGCAAATCCGAGCTCGGATCGAAAGTTATGGAGGTCTGCGAAGTTTTAGGGCACAAAACAGTAAAAACGTGTTTTGAAATCTTTCCGCGCTCCGCCACCCGAATGACACGTGGCACGCATTGATTGGTCGTGTGATTCTCTCTCCTCGCTCACTGCGGGTTTTTCTTTGAATTTTGACCTTTTTGATGATTTTGGAACATTTTTCACTTTTTCCCGCTTCCCCGCCACTTGTACGACACGTGGCATGATTTGGTTGGAGGACAGGGCGCGAGGTCAACCTTGTCTTTTAAACTTTGGGCCCAAGACTTTTTGCAAAATTTCTAAGTCCCCCCCCGAACTCTGCACTTCCCTGCTCCATTGGACACGTGTCCAATTCCCATTGGCTCGGGCCAGCGCCTCAAACCTTGCCCCTTTGACCCTTGGACTTTTCCCTTGTGACACGTGTCATGATTTGATTGGTCCGCGGGCCTGCCGGCTCTTTCACGTCCACCGCGTCCATTTGTCCCACTTGTCCCTATGCTTTGCAGGACAAATTCTTCCGGTTCGCCCGATCCGGCCGATTCGCGTCCTCGCGGCCCAGATGTCCCATTTGCCTCCGGACTATTTGTTCTCATTTCGGCCGAACCACTGGTTCACGTACCTTTGTCCCAGATGTCCCAAAGCAGTTAGTGTGAAAGTTCTCCTTTTCGGCCGATCTGAGCTTTCCGCGTCCGCCGCGTCCATTTGTCCCACTTGTCCCGCTTTTCCTTGGCTTTGAAGTTTCTTGTTTCGGCTTAAACTGCCGGCTCGCGTCCTTCGCGCACTCTTGTCCCACTTGTCCCTTTCTTTGCTGCTTAGGTCGCTCGTAGGCTTTTCGCCGATCCGCGCCTTGATGTTCCAAATGTCTTGACTGTCCTTGGTACTAGGACTTAGCCGATTTTCACATTTTTTTCTGGCCCAAGCTTATCTTCTGCAACTTTTTCACATTTTCTCAGAGCCTGCTCTCTTCGACCTGGACAGGGATGTTAGAAAAATCTCTGAAGGGACCCTAGAAACATGATTTTTTCCCTGAATCAATTTATCTGCCTGGGACTTGAGAATTCTGATGCATGTTATCAAATTAACCCTGGGGTGAATTTTGGATAACAATTATCACAAAAACAAATTTTCATCCGTAAGAAGTTGAAAGGTCACAAATTTTTCAAATGAATTTTTCTAGGGTCGGTTATAGAACTTCCTAGAAGGATTGTAATATTATAAATAGAGGTATTAGGGGCATCCTAATGTATCTTGAGTGATCAAAAAGATCTAGGAGTCTTAGATGTGGTTTAACATCTTTGGGAATTCTGTTGTGAGTTCATGAGTGATTGTTGTGCAATTGTAACTGAGAGAAGACTGTGATGATAAAATCTGAGCAAGTTCTTGGTGGACATAGCCCACATTGGGTGAACCACGTTAAATCTTGTCTTGTCTTATTTTGTGCATTATTTATTTATGTTGTTATATTTCATAAGTACAGATCTACTAAATAGTTTCCTACTACTTGTGATTTGAGGAATTGTTTCCACATATTTGTTCTCTAATTCCTAACAACGAACCATATTTCTAACCTCAAAATTATTGTTCCTTATGTGCCTATCATGCTAGGCATTTTGCATTTCCTTCTTAGTCTTTTGGCTCCAATGTGTAATGGCACGCTGCTCATCTAACTACATCAGTTTTTCAATGCGCTCTTCAACAACTTGTTCATCAACAAGTACACCTATGCACACAATACACAAGGATAGTAACATGAATTCAAAAGGTAATACAACCTCTGTGCCAAACATCAAATGAAAAAAGTGTGGCCTTATTTAACCTCTTATAAGTGGTCCTATATGCCCAAAGTACAATAGAGACTTTATAATCCTAATATTTTCTTGCAACATCATAGATTTTTGTCAATGTTTGTCCCAGAATCTTGTTGAAAGCTCCAATAGTATCATTAGACTGTGGGTGATAAGGAGTAGTCTTATGGTGTGCTACCATAAACTCTACCAATAGAATTTTGATTATCTCATTCAAGAAATGAGTTCCTCTATCACTTGTCAGATTAATGGGAAACCATACCGTAATGATGTTTTCCCATAAAAATATTATTGTTGTAGTTGTTGTACAATCCTTTATAGGTGCGGGATCTACCCACCTTGTTGTATAGTTTATAAAATTAATAATATAGTGTGTGTGCAAGTCCTACGCGTGGGTGGTGAAATAGGAGCTAAAAATTTAATATCCCACTTCTCAAAAGGTTCAATGCTCGTATAGGTCGCAATGACATCTCATCTCGGGTTCCGGCTTCCCAAGGCACTAACAATTATCACATGCCTTGACATATTGGTGTCCTCGGATTTCACCCTAAAATCGTGGACTACCCCTTTTAAAAAAATTATTCTTTTCAAAGTAACGGGTCGCTTTGTGTTTGTTTTGCTCGAGCTTGTTTGCATTATTCTAAGGTATCCCCAGAGTCATAAAAGCCAAATTCCCAAGTAAACACATGCTAAAACTCACTCTATCCCTTCGCTGGGTTTTTGTCTAAGAGAATTTTATTTATTTATTAAATAAAGTTCTTTTAAAAATAGATTGAGCTAAAATTGGAAGTTTTAGGTTATATAATGCACTTCACCCCATCATTGTTACCATAGAACATTCACCTGGGGAAGAATTTTCAGAGATCGCTAATTGGAGAAATATTCGAGCAATTACCTGCAACTTCTTTTATTTTGTTTTATTTCTTTTTGTCTATGTGTTTTGGTTGTTTTCTCCGCAATTCCTATAGCCTATTCATTCTTCCTGCCAGATCTTTCCCCAGGCATAGGGTTTTGAAAAGCTATCCAGTATTTTTAATTACTAATTTGTCTAAAGGTGATCAGAGCTCATGATTCTTTCAAAAGATTGCAAGAAGTCGCTTGGTCCAAAAAGGTGCAAAAATGGATTTTATGAAAATAAGAAAAATATTGCCATCAATGTGTAGAGCTCGAGAAAATATGCACTTTTAGAGAAAATGACACCTAAAACGGAGCCACAAAATGAAAGTTATGGCACATGCAAGTTTTGTTGCTACATCTTCTCGAACCCTTTCCAAAAATGGAAAATTTTATTTTGTGCTTGTGTTTTCTTCACCAAAAATCCAAAAAGGAAAGAAATGTTGTCTTCATGCCAGTCACAATTTTCAAGGCCGCCTTCCACGTCCAATTTCCACTCTGCCTAAAGTGATGATTTTTCACACAATTTTCAAGGCGAAAGTCATAATGTAAGTCGCACTTTTGGAAAAGAGCTATCTTTCATGCAAGTCACATTTTTTTGGAAGGAATCACTTAAGCTGCTAATGGGAATTTTAGAAGTGGCAAGCATGTGGGAATTTCTTGCCTGCCTAGTAGGTTACTTTTTCCCATCAAGTCAAAATCACTTAAGCTGCAATGGGAATTTTGGCGTAGGCGCGGCGAGAATTTCTTACCTGCAATGCAAGGTGAAAATTCCCATTATAAAGAAAAATCACTTAAAGCACCGACGAGAATTTCTTACCTACCTAGCAGGGTGACTTTTCCCATCAAAGAAGTTTATTCACCCATGCAAGTCACATTTTTGAGAAGAAGGCTATTTTCCATGCAAGTCACACTTTTTGGAAGGAAGGATTTAAGTTGTTAATGGGAATTTTGGCAGTGGCAGGCAAAGGGAATTTCTTACCTGCAGCAGGGTGAAAATTCTCATTATGAAAGTCAAATCACTTAAGTGGAAGATGGGATTTTGGAGTTGCAGGTCAAGGTGGAAATTCCCATTATTTTGACTTCTAATTTTTAAAACTTCCTTGCCCAAAAGTGCGACCCACCTTGCAATAATACATGTAATTAATGATATTTATTAACGGTATTTCTAGCTAAGTTTAGCACCATAAATAGAAGGAAAGTCAATGCAAGTGGATGAGCTAAAAGAAGTCAAGGATGCATGCTAAAATAAATAAAATAAATTCATTAAAAACAATCGAAGCATGCGAATTGGGCACCCAAATTGAAGAAGAAGCATGGCTTTTAATTAATTAAATTGCCAGAAATAGGGAAAGGCACTTATTAAAAATAGCATGGAGATGGTTATATAAGCATGAGACACCATAAGGGAGAATCACTTAATTATTTTTGATGAGGTTTGCAGCCCGGACATGTTTTGGTGCCAAAAGAAGGAGGATTTTGCATTAAAGATTATTTTCCACTTCCGGGAAGCTTCCAGTTTTGGCTCCTAGGGTTGGAATAACCTAATTTTTATCATTCTAAGTGTCTGCATGTTGGTATATGTGTATATGTGAATTAATAATATATTTGTTTTCTTTGCATGCAAGCAAAGTATCAAATTTTAGGGAAATATATTTTATATGCAAATTCCGTGATAAAATCAAGTATTCATGTCATGGACTCCATCTTTGTCTGAATTAATTGTAGGTATTCATCACAGGTGCTCATATTAGTGAAAGGAAGTTCAAATCAATGTCAAATATGTTGAATATATCTTCCGAATCAGAAGAAGTTTCGGATCTACACAAATTGATCCAATTACAAAGGATTCCTAGCAGAATTAAAAGAAAAAGAGCTCAAACAAAGATTGTTCTAGGCATGATGAAGCATGATGAAAGAGAAGGATCAACAGATTCATGCATATCTTCCAGATTTTCTAACATCAATGATACAAACATAGGCCCTGAACCCATCACTGATTTAATTGACAGATCCAGAGCCGGAAGGACATCTCTCATGCGGCAATTAAAAGTAGCAGGATTATTCAAGCTTTGGCATTTCCAATCACAACTCAATTTCCCAAATTTGTTATGGAGTGTGCAAGGTCTTACCATCATCTTTCTAGAACAATTCAAGATGTTGTAGGAAAGGAAATAATCAGTTGATGTACAATTCATTAATTATTTCCTGAAGATTCCAGCATGACCACCGGTGATTGCAATTAGCATGCAGGATGCTGATGACGGATGGGAAAATGTTGAATTAACATGTTCGACAAGTATATTCAATATACGTTTAAAAATAAAGCGTAGGGTTTTACAATGGGAAGACATTCTTTCTTCTCTTCTTTCTTCTCTTCTTTCTTATGTTCCCAGTGAAAGTGGCATGTGCACAACTTTGACTTAATCTCCGAGATGCATGTCACTTAGAGAGGACTTCTACGATAAAGATTGCTAGATGTTTCCTTGACAACTTCCACATGTTATAGTTCAGTTGAAGTTTCCTATTTGTAATTGCCCTCTATACACTATAAATAGAGGAAGAACCTATGGGTTAAATGATCGAATTTGTAATCGTATTTGTGTGTTCTAGACTTTGAGCTAAAACCCTTGATATATTTTTGAAAGCTAAGGAATAGAGAGGAGGCAGATTTCTAGAGAACTTTGTGTCAACAGTGCATTTGTTTCTTATTTCTTTTTAGATCTTTGCATAAACTTTGTGTTATCTTAGATATGGATCTGGAACTTTCCTTTGCTTTGAATTCTACATTTCTAGATTTATTTGTTTCATCTATGTGCATGTGGCCAAATCTGTCAACTATTGGTTAGGCTACACATCTTCTTTCTTTTCTGCTCGCATTCAATTATTTCCCTCTTTTACATGTATTCATTTCTTACAACTACTTACTTGATGCAAATTTGCCTAGCTACGGTGCATGAGCTACATGGTTAAAGTAAAACCAACAGATAGATATTAAAAAATATAACTGAAAAAATATTACATGGGAGCCTGACTGGTAAATGAGGGAGATTTATCTCATGATCGCCTAGGTTTTCAGCTGTGTAGAAAATATAGCCAACACATATTCCTTCGTGTCCTTGTACAAATTCTCCCACCAAAGTCCAGCCATCAGAATCTTGCACGTTGTAGCATCACACCTCGTATCTTTGTAGCATCACCCGTATAGTGTCCTCATGCAATTCCCCATGAGCTTTTTCCTTAATAACCTCGTGCTCATGCTCTAGAATACAATGACGCAAAACTTTGTCATGACCCAACTTGTACAGATCTCCACCAATCAACCGAAAACGTGCCGAAGATTGTAAACTATTTCTTCTCTAAGGTCTTCATTCCTTTAGGTGCCTGTCCAATGCACAAAAACTGCTATATCCTCCAAATCTACGAGTGCACGGTTTAATCTAAAAATATGTGCATATGGAATTGTGTCCTCAATTCTCTATGCATCCTCGTTAGAATTGATCCTTGATAAATGAACAGGCCCTAAATTACTCTTTCCCCGCTTCACAACAACTATAAACTCAAACTCCTAAAATAAATGTATCCACCTATAAATGCTCCTTACAAAATAGGTTTGTTAACCAAATACTTAATTGCCATATGATCTATATAGAAGATGAATGGTGTTGCCAACAAGTACTTCCTAAACTTGTGTAGTGCATAGATCATAGATAAAGCCTTGCACTTAGTGGTTGTGTAATTCTGCCCTATAAAACAAATGGGATGATCCACAATTCCTTCCCCGGTTACGCCAACACTACACGCCAATCGCTATGCCAGAAGAATCAACATGAACATGAAAGGTTTTATCCCATGAACGAAAGCACAATATAGGTGCAATGTTCAACCTCTCCTTCAATGTTTCAAACACATGTTGTTGCGCGTCACCCCAATAGAATTTCCCTTTAGCTTTTAACAATTCTTCCAAGGGCATGGTAATATTTACATAACCTTTGATGAACTTCCTGTAGTAAATCCTGTATGTCCCCATAAATCTATGCACTTCACTCTAATTGTTAGGCTCTTCCAAACCCAAGATCACAACTATCTTGGCTGGGTCTACCAACAATCCTTCCTTACAAATTATATGTCCAAGTAAAGTGCCAAAAGGTGTTGCAAAGATGCACTTTTTAATGTTGAGAGAGATGATCAACTACTTACACCTCTCAAACATGAGTCTTAGATTATCACAATGGTCCTTGACTAAGCCATACATTGTCCAATCATCCAGATATACCTGCAAGAATTTATGAATAAAGTCTTAAAGGTGTGCACAACAATGCACGAGAACATTGCTGGTGCATTCTTTACCCAAAGGGCGTGATCAGAATGTAAAAATTCCCCACTCAGTGGTGAAAGTTGTGTTTTCTTGATCTTCCTTTGTGATGCGCACCTAAAAAAATCCATTTGTGAAAGAATATATCTCACACCCAACAACTCCTCAAGAATTTATTTTGTGAATGGGGTAGGAAAATGATCAATAACATAAGAAGCATTGAGCTCTCTGTAGTCCACACAAATCCTTATCCTCCCATCCTTCTTAATGCTTATTACCATGGGGCTAACCCACTCAGATTCTTCAATAGGCTCAATGATTCTAGACTTGAGCATCTTATCAATTTCTTCCTTTACCTTCACGCACAAATTAGGATTCATCCTGTAAGGCCTCTTCCTAACCGGGTGCGCACCTTCTTTCAACTTGATTTTCATCTCTCCCAAATAATGGTGTACTCCCTTCAACTCATGATAGCCCCTCGGGAATAAGTCCTAAAATTCACACAAGAGTTCAATAATATTTGCTACTTCTACCGCTTTGAATAGTAGTCACCAATAATGGCCTCCTTAGGTTCTCGCCTTTGTACCAATGTTAACCTTCTTTGTCTTCATAGGAGCATGATAAGTGTGCGCCTTTTCATCTGTTGTGTCCATCACCTTGCGTGTACCTTTAGTGTGGTCAACATCTAGGTTATCCACTTCCTCATCATCTATCATATCCACCAGCTTTTCCTTTGTCTTTTTTTTCCAGTGCGCCACCATATCTTCTTCATCTATTTCTTCAACGTCAAGTTGTGCCTTAAAGATCAGTTCCCAAAAAAATCCAGCATAAGTTCTTCATCCTTCACGTTATCCCCAATGTAAGGCACTTCATAATCTGCAATGCTTCATGGACTAGAGGTTTAGTAGAAAAAAATAAAAAGTTTGAATCATACTTGCAGTCATCTCTTACCAATTTTTTGTTTCTCTTTTCAACTCAACATGGACATACCATGCGATGCGTGCAACCACGTAAGGTGGAGTAGAACTTATGCACCTAGAGTGATGGTAGTAATGCCCCTTGCCTTGTGCTCATGTTATCTAACAATCATGGATGTGATGAGAGGTAGGAGACTTCCCATGAAATTCAAAAGTTGTGTAGGTACATTATTCTAAGTGAACCTAGTAGAAAAGGTGATTCTCACTTCTCACCATTCCAAAAGGCCATCTCTATGTGTTTCCCACCAACATGTTGTTATCTCGTGTAAAGTATAGACCAACATATTTCTCCTATCCCCTTCATTCTCGCACTCGAGTCTCTATTGTGCACATAAATGTGTCAGGATTCCATTCACTAGTGTACCTTGGTACCCCATTTCTTCCTAAATGCCTAACCGTGCACAACCTGATCATGCAAGTAATTGCGTTATTTATTTCTTGCCAAACCACTTCATGTATTCCATGTACCACGTTGTCACAAACAATACTTGTGGTGTCACTAATTGACTAAGCATCATCCCACTGTATCACTCCTTCCTTAGATGGCTCAATTACCTTAGGGTCTCTGATTATGCACACATATATCTTGTTCAATTCCTCTTCACTCAAGGGCTCAACAAATGAAGCAACCTTTACATCGGTCAAAGGTATAATGATGCACTCGTCCTTGTTCTCAAAGATAATGTACCCCTTGTTAAAACAAAAATCAACATTATTAGCATAACACTAAGGTCGTCCAAGTAATGTTGGAAAATTGTCTCGCTCTGTAAGCTCCAATACCTCAAAGTCCCCAGTGAACTTGGCTCCCTGAATTGTAATAGATGTATCCTTCAGTACTCAAATAGGCATAGCCCTAGTTTTGTTTGCCATATACAACACATTTGAAGAAGGCTGCAATGGTGGTCTTCGCATATGATTCCATGCATCCAAATTGAGTACATTAACCTTCGCACATGTATCTATCATAATGTTGCTCGGAAACCATCCATCTATGACTAAATTATGTGGAATCTCCTTGTCAAATTAATGATTATGTGGGGGTAGATTTACGTGGATTATCTACCTCTCGTGTTCAGAACCAGCGCATGGTACCTTTCCTCACAACCACTCTTCTAACAAAGGGATGATGTTCTCCTGAGTGCAACATTCGACATACCTCCTTCAAGTCATCTACATCCTTCTATGGGAGTTCAACCTTCTTTGCTCGATCCATAACGCGTGCCTTCTCCTTCAAGCATTAAATCTCTCCCTATAGATCCCTGATGACATCCATAGTTTCCTAGTAAACCTCTTTTTGATGTGCAACATTTGGATAATTAGCATTTATCACTTCTTTCTTTGTTATAGTTAGCTTATACTTTAGAGGTTCACGTGTGCGCGTAGCCTCAACGTGTGTAGTAACTAAAATGAGTTGTAATTCAAGATTAGGTGTTATCTTCGACATCCATTGATCTTCAATTGCACAATGTACCTTAATCATTCCCACACCCTTGTCTTTCTTGTGATGCTTGCTCATGTGCTCATATAAGTCAGACATTCTTTAAACTTTTGTTTCTTCCCACACCATGAGAAAACCACATTCTAAGGGCATTTGTACTAATAATGATTAGGA
The DNA here is from genome assembly GCA_018340775.1 of Taxus wallichiana var. yunnanensis. NCBI lineage: Eukaryota > Viridiplantae > Streptophyta > Pinopsida > Cupressales > Taxaceae > Taxus > Taxus wallichiana. Next base: position 695,917,748 of record CM031235.1, on the reverse strand, counting down.
GATACACAAGTAAAGCAAGTTCCTCCAACAAATCCTCCTTTTCCACCATCGCGACCACGACCTCTATATCCCCCATGAAAGCCTCTATTTTTGTTATCCCCATTAGTGCGCCCTTCATTATGTTGTTCTCCATATTCCTTAGATCCACTTGCCACACTAGTCTGGCACACACCAGTCTCAATGGATTCATGAATATGATCAATTAATCTACAATTAGCGGTGTCATGAGTATGGGTTTTGTAAATCTTATAATACATAGACACATTCTTCCGGATCACTCACTGTAAGAGAGGGAATTTACTCACATCATGGTCAAAATGACATATTTTACAATCCAAAGAACAAGGTGTGTGCTGATTCACAAGGGTAGTTATCCTTAGTATGTCCTTCAACCTCACAATTTGTGCACCATATGCCACTGCGTGTCTCATGAGCTGAATTACCAGAGAGCTTTTCCAACTGCTTTGCCATGGCTGAGATTTTTTTCTAAGAATGGAATCACTCTAGATGTCCACACTTTCAACTACCTCAGTGTGTAGAGATACTTCCAAGGCCTCACATGGGTCTACATAAGTCTTATGAGAAAGCATTCATCCGAAAGGAATCAACAATCCACCAAAAACCATCAGGCATGCTAACTCGGGATGAATATCATAAGACAACTTAGATAATAAAGTTTTAAAACATGTGTCATATTCCCTTACACTCTTAGATGATCCCCGCTTGATGTATTTGAGTGTGGTGATACTCTTCTGCTCAAACTTTTGAATATGGAAATTGGCTAGAAATGCAGATTCACAACACATCATAGTTTATCGCAACATGCGGGTCATACTTTTTGTACCAGCTATGCGCACGCCTCAAGAGTAGTAGCAAAATTGACTTGTTTTCTATCTCGAGGCAATGATTCCTTTAGCACACCAAAGTAACCCACACTTGTGCACATGCTCTGCTACATCTTCAATGCCCCTATACTTTGGCAAGTGGAGAGACATCTCATAGTAAACTTGATGTGGCTAATGAGGGTGTGACCCCGCCCACCGATCCAAAACTAGAGTCCCCACCAAGATTTCCTCCACTTCGAAACCGCTGATCCGCTTGATCCCGATCCTCCCAATACTCCCGATCCACCCGACCCTTCTATAGTGGGCACTAAAACAATGGATGTACTTCCTCAAGCATCCCAAATGTAGTGTTAAACTAAACTCCCACAATTTGTGAAGTTGTAGTACTCCTAAACATATTCCCAATGTTCTACGCACCCACACTTTGTCCTGATGACGCGCCTGAAAATATTCCTCCAATCAAACCTCCAAACAATGATGTCGTATGTGCTACCATAGGTGTATGTGTTGTTTGATGTACTTTTGACTTCAACACAAAGTGATATCTACCCATCGTTGCTTGATTACCTACACTAGCCTACATTTCAATGACTACTTCAGGATCTAGAACACCATGTGCAAGGATAGTCACTAGGTCGGATCGATGCATGCCCACGGTCCTTAATCTCTCCTTTGATGCGCTCTCATCCAAAGCCAAAGGGGAATCTCTACCGTATTGACCTAAGTGTGGGAGAGCTTGATGTTCCGGCTCCACGTTTTCCACGTGAGCTTCAAATCCTTCATAAGCCATCTACCTCCACAACTCTATATACTCCTCAACATCACGCTTCCTCACCAATTCCCTCTCTCATGCTTCATTATACTTGAGTCTTCTTTCATCTCTCTGTCTTTCTACCGCTAGGTCCTCCATCTTTCACCACACATGTTCCTGGCCCTACGCGCGGTGGGGGGTTTATTTAACTATGGGTAATTACTCCAAACTCAGTATCAACATCAAGATATTAATTTCCAAAGGAATAACGCACAAGTAAGACCCTTTGGGATCGTGCACAAATTCAAACTCAATAACTTCTGTACACGGATACGTAGAGATAGTGTACTCCAAAGTGTAATTGTGCACTACACCAGCCAACCAACGATCTACAACACATGTATAAGCTTTATCTACATCAAAAAAATTCTGGTAATATTCCTGTGTCCTAACCCTCAGCTTGTATCCCCAAATTTTATTTGATGCATATGCTGACAACCACTCATATAATTATATTAGAAAAAGGCTAAAAACATCTCATAGAGCTCATGATAGAGATGATCTTCCACCCACTTACGTGCATTAAAATCAGGTCTAGAACCATATCTCTATGTAAACTAATCTTGTCCATCTTCAACCCAACTTTCAATTCTCTCAAGAGTCAATCGGTATGCCATCTGCATGCAACATTCTAATAGACAATTTGAAAAGGGGTCCCGACAATGGAATCAAAATGTAGCCACTTATTCCCACCAAATGCCTAGGCGCGCTAGCGCTTCATCTAGTCATAGTTGAACACTCACCAAGCATGCGAAGCTACCAGGTCCCTCCTTTGTACATGCTTGTTAGGACATTAGCATGCATGTTCTTGATTCCCATTACCAAAGCATACATTCAGATGTAGATCATTACAAACATCATAAGGAAACACATGTAATAAGGAAACATAATAGATTAAACCATTACTAAGATCAATTGCATTATGTGATCACCATATTTAGATACATCAATTACCATAATCCATCCACAATTATCCTTTCATAACATAAATATTACATCACAAAAGTCAGATACACAATATATCAAACTAGTCTCAACAAAGTTATGCTCTAGAATACCAGAGCAACATAACAATACAATACATATGGTGTCCTCAACAATGCAAAAGACAACACATATTTATAGAGGTGGGGAATTTCCCTTCACCACCTATGTGTTCTCAAAATAGACTACATGCTCAAAATAGACAACATGCATGCTTTTCTAACATGCTTAATAATAGACCATCCTAAAGATAAACTCCACCTTAATCCTATTATAAGCTTCCATGCATGTGTTTGAACTGCAAGTTCCTCCTCTAAAAATAGACCTTCATGTCCTTTCTTCTAGTTGAGTGACACTTCCTTTGCTTTTCCTATTTTTAGATCACTTCTTAAAATGGCTAAGTCTCTCGTAAAATGCACAGTTCCCACGCATTCCCTAATTATCCTTCCTACGCACTCCTTCTCTCATGTGCGCGTGCTTTAGTATTATTTGATACTTAGTCATTTTTCCCCATCCAACAGAGTCACAACCAAAAAAAGAGGGGTGTAGATTGGTGAAATAAAAACAACATTCTAAGGTATGTCACCAAAGCCAGTTTCTTGAAACTTTATCACACCAATAGAGAAGATGGTGCACACACTACAATAGCCCTAGAAATTATAATGAACCACTATGAATACAACCTTTGCAAGGTACTCACAACAAAATTCCATGAAAATGCAAGGAAAATCAAGGAGGGAAAACACTCTTTTTTATGGATCACTACTCTTATGTCTAGCCATGTATTTCACATGTATTCTACTAGGAAAAAGAGAGAAAGTATGGTGGGATCAAAATACACCCATAACAAAATAAATTTTGGAGCATATGAACACTCTATCTTAAGTGGGACAATTTACTTCATTGATTAGTTAGACCAAGAATATTAGAAGAATGGTTGCTAAAAAATCTAATTTTTCTGAACAAATAGTTACAAAATATGACAAGAGGTTGTATTTATCACTGATATTGATTACACATTTCTCTGGAACTTCACCTCACGGATTTCTCATATTGCCCCGCTCCCATATGAAACATCAAATGAACTTATGGTAACCAAAATTTAGGCAATTAGATATCTCCGCATTGATAGCAAAAAGCCAGTACCACTAAGCATTGATGATATAATTGAAAAAACATGGGAAGAATTTATAATTTTTTTTTGAGGATTTCACACAGGGGTCTATGAGTTTGGTTGGGTCATCTAGACCATTAGAAAAACCACTTTGTTAGGGAAAGAAAAAGGGGAAAATAAGGTACATTAAAAATAGTAAAGAAGGTCTATAAACGAAAAAACCTATAAGAGAAACACAAACTATCTCCACACACTCCACGCAAGAGACAAAACCGAATATCCAAACAATGGTTATGGAACAACAAAGTGATAAACCAAAATTTATGTGTAAAGATGTAATGTACATTACATAATCGAGATAGTGAAGGACAACCACAAGTAAAACCCCTCCCCCATAATAAAAAGAAGAAGAAGACATTGACCCATAATTCACAGGGGAAATTGAATCATTGGAGGAATCTCAACTTACAAGGTCAACCTACAAGTTCTACAAAATATGCCTTGACCGCAGGGGTATAACACAAATTACACAACAATATGAAGCCAATTTTACAACCCAACAAATTGCTATGGTAGCTCGGAAATACTTCATTACTTAAGGATATTTTCATTAGTACTTGAAGATATAATCCATATACTTCCACACTCCTTCTAAGGAATCTCAACTTACAAGGTCAACCTACAAGTTCTACAAAATATGCCTTGACCACGGGGTATAACACGTATTGCGCACAACAATATGAAGCCACTTTTACAACCCAACAAATTGCTATGGTAGCTTAGAAATAATTCATTACTTATAGAGATTATCATTAGTAATTGAAGATATAATCCATCTACTTCCACACTCCTTACTAAAAGAAATAGAATTACAAATACAACTAGAGGAGGAAATCATACTGGAAGGTTTTGAGAAATAACTTCAGGAATTAAGAAAAAAAGGGAAAAGGATAGGATCCACATCAAATAAATATATGAACTACTGGACATCACAACAAAATAAAACAAAAAAAAAGAACATGAAAGGAAAAGAAGGGGAAAATAGGAAGATGACAAGAAAACAAGAGAGGAAGAAGACAAGAAAAACACACACGAAGAAGAAGAGAAGAGAAAGGAAGAGAAAGAAAAAACTAGAAAGGAGGAGGAAGAGAAAAAAAAGATAGGAGGAAGAGGAGAAGAAAAGAAAATTAGAAGAAGAGAAAGAGAGAGAGGAAGCAAAGAAGAAAAAAAAAAAAGGAAGGAAAAAGAAGAAGAAGCAATGAAGAAAAAAGAAGAAGAGGAGAAGAAGAAAAAATAAGAAGAGGATACGAAAAAATTAGAAGAGGAGAAGAAGAAGAAAGAAGAGGAAGAGAAGAGGAGAAGAAGAAGATAGAAGAGGAAGAGAAGAAGAGGAGAAGAGGAAAAATAAGAAGAGGAGGAGAAGAAGAAAGAAGAGAAGGAGAAGCATAAAAATGAAGAGAAGTAAAAAAAAGAGGAGGAGAAGAATAAGTAAGAGGGGCATAAAAAACAAAATAAAGAAGAGGAGAACAAGAAAAAGAGGAGGAAGAGAAGAAGAAGAAGGAAGAGTAAGAGAGAACAAAGAAGGAAGAAAAATAGGAGGAAGAAATGAAAAAATCCACGTAAACACCATCTATACATAAGACACTTTGCCAAGTACTCCAAGCATGGATACATTATTGGCATCTCGCAGAACCGCTCATGCTAAGCTTCCACGGGATTCCTTAGCACTTATTAATAATGTATTGACACGAGAAAATAATCTCAAAGATTTCGACTAAAACATGGAATAGTATAACAAACGAAGGAAGGGTGCACATCATGCACCTAAACAAATTCACCCCCATGCAAAAATCAAAATTTAGTAGATCCTCAAGAAATCTCAAAGAATGATTAGATGCAGCGGTGCAAGAATCTTAAAGACATAATGGAGCGGATGATCACACAAATCAAACCCTTCAAACTCGCTATATGTAGCAGATCCCACATTACCAATAGAAAAGAGGACTAAGAAAACACTACACGATTTCATGTCACACTCTCTATCGATGAGCAAAGAGATCAAAGAATCCACAAAGAAGAAATAGATAATTATAAAGCCGGTGAAATGTTAAAAGGGACTACAATAATTAAATAAAATCACAAAGCAAGGTTGAACAAGCTCTCTAATCATTAGAAATTGAATATTGAATGAATCAACCGCTTACTATGCTTTCACCATGAGATGGCTAGGAGCCACATAGGAGGAAAAAACTGAATTAGACAAGTTAGAACAAGAGCTCAACAAAGAATCGTCCTACTATGCTGTTATAAATGAATTTGATGGCACATGGAGAAAGAAATTAGCATATTTAGCCACTAAATGCTGCGAAAAAATAGGTAGAAATAGCAAAAAAAAAAAAATATGGAAGAATACAATACTAGCATGGATACAACACTCACACATATGTAAAGAGAGCTTTATACCACTAAACGAACTATGCGACATTTAAAAAAAAAGCTCCAACAAAACTCATATCAATCATTTAGGAGAATGTAAAGTTGGAACTCGGCTTGTATCGACGTAAAAAGAACACATAGCGGTGTGGAAGAAATTTGAAGTACAAATCACAAAGAAATATGCAAAGTACCTCCCTATGGACACACCTTAATCTAGAAGAGGGTACAAATCTAGCTATAAATTTTTGGAAACCATCACGTCCCGTAAACCTTGTTGGGCGAGTCAGTGAGGGAACATCTTCTTACACTAGACATCTAAGTTCCAGTAAGTTGATGCTCTGGTATTCCTATGTTACACTATCTTAAATATTATGCATGGAAGGTTTCAGCTTTTATAAGGCATAACTTATCAACTATACAAATAAGAGAGGTTAAGTATAGAAAAATGGAACATGGTAGTTGAAAAAGGTTCTTTATCAAGTGGTTGTCTCAAGGATGAGGTAACACCTTGAAGTTTGGGGATGATGTTGATAGATTTCTTCATCTATTTTTTATAGTAAGGCATAAATAGAGGAAATCTGTGGAAGATTATGAAAACCACGAAGACTATGAAAGTTGCGGAAGTCTATAAGAATCAGTATAACATAGATACAACTACATAATACGTAAAGAATATAGATCGAACAATGTAGAGTCACCACCAAAGGAAGTGACCTTTGGATAATGGTATAGTGAAGATACTTATTGTAGAATCGAATATATTAGTTAGGGATATATAGAGATATAGGTGTGTATATGTGTGTAGAGATAGAGAGAAAGATAGAGAGGTAGATAAATGGAAGGATAGAAGACTGGAGATATATAGAGGAGAATGAATATATGTTATAATGAACAAGAGTGTGTGAGACATATATGTAATAATTCTATTAAATAAATAAAGAGAGATGTTTTGTGCAATGTGTAATGAATGCTATTGTTATTTGATTCCTTTATAGTTTGTGTTACAATCTGAACCATACTCATGGTATGTCCTTGATAAAAGGGTGAACTACTTAACCCTCACACTAGCATCAAGGATTAAGGTCAAAATTGTGCGATGGGGAGGCCATGAAGAAGTTCAAGCCGGAGGAGGACTTAAATATTGGAGGAGGAAGCGGGGTGATGTAGAAGAGGATTGAGGGAGTAGAACTTAATCCTATTATTTCTTTCACTATATCACAAATGGAACACATATTTTTGTGAACCATTCAAAGGAAAAGGGTGTAATGAGTAGATGTTTGAGGAAATGTATTTTGGAGATAGTTCTAAAGGTAAACCCTTGTTAATCAATACTCCCAATGACATCGCTAATTTTTACAATGTCAACGGTTTTTTTTTACAATGTCAACTCTTGCGTTGTAAATAGTTAGAGCCCACACTATTTTGAGGGAATTCACTTGCCTTGTCATGATAAACTATAAAGACAAGTACTTTTCGAGGGGACTTGCATCCCATGTTGAGCCAATGTATTTGTTGCATTTGATAATTGTTCTCCAAAATCACACCCCTTATGATTTTGAACAACTCATCAAAAGGAATTAACTATTTTTATGCTCAAAAATCCATGGGAGACTAGTTGACTAACTAAAATACAAAATTAAGCTGCTATTCTAGTGTAATCATATGCTATGCACAATAGTAAATAACAACTAATTAAACAAAGGAAATGAGTCAAGCAACTAAGTAAATAGAAATGTAAAACCCTAATGTGTAAGAGGGGTTGGAAAATCCTTAGCTGATTTGACGAAGGTGTGGGACTATGTCGCAGTGCCAACCATGTGAACATGAGGAGGAAACGACCACACATATGCTCGAGAAAGGACAGGACCCAAGATCTCTCGACTGGACTGGGCACTGAAAGTGACAAGGGAACTTGTGGGTGCCCCGGTTTGAGAACCGGCACCCCGGTCTCACGAAATGACCTAAAATCCTCCTATGGGGTGTCGCTTAAGCGACCGCATGTGTTCACTTCTGTCCGCACTAGCTTTACTCAAATCCGCTGTATGTTGTTGCAAATCAAAGATGAAGGAGAAACTAACTGAGTGTTGTACTACATCTCAGACCCAATGTAGCTCTAAGCATGTGTGTGAAAATCGTGCCCTAGGTTGCTCTTGTGCCGCTTGGACTTTGTGAAGTAACGAGCAATATCTAGATGTAGAATACAATGAATGTGTACATGGAAACAATATACTCCCCTCTTATGAAGTGTGATGTAGATGAACCAACCTTGTGTGCCTAGTGATGAAGCTAGATGGATGCAAATGTATCTTTAAATTCCTTTGATGAATACAACCTAGATGTGTGGTAGTAAGTGCTTAGTGCTTGGTCCCTCATTATGGTCTCATAACTTTATATTTATATAGTTCTCTTGTTCTAATTTCGTAATTAACCCCGAAAAGGCCAACCACCAAAAAGATAGAAATCTCAAATGGCTAGAAAGTTCCCTAAAGGTGAAAGTAAAGTGTAAAGAGTATCAGGGTGCCCAGAGGGGACCAGGGGCACTTGGGTGCCCTACCCGGATGGACACCTCGAAATCGAATAGGAATAATGTAGAATGACAAAATAGACTAGGCAAGTACATGCAGAAGGTTGGTAGTGATGACAAAAATCAAAGTGAAATGACCAAAAGACATGGGTTAATTAGTACTTTTTTCACTCAAAAACCATATGAATAGTAGTATGAGACCGAGACTAAATATTGACTCAAAGTGCATGATTTAGTGATTACACTAGTTCGATCTACCGTAGAGTGCTAGAACTTGTGTTCCACGGGTTCTCCTAACCCGTGGAATAAAGGAGCATCGATTTGGGACTTAGGAGGATTTATGATGAGTAAATACCTTTTTGGCACCAAGTCACTCTCTCGCTGGTCAAAGGAAAGTCGAGCACCACGGGTTTCGTGCCCGTAAAAGAATTGGAAAATCATCTAAGCACAAGATCCATGGAGAAAAGGAATGAGAAGTTTAGTGCTTCACGACATGAAGAAACACAGAGTTACAAGGACTCAAAACACTTAACATTCCACAAAGTTGGTTAATTATGTGGAATCGAGGATAAATTCCGCCAAGTAGAATCCACGATGCAAAGGGGTAGTGTCGCAGGCACTATGCATAAATGGAAATGCAGTTGAAATATGACTAAGGATGGAAGTCGCGAACACTATTCTAACGCTCCATGGGCTTACCAATGTATAATGTTATGCGCTTTCTTACGAAGCCAGGATAATGGAACACACCGCACATACGATGTCACACACATAAAAATAAGGTTAGATTCCCAGTGGAATAATAGTGACATTGAAAGATAGAGTGCAAAAATTTTCGAGCCACAGTGAAAGCCACGAAACATGTAAAGGCACATGATAAGGAACAACCATGAGAAGCACAAAAATTGCACCTTCTTTTTAAAATCAAATGCCAACTACTTCACTACATAAAATTTAATGGAGTATGGACGCCGTTTCTTTTACAACTTGTAAAATCTGATGGCGTGTGATAGAATCCATGTTATGAACCCACACCTTCTTGTAAAGCATTAATGGTGATCGGTCCTTGGTAGTTGAATTCCTATGTTGGTGCCTCTCTCTCTTTCTCTCTTACTTCTTCTCATTTCTCTATAACCGAACTTGTGCATTGTAAAAAGGATCTCTTTTTTGTAATGACACCATACAAAAATGGTGGTTGGATTCCCATGAGTTTTAGACCTTGAACTTGATCTTTGCAATGTATTTTTCCTTTTGTCATGAATGTAACCGATTGTGCATCATTTAATCAATAAAATCAAGTTTTGTGGATTTTCTCTTCCCTATTCTCGTGTTTTATGCATTCTTTCCCTTTTGTTCTTCTTGTGGTGTGGCATGCATTTCTTACTTGTAGGTCTCCCATTTTCATGCATCGTAAATGTGTATGGGAAGGGTGAATCTACACGGTTATGGTATGTGGCACTTTTATCTGCACTATCCTCCCACATTTTCTTCCTTTCTTTCCCTTGTCAAGAGCAATCGACCCTTCTTTTGGTGATATCACCACCTCTTTATCTTAGGATTTCCCTTTTTCATCTTTCTAACCACGGTCCCTTGGAATTTTTAGTGTAGGAATTAGCTATAGGAGTAGTTTTAGCATTAAAAGTAGGTTGTGTTATTTTGGTTTTCCCAAACCCGCGTAATGAGAAAGTCGGCCTTCTCTAGAGATATATCTCATGCCGCAAGTCCCACACTTAGAGCACCCCATGTTGCCTCAAAATCTTGAATCTTTTTGATTCGGGGTAGGGTGTAATTTTAAGCTCCAACAATTTTGGCATGCCCAAAGGGGACAAAGACCAAACACTTTATAACTTCCTTTCACCAAGTTTGACGTGTTATTGATGAGACTCAACCTTTGGAGGTAGTTTTCAACACATCCGACGACTTTGTTGGTCTAGTAAACCCATTTTCTCATCTGCAAACCTTTTCATTTCTTATTTTCTCTCTATCTTTCCATTCATTTTCATGTTTCCATCTCATTCATGGCTCTCTACAGAAATCTTCCATTCTATCATTTCAGTTCTTCCCCCTTTCATCTGCAGCAGTAAGATGACATCCTTAAAACAACCTTGATAAACTTACCTTTTTTCCTTGGAAATGAAGATCAATCCCCTATCGATCACATTCAAGATGTAACAAACCATTGTGTAATTCACAACATCGTAGAAGAGAACTTTTGTATCATACTTCTTGTTTCATATTTCAAAGGCAAAGCAAAAGTGTAGTACAATAGTTTGGATCCTCAATCCATTTCCACATGGGATCAACTGGGAGAAAAACTACACAATCGGTTCAAGGAGGATGCAAATGGCATTTCTCTCATGGAGCATGATCAAAAAAATACATCGAGATTTAATGGATTTAATCCTTGATTTTAACATCGATTCAAAAGTACCTCGATCAAAATCCCTCAAGAATTTAGACCCTCACAAGGTATGGCATTCTTATATTATTTGTGGGCCTTTGATTCTGATTTAGTTGTATTGATCCGAACTCTAGGAGGAAAACCTCTTCATTAGTCTTTTGACATTACCATATGAGATAAGAAGAGTCTTATTCAAGTTGGCCAAAGGAAACTCATCCCCATTGCTCTTGCTCATTCCTCACCCTTCAAGTCGTCTTTGTCTAACAATGTGAGAAGTCAACAATCTCTCACTTATGTATCATCTCTAACCAGCTTCACCACGTATGATGATTGTAGAACTATTGAAGAATGATATCATTCGATCGGGAGGATGAAATTGTGAAAAATGTACAAAGGAGGGTGTCTACTTCAAAAGGAATTCACTTAGACTCGGAGGATGCGGATCAACAGGAGGAAATTTGTTTTCGTATCAAGTAGAGCACATTCTAGATCATCTTGCAAAAGTCTCCATCTTATGAAAAGTTAGCATGATGACCCCATAAGTAGGGATGAGTTTCAAAGAAATGGGAAAATTACAAGGGTTAGCCCAAAGTGGTTCCCAAGGCCGCATGTCCAATCAAATATTGGGTTGGCTTAGAGCCAAAAAAGAGTTGTCACCGATCATGCTTATTTTAGATCATGAGGAAGATTATCAAAGCACCAAAGGTCAACATCAACACCTCTAACCAAATGCAAAACAACTTGAGGAGGTATTCATTTTGTTTTTTGTTGATACTTTGTGGAATGGAGAGGGAATCTAGTTGCAAGACATTTTTCCACTCTCATTAAAGACCATGTTCATTGCCAAATTAGTTACATGGTCTAATTTTGTGAGAAAAGGAAGCTACTTCTCCATTCCATTTCAATTTTTGTTTAGCTCCCTTTTCTTTTGGTTAGAGTAGGGTAGTTAGGTATTATTTTTTCAAAACAAGTGCTTGTGCACAGTCTACATGTTTGTACTTGGGACATGTATGATTTTCCATTTTGTATATAGTTTTTATGGCCCCTTGTTCTTGTTACATAGTTCAGTTCAGTAGGTTTCATGGTAGAAATAAGATAGGTGGGGAAATTTCCAAGTGTTATTCGAGAGATCTACGAGATCAACTTCAAGTAGTTCTAGTTTGGTGATAAGTTCATGTAGGTTTAGGAGACATATTTTGATCCCTAACTTTGTGTTGTTATTGTCTAGTTTTTAATGCATTTATATTTCTTGGGCCATTATCCCCACTTGCACATGCAACAATAGACATCACTTGCAAGATTTTTCTTCGGGGTTTGTATATGACGCCACCTCCTCAACAATCCAGGTTCATAACACTCATTAAATTTCAAGCGTTGTCATGTGTATATTCTTACTCCCGTTACTTTGGAATTTTGGCATAGTGCGCCTTTATAATATGAAGGAGTTGTTAAAGAGGATGAGAGAGAGCCAAGTGTATGGCTATTCTCATAAATTTTGTAAGGAATTTACTTGAAATAAAAATACATTATTAACTGTTATTTTCTAATATTATATATATTTAATGAAAGGAAGGGTAGTTGATTTTAGCAACTTAGACATTATAACCAACCAATATGTTTTAATTGTTTCCTAATTAGTTATATGAGAAGTAGTGAATTAGGAAAAAAATAAAGAGTGTTACAGGATGATTATTATGAATTAGTTAATAAACATTAACCATGCACATTTAGAATAAAGCATTAATATTTGTAACTATTCCAAAACGATATGATGATTGCTCAAAACACATAAAAGGATAAGAACTTAGTTGTGTAGTGGTACATGGTTGATCCGGGTGTGTAAACTAGATGAAAGGGTTGTTTTAAATCTGAAAATTCTTTGTCTCGATTTTAGGACTGGAAACTTATTTGGTGGAGGATTGTGCAACTAATGTACGATCTTGAGTGGTTTTGTATATTCCTAACTTATTTTGTAAGGTATTGAACCTATGCACAATGGGGTTTTGTAACTTTGTTTACCCATAAATGATTGTCGTTGTTTATTTATAAGGCTCACACAACTTTGGCATCACCTGTAATAACTTGGAATAAGCAAAACCGTAGACACCTCTAGCACACATCATGAAAGCATTAGATAACAAAATGAGGAATCTGTGTGAGGGTAAGGCTAGACTACCCTTGGTGGTCAACCTTCACTGTACCAATCCAAATGTCACAATACATCCCCTCAAGCAGGAACAACCCTTGTGTAGTTCTTCTAGTATAGGTGACAATGTGCATGCATATTAAGGAAACCTCCTATGAGTGCCCTCGTGTCGCTTGACACAAAGATAATAGGATAACTATAGAGTAAATAATGTATCCAATGTGGTAATAGTGTGATGTGGTGTGCTTCATATGCTTAGATTATCCATTTGGTCCCTTGAATACCTTTAACAATGCTTGGAGTGACTTGTTATTGTTAAGACATGGCTCAAAGACCTTTGAGTGTTTGGAAATAGAGGATGCTAGACTCTTGAACCTAGTTTTAGTGCTTTAGACATGTGTGGTGGCTACTCTAACTAATATGTAATCTTGCTTTAGAGAGATTTTTAAGATTCTTAAGTACTTTATTGGTGATATTTTCAATGGAAAATCATTAGAATGTTGAGTTATGAAGTGTAATTGACTTGCTATAGATAGTCAAATTTGGCAACTTATTCTTTGGTAATGACAAGTTTGGCTATATTTCATTGCTAAGACAAATGCTCACATTCTAAGTACAATAAACACATCTCTCTAGCTCTCTCTTGATTTACTCATCCCCACACTTTTCTCTATCATTCATTTAGGAATTATTAATAAACCGAAGTAGTAAATTAACCCCATATATCATTCCCAAACTTATGATTTTACATCACTATGTGCTTACAAAAATCGTACATTTTGGTCCATAAAGGACTACGCTCTGACGGACCTATATGGTCTTGCCCCTTCATCTTTTAGCATGATTTTCAATTTGAATATAATAATTGTGTTGTTTCATCTTCCTGATGTCACCTTATCATAATATTTCACTTATGAAAGACTATATAAGCAAATTCAATATCACTTCATAACTCACATGACACTTTCATAAGATAATATTGTAAACATCAATATGAATGCACTCAAGGCTCTCTTGAATCTTCTAAAATTATTTGCACATCACTTAAAATAACCATTACTAATGTTTTGAAGCACTCAACCAGTCAAAGAGTCTAACTTCCTTCATTTCCAAGCATGTAAAGGTCTTAGAGCCATGTATTAACAAGAGAAAAGTCACTCCAAGTACTTTATCAAAGGTTTTTAAAGGACAAAAGGGTTTAGTCTAGAAATACTAACACACCCCATCACACAACTACTCTTTTGGGTACATTCTCTACTCTATAATTAGCCCAATATATTTGTGTCAAGAGACATGATGACACACTTATGGGATTGGCTTAGATCACATTCACACTTGCACAAACACATACACATACACCTAGGAGAACTACATGAGTCTTGATCTCACTCAATGGCATGTAGTGCAACACTTGGATTGGTTCAAGCAGGGGTTGAATACCAAGGGTGGTCTAACCTCAACACACACTGATTTCTCCTTTTTATCTAATTCTTTGATGAAGGGTATTGTAGGTATCTAAGGCTTATATTTGTTGCAGTCATTACAAGTTGTGTCGGGGCTATGCAAAAAGAACAACATACAAGAGAGCATATTTCCACACAAGTGTAGGGAACATAAAGTTATAGCACCTCACTATAAGAAGGTCCAAGACCGTACATAGAAGTCAATACTGCATGAAAAATAATGACAAGGTTGTATAAAAGTTGTAAGGTCATACACCAAAACACTGTCCCAGCTTGTAGTCTCATAAACGATACATCTTCATATCGAGATCATCTTGTTTTCCATATCTCGCACATCCAAGTCTCCTCTACTCCACTTTGTATAGCTAATTCTTCAGCTCCTCTTATGAATTTGAGCTATAGTTCTATTACTTATCATTGTTGTAATTATTAACGTGTTGTTTTGGTTATGCATCCATGTTAATTGTAAATTAATTAGTTTAGAATAACCTCCTCGAACAAACCATCACATCATATATATTATTTTGTACATCATATTTACACATTATATTTTTAGGGTGTAAACATTTGGTGAGCCCAACTATTGAGTCAAATTTATTGCTTTTCGTAAACCCTTGTGGCCTTAGGCATTCACTTTTTCAAAGTGTACATATGTTTTTTTCTATGTCATTTCAACGTAGCAATTAGCTTAATCATCAAACCATTGAGCACACCAATTTTATTCCTCATAACAATCATTTCATTTATATGAACATATTTGACTAAATCTAGACAACAATTCTTGCAATTTTTGGCGAAATTATGGACTTTTAGTGTCTAGATTGAATTCCGTTATTGTTATTATTGGATTATAATAACATCATTATTGGATTCTATTATTGTTATTATTAGATTCCAATATCCCCATTATCGGATTCCATTATTGCTATTAATGGATTCTCGATTTCACAATTATTGATTCCATCTCTCAGTAACTTTTCTACAAAAGGTTAGCATACTTAAAGTTCCAATTATCGAGTTCTCTCTATCGAAATATTCTACATTTCATCAAGAGTCCGTAATAAAGCATGTTTTAAATCTTGACACCGATAAAGAGATAAATAGATGCCCGAGTATATGTCATACCGAGAGCTACTACCTGCTAGCCTTAGAGATGACACTAGCCTTGGAGATATTGATGGACCTACGTGTTAGCAAAGCATAAATTTTTATCATAAAGCCTTGTAAACATTGTAGTTGGCCTCCAAGTTATAGTCTCATGAAATGAGGATATGTGTCACTCCTTCGTGAAAATTTGTTTCGAGAGTAAGATTCTCTTAATGCTTAGTAATACTAATAATAATTAGTTTTATAATCGATGATGTTGGGCAATTGTTTTTAGTTCTCGCAAGCATCTTATACCATATGAGACTACCTCGTACTCCTAATATGTAGGATAGTGCCTCAAATGTGAGGCATACATACCTTACCACCTATAGAATTTAAAGTGCTCGAGAGACACAAGATTGTGCTAAGTGTCACGTGGAAATATGGATAACTCTCAACGTTTTCCAATTAAAGGTATTCTAAAATCTTTGTCCAAGCCCTCTTATATTACCAAGATGATTTTTCAACTCGTAAAAGATTATAAATGAAAATAATAACGCAGGTCACAATTAAAATGATCATCATATTAGCATAAGAGAATGTTGTAAATAAATTGAGATTAAAATAATTAATTGATTAAATAAAAATAAATAAAATAAAACAAGCGAGGAAATTTAAAATTTGATGCTTTTGGTGGAAATTAATGGAGAAGGATCATGTCCTTGTCAGATGTTGTAATTGCAAATACCCTTGGATTTGTTTGCTGGTTCTGTACAAAATGGGTTTTTTTAATACACCTTGGAAACTTTAAAACAAATTCCACATCTCTTATCTGTCTGAAATTGGCACTTTCAGCAGCGCATGGTCACCCATTATAACATAAATGGAAAGGAGATTTTTGGTAGTTTTGCGGCCCCTTGAATCCAACTACAGTCAGTTATCTTTTTTTTTTTCATTTCTCTCTCTCATCAGTTTCTTACTTGTTGAATCTCCCCTGACCTGTGCACATTAGCTATATTTTTGACAGTAAGGGTATTCACTAAATATTTGTGAAAAGGGGTTTTTCAGATGTTGTAGCCACCAATCCCCTGGTTGTCCTGTATGTATAGAGGAAATATGCTTGAGGCATGTGGTCGGTTTGATAAAATTCCCAAGGAATGTGGTATTGGTAAAGTAAGTGGTGATCTTGTCTATTTCTAAGGCCTTTCAGAGAAATGCCTCATCCGTATGTAATCTCAAGGAAACTCTAAATTTTATCATCAACGTGCCACTAAAAATGTGGTGGCGACGTGGATTTATTTTCCTGGTTGTGTCTGCTGCCTGGAAGAGGCTCTAACTTTTTCTTCAACATGCCAATCAGACATGTAGCAAATGTGACAAGGTGATTTTTTTGTGTGGATGCTTTTTCTTAGTGTTGGGAGATCACGCAACGAGTTTGTTGTAAATACCTTGTAATATTTCAAGCAAATGCAATTGAAGAACATGCAGACCGTCTGGAGTCTCGTACACCCCATTTCATTTTATTAACATGCATGGTTATCTTACATCTATCTTGCATGATTGCAGTAGTTCTAGTTTTCTTTTCTCAATGTTTCTGAAAATCAAATCAAGGAAGCATATGTTTTTAATACATTGAAGTGAGATGTGGCACCAAAGAGTAAAATTTAACTCTTCTTCTACGCAACTAGAAAGACTATTTTTAATGTAAACCTAGCTCCCAAATTACCTCCTAAGATGTTTGGAAAACTAATATAACTATATTAGATAATCGAAGCCACCTGGTTGGCAAGTCAAACTTGAGTTTTAGTTTAAACCTACCACTTGATCACTTTGCAATAATTAATAAAACACAATTTTCAATGGCACGCAAAACACCTATCCGAACCCTATAATGGGAAAGTTGAGGTTTGACCTTGTTCCATGGTGACGTGAGACGTCACATCAACTTGTGAAACAACTTCTAATGATCATTCAGGTCATTTAACGTCACGTTCCTAGAATCCCAGTTGACCATTTCACATCTTTGGAACAACTGCTGAAAGAGGAAAATTCAATTTGGTTTTGGCTCACGCTTTAGGCCTCGTGTTGAGAAACGAGATTTTGTCTCCACATACCTCTAGAATTTCTCCATGAAAATTGCAATCAACCATCAATTTCAAGAAAATTACATCGAGGGGCTAGTTTTGCAAAGAGGTTTTCTAGGCCTCTGGTCATTCTCGCAAGTAGGACAAACCGACGTAATTATGATAAGTAGTTCGGAAAGGTAGTTTTCGATTGAACCTTGTTCACTTGTTTTGAGTTCTTGCGCTCAGAAGGTTTCCTTATATATAGGGGAGTAGGTGGGAATTGACATATTGTGTGTTTGAGTCTTGTGCATTGGTCTTCAAACTCAATTTTGTAGCCACACAGGCTAAATTAGACATTTTTGTTAAGTTGGAGCAAAAATGGAAAAAAATTCATAGGACCTTCTTCAAGTCGATAACTATCGAGAAATGTGTAGACACTAACATATGTCCATATGGAACCTCCATGATTTGTTTTTTTAGAAAATTGATTTTGGGAAAAATGGTGTTTTTTTCTCTCCTCTCTCTCTAGTTTTGAAAATGAAATGAAATTGCATATGTATTTCTGACTCTCTCCAGATGTGTGTAAAGTGTTGTATTCATTATGAATGGAAAATTAGGAAATCATGAATTGTGCTAGATTGTAGGAAGGTGTCATGCCAACTTTTGTGTTGACCATGTTGTGGTTGTAGGTACCATGGATAGGAGAAATCAATAGCATGCTCAATATGTTATGATGACATGTACCATTGAGATGAATACATTGTATATTGTAAACAATAACACTACTTTGATGAGGTTTTATAGAATGACATTGTTATATTAGGCAAGAGAAATTGTTACTATTTTGTAATGAAATGATAACCTTACTCGTATGGATATGTAGTTGAGTTATATTTACATGTGTGTGTTTTGGAGTTTGTATGTTAGTTGTGGAAAATGTCAAATGAAATAATCTTATTGTTGTAAGATAATTTCAGTAGTTTAACACTATTAGGGTGTTATTTTTATAAGATACCAAGATGACTCTAACATAGTAATAACTCTTGTGGTATGGATAGTTCCCTTGAGCTTTCCCTCGTGCCCTTGTTTCCATAGTGGGACCAAACACCTTAGTCAACTTCTAATCATGTTACCTATGATTGCTATTTGAGACTAGATTCTTCCTTATGCCGAGAAAATGGGTCTTACTTGTGTTTTCTTGACCATCTTGTAGAAGGTGAACATTGTACCTTGTCCATCCTTCGCACATGACCCATGGGAATGTCCCTTATTTTCCCTCATGGCCAATTTTTTTCTTCACAAGTAAGGAACTAAAGACTTGTTAATGATGCCAAGCTCACATTGTGAAAGAACCCCTTTGGGACATTACTAAGCCTTAGGAATAAAAGTGTTACCTTGGCCAGTAATAATGGAATACCTTGGGCTTTTACGAAGGTCTTGTGAGATAAAGATGTTTGAACACTCTAGTATTGACTTGTAGTAGGGCATAGATCCCTTGGGGTAAAAGGGGAAGGAATTAAACCTAGGACCATTAAGAGGTTAACTTGTGGAATTTTTTTGCAACAAACTCTTAGCAATTGAAATTGTTTTTGTAAGATGTTGGCCTAAGAGAAAAGTGAGAATTGAAACTTATTCCCTTAACTCCTTGCTAAGTCTTTTTTTTACATTAAAGGTAAAATGAAATGTCCCATGCGGAAAAATACAATTCAAAAACATGAGCTCTTTCCTTGAACATGAATCATATGTGACTCATGCATAACTTATAAATGTGTCCAATCAATTATATCTTCAAGATGTACCACAAGTATAATGTTAAACTTGAGATTATCCCCCTGTAGTGTAATGTCAAGTGGAAACCATGCTCACCCCCTTACTCTTTGTGAGAACTCATTATGTTAATACAAGTAAAATGAGTTGTTCCATGTGTAATATAGCTTTTGAAAACAAGAATCCTAATTGGGAACAAGTGGAGTACAATTCACATGCACTTCACGAATGTGTGGAACACACACTTATGCTGAGGGGGGTGAATCACTATTATCCAATTTTTACTAATTTAAAATTTAACATTCATAACAATAACAATTACATAAGGTATAACAATTGCACAACATAGTATTTATGTGGAGAACCTTTTAGGAGAAAAACCCCGAGAAAAGACTGCTTGAGCTACTTTCCAAATCTAGCCAAACATTTTATTGTTTTACAAATGTTTGTAGGCACCAACCTACTGGAGACACCAATCCCCAACGCTGATCACCAACTCATCTTAATTCATGAGCACCAACTCATTGGAGACACCAATCCCCAATTATATGAATCGCCGACCTCAACAATGCAAAGATCCACCTATTGTAGTTACTTCTTCAACCTGATGATGGTAGTTAGATTATTCTTCACTTATTCCTACTATTTCTATATACATGCGCATCACACTTTACTTATGCGTTGCTCGATTGACTTTGCTCTTCTTTCCTCTTTATACCTTCTTTTGAATTATCTTCATTAATTTCTCCTTTCTTCTTCTCTTCCTTTCTCTCTCCTTCCTTTTTTTGAAAATTCAGCATTATCAATCCTATGAGCACCACTTGAGTTTTCAATTGAATCAATTTATATACTATGTTCATCTCATGAGAGATGTGAATTTTCCCACAAGTCGGTGAGATATTCATACTTTTAAAAATTTAGCTCGGGTTGACCTTTGTAGAATGAAATTTGAATATTTGAAGTTTTTTAAAACTCTTGCGGGCTTCCCCTATTTTCTCTCGGTCTTGTGACATTTCATGACTATCACGAGATAGTTCTAGACTTTCTACAATTTTCTCTTTGTTATTCTGAGGCAATCCTTCTCTGTATTGTGACACTCCTCCCCGAATTCTACAAACTTTCTCTTCGTTATGTGGAAATCGTTGAATTCAACAAATTTCTCTTCGTTGCACAACATGCTAATTTTATAATGTGATATCATCTTGTAACCACAAAATACTTCAACACATCTCGTGGTATATTTATAAAATCAGCATAACACTACAACACCCGCAATACACTATAAAACTCATGGGACACTACATAATAGTTTCCACTATTTTGTGGTATGCGAGATCAAAACCAAATCAACATTTTTATAAATGACACACACCTGAAAACATCAATGATAATATTTCTAACTCATGAGTTATTTATCAACATTCTTTTGACATCAATGACAATACTTCCAACAATCCCCCTTTGTCATTGATGGCAACCAACCATCTTGCAACACCTTCCATCTTGATCTATTGCTCCCCATAGCTTTAATTCTCCCCTTGATGTATTACTTCTCCTAACTTTAAATTCTCCCCCTTTGATATCAATGGCAAAGGAAAAACTCTGAGAACACTCTCCCCTAAAATTATGCTTCCTTTTAATGATCTCATCACCTAAGATACTAAATGTTACCCAAAAAGAATGCACCTCCATTTGTACTTTTTCTATCATCAATATAACTAGCCCAATCCACATCTCGTATATGCTTTTAAAGAAAAATCTTCACTTCTTTTATACCACAAACCATAATCCACCATACCTTTTAGATATTTGAATATTATTTTGACAACTTGTACATGAGTTTCTTTTGGAGCAGCTTGAAAACATGTTAACATGCCTACTACTTGCATCAAATCTAGTCCCGATGTAGTTACATATAATGAACCTTGAATCATTGATCTATAGAGATTCTGATTTTCTTCAAGAGATTCATCATCCTTACTCAACTTACAGCCTATGACCATGGGTGTACTTATTGGATTACAATCTTCCATTCTAAACTTCTTCAATCCCTCCTTAGTATACTTAGTTTGTGAAATGAACGAGCCTTTGTCATATTGAGAAATTTGTAATCCAAGGAAGAATGATAGCTCACCAAGCATGGGCATTTCAAATTATTTTTGTATTTCCTCACCAAACTCTTGACACATCTTATCACTACTTCCTCTAAAAATAATTTCATCAAGATAAAAACAATCAACTAATTCTCACCTTCATTTTTGATATAAAGGTTGTTGTCAATAATACCTTTCTTAAACCCTTGTTCTTGTAGATAATTGTCTAGTCTTGAATACCAGGCTTTGGGGGCTTGTTTTATCCCATAAAGAGATTTCTTCACTTGCAAACATAGTCCTTATCATCTGATAATATGAATCCTTTTGGTTGTTCAATGTAAACTTCTTCTTCCAAATTCCCATTCAAAAAGGCTGATTTGACATCCATTTGATAGACTTTAAAGTTTTTAAACAAAAAAATTCCAAAAACATTCTAATGGCCTCTAAATGTGCAATAGGAGAATTTTTTTCTTCAAAATCAACACCTTCAACTTATGCATAACCTTTACAAACTAACCTTGCTTTATTTCTTACTACTTGTCTCATATTCATTCAACTTGTTTATGAATACCCACTTGGTGCCAATCACATTTTTGTCCTTAGGTCTTGGGACAAGCTCCCAAGTCTCATTCTTCTCTATCTAATCAAGTTCTTCTTCCATAGCTCCAATCCAATGCTTATCTTCTCTTGCTTTAGTAAATGTTTTAGGTTCTATTTTGGACAACAAAGACATATTTGCATGCTCAGTTATATTTTCCAATCTTCTTCTAGTCTATACTCCAATGTTTTTATCACCTATGATTTGACTTTCTGAATGATTCTTTTGGACAAATCTGGATGGTTTTTTTGTATCCTTTTTTAACTTCTTCCTTCTCACTTTCATCCTATTTTTCTTCTTTGTTGATGGCTTCATCTGAATAATAAACTTCTTGTATCATGTTCTTTTTATATTTGATATCATCTACCTTCACATTTGCACTTTCCACAATCTTAAATGTTCTCATATTGTAACATCTATGTGCCTTGCTCATTGAAGAATAACCAAGGAAAATGCATTCATCAGATCTAGAACCAAACTTACCTAAGTCTTCAACATCTCTCTTGATATAGCATTTGCTTCCAAATACTCTAAAATGTTTGAAAATTATTGGTCTACCCTTCCATAGTTCATAGGGTGTCTTACTATTATTTATCTGATCTATCCTCTATTCAAAATGTAGACTGATGTATTAACGACCTCTCTTCATAATTTGTCTAATATATTGGATTCATTTAGCATGGTTCTAGCCATTTCTTGTAGAATTCTATTTATTATTTCAATAACTCCATTTTGATGTGGAGTTCTTGCAAGTGAATAATGTCTTTTTATTCCATGACACTCACAATATTCTATAAATTCATTTAAAGTGAATTCTCCCCCTCAATTAAATCTTAAACACTTGATTTTTAGATTGGTTTCATTCTCAACTAAGGCTTTGAATGCCTTAAAATTTCCAAATGCCTTAGAATTTTCTCTTTAAAATGTAACCCAAGTCATTCTAGAAAAATCATCAATAAATAAAATGAAATGCCTCTCACCTTGCATCCTTTGAGTTCTTGTGGGCCCACAGAGATCAATATGCACAAGTTCCAATAATATTGTGGTTGAGTACTCCTTTGTCTTGAATGAGGCTCTTGTCTGCTTGCCAAACTGACATTGTTTGCAAAGGGTATATCTGGTTTAATACTTTTTGGCATGTCTCTAAAAGATTGTTTGGAACTAATTTTTACTAGATTAGCAATGTTCATATGACCCATTCTTCTATTCCATAACTAGTTCTCATCTATTTGTCCCATGTAGCACTTTTCACCTTTAATCTTACTAAGAATGTAAATATTATTTGTTGTCCTACATGCATCAGCAACAACCTTCCTTGTACTTACCTTTTTGATTTCAAAACCTCCAACATAAAATGTTACTATGTATCCCATATCACTCATTTGACTCACACTCAAAATATTATGCTTTAGTCCTTCAACATGCAAGACATTTTCAGTTTTTGATTTACCATTGTTCAAGATAATGGTACCCTTACCTGAAATTCTTGCAGTGGCATTGTCTCCAAACTTTATAATACCTTCATTTACCTTTTTCAAAGTGAGAAACTGACATTTGTCTCCAGTCACATGGCTTGAGAAACCACTATCAATGTACCACTGATTTTCTTCATTCTGTGCATGAAATTTTATCTGAACAATCATGGATTTTTCTTTGTTTATTTCTTTCTCATGTTTCTCCTTCCAAAATTTTAATGACTCATCCTTCTGATTGTATTTGGTTTTCTCATTCTCAAATTGACTGGTAGATTCCATAAACCAACTTCTACAAACATGAGCTTTATGCCCAAATTTGTGGCACTTCTAACATTCAAGATTAAAATTCATCAAAAGTTCAAATGAGTTGTAGTTTATATTTGAGGGCACATATGAATTTACATTTTTCTTCCTATAAAAATCTTTACATGAGATCTACGAGTCTCCTACCCTATGACCAAACAGATTACATGAAAAATAATATCCATAAAAGGAATTTTGAAACTCTGGCCTTGTAATGTCACATTTGAGGAAATGATCTTATTGTTGTATCCTCATTTCCCTTTGGAGGAGTGTTATTATTTTGTGGAACATGACTTTCTTCCCTTCTACTACTTTCATTCGAAGTGCTTGTATATTGAGGGTCATGCACTTCTTTCTTCTTATTGTTCTCATTTCTAGTAGAAATTTTAAGAGCATGTGCATAGCTTTTTGCATTGTATGTATTTGTAATCTTTGTTGACTCTTCAAGATCTTCTTTCACAGTCTTATCATTGTATCCAAGACCTATTGTGATAAATATCAATCTCGATTGTTGATTATATCATTTAAGACTTCAAATCTCTTTTCAAACTTGAGACATTTGTTTAACTTGGTAGTTATTTTCTCAAGTTCCTTTCACAAAAGAAACAAAATCACATGAATGCTTATCACAATCTTATTCCTTGTAGTTAAGAAGTGTTCTTAAATCCCCATCCTTCTTCTTAATTTCTTCTAGTTGAATCTTTAGCTCAATGATGATATTATTAGATTCTTCAAGATCTTATGTTAGCTTTGATTTTATAACATAATACTCATTTTCAAGTTTTTAAAATTGTAGTTTTCGTTTCGATTTTTTTTTCTTAGACTCTTAAGCTCTTATAGGGTAGAAATGAGATCTCCTTTAAGATCCACTTCAACTTAAAATTCAATATATTTTTCATTTTCTGAATCTTTCTCACCTTTTCTTTCTTTGATTTCTAATTCCATGTGTAGTGATTCATCTTTATCACTAGCGGAAACACTTTCATCACTGTCTTTATACGAGCTATTTTCCTCCTTTGTATAGAGTTTTTTTCTTGCTTTCAAATTTTAATTGGTCATATCTCTTCTTGGACATATAATACTTGTTACTTTCCTTAAAGTTGTGATTTTCTTTATCATTACTATTTTTATTTTTGTATATGGGAATTTGTTGGCATAATGTCATATTTCAACACAATCAAAACATTTGAATGGTAACTTAATTTTGTATTTTCCAGACCCCTTTTTCAGTCTTATGACAAAATGAGTTTTTCTTCATCTGAATAATTTTGGGAGCAATCGTGTGGCTTGGGTTTCTTGATTTTAACCTTCTTTGATGCTTTGAATGTAGCCTCTCACTTTGATGATTTATCATTTTCAGTTCTCATCTCATATGTTGTGAGAATCCCATGCAACTCATCCATTGTTAGGATGCTTAAGTCCTTCAACTCTTCAATGGCAAATACTTTGGCATCAAATCTCAAAGGAAGAGATCTTAACATGTTTTACACAATAATTTCATCCTTAATTTCTTCTCTAAGTCCTTTAATAATCTTGACAACTCCATCAACAAGAAGAAGGTAGGCTGCAATGTTTTCATCATCCTTCATCTTCAAACTCTCAAATTAACCTCTATGTTAGGATTTTTCAGATTTCTTCACTTTATCCCAATTTTCCTTTGTTGAACTACAATGCATTAAATTTGATAAAAAATTCCTCACACAATCCTCTCTCATATTGCATTCATATCCTTTTCATTACTTTCAATTGCCTTCTTTCCAGCTTGATCAGTTAGAGGATTTTTGGAGTCATATATCCACTAACAACATATTTCCATATGTCAAAACCAAGAGCCATTAGATAGGTGCATATCCCAATACTCCAAAGTTCCATCAAACAATGGACATATGTTTGAGAAGGAACCTTCCTAACTCACTATGTTTGATTTTGACATCTACATTCTAGCGGCTAAGCTATTCAAAAGGAACCTACTTTGATACCAATTGTGGAACACTCACTTATAATAAGAGGGGAGTGAATCAATATTATCCATTTTTTACTAATTTAAACTTTAACATTCATAACAACAACAATTACATAAGGTATAATAGTTGTACAACACAATATTTATGTGGAAACCCTTTCGAGAGAAAACCACAGAGAATAGAATACTTGGAACTACTGTCCAAATCCAGGGATAAAATTATTTGTTTTACAAATGTTTGTAGGCACCAACCTAGTGGAGACACCAATCCCCAATTCCAAGCACCAAATTAGCTTGATTCTTGAGCAAAAAGTCACTGGAGACTCCAATCCCCAATGTCGAGGACAAACTCAACTTAATTTGTGATCACCAACTCACTGGAGACACCAACCCCCAATTATATGAGCCACCGACCTCAACAATGCAAAGATCCACCTATTGTAGTTGTTTCTTCAACCTAATGATGGTAGTTAGATTATTCTTCACTTCTTCATGTTGTTTCTATATACTCGTACATCACACTTTGCTTATGCATTGCTCGCTCTTCGTTCTTCTTGAACAACTTAGCATTCTGGTTTGATTGAGTTTTCTCTTCCTTCATGTTTATACCTTCTTTTGAAATATCTTCATTAACTTCTCCTTTCTTCTTCTCTTCCTTTCTCCCTCATTCATTTTTAAATATTCAACATTATCAATCCCATGATCATCACTTGAGTTTGCAATTGAATCAATTTATATACTATGTTCATCTCATGAAGAGATATGATTTTTCCCACAAGCCGGTGAGATAAAAATACTTATAAAAATTCAGCTCGGGTCGGCCTTTGTAGAATGAAATTTGAATATTTGTAATGATTCATTTCTCGGCTATACTCAAAATCTCACTTGATGGTATGCACATGGTTGTCCACATCCACCTTTCACTAATGAAGAATATGCAATGGGCATGTACAATCTACATTGCAATGGCTCTTTATATGATCAACCCCACACTATTGTTTACCAAGTATCTAATTCAATCCCAATTGGCTATGATCTTGACAATGATGATCTTCTAGATGATGTTACTTGATTTTTATACACATCATACACTTGGGGGCATCATGCTTACTTCCTCCCCCTCCTAGCATTATAGATTTTCTATCATTTCTACTTATACACTTTGTGCTTCATACTTCCTAAGAAATCCTACACATCTTGATACACTCTTGTGCTAAGGTTCACACTTGACTATTGAGGGTATACTACATTGATGAACCTCACACTCCACACATTTTACGCTCTACGCTTCATGATAAATATTTCTAGAATTCAATTTTCACATGATACTACTATATGACGCATTCTACTTCCATGGTTCATACTCGATTGTTGAGGGTCTTAATTTGAAATGAACCTCACCGCATTCACTCTTCACGCTTTGTGCTTCATGATCTATCTTTCTAGAGCACACTTTTAAACTATTTCCCCATGACGCACTCTTGTTCTATGGTTCATTCATGACTATCGAGGGGTCTTTTATAAATGAACCTCATCTCATACATACACATTTTTTGGGGGCACGCTACTCCTATCACATTCACACATTGCATTCCATTCCATTCCACTCATTCGCATGCATTGCACATACTCTTGCTTACTTTTACTTACATGTACACTTTATTTCCCATGTTAGATGAATACTTAGTATGTCAATATCTTTTCTATATACACATGCATGTTCACTTGGCCCTTAGTTTTGAATGTAGACTTCTAAAGATAATTACACATAACAATGATGCTTGGCATTGTACCTCTTACTAATCCCACCAAGGATCCCGGGCGTCTACAGTTCCTACTCCTACACATCACATGTGCTAGTGTTTCATTATTTACCACTTCCTATTCTTATTAGCTTGTTATTGTATATCGAACATACATGCTTTGACATACTTTTTATCTTTCTAACATGCTAACGGGTGCTTCATGTGTAGCATTTGCCTTACAGAACTATTTTCCACCATGGTTATCTGATTACATTTTGCTTGACATTGTTTTCCATTATATGCTATTATTTGTGGGCTATGCCCTTTGTCTTGTATGCACACCATATGTTTTTCGTAGCTTTGGCCATGATTGTCTTGTGACATTGTGAGTGATGTCCCGTGTTTGAAACCCACTTTTGTGGTCCATCTTATATGCACACTTATGTGTTACACTTTTTTCTATTACATGCTAACTAATTTTATACTAACACAAGAATCTAGTCACTTTGTTTGCAGGTGCCTTGGTTTCTACCATGCACATTCCCTCCCCTTGCAGAGACACGGTTTCGATCAACCTCAGGTCCTCCCTTTGGCCCTTTGGGCCACATTCTCCTAAGAACGTCACATGCACCCCAAATGAAAGGAGTATACATTGATTGAATCAGTCGCCCCATAAAACAACTTAGAGCTACGGTATAGATATAAATAATATAGAATTAGCACAAGCTACAGATTCTGAAAAAAATGATCCAGAATCTAACTTGGGTCCTCAGTTCAGCACATACTCTAGCACCTCGTCTCTGACACTAGTTCACTAGTTCTTGGGCACTCCCGACCTCCCCTAGATGGTTGTGTCACGGGGTAGATACAACTACTTTCTCATATCACCACAATTTATAGCAGTTCACGATCGGTTTTCACAATACATGCATAGTCATCCAACAAGTAGAATGCATTCTATCTCCATTTTTACTCGAAACTAATACGGTATAACTCAGAAAAAAATTAGGATCACACCATATGTAGTGGTGTATAATCGGAAGTAGTCATGGAAGGAGAGTAACACTAGACCTCTCTCCCAACACTCTTTTGTCATGGCGTGAGATCACCCAAAAAAACTTGCACTTGGCGTGGGATCACTTGCAAAAAAACTTGCACTCGTGAGATCACCCAAAAACTCACTTTTGGGATGAGATCACCCAAAATACTTTCTCTACACAACATTTTCAAGACATCTTTCTATCATTTTACACTCATGATCATCAAGTGCACACTTTCGTTTTTTACCTTTTCACATTTACATGTTTTTACATACTTTTACAAGAGTTTTCATAATACATGACTTTGATTACTCTTTCACTCTTCTTTTTCAGGTTCGTCCTTAATACGCAATAAGAAGCAGTCCTACATCAAGTAACAACAAGCTACAACAACAAGTACAACATGATACAACACAATACACTTCACCCCTAGGGTCACTTCCTCTTTCTTAGCTTTCACGCTTCATTTTTATCACTTCACGCTTTCACTTGTCTCTTCGGCATGCTATCGCCATCACATTCTACATGGTTATCAAATGCACATATCTTATCTACTTTAGATTATCGAGTATTAACTCATTAGCATAAAGTGGGGAGAAATGTATACATAAAATCATGCACTTGGGTACATTTCTAGGTCCTAAAAGTATAATTGCATTCGTATGATTCTTAAGCAAGAAAACTAGTAATTGATGGCTAGCTTTGGCCTCTTTGTTTTATTTCTTGTCTTCTTTCTAGTCTTTTACACCCTACAGCCTAGTTAGAGCTTTACTTTTTAATCTTTTTGACTTTAGACACCACCACCCAGCCTAGGACGCCAACGCCTGTGCACCCTCATCCCCTCTGGCGCCCTTGACCCTTCTCTATCTTACTCACTTCTTTTGGGTCTCTTTTATCTTTTGGGAAATTATTTTCTTATGGGTCAGTCTTCCAGTGTCAATTACGAAATTCAACCAAATGAATCATATAAATACAAAGCTATGTGACCAAAATAAAGGACCAAGCTTAAGCATCTATTATAATCACCTTGAAACTTGCATCCAAAGGCGTCTAAGAGCACTAAAGGCATCCATCTAGCATTTATTCAAGGGGCAAGGGACTGAATATTTTGCATACACTTTATAGGAAGGGGAAGTTCATTATTTCATCCTCACATTTATTTATATTGGTATATCTAGCTATCAGTGCGTTATCAAGTGCACTTACACAAAGGCTTCCCATGGCATGATTCTTTCACACACACACACACACACACACAGAATTACATGGATTACATGAGATGTATGTGCAACACTTGTCTAGGCTCACTCTATTGGGTGACCGTCTGTCGGTCAATCGACTCCCCATATTGCACCTTTATTTTTTGGATTTGATTTGGTATTGTGGGGTTCGCAGGTGAACATTTGTTTTGTAGGTTACAGACACACTCAATGATCATATTACAACATACAAGCGATCAACAGTGACACACTTGTGTGACACAAAAAATCATATTCGACCACTTTCGCAATTACAGTGCCTGTGAAGTAGACTCGGTGCCTAGCACCCCCGATCCAGTCTAGGCGCCCTGTCTAGCCTTATCTAACATCTCTCAGTATTTTACAAAGGCACAGATTGCGATGGTCTCCCTTCCTATTCATTAGTTTTCCAGTCCCGGATCAGTTCTAGGATCACGTGTAAATCAGCTAAGTTCTTTCCTCTCTCTCTTACACTTAGGGTTTCATATTTTATTAGCTTATTGCTTATGTCAAATCTATATTCTAGCATTTATTTATCATATGTGACTCTGCAATTAGGGTTTAGCATAAAAATCTATTTTAGTTAAATCAATTCCCAAGTAAGAAATTTTTTGGTGGATGAGGACTTGGGAATTAATGTTGTTTCTCTCTCTCATAAAAAACCTTGGATTTTATGTTAATGACCTTAAGCATACCCAACTAACTTGACGTGGATTTGAAAAAATCCATCAAAAGCCACTTAGTTTTATTTGGATCCCTATTATTGTTAGCCCCAAGACCATCCGCATCAAGCTCATGGTTTATGATAAACCTTATTTTACAATATTTTACTCGATAAACCTTAGACAACATCGCATGCATGCAAGAACATCGTCTAAATATCAATGCCTTAAATTCGTCCATAACAACCAACAAAATAAGCATGATGTTGACACTAATCCTTTGGATATACCTACCCCTTTCACCGATAAGCCCTTCCATGTTCTTACTACTCCTACGGTGTATAGTGTTCCATATCCTCGCTTATATTACTACATACTTGAGCTTGATGTCACTCTTCCCAAATCGATGATGATGATCCTAATGAGCTACAAAACATGGTTGACAAGAATTGGCTACCACAATCCATCACTGATTGGCTTCCTCCAATTCTTCTACCCCATGACTAGTTTCCTTTCGTATTAGAATATGTGAATTCTCTTTTTAATTATATTGAACCCTCCTTAAACCTTAAGGATGGTCTCTTCAAATGTAATGAATTCAAGATATTGCCAAAATATTCCAAGATCATCCACCTCTCTCTCCCCGATCTTTCAACAAGTTAGGCATATCTCGCCAAAAAGCCTTCTTTCAACAATATTACCCCTAGTGACACTAACATGCTTACAAGCACCATTATTTCCCTATGACGATAACTACAAAGATGTCACAAACACGGTCTAGACACCTCGGTGTACTTTAATATCAAAAT
The DNA here is from genome assembly GCA_018340775.1 of Taxus wallichiana var. yunnanensis. Taxonomy (NCBI): domain Eukaryota; kingdom Viridiplantae; phylum Streptophyta; class Pinopsida; order Cupressales; family Taxaceae; genus Taxus; species Taxus wallichiana. Next base: position 695,886,179 of record CM031235.1, on the reverse strand, counting down.
ATCTTGCTCGAATGCACACCTTTAACCACACAACCAACATGCTTACCACTTCATTTGGGGCATCTTAATATGTCACTTTTTCACTACACCAAATTTTTGGCCACCCCATGATGCCCGCCTTCCCTTCAAATCAAAATTCCAATTCCAATAAATCTTCAAAGAATAACAACACTTATTTCTCAAGCATTCATCAAATTAACTACTTCATCATCTTGTTATTATTCTATACTTTCATCTCGCATAGGTCTCTACAACCATTATATCCTATCATGGATACTTTGGTAATCTATTTATCTTTACCTATTGGCTCACTATATCCACAACATTGTTTCTCGTTATCCCATTTTATCTCGATTTATCATACTTACAACATCTACCCATTGTTTTTGTGCGCTCTTTAGCATTGTTATACCGCCCTAGGATATCACCTTCAATTCTCACTATATTCCTTCCTTCCCATGACCTCCTAGGCTAGGTGATTTATGTCTTATTTTACTAATTATATTCTAGTGTTTCTTTTTAACCTTCCTTCTTTAGGGTTCCAAGTAGTAATTTTTCCACCACACGTAAGTCGAGCGACACTTGAAGGTAAGTATGAGGTAGGTATATTTCAATTGGTAAATATTATTATTTTCTTTCCTACACTTACATTACTACTTCATTTTTAGCATTACTTTCAATTTTAGACATTACATTTGTATGTTTTGGAAGACCATCTCGTGTTTCACTATTGTGACACGCGAGGAACTTTGTTGGGGCATATATATACACCTCATTTTTTTATTCTTGCTAAAAATTTCTCTTGTGTGGAGGTTGTTGATGCATTATCCTCTTGAGTAGGTGCCTCAATGGAGCCTCCTAGGATTAGGATGTGATCATACTTGGTCACGTAGGCTAGACCGCATCAATTGAGGGATATCACTTTGTTGTCCTTTATACCATAGTTACCCTATCCTTGTTTTGTTTCCTCTCTTATTCACATGTTTTCATCATTGTGTTCACTATGTTTCACACTTGTTATTCATTTGTGGTATTTTCAATACCCTCCAATGATATTTTGGCTTCCATTCCCCACTGTCTTGTACCCTTTGACCTTAGGTTTCCCCCAAGGATGATGCATTCGCCCATGGGAAATTTTGTCGGGTTTTATTTTTCCCATGGCCAACGCCATCACTCATGAGAGATCGTGTCGGATATATATACCCCACTCTTGTCATTTTAGTATCATTCATTCATCATTCAAAACACTTGTACTTTTCTTATACATTAAACATTTACGCACATATTCACATCTAGTTAGACTTGAGGTTTTGGAGCTTATCCCTTTGCATTTGGGTCACCATAGTGAGTTAGGACTAGAGGTCTTCTTCTTGAGCTTTCCCTTCTCCACCCATAACAATTCTCTCTGGTGTTATCTTTGGGGGAATCAATGCATCATGTTCATTGTTGCATGGATAGTAGATCATTCATTGTTATAGATTAGGGTAGATGTATGTTTGCTTTAATCTATTGTTTTGTCTTATTTTGTTATTCCCCTCAATTCTATCCATCTCTTGACCAACATTTATTTTGAATCCCATGAGTATACTTCTTCTCCTTATCTTAGTTATAGGCCTCGAAAACCTATAGCTATCTTATGGTTAGGGATACTATCCCTAAATTTACGACACTTGTGCTCCTTGAGCATATTTGGTATCCACATCTTATGTGTGGGCCTAGATTTGATCCCTAATATTTGAGAACACTAGCGGGATCCATCTTAGCTCGACATACAATCCATGGGAGTGGGATTTAAAAAACTTAAGGGCGACTAGTAAACTTTGCAACAACCTTCGACCTCATTCTCTTGTTGGAAGAAAGAAGAGTGACTAGAAATCTCTACGACACTCTTCCATTTGTTGGGTTCTTGGGACTAAGTCCTTAGAACCTTCTTTGGGCATTGAGTTTAACGAAACTCGACTCCTTGACATGGCTCGAATTTCCTTCGCACTATTGGGGACTGATCACCCCCAATCCTTCGATAACAACTACAAATTAAGAAATCTCCCATCACACGAGATATTGGAAGCTCCTCCTTTAACAAAGCTAGCAGTGTATTTCCTTCATGTTTTTGCCTTCTCTCGCTTATTACTAATCACAAATTCCAAATGTTCATATCAAAAATACATGTTTCTCAATAGAGTTAAAATTGATTTCTATTTATGGACATTGACTACACTCTATTTTGCAAGTTTCATCATAGAGTGTGCCAACACTAATGTAAGAGCTTGCATGATGTTGAGCGAAGACAAAGTGTGTTTCCACACTCATGTAACTTTTCCTTTAAATGTAATTGCATTTCATACTTAAAGTGGGGCAAATGTCGACACATAATTTTGGCAATTTATCTTGTGGGAATGACAGCTTTGACTTCATTCTACACCGACTTGTGCACACATCCTAATCATAGGTGTCCTATTCTCGTTCTATTACATGACTTGCTTTATTGCACACTCTACTCAATCGTCAATATACCCAATTACATTAATTTAAAGCATAACACAACTCCCAAGCATCTCACCCAAAATTATATATTAATTGCATGAATTGTCTATCCAAACCATACAAGCCAAGGCTAAGTCGTATTGTAGAGCTTGGACCGACTAGTACGACTGTCTTTTCACATCTAACAACTCTTTTTTTAATTTGATATCTTTTTTGGGGTCATTTCATATCCCCTACATTAGCTTTAGTCTGATTTAATAATTATAAACACATATAAGCAAGTCTAATCCACCATTTGAACTCACTTGCCACTTTGAAGAGACACCCTTGCACATACACTTCCAAAGTACTCTCAAGCTCTCCTCTCTCCATCTATGGTTGCAACACATCCTTAGGAACGACCCATACATCGGGTTTGAAACACTCAACCACATCAAAGAGTTTAGCTTTTGTATCCACGAGTCAAGCCATAGTTAAGGTCAAGCCAAAGTTGCACATTGTTAAAAATTTAAAATGTCAAGATCATTCATTCTAGGTCTACATACGTAGCATTGTATACACAATCACAACGGGTACATCTCAATCTATCTATAGCTACGTTTGTCATCTTTGGGTCAAGAGACTTAAGGGCGCATTAAGGTGTTGCCTTAGATTTGCATTCACACTTGCACCAACACTAGGAGGACTACATGAAGTTTACTCCCACTCGAGGGGATGTATTGCAACATCTAGATTAGTTCAAATTGAAGAATTGACCATCGTGGCCGGGCCAAAGTCACCACATAGATTTCTAATTTTGTCATTTAACGGTTACATAAAATTTGTTGCGTATATAGGATTTTCTACTTATTGTAGATCATTACAAAGAGTGTCGCATATATGTAAATCCTAATTCTTGACTATGAAGCATATTTGCATACCACAAGCAAGAACCCTAATATGCGAGAACTTTAGCACACGTGAGTCCACAACCGTACAAAAGTGGACCAAACCATAAAGTACAACTTCGTCATTATTCATATGGCTTTGTTCTAGCCTATCCTCCAAATTGAATTCTTGAAACGAAACGTCTTCAAACCTCCCACAATCTGCACAACCCATCTACGCATCAAGATTACCTTATGCACTTCTATATCAACTAAGTGCACTCCTTCTTGTCATTTAAGCAATTGTTTTTTATTGTTTATATTGTTTATTGCTTGGAGTTATATTCTAATTTACACATAATTGTCAAATTAATAAATCCAAATATACATGTTACCAACTTCTTTTTAATCAAATCCAATTTTTGATAAATCGTCATAAATATATTTAAAATCTCTTTCTTGGTAGACTAAATAGTATACACATACATGTGAGTCTCACACTAGAACTTGGTTAGACCATGAATTTTATTTGTACGAATCGAGTAATAGCCAACTAATTTTAAGATTTCACATAATAATTGTGAGCATGTTTAATACACGTTTGCGGGTTTACAAATAATAATAATAATAATATATAATATTTTTGTGTGTGATGTCTCATCCACACATTTCTTGCTAAATAACTTCTACTAGCCTTACCTCCCAGTAGTGAGAAAACAAACAAATATTCCTTCCCGATGAGGAAGGATAGATGTACAAGTAAGCATTGTTGGATTAAGGCCTAGGCAATTCCCTGGGCAATAACCTTGGGCACCAATTTTTTCAAGGTTTTCTTGGATAATGAATCGGTTCACATTGTACTATTTGCCTTTTCAAAGTAAATATTTTTGCATATTTTCTTTTACCATATTTCAACTACACAAGATCTCACGGGTAAAATTAGAGACAAAATAATGCTTTCATCATTTGCCAACATTAGAGAATTCACTCAAACACCAAAACGAGTCGACATATCTAGGGGACAAAATGGCCATGTAAGCTAAAGAAATGTGAACTACTTGTGCTATTGTAAGATTGGAAAAGGGTAAAAGTGGGGGTTTTGAAAGGACCCGCATCCTTATACAAAAAGCCCTTTAGGTAGAATAAAGCAATGAAGCGTGACAGAAAAGAAGCCAACAGGCAACAAAGGACAAAGGCCACAAAGGCACAAACAAGAAGAACAAGAAACGAGAAGAGAGTAAACAAAAAGGCAACAACACCCATGACTGCGACAACAAACATATTACACTAGAGGATCCCGAACATGGGATCGTAATCTCATTTTAGGGAGAGAAATTCCTTTCTTTTTCTATTAATGACTGTCCAACCATCACTCCTATTAGGATCCGCATTTTCATCTGGATGTGTTGGAAGCCGAATATCGAGGATTCCATATTTCCAACATTTGACTCCTCCATCAAAAATATATAATTAGAACAAGCGAGACTTGCTACCGAAGGAAGTGTCAACCCGATCCACCATATACCCGACCCAACCAATTCCACTACATGGGGAAACGTAAGTCTCAACTGATGGTTGAATCTTCTTATCATCTAAATCTTAGTCTTCACGAACCTCTGTCGAATCTTCAGAAGAGGACTCGGTTCATCCCCAACAACCAACAGGTTGGGTTGGGAATCCTTCCACCAAGAAACTTTTTCCTTTAACTTTTGTTTTACTTTCGGCATTTTGAAGCAAGATGCCCTAGGGCAAAACATTTCCTACATTTGAAGGGCAAGCCTTCATAGTCAAGAGGTTGTGACCAAATCCTATCCAAAACTTTGAGATCAATAGAAGTAGGTAGATCAAGAGAGGTATCCAGATCCACTAAGATTCGAGCATAGGTAGTGTGAGTGTAGAGTTCTGTTTTGGAATCAATGGATAAAAACTTGCCCAAAGCATTGCCAATAGCAATCAAACATTCCTCCCCCCAAAACTACAATGGGAGATGAGGTAAACAAACCCAGACAGGTTTAACGTTGAATGCAACGGTGAGAGGATTGAAGGTCGAAAACCACGGTTTCATCAAATGATGTTTCTATAGTTCCCAAAGTTTTGAGAGGATAGAATCCCTATCTTCAAGAACTAAAAGCCACAATAAAAACCCCCTTGCACAAGGGTAAATGTCTATCATGCCTAACAAGAGAGGACCCCGGTTCAAGAAATCCACAAGTGAAGAAGCAACAGTCAGTGTCGAGGCCACTTTGAAGCGGTAGATCAACCCCTAGGTGCAGAAAAAATTTCAACCTCTAACGTCAATTCCCACGAAACCGAGGGAGAGGATTTGGTAGCGAAGAGAGGTTTAGAAGACGAAGAAGCAAAAGTTGTAGCATAGGAGCACTTCACAAAGGTTGCTTGTAGGGTAAGAGAATCCACACCCACCTTCCCGTCTAGAATAGCCGAAGGGTACACAACCCCACCGATGCCAAAAGCAACTCGCCAAGGACCCGAGAATCCTGTGCAATCTAAGGGCCCAAGTCACCACCAACAAAAGAAGGATTGCCATCACCGTTAGATGCAAGAGACGAGCAAAGATTTCACAAAGAGTTGCTACTATTAGGGTTCGCGAGAGAGGGCCATCAAAAAAATAATAATGTATTACTATGTTTTATTATTGATAGGATAATGGTTGTAGAAAGGGTTTGGTAAACCATGGTGAGAGTCGAACCAGAGACATAAAACCGAGATCATAAGCCTAACACTACGCCTCACAACACACCTTCATCACCGCCTCAATTATCCTCCACCCTTGTGCTATTGCTATTGTAAGAAGTAATTATTGTTAGGGTTGAAATTTTATTTTATCAAGGAAGACATTCTATCTAGTATTTTGAAGCAAATTATAACTAGCAGTGGTAAAAGTGTCTTTATTATTTAGTCTAGAAATTCTATTTTATCAAAAAGAAGACATTCTATCTAGTATTTTGAAGCAAATTATAAATGGTAGTGACAAGAGTGTCTTTATCATTTAGTCTAGAAATTCTATTTTTTCAAAGAAGACATTCAATCTAGTATTTTGAAGCAAGTTATAAATGGTAGTGACAAGAGTGTCTTTATCATTCAATCTAGAATCATGGTAAGGTTTCAATTTTTGAGACAAGCCTATCATGTCTAGTGCATTATTTTCCCAAGGCTTCTTCTTTATTACTCTCCCCAACTCGAGGAAGGGTGATATATAGCAAGAGTCTTATCTAAACTTGGGAACAACAATTAAGCTAATAATAAAACATGCAATGTCCATCATTACAACCAATAGGGATGGCCCACCCTTTCTCAAAAAGATAGAAGCCCGCTTGCTAAAAGTTAATAACAATCATTTGTTTATTTCATACAAAAAAGTCAATGAAAAAACAATTTTCCATTTAACATTTTCGTAAAAGACGAAGAATTCAATTATAAGGTAGACTTACTTGTGACCCTACAAATAGATCATTCCTGTATATATTATGAATAAACAATATATCTATTTTGTTTAAGAAAATAAGATTAAACAAAACTAAATACTTCTATGAAACAAACATTTAACTACTTTGTTTAAGAAGATAAGATTACACAAAACTAAATACTATTATGAAACAACATTAACTACTTTGTTTGAAAAGATGAAATTAAACAATACAGCAACATAACTATTTTATTTGAATAAATTCAAACAATTTACAAAATGTATAATAAAAATCCAAGACGTAATAAATATTCCAATCTCATAAGACTAATAGGACAACCCTATAAATAAATAGACATTATTAAAATCTATCTTTCAATATTTGATATAATAGGCCTGCAACAAGTTCGAAGAAAGTCAAGCGAGTAGGACCCGCTCGAGTTTGGTCACGTTGGTTGTGACTTGTGAGGTTCTTTATAAGTTAAAGCCTAACTTATAGCATTATCTTTCCACACGTTTTATTTTAAGCTATTTGACCCACTATTATTGTCTCTCTCGCTATCCGGAGTCGGCCCGGACCCACGAACAAATTATTACCGCCATGCTGTCGATATTTAGGAGGTTTGTTGATTAAGATTAATGATATGTATACTTGCTTAGAGAGACACGTTAACTGTAATATATATAACTTGGATTTGAGGTTTCAGCCTTGTCTTTCCTGTAAACCACCATCGATAAAGCCACGCGTGACACTGACAGGGACCGATCTTTTCACATTCGCATAACATACAACAAAATAAACCTTTCCCAAAGAAAATGGCATGCAAAATTGAATATCATGTCTGGGAAGAGAGAAGTTTCACATTCATCTCGAGGAAGAAGGTTACCAACTCTAACCAACTATATGTTGACGTCTCTATCCAACTATCTTTAAACTCACTCATATGGTCCACACATTATTCTATCCCCTTACAAAGCAACTTGACATGATGGCGACGTAGATTTTTTATTTCAATCAAATATCTTAGAATTGATATTTAAGAATGGAACAGCATTTAAAAATATACAAACTTCCATTATCAACACTGTAACCATAAAATAAGGCCCCAAATATGGCCATGCAATCTAGTTGTTCATTTTCAACAGCTTCTTGAAATGCATGTTCTACAACTTTTACAATCCAATTTGCACCTGTTTATGATTTTATTGATGGAATCAGGTTTCTGATATCACATCTTGTAAAAACAACCATACAAATGTACATTGGTTGGGAAGACCCGCCTTACATTAACACCCCATGAAGTGTGCCAGGTGCCATAGCTTCTATAATATCTTAAAAAAAATATTTACAAAACAAATACATTACTTCCTTCTATATCATGTAGTTTTGCCAGCCCAAATGTCGCCTTCGTCAGTTTACATCACCAAACTGAAACTGCACACTTCTCATCATGAGCACCTGTCCCACAAATCATGAAATTAGTTTGCAGATTACTCTAAACAGATTTTGTAGTTACGTTTAACTTAATATCTATTACCACACAATATAGGAGGGTATGTGAAGGATATGTGCCTTCTATACAGCTCTATCAGAACAATCAAACCAAAAATAAAACCGAAATTTTTCATTGAATGCCGCCCAGGTTACAATGGCATTCTGACCAAATAAATAAAGAGTGCACAACATGTACCAGATGATGAGGCAGGCAATAAAGAATCTAGGGGAAAAATCAATCAAAACCAATGAAAGAACAACTAACCTTAATAGCGAAGCAACATTGCCTGTAAATTTCAGTCCCCTTGAGTGAGGGTGCTTGAGAAAGCCAACTAAAAATCAATTCATTTCATCCATGCTTGTTTAAGTTGCAAGTCACACAGATATGATCAGCACTGCACAGTGAACCGTCTATCTGCACTTGTAGGGGCCTGCCACAATCATACAATGTTTATTAGTTTAGTGCCGTAAACTGAAAACGTTGAAAACCACATATTCCATAAAATATGATCTAAGATATGGACCCAAGTCATATTTCTCCATTATTTTAGATGGCTTGCGAAAGTATTCTACATGCTAGAGTAACCATGAAGGTCCTCCGAAATTCCTGGCCACTTTAAAAAAAAAAGTTAGTAAAACTGAAACATAAGACTGTAAAGGAGGGGAAAAACATGAAAAACAGGGCAGTTTTGAAACTGTTCAATTTGTTAAAATTGGATTCATGTCTGGATACAAAATGTCACTCATTCCATAACAACTTGTGCCAAGGAAAAGACATTTCACAAATGCATCAGATTATATTTAAAATCTAAATGCATCAGATTAGTAGAAATCAGATAGCAAACATTGAAGACAGATACAATAGTACGCTAGTTAAACTAGATCTAGATCTGTGAGACACTTTCAAGATTTCTGGTAATGCTGAAAATGCAAGAATATAAGGCGACGAACTTGGATACTAGCAGGTAAAATTCTAATTAAGAGAAAATGTTCCTGAATGGGTATACTGAAAAATAGTTACAAAATTCCTCTTTGCATACATCTTGCACAGAAAGAGGAAACTGTTTTAACTGGTTATCAGAAAGTCTCAGTTGCCATCATCTAAAAGAAACTTTCCCTATCCCTATCATCTAAAAGATCCTTTCAGGGCATTTTGTTCTGCACCATTTAAAGAGATGATCCAAGCAAACAGCCCAGAAATCATTCCCAAATTTTAAATCAGTTAATATCCATGCCATCTCCGGCAGGGCTGCAAATTGGTGGAACAAAAGAAAATGAGCACTCAAACGGCGAAGGATGCATCATCGCATCCAGTCTTCTTCGTTTGGGAGCACAGGGTTGGGCAGAGTCTGCATCAACCCTCCTCCGCACAACCCCTCTGACGGCCTGCTGCTCTGCTGGTGTTAGAGGGAACACCTGGCCACTCACTCTATATAAACAACTGTGGTTATTATAAACAATTATATAATTGCAATTTTTATCACAAATGTGTTTTCTTTCTGTTAATTTACAGTGATAAATGTTTTCCCAAATATGCTCAATACTACATCTTTTATCACATTTATGAGTTAGCATGTCTTCTTCATGATTTAGGAGGCTCGACAAATACACTACACTTGTTGTCTCTTCACTCATGGCCGATTTAAAATCCATGTCTTCCGCTTCTCGAATATGACAAGCCTCTTTTTCTGCAGGTCAACAAGTCAAAACGTGTCAAAAGCTACATCGTTTCTGGTTTCAAAAACTGCAGCAATGTCTCTTTTTCTGATATATTATTGTCTGTTTGTAACTAAAAAAACAGTTTCTCCTCAACAATACCAAAAGCCACTACTCTGTCAAATAACCAGTTCCCCTAAAGTTAAAATAAAAGGAGGTCACACCAAAAATAACTCAAGAAAAACAAGATATATCACCAAAAAGGGGAATTTGCCCGCTTTTAACCCTACCAGAGCATTTACAGCCACACTCCAAAAGAGCGTTGAATTAAAAGTCACTGGTCTCAAACCAGTGGCGGACTACTGTAAAGCAACAAAAAATATAACGGCAGAAACGCCTAATCATGGTAAATATTTTCTTAAAAGGAAAAAATGACGATTGTGAACCCCAAAAAATAGTCAAAACCTATCGAGTTTTACAACCGACTCGCTTCACTCACAAGATTTTCAGAAGATTTTGACAAGAGTCGGCCTCTTATAACAGTTTCAGGCCATCTGTATAAGCTTAATCCCTTTCCTTAAGCTTAATACCTTTAAAATAAAGGTTATGAGCCATTTTAAAAGATATACGCCTACAAAATTATCCGCATTTCCTCTCAAAAAGCCCTTCCGAGAGCAAAAAACCCACAGTTTTACATCCACGTGGTAAAACATAAAAGCTATCAACAATTTATTGCATCGTTACCGAATGTTATACATCAGATCAGTCCCTTTTACCATTTAAACTCAAAAGTAAAAAACTTCCGGCGAGAAATACAAGTATTTGCTAGCCTAAAACCCTAGAAGAGGATTTCGAGTACTGGTATTTATAAATTACGGCTTGATGTCGTAAACTAAAAAAATGTAACGGCAAAAAATAAAATGCTCAATCACTGTTCATATTTCATCCAAGAAAAAATAAAAAAGCTTGTCACTGTTTTCTCCCCAAAAAAATGTCAAAAATTGTCAGTTTCTACAATCCGGAGGCAAAAAAAGTTCAGAAATAAGGTTTGCAACGTTCCTTTGCAGCCTAATCGCTTTATTTTGAAATGTGTAGCCATTTTCACCGGCGAAAACGATAGAGCTTAAAGCTTCACAGCATTTTCTCTCAAACAAATTTCCGACCACAAAAATCTAACCCCCGACAGTTAAGCTACACAGTAGACGATAGGACCTATAATCCACTGCTGAAACGAAATAAATATAAAGAAAAGATGTAGTTACTCACGTAGGTCGGAACCGCCAGTCTCAGCGAAAGAAAAAACTGCAGGAGAAAGCCGAATCTGCACTGCAGCGTAACAACCCTGCTCAAATCAAATGCTTAAACACGGTATCCCTCGCAGGTTTATATAGAATTCGTGGCCTGGGTTGATGAAATGAAATTACGCCAAATGAAATTACATTGAGTTTCGGAGAGTCGCTCGGTCAAACATAATAAAAAACAATGTATTATCCTCTTTAATATATATTATCCTCTTTATTGAAAATTCATGTATTCGTTGCACCAAAGGTAAAAGTAGAGCACATGATTATCGAAGATTAAACTTAATTTCAAATGTAAACCCTACAAATATCTCGAGACTGAGTATGCATGTGGTCCGTGCTGTCCTCGAATGATTTCATCTTCAAGAGGGGTTATTTAAAATATGTAGGAAATTAAATGATTTCTTTTTTAGGTCAAAAAGGTTGTCTTAGACTTCTTTATAAGTTGATTGAAACTCTATATTTATTACCGTATCATGAAGTTGTGGAACAAAAAGTAGTACGGTTTCAAAGATGGGTCAAGTGGATAGGAGAATATCACTATGAATATAACATTTGTACCTAAGGTTTAATGCTTATGTTAATAGTAAAATAGGAGGATTTTTTGAGTGTTTATGCAATTCCAAGATGTAGTAAAGTGACATATCTAATCTTAGGTATTCCTAAGGAGTAATTTTAGAGGATGTTGAGAGGGTCGCTTCCATTACGGCCTTGCTCCTATTGGCATAAGGATCGTGATATATTGAGGTTTATATGTTACCACGCCTAAGGCCAATTAACAATGTGGGATTTTTTTTTAATTGAATGCGATTTGTAGAGTCGTAGAACCATACCCATCATATACACATTATCAATGGCAATGATGATGTATAGGCGTCGAAGTGGGTCTTTGAGTGTTATATCTAGTTAGTGTTAAATAGTGGTCAAAAACTTGACGAAGCTCCCACTCTCGGTTTTTTATTTTGAGTAGTCATGAGTCACCTCTAAATGAGGTGTTTGCATCCGAGAACAACCCTCACCCATAGGCGTTTGATTCAAAAGCCCACATCACAAGTCTAATAAGAGGCCAAAAGGAAAATCATGTTCATTTCAAACATGTGAGCTCCTCACTTAACTCGTGCACTAAATTTCCATACAAGCAAAATCATTATGCAAAGCATGAAAAATTTTAAACGTGCATCATATTTATATTCTACAAAACGTGAATTTCTAGTAGAGCTACAAAATTTCCCAATGCCGAAAAAATCTAGTGTCTAAAAAAATTTTGGGATGACTTGAAAAGGTTTCTCCCTTAAATATCAAAATATGGAAAAAGTTGTCCACTACAAAGTTCCAAATCAAAACACCAATTAGTTAAATAACATCTAAAGTGCCTCCTTTATACCCGATTCTTTTCCCATCATATCTAATTTTATAGTATGTCAAGAGTATAAGGGGATAGATAATCATTCATCGTGTTCTCTTCTAGATAGCAAAATATATGATTGACATTTTAATGACAGAGTTAAGAGTTTCCTCGAGATAGCTTCCACAACCAAAAACATCAATCGTGCACACATAATGATGACTTGTAAGCATGATGAGGTAAGAGTTGATCATGTTATTGAAGTACTTACAACCCTCATCCACTAAACTTGTATGGTTGTATGCTAGTAAAACACGATGAAAATTTACATGGTTAGGGCACCATCTAGAGTGCTCTATTTGTTCAAAGAGTTTGAGAACATCCTTGCAAAAGTCATATTGTGTGTAATTGTAATCCACGGGTCTACATTTTTGGGCATTTTGTCAAACAATTGTTGTGCCTTGTGTATACTTCCACATTTTGCATACATATTGTTGGTGAAATAATTTTTCGCGAGCATATTATTGGTTTTCACCAACGGTCATGGGGTTTGGCCCCTCCTTGGTATGGACAGGCTCTCATTATTGAATGCAATGACTAAATAAACTTATGGGGTGGTCGTTAGGCTAAGGATCACACAGGAATACTCCACTTAACATATGGCAAACTATTTGTATGATGTACAAAGGAGGAACTAGTTTGGAGAGATGTGAAGGGGAACATGAGAAATAGGGAGAAGGGGGTTAATGTTGTGAGAAATAGGTACAAGGGTGAATGTGTAAGAATGGAAAGACTAATAAATTGAGACTCAAAGTTTTATGAATTCATTAATCAAAGACATAAAGTTCTTTCTTAGTTATACAAGATCACAGATTCTTACAAAGTTGATAAGTAGAGAGGATGGAAGAACATAGACATGACCGTAGAAGAATGTACCTTTATTGTTTAGTGAAATCTAACAACAATCAACAATCAAATTGCAACCCTTTGGAATGGAGAATTCAAATAACCCATTAAAATCCTTAGCCCTTGGTCATATGGTATGGTCGTATAAGGGCTTAAAGCTTGTGATTACTACTAGTATGTGCTTATCTCCAGCCCCATTTCATTTTATTTGTGTGGCGAAGGCAAAAGCATTTTATCCTGTGTTAGTGGCAACTAAAATAAATAGTAGAGCATAATATTGAAAAGCTTGTGTCTTTTGATCAAGAACTCTGTTTTGAGTGTCATCTTTTGCAAAAGTGCTTTTTTTGTGCTCTTTCCATTGGAAATATTTATTTTGAGAATCGCACTATAATTATAAAGTGTCATATTGTAAATCGCGCTCATTATAAAGTGCTAAAATCTGGGGTCTTGTTGCATTGCTTAGTTCTTGCATTTCTTTTGGTGATTTTTTTAGGATGACGTCTACTTTAGCATTAGATCATGTTAAGCCATTACCAACGCATAATTACGACACATGGAAACCAAGAATGAAAATAATAATCAAGCGGAAAGGATTACTTGGGTTTAACTTCTTCGAACAACCAAAGGTGTTCACTAGAGAATATGAGAAATTTTAGTACCAATGCAAATTTGATGAGTGTATGGGTTTGATAAGAACTTATGTAAGTGACAATCATTGTTTCATTTGGAAAAATGTGACTCTCCTTTCAAAATATGGGAGAAATTGGAGGATTTATTTGGTAAGGTGGATTATATGAGAGCCATGCAACTTGACATTGAGATCACCTCTCTTAATCCTAGAGATTTTCTAAAATTATAGACTGCCTTACCAAGTTCAAGAATTTGTTGACACACACAAATGAAGGGGAGTGGAAAAGATAAGAAAGATGAAGAGTGTGTTTACTTGATTCTATCCAAGTTGAGAGGATCATTTCAAATCTTTTCTTCAACCTTTTCTCTAGCATGGATGCCTTAGGTGACAAATTCAAAATGTCCTCGACTTAGAAACATTTTGTGAAAGACTTACTAGGAAGAATCCAAATTGTCTCACCTTGAGTCTTTCACCTCTCAAAAGGCATTAGTTGCATATAATACTAATGGTAAGGGAAAACCAAAAGTAAAACCAAATCCACCCCTTCTCCATCTCAAAATGCTCATAAACCTAAATAAAACAACTCTAAACCCAAAGAGTCTTCTAAATCCAAGAATAATTCTAGCCTTTCATGCTCTTTTTGTGGGGGTAGTGGTCATGAAGAACATAGGTATTATAAGCGAATGCAAGCCTTAGAGGATGCAATCAAGAAAAAAATTCTATCTCCACTCCACCTCCTTCTAATCAGCATGGAAAAGCACTTAATGTTGTTGGGAGATCTCAGTCACCACTTGTAAACAATTGGGTTATAGATTCTGGTGCTTCTCATCACATGACTTCTTCTAAGGAGTCTTTTATTTCTCTAAGTTTGAGTTCTACTTCCAAAATTAAGGTTAGAGATTCTTCCTTTCTTTTTGTTGAGGGAAAAGGTGATATACAACTTGATGGTGGCAGTATCTAAGATGCACTATATGTTCCTAACATCACTACAAATTTGCTTTCTCAGTATATCAAATTTATCATTATGATAAAGGAAAGTAATGACTTTTACACCACATGGGGCGAAGTAAGAACTTTGTTGGAGCCTTATTCTCTTGTTGCTCAAGGTATTATTGATCATAGTTCTAGACTATATCACTTTGAGGGTTTTGATGACATTTCTTCTATAGGGACAGAGATTGGTTTCTCATGCAGATTCGAGTAAGGCTTTGGCATGAAATATTTGGACATCTTAATTATAGATATTTGAAGGAGTTAAGCACTCATGGTATGGTAGATGGTCTTCCTAGAGTTTCTTGTCTTGAGGAAGTTTCCTTTGGGTCATGTGCATTAGGAAACAACACCAAGATCCATTTCCTAATAATTTGTCTAAGAGAGCTTCTTCACAACTTGAGCTTGTGCATAGTGACTTGATGGTTTTTCCTACCCCCTCTTTCAATGGAGCTAAGTATGTACTTACCTTTATTGATAATTTCTCGAGGTGTACTTGGGTTTATTTTCTCAAGTACAAAATTTATGTTTTTCACACTTCAAAGTCTTCAAGGCTTTGGTTGAGAAAAAATCTTCTAGTTGCATAAAGAACCTTCACACTGATAATGGGGAGTACTTCAAAGAACGATTTTTCTAATTTTTGGCAACTCAAGGCATTATTCACCAGCATTATGTTCCTCATACTCCACAACATAATGGCTTAACAGAGAATGGAAGAATAGAACTTTGAAGGAAATGGTTAATTGTATGATGCATTCTAGATATTTAACTCATGTCTATTGGGTAGAAGCGATTAATTGTACTAACTATATTTAGAATCACACACCACATAGAGCACTTGAGCATTTGACTCTAGAGGAAGCTTGGTTCAACACTAATCTAGATGTCTCATTTTTTTGAGTCTTTGGGAGCCATGTTTGGGCCTTTGTGCCAAAGAAGAAAAGTAAGCTTTGGATAAGAAGAGAAAACCCTTGATATATGTAGGGTATTATGAGGACACGAGAGCTTATCGACTTTTAGATCATGATACTCATGACGTTATTTTTTGAACATATGTTCAGTTTGATGAGTGCTTCACTCCTCATGATTATTCATCTTCTTCCATGCCTCCTCCTCCTTCTTCATCTCCCCATGAGGATCCTTTATTTGAGGAGGTTGATGAAACGGTTATAGATGTCGTTGAGGATCCTATTCCCACTTGATGTTGTCATTATGCCTAAGTGGGCTCGTACTACAGCTTACGAGGCAACAACTTTCATACAGGATCTTCCACCCACTAGGCATCATCACGCACATTCTACAGTTTTAGAATTTTGTGTCAAGCAGTTTCTGAGGATCCACAATATTTTTCAAAGGCTTATGGGATATAGGAGTGGGATGATGTGATGGTAGTTGAGTATTCTTCTTTGATACAGAATCATACTTGGGATTTGGTCTCTCTTCCTAAAGGAAGAAAGATGGCTAGGTGTAAGTGGGTATACCGAACCAAATACGTAGTTGATGGGTCCATTGACAAGTATAAGGCTCATCTTTTTGCAAAGGGTTTTTCACAAGTTGAAGGTATTGATTACTCTGAGACTCTTGCACCCGTTGCCAAGATAAATTATGTATGTCTTATACTTGTTATTATTGTATCACAGGGGTGGCTTGTATACCAAATGGACGTGAAGAGTGCCTTCTTACATGAAGATCTATAAGAGGAAATATACATGGAGCAAATACTAGATTTGTTCACAAATTTTCTCTTGTTTGTAGGCTCCGAAGGTCTCTTTATGGTCTCAAACAAGCCCCTTGGGCTTGTTATGAGAAGATGGATTCTTTTCTTCTATCTACTAGGTTTTGTTTGTTATCACTCCAATCATAAAATATATATCCAACATGTTGGTGAGGATATTGTGATACTTCTCTTGTATGTTGATGATCTCATTACTTACCTGGCAGCTCTTCTTCCCACATTTAGAGTATTCGGAGGGCTCTTTCTGCATAGTTTGACATGACATATCTTGGGCTATTACATTATTTCCTTAGTTTACAAATTTCTCGAGACAAATTCAAGGATTCATTTGAGTCGGCAAAAAGTACACCCATGATCTTCTTCACGCTTTGATATGGATAATTACAAGCCAAGTCCATATCCTTTTCGGTCCTGGAGTTAATCTTACTTCCACATGTACCACACCACTTTGTGATCCTACATTGTATAGGTAGTTGGTTAGGAGTCTCATGTACTTAACCCATACTTGCCCCGATATTTAATTTACGATGAGGGCTTGTATCTTAGTTTGCACATTCTCCTCATAGTAGTCATTGGCAGGTTGCTAAAAGGATTTTGCATTATTTGCAGTCACTTCCCACCTTGGTCTACACTACACTAGGGGTTCTACTTAGTTGGTTAGGTATACAGATTTAGATTGGGCAAGTTCTATTGATGATAGGCATTCCACTTCTGGCTATCTTTTTGTCTTGGTTCTTCTCTAGTTGCTTAGGCATGCAAAAAGCAACAAGCTATTGCACTTTCATCTTCAGAGGTAGAGTACAGGGTGGCAATTCAAAATGAGTCAATAGATTCTTTGGCTTCAATATTATTGACAGAGTTTAGATTCCCACAGGATTCACCGACTGTACTTTGGTGTGACAACCAAAGTGCAATTCACATTTCTCGCAACCCAGTTGAGCACCAATGGACCAAGCATATTGAGATACACATCCACTTCATTCGTTAGCACATTCAAGATGGAGTTATTTGCTTGGAGTACATTCCGACTCAACAGTAGGTTGCGCACACATCTTTACAAAGCCTTTTACATCACCTCACTACCTTGAGTTGCGTGGAATGCTTGGGGTTTCGAAGTTGTTCTTAGGGGTGTTCATGAGAACATCTTCCTTCTTCTTCTTCTTTCTCTTTCCTTCTAGTAGGATTCTTTCCTTCTTTTGGTTTGATATTTCTTCATGGATATATTGTACATGAGTACCTCATTAGGCCTAGTTGTCGGGACTCATACTGTGGATATGTCACTTCTATTTTGGCCCCTAGCTTCACTTGAGGGGGATGTTAGAGTAGGTATTTACCTTAGCCCATGTTCACCTAGGTACTTTATTTACCTTTATTGTATTTATCCTCACCCACTTATGTGTGTGGATATTTCTTTTTAATCGGGGGATATTATCTAGTTGTTAGGTATAGTTCTTTCCTTGATCTATGGTATTGACTAGTTCTTTCCTTGATATATGGTATTGACTAGATCCGTGATGTCTAGTTCTCTCATAAATCTATGGTCTTGACTAGTTCTTTGATGACTAGTTCTTTCCTTGATTTATGGCTTGATCTATGACCTTTCTTGGTTCTTATATTGTTATTTCTTACCTATAAAAACAAGGCCCATTCTCATTGTATTTCATTGAGTTCCATAATAATATATGATATTGTTTCTCATTTGTTTGCAAAGGTTTATGTAAGTTATTCTGACGATTTACTTTCATTTTATTGATCGTGGTGTTTGATTAACATTTGTGTTCTTGGCTTAAATACGATCTAGTTATCATTCCTTTTAGCTACAAACGAGGAAAAAGGATACTCCGCATTCACCATCATACTCATCAAACACATTGCGATACCAGATCCTGAGAAGATGATTGAGAATTGGGGCTCACCTTTATAGACCCTATTTGATATCACTTTCCTTTCATGGTCCGCATCATTTAAACATGATGACCCCATTATGTGACTGTTAGGATGGATTGAAATACAAATCTTAGAATTCACCTCGAGAATAATTTTTGAGAGTCTACGAGGGCTTTCTTTCTTGTTTGAACCATAAGAAAAATTCCTAGCCTTGTAATTGTGAAAAAAAGTAACTTGAGATAGGAGGAATGTGATTTAATATAAGTGACTTTATCCCAACTTTAATACTTTCTATTTTTTGCGGGTCATGTATGGGATGGCCATTTTTAGTAAGTTTTCAATTTTGTCACTTTTTGATAATTTTTATTTGTTTGGAGTAACACGAGACACTTTGAAGGTTTATTGTTTTCAAAACTTACTATATATAGAAATGTTATACTTATCATAACTTACTATTTTTATATAGAGGTGTTTCCATGTGGTTTTGCAAGGGCAAAATTCATATTAAAAACATGACAACTTTACCCTAGTGTCAAAATTTTTGCTTATAAACCCTCCTAAACACTTTTACTCGAATCATTTCTCCCCTTGTGTCATGCCTATCCCAATCCTTTAAGCTCTCATATGTGTTTTAATAACCTTTTCCAAGTGTTTTAAAGATGAAAACAAGTTCAGGAATTTCTTCCGACACAGTGCTTCTCAAGGCGATTCTTTAGTGAACCTGGAAAGGCTATTTCTAGCTTTTCTGAGATAGGTGTGCACCCCCAAATTATTGTTAAAGGCCAAATTCATTGGGAAGTGGTATTGAGGAGATAATAACATATTACAAGTGATTTAGGAAAGTTTAGGGAATATTTTAAGGTTTAGGGACAATTTCAATGAAAGCGGGTTTTGAAGGTGAAGGAGCTTGTAGTTTAAAAAGTGCTTGAGCTTTGGAAGATGATTCTGAGAGCTCCGTACAGAGTTATAGGTAAAAAAATACCATTGGAAATATGATTCAATTATATAAATTATGGTGCTTTCATATTTTCACAAGACCAAGGTGTTTCTCTCCACAACACATTCTTAAAGCAAGCACACCTGTGGTTCGAGAAAATGTTATTTTTAGGGAGTTTCAAGCAGAATTAGATCATGGGACCCATCCCATTCTTCTCAAAATTATTTTTGGAGTAAAAATAATATAAAGAAGTTCCAAAAAATTCCTCCTAGAGCTTTGAAAACTTCATCTTCAAGGTCTCTCTCAAGGTATGCTCTCGCAGTTAGAATTTTTGAAGAGGACACATGTCACCTCCAGGTGAAGGCACATTTTTGTGTCCCATATTTCCCATATATCCCATCCCTTTGGGAAATTTAGGAAAAAAATTGCACACATGCTTTTTTATCCCTCTGGTCCATCATATGACCTTGAAAAAGCTTTGTGACGCAAGTTAAGCCCCTTCTCACCTCATTCTAGCCTTTCCCCATCATGTAATAACAAAATGACACTTGCCAAGATAGGGTGAGGGTGAAATTTTATGCCCCATTTGTATCATCCCCTTGCGATAGTCAAGACACAAAGATGCACCCCATGCCCATCTTAGCTCTTGGTTCATCACATGACCCCGGGAAGACTCCGTAAGCCATTTTTCAGCCCCTTATCCTCTCTGCATCATCAAACCACCTTCCACCACTTGTCATGATAAGATGATGGAACATTTTTATACCCATATTTTCTATCCCTTTGGGACAATTAGGATAAAATTTTGCTCCCTCCCAAGATGATCAAAAACCAAAAAATTGCTAAGTTTTTAACTATCATATGCTTCCTCCTTCCATATCCCGCTTCATAAATACATTCACTCATGCTCACCACCACTCACAAATTAAAAAATAAAGAAACCTCCTTCATAGCCATTAAAGCATATTTTGAAACTGGTTATGACATTGAAACACAAAAAACATTTTTGCCCTAAATTTTTAATCTTGTTTTGCTCATAACTCATGTTCCCGATATTCATTCCACCCAAATTCGACCATGGATTCCTTTTGAGAACGCATCTAAGAAGATTTTTTGGATTTTCTCATTAATTCCATCATTTATTTTTATATCCACATGAATTTTCCATCAAAAAATCACCTTTTCTCATATCTACAAAAACCTGGACGATTGGAATCTCTCGAAAATTAGAGCAAAGCCTTGAAATGAAATATAGAAACTTCTACAAGTGTTTTCATTTGAATCCGACACCGAGAAGACCAATTTATATTTTTAGTAAGTCTCTATAGGATTACCTACTAAAAATAGTAAGTCCAAGAAAAATTTGCATTCATACTCCTCATTTCATTTCCTGTTATCGAGACACTTGAAAATTGGCAAGATTGACAAAACTGGCAAAATTGGCTAGAATGGGGCAATAATGATGGATATTATAAAAAAATTAAATGGGTGAAATGAGCTAAAAGTGGTCACATTTCAGTCCTTCACACATTCTCAAATGGTTCTAGTACTCACAAAGGTCTCTCGCTCAAAATTTAAGCAATTTCATACATGCACATTTGCTGCGGTGAGCCTAAAGTGTCAAAATGAGAAAAAGGCCAATTTTGTTCCAAATACCATTTCAATTAATTTATCATGGAATGCATGATCAATTGGTGGATGAAATTTATTCGGGGACTTATTTTGTGTTTTCTAAGTTCATGCGAAAATTCACTTGTAATGGGAATATGAAAAAGTCATGAGGGGGTAGATGAAGAGATGGTATGTATAGCTATAAATTGGGAGAGCTTCATTATGTGAAAGGATTTTTAATCTTGTTTACTAGCTCCCATAATCTCTCTAGAAATAAGTGATCAAATTTCCTCTATTTCTTTTGCTTATGTTTCCTCTCCATCTCAACTATACTCCATGAGCAATGTATTTGTTGAATGTTATGCATTAAGACTTTATGCTTTGTGTATTTTGTTCCTTGTTGATTCTCAAGGTGTTTTATCATTGAATTCATGGGTAATGTTATGGTTTTGAAATAATAAACTATGTTGTACTATTTATTGTGCAAAACCCCTTTTTGATATTCTCTTCACACCTTCCTTTCAAGATTGTTCCTCCTTGTAGTTTATACAAGAACTTTGCCATGGGTGTAGGGAAGTACCCCTGTGTGATCCCCGGTTGCAAGACCACTCCCAATTGATAGAATAGTATATATAAGTTCCATGTTTTCAATAAATGGATCTTTCCCATTCAAGCAGAGGGACCTAGTCCCAGAGATTTGGTGAAAATCAACTAATTTTTCGTAGACAAATTATTTCGGCAATAGTTTTTAGTGTCCACCGTGGGGATGATTTTGCATATTCTGCACCTAATATATGAATTAAAAAAATCCATTAAAAATACATATTCCAAAAAAATCAGAAATTTAAAGTCCAAATTCCCACAAAAAGAGAGTAAAAGTATGCCTTGAAGTTGAATCCAATCTTTCCCAAAATTGGCTGATAGAAGATATACTAGATTGGTATAGAGTGAGAGGATTTGTTGACCCTTATTTTGAGGCTATGCAAAATCATAAAGAACAAATTAGAAATCCTAATCAAACTCCTATTGATACACCTCCTGAAAATCCTCTTGATTCTCCTATCTTCCACCCACCATTGAACATAGAATTTCTAGATCTTGACAAAGACTTTACAGAAAAGAAGAAGAAAAAGAAGAATTAAGGATGGCGGAAGAAAGAGAAAACATCGCAAAGTGTGCCATGGGGCGAAACATAGGTCCGCTCACCCTTCCTCTACTTATCCATGAATTACCAAGGGGATCTTGTAAGAGTTTTCCTAAATTCAGAGACGATGGTACGTAACTCCCAAAGGAACATGTAGCAACATTCATCACAATATGTGGAGTGTTGGGAGTAGAACATGAAGACGTGTCAGTGAGATTATTTTTAGAATCTTTACAAGAAAATGTAGTGGAGTGGTTCTATCTCCTACATCTAGATCTATCACTAGACGGGAAGACATCAAAACTAGTTTTGAAGTAAGATTTAAATGTACTAAAGATTTTCAAGTCCTTCTAGTTTAGTTGGTTCAGATGAAAAAGGATCCCAATGAGACTATAAGGGACTTCGTAGCTCGTTATAATAGGTTTCTCAATAGGATACCCTTTGAAGCTCTCCCTTTGATGACAATGTGAAAAGATTCTTCATCGACGATTAATTTTTCGAGGTAGGATTCATCCTCCGAATATCTTTACCTACGGATCTCACACAAGCTTAAGAAATTGCCTTTGAAGTAGAAGATGACCTCATCCTATCAGGAAAGATCAAGAACCCTTCAATGAAGGATAAGGCCCAAAATTCCAAAAATGAGAGAACTGATTCATTGTTGCATAAATTAGAAAATGAATTAACGATGTTGAAGAGGGAGGTTTCCCAATGAACATCCCATCAAATTCATAATAGAAATCAAATTGCAAGAGCACCCCGAAGGCTTGCCTTGGAGGCTCCACCATCAATGTAATTTGTAGAACTCAAGAAGATGAAGAAGGACTTGAACAAGAAAGTGAAGACAATGATTTCCTAGAGATTGAAGAAGTAGAGAATGATGTACAAATTATAATTGTGAATATTCAGGAGGTAAAGAAGATGATGAAGAAGATACACCTGGTTTCTCATGTGCATTATTCACTCGCTCTTAGTCTCAAAAAGGAGTTTTTCCTCTGCTTCTATGAAAAGAAGAATATTGAAGATCCTCCTATGAATACTCTATAAAATAAAATAATCAGTTGAGGATCTCCACTTCCACCCTCCATGGAGTATACATTGGAGAAACTAGATCCCATATCAAATAAGAGGCCATATGTTATTCCAAGTGAGTCTCACAACGCTCATAATTGTCATTATGCTTCTACAAAAAGCTAGCCCTTTAAGAGTTTCTAATGTACCTTCAAAATTAGCCTTTATTCCCCAAACATCTTTATACGGAAAGGATCAACAAAAATCATAATTCATAAACCAAGAGTAATCAAAAAGAAAGTGAAAACGTGACAACATGAGGATTTGTGGGATAAGGTGAAAATCAACCAAGTTGCACTCTAAGTAACGTGACAAAGCTCCATGGGGAGCAAACATCAACCATTAAATGTGTAAGCAAAGATAAAGAAAGGGTCACAACATTTCATTCACTCTCATAGATCTAAAAAAGGGAAGGGGTACAAATAGGGGTGCCGTGTAACCCCCAGTACATGTAATCATACCTCCTAAATTGGAGAAGGGGATTGACATTCCTAAAATGCAAGTAACTCCCATATAACGCATTAATGCATATGACGTAAGGAATTTGTCATAACCCCTATGATACTTAAGACTTATGACCTCACCTAAGTGAGATGACTCACCACGTGATGTGGAAAATGCCCACACCAACACCCACCCTTCAGTGTAACTTAGGACGAGGCAACAAGTCGAAATGAGAAATGGGTTATGGAAACAAAGTTTGACAAGGCACCCATAAACAACAAGGATCTCAAGTAATGGAGGAAAACCCAGTGGGAAAAACATCCACAATAAGATATGGAAAAACACTCTCTAACAATCTAAGAAAGATGCCTCAAATGGGTCCCAACAACTGAGGAGCCTGATAAGGTACCCATGTACAAAAGGGAAATCTCTCTGGAAGAAAAAGAAAATAGGATAAGAAGGAGACAAGAGGAACACAAAAGAATCCATAGATGGATCTAAACTCTGCAACTCTAGGAAGTCTCTAAGAAGAGTTTCAATGATGTGGTCATCGATGAATGGATTGAAGAAGAACCAACCACACCGAATTGTGTGACTGCCCTTAAGAAGGGTAGAAATAGAGTACTGAAATTCTTCCTATTCTGCGAAGGAAGCCAAAGGCAATAGTACGAAGAAATCAGAGTTTGGTCCACATAAGTGTGACATTGGTCTAGAAAATGAGTGCCAAGGAACTGAAGGTAATGGCACGAGTGTAGAACTATCAGAGTGTGAGAGAGGAACATCTTTCGAAAGGATGCTTAAGTGAAGTGATGGCAATACAACAACCCCCACAATAGAAAGAGGATCCACAAGTAAGGGTGGATCAATGATGATCTCCAAAAAAGTGGAATTGATAAGAGTCCCAGAAGGGGCAATCCCAACAAAGGATATGAAGGACTCCTTCACAACATCCGTAAAAGGATGAGGAATTTCTTATATTGCATCACAAGTAGGCACTGTGAAAAGACGACAAAGGTCCGCGATATTCATCCCAAGAAGGGGGCTTGAAAAATAAAAGAGTGGTTTCGAGATAGGTATGAATCATCAACACATGGAGGATGAGGTGTGTAAAGGGCCTGGCACACTGGAAGTGGAAAGGAGGCGGATGCAATGATGGTATGAGACTGAGAATGGGACTACTCAATGTCTGATGAGAAGGGATAAGTGTCAACATACTCTGGAATAGGGATGAGAAGAGGAGAGGAGTCCTCAGTAGTAATCTCATCATCATAACTAGAAGAACAATCCTTGTCATCATGGATAGAAGCAAGCGAGTTCGTGTCAGCAGAACTATCATCACATGAAGAATAAGAGGAGACAATTGGATCAACAAAAGTAGCAGTGGCAGTAGTTATTAAAGGGTCTCCAAACAAGGACTGAAAGATGCTCTAGATGGTGTGAGGAGGATATGAGTATTCCACATGAAAACGGAGAGGTCTAGAGACATGCAACATTAAGTGACCAACAACATGGTCACATGTGTCGAGATAGTCCTCAAGATGACAAGAATCAGTGGGTGTAAGAATTGGCCCATGTAGAAGGGAGTAAGGCCCTCGTAGGAAAAGTAGCATTCCATATAAGCATGCCATGATGTATAGTTCTCTCTCCCAAGAATAAGTGGCAGAGGATGTAAAGTGATCTTGTGACACTCAAGTCTGGAAAGAGCATCCTCCATGATGTGGAAGCAAAGTGCAAGGTGCATGAGAAGAGGGTGTGTGGATACAAACAAGGTTGCAAGACGTCGGACTCACCTAATAATGTGTGCATGTGTAATACAACACCTAAGAACAATGATAACCCCCTATTTGTGGCACTTTATAAGTAGTGTGTGATTATAATAGGGTGTGTTTATGCGATGTGGGATAATTAACCACTCACCTTGCAGTAGGTGATGAATCACGCAAGAGTGAAAGCCATAATAAGTCCTAGTCGGCAGGAGGAACAACACATAATCAAGCACAAAAAGATATAAACACAACAAGGCTACTGAACTACTCGGTGTGAGTGAAGGCATCTCACATCGCAAAAAATAGGCTCTCTTGCCACAAGGTTGTGGCGGACACGCTCACTAGCCACATGTGAAGAAGAGCACTAAAATGACGACGAGCTATAAATGTGGCCTAGAAAATCCCAAGAACCCTATAAATTGAGCCAAAAAAGATACCCCTTTTTAATGATGAATTTTTAAATAATTTTCCCTTTAATTAATCTTAATTTAATTGAAAGAAGGAAACAATTGGATTTTTTTAAAGGGGGTAAAATTGTACTTAGGCTCAAGGGTGAGTTGAAGGAAGCTCGGCAAGCTTCGAGGGAGATCGGTGAACGAGCTAAGGACCCAAGCTTGGGTGAGTTATAGAGCCGATTCACGAGTTGGGAGGTGAGATATGTGCTAAGGGGTCATGAGTCATGTAGAGTTGACGAGAGAGGGGTCGTCGGGGTTTCCATTCGTGTTGGCGCTGAGTGAAATGATGGATGTCGAGTTGGAGCTGGGAGTTGTGTGTCAAGGAGGCGGTGTAATAGTTGAGTACATGTCTTAGGTTAGGGAGAGCAATATAACCAATACACCAAATAATGAGCCAAGTGTGGGAGTCAACATATAGCATGGGATATGCCAAACGGAATCGACACGAGAACCACATGCCACGAGTTGAAGTTGAACATGCAAGGAGATGGTATAATGAATGGGGATCCGAAAGGCGAGCTAGTAGTGTAGTAGAAAATCCAGGCTAGACGTGAGAGAAATGAGCTCGGTGCATAGAGAAATGATGAGGATAAAACATGAAACCAACAAGCCAAAGCAACGTGGGAAAGCTAAGGAAAACCTAGGAGCACAAATGAGCCGAAAAATGGTGCAAGGCACAAAACAACCCAAGGTAGGACCGAGCAGAGCAATGCACACGAGAACCAACACAAGGATGGTTGAGGCTAACCAGGGATGAGTTAAACAATGTAAAACAAAACACGACATGATGAGGTAGGTTCACGGAGGGAAAATATAGTCGAGCAAGATGCACACGAGATCAAGTAGCGAGTGGGGAAGGATAATGCAAGGCCAATAAAATAACCTAACTCAAAGAAGCCCAAATCTACTAAGAATGACGCAAAAAAATAGCTTAGCATGTGAGAATGGCCCACGTAGGACCACGAGAAACACGGTGTTAAGGTGAGTCACAAAGGTAACTCACAAAGGAAGGATGAGGGTGAGTTGAGGAAGCCAACTTTGTTTCCAACTTGGTGAGATGGGGCCAAGTTGGGCCAAAAAAAACTCAACACAATCTTCTAACCATAAAAAAACTACACCTTAAACCTTAAAACTACAATAACCTCCAAAATACGCATGAAAAGTCTGGAAACCCGTAAACCCCGAAAAACATGAACCAACAACCACGAACAAGATTGAACTGTAATAACATTGAATCAATGCATTCAACACATGAATGGGATAACCATTACGATACTTATGCACAAAACCTAAAAAATGCAAAAGCGAGAGCATTAGGGAAACAATAGATGACGAGTATAGAAAATCCCAACAACTCGCTCTAATAATATGACGAAGAAAATGAAAACACTAACACGAGGATTTGTGGGATAACACAAAAATTAACCGAGTTACACTTTGGCAACGTGATGAGCTTTCATGGGGAGTTGACATCAACCATGAAATGTGCATGCAAAGATAAGGAAAGGGTCACAACATCTCATTCACTCTCATAGATCTAAAAAGAAAGGGTACAAATAGGGGTGTTGTGTAACCCCAAGTGCATGTAATCATACCTCCTCAAGTGGAGAAGGAGATTTGCATTCCTAAAATGGAAATAACTCCCATATGATGCAATGTCGCATATGACGAAAGGAATCTTTCATAACCCCTATGAAACATAAGACCTATGACCTCACCTAAGTGAGAAGAATGACCACACGATGTGGAAAATGCACACACTAGCATAATCATCATGAATTATCCAAGAACTAGCTTCTTCTAGAGGTCTCATAGATGCTTAAATACCAAAATGGATTAACAAATGTGTTTAAGGTTAAATTCTCTTCAAACATTCTTAGACATACATGACAAACATGTTCATGCACTTTTCAAAGTTTCATACCTTCAATTTTATTTACTTTCCTCTTTGACCTTCAACTAGGCTTATAGCCTAAAAATTATCCTTTTTCACTCAAATTGATAAAATATGAGGTATTAATTTCTTCTCACATTATGACTATCACAGATTTGACTTTAGGACTATGCGATGACATTTTTCTTGAGTTTTATGCCTTTCCTTCTATGTGAAACCTATCTAGTAATCACCTACACACCTCTAAACAATATTCTCATAATCAAAACTCCATATCCATTCCCAAAGCATGCATGATAGACTCTACACTGTCATAACTTTACTCTAATTCTTCAAACTATGTGTTTCCATTGTATCACTAAGTTATCCCCGAGTTTTTGCTATTTAGGCTTATCTTTGATCCTTCATGCACTCAAATTTCCTTTAACATCTCAATCTTGGTCCAAGCTTCTTGTTTACCAATCTAGTGAAGGTTTTACACTCTTCTCTTTAGCACATAACCAATAGATTTTCAGTCTAAAACCCTTCTACTTAATCCCTAAAATAGGGTATATCAAGATTATGAAAAGATAACAAATTAGGCTCTCTTGAATATACACATATATGTTCTATGAAATTCCTATGGTGGAGGTTTAATGTTTATATTATATGCTCTTGATAGTGAAAAATGTTCTTAGAGCTCTGTATATGACTATGTTAGCCCAATAAAAGTAGTCTCTTAGTTTATTCCTTGTTTAAAGTCTTTCATAGCCTTTAAGGTTGCTAACATTTTCCTCTAAACCTTGGCACACCTCTGCGCACCACCCTCATTCTTTAACAAGGATTAAAAACTCCATCATCATCACCAAATTCAACATGTAAGGACTTTTTTCTCAAATACTCATTATCAATATAGTCTCATTCCTCTTTGTACTAGAACATAGTTCAAGTGGATTCCATTGCCTATTCCGAGAAGAAAAATTAATAATCTTTCACACAAGTGCATGCACTTACATTGTCTAATTCCTTTACCTTATTCAATACTCAAGAGTCACTTACCTTGATCATATAGGCCTGTAACCAAACAATGATTTGTTTCACACCATCCACTGTTCCTTCTTGATAATCCTTGACTATAAGATTTCCTTTCACCTGTAATAATATACATTATATCCTTCATAGAGGGTTTAATTATAGATTTAAGAACATTCTTTATGAAATACCTCACAAAAACCCATTATACATAGTTTTATCATATGAAGAGAAGCTTTTATTAATGAAACCAAGAAGATACAAAACTTCCCGAAGCCATCGGGTTCAAAACTGAAAAATACTCTCTCACTCCCTCCTTATACATTCATGATTCTTCTTCCATTCGAGTTTTCCTTTATATGATCATTACTTCCAAGTAGTTTCTCAACTTAACCTAAACTAACTAAGGTAAGGCTAGCTATATCTATTGTAACCCTTTCACAAAGGTGTAAGTACTTGCTTTTCTTCACCTAACATCTTAATTGACCCTTTTTTACAACGTATAATGACATTATTTTTAACATTAAAAATTTCAAGCTACACCTTTCAAATTGTCTCTTTTTGAGGGAAACTCAAAATGTCCCATTTAACATGCAACTGTGGTCTTGTAAAGACAATGAAGGAGTTATAAGACACCTAACAAGACCTCTAAGGCTAACACACCACTTACTTTTAAAGTTGAAACAAATATTTTTGAGTTCCTTGAGTTGAGACTCCCTATACAAAGAAGTAGCAAAATGCAATGAGATTTGGGATGATGAATCAATTCCTCTAAATTATTGCCTTGAATTTCAAAATGAAGGTTCTTCAAATGAATGTAAAGGTGAGATTTTGGAAGTTTCAAAGAAGGATTTTGTGTAAGAAATCTTGAAAGTGGTAGAAGGTATGGAAGATCCCGAGCTAAGTCTTGACCTCTTGACTCATGCTATGGCCATACAAGATAGGTATGAGGTTATGTTTGATTCTTCATTCAATGTCCAAACACCTCATAATGAAATAGAACAAAAATATGAATTCAAGGCCTCTTATGAATTTTTTTCAATAAGTATGAATATGGGAAAGAGGAGAACTTAGAACATTCAAACAACCCAATAAAAAATCAGCCTTGGGGAAATGGTGAAACTCAAAGTAAGAAATCAACAATGTGGATGAACACAGAAGATAATTTGTAATCTAAAATTGATAGACTTTGTGAGAAAAGATCTAAGCATCAAAAAGATCATGTAGGCTCACTCCTCCTAAGTATTCGGGAATCATGAAATCACTTGACTTTCATAAGTAGTTTTAGAACACTCATCACAGCCATAGACATCACCACTCAATGTTACCCGACCAAAGGTAAATGTACAACAAAAACAAACACGTGACCTTCTTGCGCCTGAACCTCTCAAGGTTGTGCCGAGACAACCGATGTAGAATGAATGTGAATGTGAGTATAGTGACAGGGATAAAGCTAATTAGGAAATCTTATATCCTCAACACGTAATGTCGGGATCTGCTAGTCTAAGGTAAAGAATGCTCTCATAACTTGAAGTGGTGTGATAGATCGGTCTGATATAATAGTTTCTCGAAGACTCCAATCAATGTCAAGATCTCCGAGATTCTGTTTGTTGGTTGTTGAACACACAAAAATGACCTGTGGGCGCCTTATATGGATTTCTAGACAAGGTCATGGAAGTAAGAACGAGAGATGTGGTGGAGCCACATGGATTTATGGGTGATTTTCTGGTCTAGTCTAGAAAGTCTTAGCTTGATTGGCTACTATGTTCAATAAGGAAAGTTGTGCAATAATGTTTGGTGGAAGTGGTGAAGACTGAATACTAATGTACACAAACCAGTGTCGATGTCTTCTTGGTTAGCGGTCCGTTGGGTTGTGGGACCTGAGGATCACAACCAAAGACTCGTGGAGGCTGTGGCCCTTATATGGTCATGCACGTAATCAAACCCTATTGCCAAGGAGTAGTCCAATAATCGTAGGCTTGATTAACAGTGATGTTTAGCATATTTAGTTGTTCTATTTTCTTAGCAAAAGTTATAGGTGTGCGTAAGCTTTGTCAAACGTAAACTTGTATCAATGTCAGTTATCAACTCGACCCATTGGGTTGTGGGACCAAGGGATCACAATTGTACATCTTTTCTTGTTGTGGACCGTTGATGGTCATACAAAATGAAATAAAGTGATTTTGATAAGAAAAATAATTACTGAAGGAAATATAATCTATGTTTTTGGAGTTTTCACAATATATCATATCAAAGCAATAAAAGCAAACTAATCTATCAAAGGAAATATTTTTGATCTTTTCTAATTTTTAAGAAATGCATTCTAATCTAATAAATAAACTAAAGACAAGTAATCAACCGGATGTAGTTGGTTACTTGTGCGAATATGTGAATCTAACCTAAAACAAATAACCTAATCCAATAAAAACCCCTTCAAACCCTACCTCAGAGGTGAAGAACAAATCATGACCTTGAAAGGGCTATTGTTCCCCACAACTTCCTTAGTAATGTTAAAGAGAAAAATTTCTAATGATTTGATCTACTTGTGATTGCCTAACCTATTGAAATGAATGATTTTCTACTCTATTTGATATGTAATTGAAACTAGTGATTTGAAATTGACAATTTGACAAATAAAGCAAAAAAACACAAT
The DNA here is from genome assembly GCA_018340775.1 of Taxus wallichiana var. yunnanensis. NCBI lineage: Eukaryota > Viridiplantae > Streptophyta > Pinopsida > Cupressales > Taxaceae > Taxus > Taxus wallichiana. The sequence continues at coordinate 695,854,473 of CM031235.1, read as the reverse complement.
TCCAACTTGGATAAGCAAGAGCTTTGGAAAATCTGGTTGTATATGTATCTGTCCCCTCAGTATGTTCCTTTCTTTCTCCGAGTGTTCATATGAGTCCAAGGGATTGGGAATGCAAGAATAACAATAGGAGGATGACGCTTGAGAAATGACAACTTGAAGGCAATCTGATGCAATACAAGTAGAAGAGAGATATCACAAAGAGATCTGAACTTGGCTATGAAATTCCTAGCAAGATTATGACAATAGTACACCGGTAGATACACAAAATTCTCGTGCCTTTGGCTTGAATACAAGTATGGAATATATAAGAATTGGGGCTGGGATGTGCCTTCATGCACAAGGCAAGAAGAGGTAGTTCCAACTAACTAAAGCACATGCAAAAATAGAAGAGGGAAGGAGAACCAAACAATCAAAACTATTTTTAGACAATTTGGCCCATGGATGCATGTTAAAAGTGAAGTTAAGTGAATCATCGCATGTTAAAAACACGCATGATAGAATCTAGAAAAATCGGTCAGGACCGCCACCCCGCTGGTGGCGGTCCCGCACTAAAACCAAAACATGCGTAGAAAGAGGCAGAAAGTGGAAAAAGTGTGGGAAGGCTAAGTAAAGATGTCTAGGCAACAAATATACATTACGAATGGGTTTTGGAGCTCGAACACCTTCTTGAAAGGACTTGAATCATCATTGGGGACTTTTGTAACCATTTTCTGACAATGTAGCACATGCAATTTTGGGTGCGTCTGATAACTTCCAAAGATAAAAGTACTTCCTTAAAAACGAGGTTATTCCCCACATGTACCATAGGTGAACATAGATTTTTTGTTTCCCTTTCTTGTTGTGTGTGTGTTTATTCTTTCGATCTATCTCGTGCTTATCTTTGAGACTCTATAAAGACCAATGGATAAGGCACTGGTCCAAGTTGTATAGTGAAATTCTGGAGTTCATGCTCATCATGTCCTCACTTTTTTTGATTTAGAATAATTCCCTAAGTGAGAGCTAGTTTTTTTCATGTGTTTTTGCAAAGGAAAATTCATATTGAAAACATGACAACTTTACCCTAGTGTCAAAATTTTTGCTTGTAAGCCCTCTCTAACAACTTCTCCAAATCAGTTCTCCCCCTTTGTCATGCATATCCCAATCCTCCAAGTGCTCATATGTGTTGTAATAACCTTTCCCAAGTGTTTGAAATATGAAAACAAGTTCATGAAGTTCTTCCGATATAATGCTTCTCAAGCTAGATTCTTCAGTGAACCTATAAAGGTTATTTCTAGCCTTTCGAGATAGGTGTACACCCCTTGGAGCAGAGTTGAAGGCCAAAATTCATCAAGAAGTGGTATTAAGGAGACAAGAACATATTTCAATTGATTTAGGAAATTTTAGGGAAGATTTGAAGGTTTAAGAACAAGTTCAGTGAAAGCGGGTTTTTGAAGGTGAAGGAGCTTGTAGTTCAAAATAGTGTCTAAGCTTTGGAAGATGATTTCGGGAGCTCCGTAAAGAGTTATAGGTCAAGAAAGATACCATTGGAAATATTATTCAATTCTCTAAATCATGGCGCTTTCAAAATTTTCACAAGACTAAGGTGCTTCGGTCCATAGCCCATTTTGGCGGGAACACCCTATGGTCCCTAGAAAAAGGATATTTTAGGGAGTTTCAGCAGAATTAGACTATGGGAATGATCCCATTCTTCTCACAAGGTGGTTTAGAGTCAAAATAATATAAATAATTTCTTAAAACCTCAAGCTTTAGAAACTTCATCTTCAAGGTCTCTCTCAAGGTATGCTCTTGTAGTTAGATTTTTTTTGAAGAGGACACATGTCATCTCCTGGTGAAGGTGAATTTTTGTGTCCCATCTCGTCCCATAGCTTTGGATAGTTGGGACAAAAAATTGTTCCCATGCTTGTTTTAGCCTGTGGTCCATCATATGGCCATGCCGAAAAGGCTCAGTGACACAAGTTAAACCCCTTCTCACCTCATTCTAGCCCTTTCCTTCTTGCATCATGAAATGACACTTGTCAAGCTAGGGTGAGGGCACATTTTTCTGTGCCACATGTATTTTCCCCTTGGGACAGGTTGGGACATAAACATGTGCCCCATGTCCATCTTAGTTCTTAGAACATCATATGACCCTGAGAAGGCTTTGTAGGCCATTTTCGGCTCCTTCGCTCTCCGCTTCGTCAAACCACCTTCCGCCACTTGTCATGCTTAGGTGAGGGTGCATTTTTCTACCCCATCTATCCCATACCTTTGAGATAGTTGGGACAAAACTTGTGCTCCCTCCCAAGATGATAAAAAAAAAAAGTAGCTAAGTTTTTAACTATCATGTGCTTCCTCCTTCCATCTCCCGCTTCATAAATACATTCACTCATGATCACCACCACACACAACTTAAAAACATAAAAACCCTTTTTGGCAGCCATTAAATCATATTTTGAATTTGGTTATGACATTCAAACACAAAAAACCCTTTTGTGCCCTAAACTTCCAAATCTTGTTTTTCTCATAACTCATGTTCCCGAACTCCGTTTGCCACCAAATTTTAACCATGGATTCCTTGTGAGAATGCATTTAAGAAGAGTATTTACATTCCATCATTCATGCCCTCATTTATTTTTATATCCACATGAATTTTCCAGCAAAAAATCACCTTTTCTCAGATCTACAAAAACATGGCGATTGGAATCTCTCAAAAATTAGAGCAAAGCCTTGAAATGAAATATAAAAACTTCTAGTGGTTTCATTCGAATATGACACACAATTTATTTTCAAGCAATTTATGAAATTTAGATATTCCATTATAAACTTTATTTATGTAGATTGTTATTATTTTTAGTATTGTGGATGTTTTTTCTTGATAAATCTCTAAAAGGTGCAACCACAACAATTAATCAATGAAAATTCATATTTATGTTGTTTCATTATTAAGAATATTAGTTACATCTTTTGCATATGGTAGGAAAAAATATTGTCTTCCCATATTTTTGAATTTTCCTCTGTCAACTCAAAACAATCAAAATGTATAATCATCTCAATGTTGAAACATTATTACAAACAATAGATTGCCTTCCCATAACTATTACCATTCATTTTGATATTATTGTAATGCATTTTATTCATAACTATTATCATATGCTTGCATTTTGTTCATAACGAGTTAGGAGGAATAACTCACTATAGTTTACTCGTGAGAGAGATAATGTAAAATAATAACTATTACCATATTCTTGCATAAGACACATTTTTACCCCCATCCTACATTCCATTTCTCTTTCAAAATAAATGTTATGATAAATGTTTTATATTAATGGAAGTAGAGTGTATAGGGAGAGGACCCTATAACCATGCACCTAACTTTAGGGGCACACAAATATATGTAGGTATGTCGGTAGCGTAAAAAAATTATATCATCGTGTAGTGTATGATCGTGCCATATCAACATTTTCGTTTCGTGTGTTTATTTGGAGGGAAAAGTAGTTTTTGAATTGATTTAATATGAAGAAAATCAATATAAAGCATTTGAAAGAGGGACCAATGACCGAGCACCCCATGTGTCACATTCTCATTGACTCTTAAAAAGTGTAATTAACCAAAAAGTGAACAACTATTGGTGCTTTTGTCAACAACCTATGGTGAAAAGAGATGTACATGTTTTGGTCCCTGCTCGGTTATAGGGTCCTCTCCCTATATAATAAACGATATGATAAGTGTACACTTCGACATGCTTAAATCCTTCATAGTTTTTAAACTATCATTTGCTCCTCCACGGGGAGCAAGGATACACCGTGTGATTAGAGCAGAACATAGTACACCACAATAGTAAGTAAATTAGGTTATGTAAGCAATGTATATGAAAAGAACATGCCCAATAGGGGTGGAAAGTAAATGGAAGTTCCATGCTTCTCACCGATGGATGTAACATAAAGTGAAGGATTTTTAAGGACCATTATGTAAATAAATGGAGGATTTATTTTGAAAATTTTATATGAGGTTGAGGAGCTTAGAAAGACTATTGTCGAATTAATGGTATGATAATCTTGAGCCACCATCATTGGTATTTCAAAATGTTTTCCCCATTTTCTATCTCGCTTTTCTAACATACATTAATACTTTATTTTATGGTCATATTTTATATTTTTCGCAAGAAACAACGCAAGTGTCTATTTTTCGGATCTATTTTATTATAATTCTTTGGGCAGACCCAAACCCATGAGTTAAGCCACAACTTATATTTCATCAAGTCCAATTTAAGTCAAGGTAGATACATGTTGTTATGTTTTAATGGAGCTAACAACTAAGTTAAGTAAAGATCGGAGTTGTGATGTGAAGCTACAACCAATCAAATGTAAGCACGAAGCCTAACAGATTGATACATAGATAATGGCTGAAAATTGCAACACTCGTGGAGATTCCTCATTGGTTCGAGTTTCGTAAGTTTGACAAGGTGACTGAAAATTGTGAGAGCCGTGAAGTTCTCTTATTGGCTAATGTTTTCCGTGTGTCAGTTAGGGATTGAAAGGGTCTGCTAACAACACCGAATGGTGTGGAACGGTTTTATTGATTCACACTTTGACAAGATTGATAGAAAAGGAAAATGCAAATGGTACGTGGAGCTATTTCATTGGTCTTAGCTTTGCATAAAATAATGGAGGATATATAAAGTTTGACACTGTAACCAATGCAAGGAAGACACGTACATGCATTTAAGTAAAAAAAATTGACAATGGATTTGAGCAAATTCAAAATCTGCGAAGAGCTAGATTTAATAGATGTTCGAGTCCATGTCGAAGGTCAACGTAATTTTGAAAGACACAGGGAGATATATAATTGGATCAAAAAAATTAATAAGTAGAGAGGAGAAGAAATATATGTAGCAACATATAGAGAAGGTTGAACATAAAGAATTTAGCAGAGAAAGAGCCATAACTTGAGGTATTATCTAGAAGAAGAAAAACACATGCAAACAACACGAAGCAAATCAATCTTTTGTAAGAAAAATAAATTGAGAAAAAGACACAAGAAGAGAAACAAAAAGAAAAGAAAATTTGTAGAGTCGTAGCTCTGAGTTTGTAAAATATTTTAAATTGAATATAATAGCTATATTTTGTGTGGTTTTTGTTTTTTTGGCTTGTTTTTCCCTGTGTGGTTGTAGTTGGCACCAAATTTTACCAACAGAATGTTATCAGAGCGAAAGAGGTTGTTGGAGCAAGTATAAAATCTTAAGAACTCGTGGGTTTAAGCTTTCATTTTCTGGGTTGAGTTGTAATGGCTTCAAGTAGAAGCAACTCGTGGCAACAACCCCCAACATTTGATGGGAAGAACTATGATATCTAGTGCATCAAAATGAAGACTTGTTTATCTTATGAAGAGCTATTTGAACTGGTTAAAGGAGGCTATACCGAGGTATCAGACTAGGTTGTATTCAATGCATTGAAACAAGCAAAAATAATGCTTTGAATGAAAACAAAAAGAAGGATGCAAAGGTTTTAAGCTAAATCCAAAATGCAGTCAACGATTTAGTTTTTCCAAGGATAACAACATCTAGAAACTCAAAGAAATCATGTGATACCTTTCAGAATGCATATCAAGGTAGTGACAAGGTGAAGGTAATCAAACTACATATGTTGAGGAGAGATTTTGAGACTCTTCTCATGAAAGAGTCAAAATCTATAAATAATTTTTTCACAAGAAAATGACCATAGTCAATCAAATGAGGACTAATGGAGATATGGTTGAAGAACATAGGATCATAGAAAGGTATTGAGGAGCCTTCTAACAATATTTGATTTAGTTTTGATAGTAATAGAGGAGTCTAAGGACTTGAAATAAATGAAATTTGATGAGATGATGGGTTCTTTGCAAACCCATGAACAAAGGATGAGTAGATCAGCCAAATCCTCCCATGAACAAGAATTCAAAACAAATACAAATGTCAAAGGCTAGGGGGAGAGGAGTATATAATAGAGGAAGAGGAAGATTTAACAACCAACAAGAAGGTGGAAGATAAAGTCATCAAGAGCCATAAACAAGAGGAAGAGGAAAAAGAATAGGAAGGCGCAACAACATAAGAAAAAACACTTCCCAGAGGTGGTTCTTCACAAAGGTATGACAAATCAAGTGTGCAATGTTATTACTACAAAATTTTTTGGGCATTATGCTAGTGAATGCAGGAAGAAATAATATGATATGATAAATCATAATAATAATGCAATCTTTTCTAATGCAAAAAAGATGAACTAGAGAAGAAGGAAAAGAGTGGAACTTTCCTTCTAACTTGTAATGTAGCTAAGAAAGGAAACAAACAAGTATGGTATTTGGATAGTGCTTGCAGCAACCATATGTGTGGAGATAAGGAAATTTTAGTGATATAGATGGAGCAATCAGATCTGAAGTAAAGATGGGAACAAATGACAAAGTTGCAGTTATGGGTAAAGGCATAGTATCCATTCTCACCAAGCAAGGAGAAAAGAAGCATATACATAATGTTTTCTATGTCCCAAGATTGAAGTATAATATTCTCAGTATTGGGAAGCTTGTCCAAAATGGATATAAGGTGAAGTTTGAAAATGGAGAATGTGTTTTATAAGATAAAGGTGGAAGCAAAAAAAGCTGTTTACTGATCGTGAAGATGAAACCTGAATAAAATGTTTCCCTTGAAAATATAAAGTGTAGCAGCAAGAGCAACAAATTTCAAAATAATAGACATTGATAAATCTACTATATGGAATCTCAGGTATGGGCATTTGAGTTTAGGTGGATTACATGTTCTTTAAAATAAACAAATGGTAAAAGGAGTACCTCTTATTGAATAATCGATAAGGTTTGTGAGGCATGCATATTATGGAAACAACATAGAAATGATTTTTACCTCAGGAAAATCTTGGAGAGAAATCTCACCACTTGAGCTAATACATTCAGATTTGTGTGGTCCCTTCAAGAATCCCTCCTTGTCCAATAAATATTCTTCTACGACCTTTATAAACGACTTCAATAGAAGGACATGGGTCTATTTCTTAAAAAACAAATCAGAGGCATTTGAAATATTCAAACAATTTAAGGCCATGGTTGAGAAGCATAGTAGCCATTATATAAAAACATTGAGAATAGATAGAGGGGAGAATATATATCAAATGAGTTTCTAAACTTTTGTAAAGAGCACGAGATCAAGAAACAATTCACAACAAGGTATACACCTCAACAAAATGGTGTAGCAGAGAGAAATAATAGAACCATTCAAGAAATGGAAAGAAGTATGATGAAAGAAAGAGGATTTCCTGAAGAATATTGGGTTGAAGCAGTTAGGACAATAATTTATTTGCTAAATAGATGTCCTACAAAAGTGCAAGGAACAAGATACCTCAAGAAGCATGGAGTGGAAGAAAACAAATTGTTGAACATTTGAGAGTTTTTGGGTGTGTAACATATGCTCATGTGCCAAAGAAAAGAAGAACAAAATGGGATAATAGAGGAGAGAAGTGCATTTTTATTGGATATAGTGAGCAATCTAAAGATTACAGATTGTATAATCATGCTACTAAGGAGATGATAATCAACAAAGATGTTCAATTCATTAAGGAAACATCTTGGGGAGATACACAAGAAGTGGAACAACCACAAAAAAAAACAAATGCACCTATAATTATTATTGAAGCAAGAGATGACGAGTAAATAATGTACCTAGTTGGACACCCATTTCACAAAGGGGTGAATCATCAAATGGAAGTAGCCAATAATGCATGTAAGGACCAATAAATGAAGCATCTTCATTATCATCGACTCATTACAGTAGAAAAGAAGAATGAAGAATGTTTAAGAGATCTATGTAATCAATTAAGGTATGAAGATGAAATGATTAGTTTTGCTTTATTTTCACAAGTTAATCCTATTTAATTTGAAGAAGAAATTAAAGATAGTAAATGGTGTGAAGCAATGGATGAAGAAATTCATGTAATTGAGAAGAATGGAACATGGGAGATAGCCCCAAGGAAAGGAAGTAATTGGAGTAAAGTGGGTTGATAAAACCAAGACTAATCCCAAAGAAAAAAATTTAAATACATAAGGAAAAATTGAAATACATAAGGAAAGATTAGTTGTCAAAGGCTATAAACAAAGGCTTGAACATGATTATAATGAGACATTTTCTCCAATAGCAAGGTTAGAAAATGTAAGAACAATTATTTCCATAGCTTCTTATCATAAGTGGAAGGTCCATCAAATGGATTTCAAATCAAATTTTCTAAATGGAGTATTAGAAGAAGTGTATGTGGGACAATCACCTAGTTATGAAATCCCAGGGCATGAAAGGAAAGTATAAAAGTTTAAGAAATCTTTTTATGGACTTAAACAAGCACCAAGAGCTTGGTACAATATGATAGATTCCTATCTGATTAATAATGGAGTTAAAAAAGAAGCAATGAGCCCACACTCTACATCAAAGAAAGAAATGGTGAGATTTTGATTGTTGTTTTGTGTGTAGATGATTTACTTTTTTCTGGAAATGCAAGAAAATCAATAGGTGAATTTGAATCAGCCATGAAGAAGGAATTTGAGATGAATGATTTAGGATTGTTGAAGTATTTTCTTGGCATTAAAGTCAAGAAAATAGAGAAGGGAATATTTAGAATGTTGGATAGCAAAACAAAAATCTCTACACTAATAGAGATAAGTCTTAAATTGACTAGAGATGACTACAACAACAATGTGGATCCTATAAGATATAAAAACATGGTAGGAAGCTCAATTTATTTAACTGTAACAAGACCAGATATAATGTATACGTAGTTAGTCTAATTTCTAGATTCATGGAGACACCAAAAGAGACACATTAGCAAGCAGGAAAACATATTTTGAGGTATGTGAATGGAACAAGGAATTTTAGAATTCTATATGCTACTAATAATGATTTTCAATTAGTTGGCTACATAGACAATGATTGGGTAGGTAGCTTGGATGATAGAAAAGACATTCTGGATATGTTTTTAATGTTGGTTCAAGAGCTATTTCATGGGCTTCAAGAAAAAATCACTTGTTTCATTGTCTACTGCTGAAGTAGAGTATATTGCAACAAACTTAGCCACTTGTCAGATGATTTGGTTAAAAATAATCCTCTCATATTTTCACAAATAACAACAAGGAGGTTCAATTATTTTTTGTGATAATATGTCTTCGATTGCATTGTCTAAGAATCCAATTTTTCATGGTAGAAGCAAGCATATATTGCTATCAAATATCATTTTATTTGTGAACTAGTTGAGAAAGGTGAAATCGAGCTTAAGTTTTGCAAGTCATAGCAGCAACTAGCTGAAATTTTCACCAAACCTCTATCAAAAGAAAGGTTTGAGAATTTAAGAGAAAGTTTGGGTGTCATAGATGTCTAGGACTTTAAAATCAGTCCTTGAAAATATTTTTTTGGCTCAAGATTAAGGGGAGTGTCAAAATTAATGGTCTAATAATATTGAGCCACCGTCGCAGGTATTTCAAACCAGTTTTCCCTCGTTTTCTATCTACTTTTCTGACATACATTAATATTTTGTTTTGTGTTTATTGTATTTTGTATTTTTCCACCAAGCAAAGCGGTGCACGTGTCTATTTTTACAGGTCTATTTTATTATAAGTCTTTGGGTGGACCTAAACCCACAAAATAAGCCACAACTTATATTTCGTCGGGTCTAGTTTAAGTCAAGCCAAATACACGTGGCTATGTTTTAATGGAGCCAAAAACTAAGTTAAGTAAATCTTGGAATTGTGATGTGAAGTCAGTAGCTAATCAAATGCAAGAACTAATCATGATCGACCGATACATAACTAAGAACTGAAAATTGTGACACCCGTGGAGCTTCCTCATTTGTTTGGGTTTCACAAGTCCGACAAGGTGTTTGATAATTGTGAGAACCATGTAGTTCTCTTATTGGCTAATGTTTCACGTGTGTCACTCGGGGATCAAAAAGGTTTGACAAAACCGAAGGGCGTGGAATGGTTCTATTGATTCGCTCTCGACAGATCGATAATAAAGGCAAAATGAGAAGGATACGTGGAGCTATTTCATTAGTCTTAGCTTTACGTAGTAGAATGGAGGATATATAAATTCTGACACTGCAACCAATGCAAGGCGGACATATGAGGAATTTAAGTAAAAAAATGTGGCAATGGATCCGAGTGGATTTAAAATCGGTGAAGGGATGGATTTAATAGATGTTTGGATCCGTGTTGAAGGTAGATGTCTCTTTGAAAGACACAAGGAGCTATATAATTGGCTTGACAAAAAGAATGAGCAGAGAGGAGAAGAAATATATGCAACAACATACATAGAATGCAAAAAAAACAATTTAGCAGAGAAAGAGCCGTAGCTTGAGGCATTAGCTAGAAGAAGAAAAACATGTGCAAAACACAAAGTAAATCAAAGTTTTGTAAGAAAAAGAAACTGAGAAAAAGACACCAGAAGAGAAACAAAAATTAAATTAAATTTGTAGAGCCGTAGCTTTGAGTTTGTAAAAATTTAAATCGAATATAATAGTTATATTTTGTGTGTTTTTGTGTTTTGGTTTTGTTTTTCTTGTGTTGGTTGTAGTTGGCACCAAATTTTGCAAACAACTATGTGGGACTTACATTGTACTATTGTTTATTGTAATTCAGAGTTATTTCCATCTACAACTGTGTATATAAAGATTAAGTTTTTTGTAATAGGTCTAAACATATGCAAGAAACGTGTGAGGTTAATGTATCCATTCATGCTATTTTAGAATATTAATCAATTATTAAAGCATGGATTTATCATTTGCATGAAATATAGTTGAGACTTTGTTTAGAAAACAAGAATATAAGAAAATGCAAGTACTTGTATCTTATCTGATATTGTGCTGTAAGGTAAATGACATAATTGGATAATAGTAGAAAGTTCATATTTAAGATTCTGATAGTAAGCTCTATCGAAGCATACAAATTGAAACAGAGAAACACTCAATCAACCAATGTGAAGGAAGATGCATGAGCAGTATGCTATTCATCACATGTGGAAACAAATATGCTCAGTAGTCAACATATGTTTATTTTTTTGATGTTCATCTATGTTGGCGTCACAAAAACAAAATAGGCTTGTGCTGTTGTAACAAGCATCCAAGAGCAAACCGCAAAAGGATATCTTAATATGCATGTAATATAGAAGAGTCAGGCTCTTGTAAGATGGGATGATTTTTTTAGTCTCCCAAAAAAATTGTATTTGTGAAGTTCATTGTACATGCATAAATTGTATCTCTAAATTTCATTATATAAGTCCCTGCGACTGGAATGAGTAATTCAATTAATTATTACAGATGATCAACACCGAATTTTTCTGGCATTTTCTATTCTTTTGTTAAGCAGAATACCTCTCTTCCTTTTTCGCTAGACTGTTACCTTAAATGGGTTTTTAATTTGTTGTTATTGAAATGGAAAAGTGGTGAAAATCATCAGAATCCTTGAGATGAAGAAAAATTACGTTGAATGCGTCAAGAAACCAATACCTTCCTTTCTCTCAGTCACTCTGTTTTTCTTACAATGTTTGAGACAAGCTTACAAGATTTCTGTTTTACATGGGTTTTGCGAATAGTAACATACTTTCCATAATATATGTTAAATAAAAACATAAGACTCATGGATGCTAGTAACCTATGTATTTTAGGTAAATCTATCTAAAAGATTCCAATAGCGTCTATTTGATACAATAATTTCATTTTTTAATCAATCATATGTTCGTATTTTCATATTTTTTAATAATTCCAAAGGTTAATAGTAGAAGAAAATATAATATTTCTCAAGGGCGTTACCCTAGAATGTTGTATTTGTCATACTAAAACATTATACCATAAACCATACAAATAAACTAATATCATAGTTGGAATTGTAACTTTGGAAATAGTAGCAATACACAACATGCACTATTTATTAAAAATTAAAAAATATCAAACATTACAAGCATATGAATATTGAAATTTTGAAATGTATGTTATATCCGTTCAATTGGTAATTGTTTTTGCTCCATCAAAAGAAGGGAAAATGTATGTGGGGAATTTTAAAATTTAAATAGAAACAAAACAAATCTTATACAAAGAGCCAACTTATTCTTCTCAAGTACAACAATAGATTTCAAATTACATAATGGTAGTGGTATATATGTACATGTACATATGTAGTTGTTAATACGTGTTTTTGTTCCCGTGTATCTTGAGTTTGCCTCTCAGTAATCTTGCTCGTACGCCTTGTTACGCACGATTTGTTATGTATCTTCGAATGCAATTTTGGAATGTGTTAGCATGCGGGAAGTCTCCTCTAGTTTGTTTAGGGTCAAATGGAAAGTGAAGAGGTCGTATTTGTCAATGAGGTCATTGTTGTGGGCATGGGCATCAAGAGACTCACATATAATCTAGTGCAGGAAAGTGGCATAATTTTCGAGTCGCGTAGCCAACTTGTAGAAGACATCACTGTGGCCTTTATTTCTACAAGCTTTATTTTGTGGGGAAGAAGTTGTACATGCGCACGGTAGTAGTATTAGTACAAAGAATAGGTACAGGGAATGGTAAATGTAGTTATGTAAGATAATATGTTAGATACATTGGAATTGGAAAGGGAAATACATATAAAAGAGGACTGGTCTTGCATTGGTAAGTGCGTAGGAGGTGGGCTTGACTTTATGAAAGGGTGGTTGCGCTTACTCTTTAGGTGAAGCGAGACTCTACTTGTTTTCGGTTTGGTACATATATGTTACATGCTATTCGCGAGTCTTGTGCAAATGAGAAGGGTGGGGAGATAAAAAGATAAGAGTGCTTGTACTCGAGAAATAACATAAATGTGAGCCCTTGCCGATTGGTGCCAATAATGTCTACTATGGCTTTCTATAGAGTCTTTCCTTATGATTTATGACTAGTTAATGCCCATGCCATTTTAAGTGGAATTTTCCAATGGTTGTTTCTTGTAATTTGAGAGATAGGTACATGAGTTAGATTGTCCATATCCCAGACAGGACCTGAGTATTTGGTAAAGTTGACAACAACATACGATGGTATACAGGGGGGCTTAACATGCGCTTTATAAAATATGCATACAAACTTGCCAATCGTGCCATTAACTAATCCAACTTCTATCCACAGTTAGTTGTTAGCATGAATTTTCTTCTTTGCATAGAAGTAAGTTCTACTCCAGTTGTGTATGAGAAAATACTAACTTTCCAGTGCTTGCATTTTGCTGGTACCGGCTAAGAGCAATAGGCATGTTTAGGGATTTGAGTATTCATTTGTTATGTAATGTTGCTAGCTTGTTGGTTACATAAAAATGGGTGTGTATTATGAATGTTTTTTGTTCTCCAATCTCCATAGCCGAGGTTGCTATGGTCACGAGCAGGCACCAATCATCTTCCATTACATCTATGTTTTAGAGGTTTGACAGTAGCTCCCTGAATCTAACCTATGCAGGTGTACAACCTGCTTGCCAAAAGTTGGTGTCTAACACTATTACAGTTTTGAATTTATTCCAGAGTGTGTGGCCAACCGTGACGCCTGCATACATTGACACATCATTAATAAGAGGTAGCTGAGATAAGTCACCGATCAATATGATTGAGCAACTGCCAAAGTCTTTTTCTGAAGCCATTAGGAAGGCCTATTGTAAGTGCATGTTTGATATCATTCAGCATGTGTGGCCCAATGAATCTCATCTCATCTATTAAAATGTAATCCACATATTTCATTTTCTCTTGGAAATGGATCAATGTTTGACCTTCAAGTGGCTACACGTCATGCATCGAAATTGAAAGTGTTGCATGTATTGTAGTCCCTTTAATATGAAAATATACTATACCTATTGGTGCAAGAAGTAATAAGTCAGAGCATAATGCAGTAGAAAGGGATTGCAGTACACCTGAGATTTTCCTGATCAGGTAGGATTTACCGGTGTCAATTGTTCCGTGAATGATCATCTTGAGCAGGGGTGAAGTGGCACCTTGAGCAATGTGGGTTCTAATTATTTGTAATGCAGATTATTGTTGATCAGATATCAAATTTGTGTCGGTGTTGTTTGCAGGTATGTGTGGGGTTGGCGGACTTGCATTTGATTTACTTCGATAAAATTGGGTCCCATTTCCTGCGTTGCATGTTTAAGTTGGCAGTCCCCCCAAGCATAGGTGGTATCAAGCTCTCGCAAGCTGAGCATGTCGAGGTCATCTATTTAAATAACACCGATTGGGTGAATGCGTGATAGCAGTTCCCATTCTTCCATTTCTATTGTATCTGGCTTATCCATTTCATCTTCTGAACTGTTGTTTTCTGAGATCGTATTTGGTGTTATGGTTGATCTTTGAGTGTGCTAAGCCTGGTAGGAATGTTGGAAGAGTTCCCATGTGAAGCAAATTTCAGACGCTATAAAACCTATATCATTTTGAATACCTTGGAATGGTTTGTACAGTAACATTTCACTGAAGTAGAACCCTTCATAAGCTGGTGCGTCATGGGGTAGAATGATTGAATAGCGAGGGAACACGCGGATGACTGCTGCTGTGGGACGAGACCGCCACTTGTCTATAACCCTATTTACATTGTTTGACCATGACTTATATACTTCTATGAGTGATAAGAGATTCCAGAAATATTGGTTGTTGTATGTACGTATGAATAAATGAAGACAATGTAGATTGACCTCTAGCAGTGGTCATGATGCGCTTAAATAATTTTTTTGTCAATAGAGACTGGAAGGAAGGGTCAAATGCATACAAAAAGTGGTAATTTTTGCAACATGTGACAAGTTTCTTGTGCTTCAATGTCACGGTCTACTAGCATTTATGTTAAGAACTTACTATATGCAAGCATGGTAGGGCTGTGTACTATGGCATCGTTTGAAATTCTTGTCAACATGTTGTAATAAATTTATGATCTTTAAGATCTATCTTGGATGTATATTTGGCTATGGAGCACAACACTGCGTGTTGTGACATCACTAGCAGACAATTAATGTTGGTGTGCCAAATACATAACATATTGGCATTGTGAATGTTCACCCTATACTCATTCGAGTTGGTGTGTGTGTGTTGTGGTTGTTCCCATTTACAAGTAGGCTCAAAGTGGCTTGTAAGGGCCCACGTGTTTTGTACCAACATTGTAAACGAGGCCTAATTTCCGCAGAGCATGTAGTTTCGAACATTTGTTCTGTCATTGAACTCGGTTTAAAAGGTCGGTGTAATCAGAGTTTGAAAATATCATTTTAATTTTTGTTGTGTCTAACAAACATGGGTCATCGAAGGGTGCATAGTGCATTCTTGGCACCCCTTGTGTACATACCTTTGGGTTCCATATTGTTACGTAACGATTAAAGAATGTTTTTTCCTCATGCACTGAATGTGGTTGGTCCAATCCAACACTTTCATGTTAGGCACATCTGGTAACCATAGGAAACCATGTACATGTGCCGAGCCTCTATGCTGCCATTCGTACCTGCACAAAGCACGTGGAATTAGCATAGATGCGCTGTTTGGGCATAATTTTGTACAAAACTAGGGGTGGGAGGAAGAGGGGTTACTGTACCAATAATCTTGGGTGTGAAATATTTTATGCCAGACCTCTTCACGGTAGTACGCGAATTTCCATTCCATGTATGCAGAAACCAATGTGGGTATGTAATAATATTGTGGGATCTCCAAGAATGGGAAGCTACTTTTGTTGTTGGAAGAGCTACACCGACATAATCTTGAGGAGGTCTCGGCCATTTGGTATCGATGCACTTAGAGTAAAGAAAATGGTGGGAACACCTAAGCGTAGAATCGTGTCTTATCTCACTCTACATTTAGACCAATAAGATTTTGTGCCTCACAGATTGGCTCCAAACCGCATGCGTTGCACAACAATTTACTCATTCGGAAGATCTTGCAAATATTTTTGGAGTTCCTCTACCATGCTTGGTAGGTTATCATCGATGTCCTTTGCAAACAAAACTAAGGTTACTAGAGTGCGGTGGTACATCATAAAGTTTAGCAAAAAATATCGAAATGAGGGTGAATCCCAAACCTGTTATTGTGGTTCCGCATTAAATGTATCATATATTCATGCATAGCCACATCACGGTGCCAAGGCTATTTGAAAATCATTATTCTTGTTGGGAATAGGGAAGGAAATTCCATAGAAAGTAAACCCTCTTTAGTATACTCATTGATTGGCTTTGAGCTAATGTCAAGTCAATTAACTGAAGGGGTGGGTGAGTTGTTTCTTGTTGTAAATAATGTTGAATTTATTCAAGCTCGTACGTACATTAGAGATAAAAGGTCAATATCGATATCCCGATCTGCCATTTCCTCACCTACAAGAGTTCAAAAATACTAAGCAATTGCAGAACATGGAAACAATGGAAGATATCATAATCACTGCTTAGCGATGTCGGTGTCTATTTTGGGAAGCTAAGAGAGTACAACTTCATCAAATTTGACATCCTTATAGTAAGGATCATGGGCTATCTTGTAGTGTAATGCAGCGCTTACTCGAGATCTATTTACAAAATGCAAATACACTTTGTTATCGAACCCTTTTTCTTTTGAGTAATAAAAGGTCAAGCTCTTGAACATGATGGAGAAGGTATTCTAGAATGGACAAAATGTCATCTAGGAAACTGATAGTGTGCCCACTATACTTGTATTGCCCACCACAGGCATGGGTTACCTGCACTATCGGGCTTATTCTTGCAATCAACATTTCTTCAACTCCGTGTCACCTATGTAATACTTCGGCCACGGTCCCAGGATCCATGTTGTTCCACAAAGAGAACTTGTTGCCATTGTGTTCATTATTGCATCTAGTACAAGTGTTATTCCCCTCCTTTATCCTAACTTTCATTCCAAGGTAGGATTCATGGCATATGAAACAAACATGCATATTTTCAAGAGCATCTATTTTTTCATGAAAGTTTGTCTGCATTAATAGAAATACCTTCTTCAATATAATTTTCAAAGTGGTTGTTAGATTAGCTACTCTGTTCGGAGTTCGGGATGTATGTTGCTTCCTTTTTTGGCCTAGTATAAATCTTTGCGCGCATGTTATGATATTATTTATGGTCCTCATAATTGTGTTTGTGAACTTGTTTGTGGCGTTTCTTTCTATCTCATGCGGAGGTCAATTTTTCTTTTCCATGGTTGTGGATGCCTGCCATATGTTACTGTAGTGTATTACCAAGTATGAACATAAGATGTGTATATTAGTACCAAAAACCATCATAAGCTTGTATATTAATTACACACTTTAATAAAAATAGTCCAACTTATAGGAGAAGTATTTTTAATGGAAAAAAATATAGTTGTTTACTACAAGTTAATAAGGATGCTCACAAGAGAGGAAATAAGTTGTGGAGCCTTGCTATCTTTACAAAAACTCAATTACAACTAATGTAGATAATCCAAGCGGCACATCCATCGAAGAACATGGTTTATTGGGTGATCCCAGTCTGCTACTTATGTTCAATATATTGAAAATAGTGCAATACATGTTAGACTACCTAAATGTAGGAATCACATATGTTTAATATGTCCATCTCTCGAACAAAGAACCTACTATCACTACTCAATTCATGAAGTAACAAAAAAAGTTTGTTTTTTACTTTAAAGCTATTGGAAGAAATGTCTCACCTAAGATAACCGCAAAATCTCTCAAAAGTTACATGAACCTCTAATTTGGGTGAAATTGTTTTGGAAAGGCGTTACATGTTAAAGGGAACTCCGCCGTTTTGGGAAAAAGTATTACACTTTACTACAAGTTAATGGGGAAACATATGAAGTCTTCTTACCTTTATATAAACTTAGCTAGCTTGGAATACATATATGTATTTAACAAACCTCCAAGCATAGAGGGTAACCAAGTAAATGGATTGGTTTCTTAATGTAAGTGACACACCCAATGAAAACCATGTTTCATTGGAAGGACAAATCTCTTCATTTAATATAAGTCACAAATCTCAAATAGTATTAGATAAGTTCCCTATATGGGGCATATAGTTTAGTTTGATTTTTAGAGAGAGAATGATACCATTTTGGAGAAGGACCCACATTGACCATAGTTGTGGCACAAGAGAATAGGCCACAAAAATTTAAGGCATGTCAACACAATTCACCGTTATGATATGGAGAGGGTATTTCCTACTATGGAAAATGATTAATATAATTGGAATCCTTATTTATAAGGCAAACACCATAGAGCACCATTCTAGAAGAATGGCTATTATTCCCTTAGAAAATTTGAGTGGTATATACATGTTGTTGTGTTGTACTCATATAGGTTAATTTCCTTACATATGGACTAAAATGATAAATGTGAACTTGTTAATAGGGAGCCCAAATCCATTTTATATTTATGGACTACACCAGGTTGAGTCTTTCTTCAGTTTGGAGTGATCTAAAACACTAATTACTTTGTCATTTACCTAGTTACAATCTCCCTTTCTATTAATTTTTTTTCCTATTTGTAATGACCCAAAATTTCGCACACACTAACAACACAGAAAAATACAGGATAACTTTTTTTTACTAGATTGACACAAAAACACGACACAACATGTCGCCACCAGGGTTACAACTAACTCTGTGAACAACTCGATACAAGGATGACCACACAGGTAGCACGGAATGTTCACACCCATCAAGGATAATTCACTTTTCTTTTTGACAAGACAACATAGGAAACCACCACATAACACACTTACAGATAGGGCAGGCCACAATGAGAAATTATTGAAGGTATTTATTTTGATAAAACATCTTTCGATCCTTAACTTAAGTTTTCTAGGACTCTAGAAATGATTCGTACAATTCCTCTTACAACGCTAAGTTAATTACTTTTACTCTAAGGAGAAATTTGCTTTAAGTCTTCTCTATTATGACCTTTATTTGCTTAATTTGTTTATTTAGAAGAAAAGGGTAAATTTAAATTCCACAAGGCCATCTAATCACACTAACGCTACTAGAACTCGTTCATGTCCATATGACAACATGGGTTTGCGTTCAACACACTTAAGAGAAGAAAAACCAAGTGCCTTGGAACAAGGTTAGAGGGAGAAGGTCGAGTTGGAATCATCTTTAGGGCCTCATTAGTTATCGCCAATATTTAATTGAAGCTAGAGATCTTATCCAAAATTATCAAAGATTTTACTTAGGCTTCACTGAACGAGTATTACCAAAGAGACCAATTTACCTTCCAAAAGGCGGAGAGATAGAGTGCGTGGTTTCCAATTTGTTTTCTCCGGCTTATTGTATCTTATCATCTTCTAACAACTAACAATTCATTTCACCTTAGGATCGTTTTACGAATTTCACCATAAAAGGGATAATGTTCACTAGTGGAGCTAGGGTTATCATGTTATATAATTTTACTTGCAATGATAGTCTCGCCTTTGATTACTTCAAGAATTACTTGCTCTCAAGTTGGTAACCTCTACGTTACTTTATTCGAATATAACTTCTAGTTTAACTTCTATAAGTATTAAACAACCCATGTTAGCTTACTTATGACACATTATTACTAAATCATAGCAAGATTTAACTCAACATTTAATTCTCAAGGGTAAAGTTTAACAACACTCATTTACAAGAACAAAACAAGGTTACATCAACTCTTAGAATACTGATAATCCAATAGGGTCACTCAACAAAGAGGTAAACCAATTTTCTTAGATTTTCCAAGATAGACAGACAATTCAAGGTTTCCAAAGTTAAGATGACATAATCCACAATACAATATCCTAAGACATTGATCCTCTTCTACATTTTCCATGGGACGTTATCAATAGTTGAACAATATAAAAAGGGTTCATGCAAAAGAACTTCTCAACAGAGGTTGATGCAAAATTTTACAAGTCTATCCCTCTTTTACCCGCATGAGCATCTGCAACAAAATATTTTTTTATACAAGAGTCAGTCCGCGAGAACTGAGCAAGATAAGGCTACACAAAGCCACCATAACTAAAGTCTAACAGTACCATGAAAGAAACACCCTATTGACGAGAATTGGGTCAATGCCCTAAACACAACAACACCCCAAATTATCGCAAAGTCTCTACCATGCCACTCAAAGAAGAAAAGGCCTCGTACTTCAATTATGAACAAAAGCAACAAAAGTTTAACAATTGTACGAGAATGGCTCTTGGCCTTATAAGAAGGAATAAACAATCTATAAGAAACAAGATTCCCATCACCAATTAAATAATTACAAGATTGAAGTTTGTCACACATACTATCCATTTAAAATTACCAAGAGATACCAAAAGCGTAGGCTTTAATATAAGATTTCTAAAAGACAAGAGTTGACCAGCCCAACAAGGGGGAAACACGGTGTTCAAACATTAACATGAAAAGACAAGCAATATAAAATTTCAACCCTGTAATCACATAGAGTATAAGACTAAAATTAAATACAGGGCACAGCACAGCATAAGTTCGAGGCGAAGGCAAAGTTTACTAGTCTTGACCATTAACTCCAGGAGATTCCCCTATCATTCAAGAAGGCCTAATGCCTTAAAGGCTAATAACAACATGCAAGAGAAGAAGGGAATTCCGTCAAACAAGAGTATACATAATGCCATCCAATTTTTTTATATCACTAAGGATTTACAAACCTCCACGGTAACTCTAAAGTTCGGTTAATTTAAAAGAAATTACCTCCTTTTTTAAAACAACAATATTTTAAGTCAACCCTTGATAACGAAATCAACCGTTCAACATAGGTACGCACATAAACTACTAAGTGTCATTATCAAAACAACTCCTTCAGCTATGAATCCATAATACTATCGAATGCAAGAAAATTTTCACCAAGGTCAATAACGTTCAAGACAATTTTCATCACCAACATTAAGGTACATATGTGCATAGAAACTGTCCAATCTTGTTTAACAACACAATCATTATAAAAAAGGGAAAAACACAAGTTAGAAAACTAGATTATGCCACCAATAATCCTCTGAGAGGGAAGACCAAAACAATCCTAGTATTAGCGGGGTATTGGAATGTATAACTGTAACCTCGAACTTAGGAGATCCGAAGGCTAACTACGGTTCATAATGAAGGCGACAGTCAAAGTACTTCCTGAGAAGGGTTTTAAAAACCTAGGAACAAGACTGAAGCTACAAAGGAGCCTAAACACGCGAGGTTTGAAACGTGTCACACACAAACTTATTCATTCTAAAAGTTTTAATACCAAATCTCTAACTCAGCTAGTCCAAGCATTGATCACACTAATCCTGCAACCTTTCTTTCTCGATGCCAAAAGGGTTATCAAAGAGGCTTGAGAGGGAGTTAACAACATACGACAATAGACAAGGAAAGACAAACTTGGTTGAAAGGAAGGATCTTTTAACGAATGCTAATTACTAGCTGGAACAACAATATAGACTTGAAACTCTAACGTAAAGCAATATATATATACTTGAAACTCTAACGTAACGAAGGTCGGTCACTCAAGAAGGGAAAACATAACACTCAGAGGGGAGAACACCTGCATGCATTCCATTAACATACTGGCAACGATAACAACTAAAATAAGAAGAAAGCAAGCAGAAAGGAGAGAACTCCCAACATGGCGTCCAACTGACAAATCAAATCAAGGAAATGGCGGTTTGATTTCACGATAAATTAAATATAGTAACAGTAGCAAGGTGTAGAAATATCTTGCCTGATTATCCATCTTCGACGAGGCACGCAACACCTCAAATTTCAGCAACAACAACCCTCTAGTAAAAATCTTCATCAGTAGCATGCCAGGCGACAATATTCCACTCAATCTCGCATTCACACAGGCAGGGAACTCCCAAAACTAACAGTACCACAAGGAGGAGGGTCCACATTATTTCCACAAAGGTATTTAATAAAGTTCATAGTCCATCTTGGAATACGGTTCGCTTCACCATAAGCAAATAGCAGGTATCCAACTGTGCAGGTCGCCTTTACCAGTGTTCACGCAGCCTTGGAAAAGTGGCAGTTTGAGAGCATGAAAAGATGTCCATCGAGCAAAGGAGACACCCACCATTCTATCAGCTAAAATGCAGGCATCACAGGAGTTGTGGATGCAAGCGTGAAGGGAGGAAAACACAATGCACAACAGCAATAAGCAACAAGGACTGTCCAGGTCTCCATTCCTAGCAACACGTAGCCAACACAAGGAGAGGGACATTTGCAGGTTGTAGCCACGAGCCAGGGAGGAAAATAAAATAGAACAATCCAATCTGCTCTACGCACTTCAACAAGAAACCACGTAGCTAGTGCCCAAAAGGCTTGAGCAGGTTACTAGAACAAGACTGGGCACGTTTGCAATAATCATCATTACACGGAACCAACTTTCCCTCGGAGCAGTCAAACAAGATGGACAAAATTACCTGGTGAGCGGCCAACAGCAGAAGAACTAAATTTCAGTCTACATAACCCGAGCTAGGGAGGAATACAAAGGGACAACGATCCAAAAGAAGGTGGGTGCATTTGCAAAATGCGTTTCAGTCTGCTCCAATGACCAGCAGTTGTCAAACTTGATCCATTCACCTTTACCAATCACGCATCCCGTGCTAGCAAGGAGTTTTGGCAATGGTATAGACGTCCTCCATCAGCCAGAAAACTATAGAACAGGCAGAGATAACGTCCAAACACTGCATCCAGCCTCCAAAAAGGTTTCGAGCCACCACCAGAACCCAACTCATGGTAATTACAGGCTGTAGACAACCCAGGAAGAAAACAAGGACAACGATCTAGAAGAAGGTGTCAGAGCATTAAAAGAAAAATGCGTTCCAGACTGAACAATTCAAGGCCCAATGAAAAAATGGGAAAAGGCTGCCTCCAGCCCACAAAGTACGGTGCAAAAAGGAAAACCACGAAATAATCGGGTGGTCAGCAAACTCCACGCACCCATTAACCAGAAGACAAGGGAACAAGGAATCCAAGGACAAACAAAAGGAGTCCACGTCTGCTCATGCCAAGCTTGCCACATCAACATCTAACGTGGGAGGCAAGGAAAGTGGAAGCAACAATAATTTCATCCAAAAAAGATTATCAATTAATATGACAGGCGAGAAGGCTCATGCTTTGGTGTTTCCGATAAAATAAAATAAAATAAAACAACGTAAGGATAAGTAATATTAATGTTGATAACCAATCGACGATCAGATAACGAAGTTATCGTTGATCGATAAATAAAATAATAATAACATTATTATTATTTTTATTAATATTATTATTACAACTTAATAATAAGTATTCATCATATTAAAAAGACCAACAACAAGTTTGACAATTCAAGAACACGGTTTTCCTTTAACTGGGGACAACATAAGGAGCGATGAGGGGGACAACAACGAAAACATCATCATCAACACAAGCAGGAATGATGAAGAGGGAGAAAACTAAATATCCTTTGTGGCCAAGACGAAAGTACTAATGTTCAACAGAAACGTAATGGCGATCAACGATTAGCATCACAATTGTCGAAGAAGAAAAAGGAACAACGGTGAACGGGGCATTACACTATTACATTCTTCACTATTTTGTGGGTTTAGCTTTCTGTAATGTATGATTTAGTATTACTTTTCTAATAGGTGTTAAATCCTACATATCACTATACGTAGCACACATTATGAACATGTGAATATATTTGTAACAAATAAGAAAATTCAGTAGGAAATGTTGTTGGGACGAAGTAGATATTCATAGACAACCGTCCGGCTCAACAAAGTACAAGTAAGCCTTATAATACCACTTGTTTGAGGGAAAATATGAGGATATGTACATTTTACTATAGTTGAAGATTAAATTCTTGCTTTCCCTACTTCTTTAATAATTAAAATAGGTTGTGGATAAATAATGGTAGAAGTGAGGTTTTTGAAAATATACCGGTAATATCTTATTTATTTGTTATAGTCGTAACTACATATTTAATGGAAAAGGTTTAAAGCCAATTTTGAAGGCTTACATTTAATATTAGTTGTACAACTCCAAATTATTACCTTCTCATCTTCCTTAGAAATGACCAATGTCTTTAAGTATTTGATGTTCTAAGCCATAAGCTATAGAAGAGGTTTGTAGGGAGCAAAGCTAGCAATATTTCAAAATACCAAAGTATGAATTCCAAAGATTTAAAGTTACTAAATTCCTACAATGTAAGGAAAACTATATGTAAGTTTAAAAATTCATTTTTTTGGGACATTAGTGATGAAAATTTCAATACATATTCAAAATGGGTTCATCTCATTGTTAATAACTTAAAGATATATCGGTGGAAGGATACATAAACCTAGTTCTAATATTGTTACCTAAGTATTATGTAAAAATTAATTCTATTTTATTTCAATATATAATGTCGAGTTCGACAATGGGGTGGGCATTGCTCTTCTATTAGTCACACAACTATATCTTTGGAAGACGTATATATGAATATCCCCGTGGTTGTCATTTTTTTGGGACATTAGTGATGAAAATTTCAATACATATCCAAAATGGGTTCATCTGTTGTTAATAACTTAAAGATATAGCAGTGGAAGGATACATAAACCTAGTGCTAATACTGTTACCTAAGCATTATGTAAAAAATTAATTCTATTTTATTTCAATATATAATGTCAGAGTTCGATGATGGGGTGGGCATTGCTCTTCTATTAGTCACACAACTATATCTTTGGAAGACGTACATATGAATATACCTGTGGTTGTGTTGTACTACTAGTGGGCATCCATATGCTTTATGGAGATAACCAGAGACATCGTCCTTTTGATGGGAGTGATACTAATGTCCTTGTGACATATATCCCTTTGATCAAATAAGAAGGGTGGGAGCCAACGTAGGAAAGTATTAGCATGAGCCAAAACAATTTCCTAACTAGCTTATCCATACTACAATTACAATACCATGTACCGCTTTGTTATTAGGGAAACTTTTAGTGCTGAAATGATTATCATAATGGATATTTCTAATACTACTGTATGGTCAGGCGAATACATTAATACATGTTGTTTTATGTATTATTGTAATGCATGAACAAATATGCACATTAGATGTGCATATCATTAAAAGAGAACCCATTCCTAAGTTGCATATTGATTTCACTATTTAAAAAAGGTAGCACATATTGCAAGAATATTTTTTTATATGGTACAACAATCATACACCGTATTACAAGATAATGGCTATGTTAGCAATAGAGACAATAACGTATATACCCTTCTCATATTTTCCTCATCTCATTTTAGCTACTATAAGTAACAATATGTGTGTATATTTAACAGACATGTATTTGTACAGGTCACCACCTAAATGGTGGCTGCATCTAACAAAGCATGAACAACAACATCATGTGTCAGGGACTTCTCTTTCTGAGAAACATGTATAACGATACACTTGAGTTATTCATTGTTGTTTTATACTTCCTTTTTAGCTTGCAAAATGAAGTCATATGTATGGAACAACACCTGATCAAGCACTATATGTAGTTTTCCAGATGCCGAGTCTATGTGGTATAAGGCCTACATAGACACGCCCATTATACTAGTGTCGCATCATCAAAAGAAGTTTCCCAAATTGTTCCTGTTATATCTTCCAGCAAAAAATTAAGTGCATATCTGTACTCGCATTGTGGGAATTCCATGTTACATTTAGGGAAACGACATGTGTTGTCTAGAGTTGGCAGTGTTTTCTACTAACATTGTTTACCATTGACTACATTAGTGCAAACTGCATAGCAGAAATTATTCATTTTAACATGAATTATAATAGCCAACAGTAACACCTTGGTCAACACTTGCAGTTGGGCCAACTTTTGAATACTAGAAATATCCACGGCCTCCAGTTTAGCATTACTCAATGGCATCAGAACATGCTGGTAGGATTTTGAGTCAAGCCACCTCTTCAACTCTTCTACCTCTGGTAATATAGGGTTGATAAAGCACTGTGAATTCAAACCGGTTGAAAGGGATCTTCCATTGAATGATGTTACTTTTTCCCATTTCAAAGAAAGAATTGACATCGCCGCTTTACCTGTAAGGTAGCAAGCTTCCTTCGGCCTCACAAAATATTCCCCATAAACTAACATCTATGGAATGGCTAGAGGTGTTAGAAACTGATATAGTGTGTTTTTCATTTCCATTTCATCCCCTCTATGTACAGTGGAACTTGTAGAGACAGAACACACAACTCCAATTATATCCACATTTGTGTTAATGGCCATATCTTTAATGGCCACAATGCTCATAAATTGGAAGTTGTAGAGAGGTATATTGACTTCGTCATGAGAACATAGCTGGAAAACAAAGTTCTTGTTCAATATAATTTTTCATAGGCTCACACTGACTAAATTGTTTGTTTGCACATTTCAAACTACCATTAGAAATGTTGTAAACCTTCCTAGTCTGTACAGTGTCAAAGAAAGTTTTTGTGACATCTCCAAAGGCTGTTATGGAAACATCATCCCCGAAAGAATTCGTAACACAAAAATCAAACACCTGGCATGTGCTCCTATTGTTAACAACAGGATGTAGAGTTCCTTTCCTCATAACACACCATTAAATTATCCATTTACGTTGGTATAGATTTAATTTACGAATAGGTGTAAACATGAGACATTTAGCTGTAGTAATACCTTTTCCACGATCAATATATCCAACTGTTTTAGTTTTTAGGCCTATGGCATAAGGTGAACTGGTACCAATCATTGCGGAGGTGAAGGGTGTTTGAATGTTCCTTAACAAAGTTGTACATAATAATTATATGCATAAATAACCATGCAATGTGAAAAAGGATATGTTAAACCAAATATATATATATATATATATATATATATATATATATATATATATATATATATATATATATATATATATATATATATATATATATATATATTAAGCGCAACACTAGCACTACCAAAAAAATATACGACTATTTACAATTGATCAACATAATACACTAGAATATCAGGCTATATATGAGTACATTTAAAATATGAACCACACACGTGTGTGGATTACGATAAACAAACTGAAATCCATTTCTAAGAAAATACTACGTGTAGTAGCTCCATAACATTTCACGAAGTTGGGGGCATGTCGAGACCACTCGGTAAAGAATTGCATCTAGGTTTGGGCGGCACGGTGAAAACAAATTCTAAGTAGCTTATCAACTTTCACCGCATATTGAGCCAATAAAATAGGTGGAGGAGATTATATAATATCGGTGTCATCGTGTGTCACCTCGACTCTAGGCACGCGCATCTAAAAAAATGATGAATACACTTCCACAATCCCATAAATGTGTACATTAACGAGAGGGTGCACCGAGAAGGAAACACACATATATGTGCAACCCAAGATTGTAGTACACAATGTGTAGTAAACACGTTGCTAAGTAACCTATAATATTGTTAGAATACATTGAACACCGGTAAAGCTACCTCATAAAGTTCCTAAACTACAAGTCAGATCCCTACCTTAATAAATACTACCTAAACCCAGCCACCAAGATGAACATGGTTTTTAAAAATGAAGAGCAAAATTTATAATATTTCAAATTTATATATAGCTGATGCACTTGTAATAAATTTTGATATCCAATTTACTACCTAAACAAGGAAAAAGTAATCCTAAAGCAGCTAGAATTTATGGTATTAAAAAATTATATATTGCCCCTCATCTCACTTTAAACCTCTTAAGCCAATGGTTGGCCATATAACTGGCATGTTCCATAAGTAAGCCATAATTGAAATATGTGAAAAGATTCAACACTCACATGAAACATTGTGATGGTAGAGGTATTTCTCTTAGCTATTTAGTTATGTTTGAATTCATAGAGAAATTATTTTAATTTTGTTTACTAATCCACCACCGAGTATTTGTTATAAATATAGTGTTTTAAAGCAGATAGGTAACATACATATATGATATCTAAATCACGTGGAGTGTATTCATAAATTGATTTTGTGTTTAGAAAAAGACTAGGACAATCATTTCCAACCCAAAAAAGAACTCAATGAATCAGTTATAGAAAATATAATGGGATATGTTGTCCACCAATTCTATAAAACCGAAAGCTTCGAGATAAGTTGGAATCCTGCGTAAATTTGTTTTCAAAGTCTAGGGGAATTGAAATCAGATCATTCAACTTATAAAATTAAGACCACACCATAATTTTGATGGCAAGGTACCTGCAAATATTAATTTTGCAGAGGTTTAGATGAAACTATTTCACCTTCCTTCCTACAATGAACCTTGGTATCTACCTTTAGAATTATAAAATATTTACTGTTGCAGACATGCTCTAAATATTGGAAGAAATTAATCAATAGTACATGGGTTTGCTATATGGCTGGAAAATACTTTTCTAAAAATTACAAGGCTAGGCTACCGTAATCATGTCAACCACTTTAAAGCATTATAATGTTCTCCAAAAATATGATGTGTATCCAAAAAAATCCAAAGAAAAGTTTTAAGCGTAATCACCCAAATGTCGACATCTACCTCCAACATTGCTCCATTCCATGATTGCGCTTTTACAAATATTATTGAAGCAGTTGTTGCAATTGCATTGTAGATACATGAATATAATGTAAGCATGCAAAAAAAAAAAAAGAGAATAAACCAAAATTATTATTTCTAAAGCCTAAAAAAGAAAAGGCATAGAACAACCTTGACCGATCCAAAAATGTGACTAAGAAAATAAGTATGTGAGCACAAAACCAAAGAAACGGTGAGGAAAAAGTCTATGGAGCCCAAAAATGCATTGTAAAAATCCAAGGAGAAATGCAAAAATCAAGTGGAATCCAGGGGAGTACATAAGGCACCCAGAGTGAGCAAAATGCAAAAATAAGTTGCGTTGGTAGCAATGCATGATGAGTCTATTGGCATGTGGTCTTAATAGGTGTTTTCATTGATGAAAAACTACATTAATGAAAAATTCAATGTTTCATGGTGATATTATAATGTTGTACTCGATGCTAACATACTGGTTCAAATGTGTTTGAGCCGATACATCATACAAAGATGGAATTCGATGAAGTGTGCTTGCTCTTGCAAGCCTATACAAGTACCTAGGTGATGTGGCATGGAAGTAGGAGCTTATTGGGTTCTTAGGAAGTATTTTGACATGATTGATATCATTTTTAGGGTGCTTGAGCACTCACAATAGTGGCATAGTGCAGGTACATGTGGTTCTCTATGTTACAAGTGCTCATTGGGAGCAGGTATGACAACTTGGAGGTGTGAAAACATGTCTTGGAGCTATATAATATCATGGAAGCATGAATTTAGGTGTATAATGACTTATTAGGTATTTTTGGGTCATTTTATGAGATTTCTTGATGAGTTATTGCATTCTTTCAATTTATCCTAGCTTCTATAGTGAGGATCTAACATGCAAGCATATGTAAGTCCATTGGCTGGAGAGATTGAGGTATGGCATTGAAATTATGATTATTTTAGATGTTATAGGGATGATTCATGATGCTTTTAGAAAAATTTAAGGTGCCCATGAAGTTTATTTTTCCAGATATGACTAATTCTACGAGACACGGTGAAAATCAAGTATATTTCCAACTCAAAGTTCAACTTCAGATGCTCATTGTGAACAATGTGATTTTCATGTGAAATTTTGGATTTCATGGAAGATTCTATGGTGAGTTAAGAAGGTTCAAAAAAATAATTGAGGTCATTTTATTGTCAGGATTTTATGAACGAATGTTAAGAAGGTAAAGTGGTCTAAAACCATAGTTAAACCCTAGCTAAGAGAAGTTTGCAGAGAATGAATCATAGTAACTCCAATTTTGATTTTTTTAATAAAAAATAATAATTTTATGTTGTATAGGACTTTGTTATCTTTCCATGGATATATGGTTGAGGTCTTGATGATGAGTGGGCCCCACCTAAAAATAGCAGTTTCTGAAGAAGAAGGTTTTGAGACAAGGTTATCCAAAGAAGTAGCGTGAAAAATTGATGGTGCATGATGTATGTGAGTTGATATTTATATACATGGAGGTTTTAAGACATGTTCATGTAGGTACATGGTGTCTTGAGGTACATTCAGTTGGTGGTCAAAGGAAAATTTTGGGTTATCAAATAGCAAGATTCAAGAAATGGGAATATCTTGAGCTACAAGTGGATTTTGACCATGATTCAAGTTGTGTTGGAAATTTAATTAAGATATATTTCCAGTTATATGTTGTTTTCCTCATGATGAGGTGATTTTCCAGGGTTTTTAGGGAATTATTTGGATAGGAAGATTTATGGCGCTTAAGACAATATGTTTTCGATGAAAGTTTGAAGTTGTTTGAAGCATGATATGTATTGGGTGATGATTTATATCACCTAGAATGTGAAGAGGTATGCATTTTTCATCAAATTAATCCATTTTTAGGTAATTAATGTATGTATAAATGTTTTTATGAGCTAACCTTTGAAACATATTTTTGGTAGTGATTTTGTGAAGGCAAAATTGGTCGTGGTTTGAGCATGAGGTTGATTCAAGGATTATAACTTTCTTAGAAGTGTTATAAAGGTTCTGAAATTTCCATCAAGTGGTGACATGGCATGGTTTTTAATTTTAAATAATTTGGTATCCTTATGAAGTTTCCAAGGTCTTTGAAGAGTACATGAAACAACTTTGAGAATTGCAAAAGGAATCGGGGCCATTAGATGAAATAATTTGATTGGTTAAAATAAATTGAGACCATATTTGATTTTTAATTGATATATTAATCATGTTTTATGAATATGGGAACTTGAATAAGAATGGTTTTATAATGAGGATAATTTTGACATCTTAATGCTTGTGTTTTGGTGATTTTTGGTGCATGGAAAGTGTGTTTCTACGCTAGACCGCCCATATGGGTCACTTGTAGTTGTTTTTAAAAATTTATTTGATTTTTTTAGTGATGATTTGGTCTAACCAAAGGTGTATGACCAACCTATTTTTGGTTAGAAGAAAGAAAATCATATAAAAGTGATGTTGTGGGTTCATTTTTGAACTAGTGCTCTTGGAGGGAAGAAGTGTGACCTAGAGGAAGATATTTTGTAGGTATGAGAGCATGATTTCAAGGCTGAGGAATATAATGACAAGTTGAGGAATATTTGAAGACATGAGAGCAAGATGATAGAGTAAATAAAAGTGAATAAAGAGAAAGAATATTCAAGGTTGAAGACCTAGGGGTTGTCCTATGGTTTGTGAGTTGAAATTGTGATCTCCATCCATTATGGTAGCTAAAAAATAAGAGATCAGATATCTTCAGGTGTCTTATTTTGTGCTTGGTCATCTTTGGGGGTTGTAGCCTCCTTGTGGAGTGGGTGCTTCACTAAATTAGGGGTTGGTGCTCCTTGTATGGTTGGTGCTCTACTAAACTTCCTTGTGAAGTTGGTGCTTCACTAAATTTTTTTTTAGTAATATAAGTAGAGTTTTAGTGGGTTTTCTTCCCCATGAGGGTTTCCCACTTATATCTTATGTTCATGTGTATGCTCTCTTGATTGTGCTTATGTGGTTGAATGTTTTATGTTGCTAATCACACATTGATGGATGGATAAATGTTAATGGTGCATGTATGATAATCTGAAATTGTTTTTAAACGATTGAGTAACTACTTCAACCCCCCTCTCAGTTCATTTTACTTCCAACAGAGTCAGGATTGTATCAGAAAGCACATGGTTGTAGAAAAATAGGTAGCCAAGCCCACAAAAGCACCCACGCACCAGCCAAAACTCACCGCTAATAGGACCAATAAAAACAATCTCAAATTTGAATGGAATAGGACAAAAATTGTATTGAAGAAGCATAAAAAAATAACAAGAAATATCCAGACTGTGAAAGATGCCTATGACGTAATAAACCTTGGTGGGGATACACCTTTTAATATAGCAATTCACGTTGATTAGGTATAAAATTTTCTTGATCAAGGCATAAATAATTAGTTGAGAGAATAGAGTACCCCATATCACATCCTTCACCCATTTTTGAAGTTGAAGATACTACTCTAGAACTGAAATGAAAAACGTAATCATGTATTTGTGTTTTTTTTTTCATGTATATTTTTTATTCAATAAATTCAAAATCATTTCATTTTGTGTATAAGATGTATATTCAAGTAATATTTTTTTTCAATAATTTTTGGTTCCACCGACATATCTCAAAATCCTCTCGTCCCACTTACATATTTAAATATCTTTTAGTAGTCACAAACTTATAAATTAAACTAGTTGCATACATTAAGGTCTTATGACCATCAAATACATCAAAATTCCAACTAGTCTTTTGTATAGATTTAGATCTACTACTACTGATTTATTTTCTCAATTCAAGACCTATTGATATGGGCATTGCTACTAATTTTAAATTCTAAATTCTAAATCTCTTTTAAAAATCATTCACATATTTTGTTTGACAATTGAAAATGTCATTTCTTTATTGATCCACTTCAATTCCCATAAAATATTTTATTAGTGCCAAAATTTTCATCTCAAACTTTTTCTTCATAGCTGATTTAAATATTTGAATTGACAAGATCCTAGTATAACATAGATCATCAACATATAAAAATAATGACAATCTTACCTTATCTACTCTCTTTTACATAAAGTGTTGGTTTGTTACTATAGACACCTAAATGTGGTAATTTATCACTTGTTAATTTTAGTTATAGATTGTTTTAACCCCAAAATAATGACTTTGTCACACGTTCCAAGCTCACTTGCCTATCCTTAGTCTTATGCATGACTTACACTCCTCAATTGCACTTCTTATTCACTCATAGAATTTTTACACTATTCCACAACAATCTATCACCTCCAAGTGTTGCACCCATAAGTTTCCAACACCTCACTCCTTTCCCATATATGACCGCCAAACAAGGAGCAAACCATCCAATAATTTGGTATGAAAATGGTAGTTTCATTCCAACCACCCAACGAACATTTTTTCAATTTTATAATTTTCTATGAGTCGGTACTTTCTGATGGGTTGACCTTAATGTAAGTTTATACATACAAAACCATGTATAAAACAAGTCAAATGCACTCATTTACTCACCTAGCACTTTCAAGAAAACTACAAGAAAATATCATTTCAAAATCCCTCCAAGCTCTCCTAAATTCCTATAAAGAAACAACACATTCTAAGAGCATCCCCTACTTAGGTCTAAAGCACACTTAACCAGGTTTTAGAGTCACTCTTCCCAAGCTAGAGACCATTTAAGCCAAGTAAATAAAAACATGCCAAACCATTGTCTACAATTTTAAGTGATTGAATTGCTGAAGCTATTTGTATCCATTTAAATATAAATTTCTAGGTGGATAACTACATTTGGTTTGAAGCCTCTTCAAATTTCTGCCACCCTAGGAAGTGTATGCATTCCACTTCAACCCAACCACTGACATTTTTGCAAGGTCTTCTACCCATGGTTAGGGTTTGAAGCTATTTTTGGATCATACAAAGAGTTTTAAATATGTGTGAAACTTAGGGTTTCATCTGAAGCATATTTCAAAGGTTCACACATACACAAAAATTTACAAAATGCTAGTAACACATCATATGGAACCACCAAAATGCACAACACTATCAAATGGTTCCATGTACATCCAATAGTTATATATTTATTTAGTTTCACTCATAAATATAAAGATGAAGCACTTGCAAATTAGTTACAACCTCTTCACTATTTTTTTCACTTCTAGATCAACCTTCTAAGTAATCAATCAACTAAGTACATCTCCCTTCTTATACCTTACCACTTGTAGCACTTGTTTTAATCATGCTATCTTATATATTGATAAAATATGTGTGTTATGATATATTGATATATACTTAATAATATTAATATTTATCATGTGGTTAACACTTAATTCAAAGACATATATAGGAATGCAACACTTATTTATTTTGGGTTGAAAAATTTGGTTAACCCGCATTGTGATCTTACACAACCTTCCCCCACCCTATGGTTTTAAATTTCTCAATCTTCTAGGCTTTGCAATAAGATTTATTTCTAATTCCTATTTGCTTCATGACATAAATCTAATTAAAAAAATTTCCCTATGGTTTTATGTGTGGTCCTTTGCATAGGGCCTCATTCTATAGCTTCCTATTGGCCAAAGAACCTCTTGAGACATATCTAAAAATTAATGAATTGTTTTTGAAACCCTTGGAGGTTTTATTTATTTTTATAAATTAAATAAAAATCTATTTCCGTAGCAAAATTTATGAAATTCAAATTTCTTTATTTTCCTTAATAAGTACTAACAAGAAAAAGACAAATTTATGTGAAAATATATTAGAAGTATTTATCCATCACTTTGAGGTCCTAAAATACCTATTTTGGTTTTGTAAAATTCATCATCTATTTTTTGAAATATCCATTTTAATAATTTGATGATAATCACTTTTTCCTGAAAATCACTTTTGGGATTACTTATCTTTTCAAATTTGGGATTACTCTTATTCGTCTTCAAGCCTCCCATTCTTGGCTCTATCTTCTATGATCTATTGCAAGTTGGCATTCCATTTGTAATTTGATACATTATTCCTTTTCTAATTATAGGATTCATTCTCCTTTTATCTTTCATGGCTTACTCTACTTATGAATTGTTTGCATTCCTTCAAAGCATACCTTCATATAATAATATTATTTACAAGAAATTACAATGAATTATGATTCTCGACAATGAAAAACTATAATGTGTGGAATATGTTCTCCAAAATTTACACCTAATCATTTTCTCAATACCACAAACCATCCTACCCATATTATGACACACAACTATAACCATGCGGGAATCCCAAAATCCCCATGTTCACCTCCTACAATTGCTTATTATCCATTATAGGGAACTAAGTCCTCGTCTCTCCTTGATTCTTCCCTTACTAATGACCAAGCGAGGGTACCTAGTCTTGAGGGTATACATGATACATGTTATAATGATAGTTATAGTGATTGTGATGTTGATTCTAGTAAAATATTTAATGATAATGGAAATGATACTCAATTACCTAATGTTTCTTTTCCCATGGTACATGGGTAAGTGAAAAATGTTTGCAATGAGTCTTTTTACCCTGTTGAAATGGAAACTATTATAACTACATTCTCTAAGTATGCACTTATTGTAAATGTTGTACACATAGCTTCTCCTAGTGATGACATAAATGAATTGCATACTAATTTTAATGATACTTCTCTATATACTATATATGATATTTGGCCTTTACCTCATGAAGTCACATCCTTACCTAACTCTAATGTTCTTTTTGATAATCTCTCCTCTCCTAATTCATTTCATTTTCCTTTACTAATACTATTGTGATTTACTTTGTCGATGCTTATCAAGGGAATATTCACATGATGAATCTCATGTTAATACTACCCCCGAGGCGGATGATAAATAATTTTTACAATTTCAAAAGGATAATTCCCAACACCTTTCATCTTCTATCACTACATCTACTATTCCTATATCTATGGGGAAATTTGTTGGTTGGATATTTTTGAAGACAAAATATGGTGTTACACCACAACATGTGGGACAAAGTCCCTCATCGAATAAGGGGAGGCACTTTGTTTATTTCTAATATAATAAAAAGAAGGAATATGTATAATATATTCACTACTCAATCATGGGGTGGGATCTCATCCTGTTATATTCCATTTTCAAAGAAAAGAATTAGAAAATAGGGAATGTATTTTTGGAGAATATGAAAATGATAATAGAAAAGAGAGGGAGAGAAGAAGAAATATTTGTGCTTTCAAGTGGAAAACACAGATCCTAATATAATCACACAAGTTGAGGAGAATAACAAAGCAAACTAGACTAATACTTAGCAACACAATTCTAACATAACAAGCAACCCCAATGTATTAAACACAAGAACAATATCGAAATGACAAGATAAAATTCAATACAAAGTTTGTAAGTTTTGATCTCTTTATTTATTTATTTTCGTAAAACGTATACAAATATTCTCTTTTCCTCACAATAATTCCAAAAAACACTTTTTACTTCGTATGTAAAAATTCCTTGATACTTTTTCCGAATTCCATAAATGCTTTGAGAATTCTTACATATATTGAAAAAGAGAAAGAGATAAAATAAGGATAGTTACACGCCTTCACTAAAATTCAGGGTGCTAAAAATTGTTGCAATAAATCAACTTGATTTATACTCCTAGACCTATTTTGATAGAATTTGAGGATTCTATTAACTACGGATTTAATCAATTAAATTATACAACATTAATAAACTATGTAATATTAAATCAATAAACATCACATTATATTGCATAACAAATAAAGAAATACTTACAAAAAGTAAATAACAAATGACACAAGATTTATAGTGGAAAACCTAAAGGTAAAAACCACTGTGAAAAGTAACCTTTATTATAGAGAACCCTTTTACATCCAGTAAATTACCTCCTCCTTTAGAAACCCTAATCACAAGGGTAAAAACACCTTTGATATATATTTTCCAATATGTCAAATGAGGACCCGAAGTCCTTTTTATATGAGGTGATCGGGTATGTCTCCCGACCCACCTTTTCAACCTAAATGGTTGACACATATACCAAGGTTTAAAATATTTAATAATAGAAATATAACTATTTATTATTATTAAATATTTAACCTAAAGTATATTTCTAGGTTTGAATATTTAATAATAGAAATATAAATATTTCTTATTATTAAATATTTAACCTATAGTATAATGTTGGACCCATATTTAATTAAGGGGTGGCAAGACACTTAACCATTATGTTCCAACATATTCCACCTCAAAAATATGAGCATACTTAAAATATATTGACTAGTTATTATGCAAAAATCAACAAGTCAATTCACATGTTATTTGGTAGTATGCAAAAACATATGGGAAATTTAGATTTATTTTAAAGAAAATATGTCCAAATCATCCAGTGAAATCATCAATAAATGTCATAGCATATAAAGAACCATTTAACAAAGTTACTTCAAGAGGTCCTCTAACATCACTATGAACGAGTTCTAGTGGTGAAGAATAAATTTTCTTAGGATGTAAGTGAAAGGGTTTAGCACTTTGTTTTGAGCATAAACACCCTTCACAAGCATTGTGAGATGAAGACAAAATAGGAAAACCTTTAACTAGATTATATCTAGACATTTCATACAAGTTTTGATAATTGACATGTCCTAACCTTTCATGCCATAGTTTTGAATTATTCAAACTTTGAGATACAAAACAAGATGCAGAAGAAAAAACATAAAAAATATATAGACCATTTCTTTGAATTCCTTCAGAAATTATACTATCATTACTATCTTTGATGTACCAAGTATCCTTCATCATAACTTACTCTTCCCGTATCGAAAGAGAATTCAAAGTATTTAAATCAGCAATTCATCCTCATTCGATATTTAGAGTTTAGGATAAAAATAAAATTCCTAAATCTTTCATGTATATCCAATTGAACAATAAAATAGATTATTTTTTCACCAATTAAGTCAAAATTTCATCCATCTAATTGTGCTTTGATATTTTTAATTTTAGCTAAGAAATTAATTACTTTTTCATGTCCTTT
The DNA here is from genome assembly GCA_018340775.1 of Taxus wallichiana var. yunnanensis. Taxonomy (NCBI): domain Eukaryota; kingdom Viridiplantae; phylum Streptophyta; class Pinopsida; order Cupressales; family Taxaceae; genus Taxus; species Taxus wallichiana. The sequence goes on along the minus strand of CM031235.1, from coordinate 695,816,941 downwards.
CATAGGATTCATAAGTAATTCTAAAACAAGTTTAATAATCTTAGATAAGCATGTACCTTCATGCATGGATTCTAATTGTATCCATACCTCTTTAGGATGTTTGATATTACCAATGTGTAGAATATATTCATCATTCACATTGCACATGATCATGGAAAGGGCCTCCTGCGTATGCTATGAGAATGCATTCATATTTTTGCATTCGCTTGACAACCGGTGGGCGTAAGATTAGTTCTTGAAACAATTGTCCAGAGTTTCCTTGCCATAAGTTCTAATTTGACCCTGATCTTCCAAATATTGTAATTTGCTCCATTTAGGATCTAGGATTTATCGAGGAAAAAGAAACTGGATGCCATTGTCTTTCAAATTTCCTGAAACACATACCCCATTATGATATAATGCGCCACTGAGTTAGAAACATATTAATCGAAAAATGACAATACCCATATTTTATGATAAAAAAACTTGTATTATTTCATTAAAAAATCAAGTATTATATATTTTTAAAAAGAAATAACAATTTTTTAAAAATCTGATCATAAAAATATTAATAGAATCGATCTAAATTTATAGATCTAAAGAAACTATTTGACCATAACTAATTATGTCATTAAAATGCATACTAATTAACTTTCCATAATCAAATAATAACCCGCATTATAAAGGGCTTTGACATTATACCCCAGACCTATCATAATTTTTTTTTGACCATATAGAAGTGAAGATGAAACCCCTAAGAATGCACAACAACTTCAAATTTCAAAAAAGTGTTAATGAAGATAAAGATCTGGTTTGCTTAAATTTGACGTCTAAATGACTGTCATTCTACTTTATTTTTGGTCTGTCGTGATGGTCATTTGACCGTTAATTTTAACATAGTGAAAATTTCTTGGATATGACCAACTTAAATTTGATGTCTAAATGACCGTCATTATGCCTTATTTTTGGTCTGTCATGACAATCATTTGACTGTCAAATTTAACACAATGAAAATTACTTGTGTATTTCCAGAATATGAAATTTCAGAATTTTTAGACAGATTCTGTTTATAAATTATAATAAGATATAAACAACTATAATTTTTTTAGAATAGTTTATATAATATAAACTATAATAATCTTTATTCTATTGTAAATTTTTATTTAAAGAATATAGTTATAAAAACTATAAACTTATATATTTTTAAAATCAAGCCCTATTAGAGGGGGTCCAAAGGACACAAGCATATTATTTTGAAAAATAAATAAAGTAAAAATAATAAGAGAATTTTTACCATGTGCAAGGAGATTTTGAATCACATGAGAGTACAAATTAACCTGGAGATTTACAGAGGGGATAAGTAATTTCACTCGCCAATGAAATAATTTGAAATCCCTATTTTCATGAAACTTGTCTCCTCCCTTCATTTACTCTTGAATTTTACCTTTGAAAACATTTACCCTACACACATTTAAAACTATAGAGAAATAGAAATATTTCATATATTAATTTACCCTTACCTGTATGTGATTTTTCACACACATGTAAACCCCTTTCACCTGTGCACACTCACATTAATTCCTCACAAAACATTAAAAAAATAGATTGCAAAAAAATTATCTCCTCATTTAGAAACCCTAATCACAAGGGTAAAAACACCTTTGATATATATTTTCCAAGATGTCAAATGAGGATCTGAAGTCCTTTTTATATGAGGTGATCGTGGATGTCTCCCAACCCACCTTTTCAACCTAAATGGTTGACACATATACAAATTTTAAAATATTTAATAATAGAAATATTACTATTTCTTATTAGTAAATATTTAACTTAAAGTATATCCATAGGTTTGAATATTAAATAATAGAAATAGAAATATTTCTTATTCTTAAATATTTAACATATAGTATAATGTTGGACCCATATTTAATTAAGGGTTGGTCAAGCCACTTAACCATTATGTTCCAACATATTCCACCCTGAAAATATGAGCATACTTAAAGTATATTAATCTGGTTATTATGCAAAATCAACAAGTCAATTTACATGTTATTTGGTAGTATGCAAAAACATCTGGGAAATTTAGATGTTTGAGAAAAGTTAGAAAAAACATGAGAACTTAAACTTTCTTCCTTATCTTGTTTTTCCTTTTGTGCATCTTGATCAGTTGGAATATCGATGATCTCGGTTTCCATGGTTCTTTTCCTCTGTCACAATATTCATGATATATTTCGGTCATTTCTTGGACAACATTTTCATATGGCATGCATGAGTAATTCACAAGTATCAGCCACACTGATTAGTTTTCCATAAAGCTTTTGGAGTTTCTTCAAAATGTTTCTCAAATTATCCAAAATATTTTGATTTAATATTGGCTTGTAAATGGATTTAAAATTAAACATTTTCTCAGATCTTGAATCCCCTTCAACTAAGCTTTTAAACTCATCAAAAATGGTGTCATCTGAAATGCATTCAAATCTTCATCATGAAATTGGCAAGACAACTTAACAATTTTATCTCCAATGTCGACGGAAACATCTATTCCTTCTCTTCTTGCCTCTTAAAATTTCTCATTTGTTGATGCATAGGCATCACAAGAAGGACATAAAAAATGTGAAATTCTCATTCTTTTCATCTCATGAGACCATGAAAAAGATTTTGTTTCATTCTATAGGGTTAGATGGAGTCAAGACATTCAAAATTTCAAAATTAAAGTTTTCCTTCCAAATTAAAAATTCAAATTTCAAACATGTGATTGTGATATTAAGGGTGTTTTGATGGTTTGAAGTGGGGGTGAGCGAGTATATTCATATGATAATGGGTGCTAGGAGAGTGTGTGAGTCAATTGAAATGTTCAAAATAATGTAAAATGCCCCATTATATTGTATGGGCATATGAAAGGTCAATGAGATCTCAAAAAGTAGTTAGGGTTTATGAATGAAAGGAGAGAGGGAGATAAAAATTGAATGAAAAGTTAGTTGAGACACATTTATCAAGGGAATATGGAGGATGCATGTGTGAATGCTCTGAGAGAAAGAGAGGAAGAGAGCCTTGTAATATGAATATTGAATAAAAAAGAGAAAACTCGGTTTTGTAAGGATTTATATGTTGATTTCTTTATCATGAATTATGTGTATGGTATTTATGGCTTGAAATTTAGTGATAATTCTTCAAGAACAGTTAGAGAGTGTTTGGAAATCATTAAATAGTTTATGGAGGTTGAAAATGGTAAACTTTGTTTCTAACTTGAGAACTAAGGTATTTGACTGTGTATGTAAGTTTTAATGATCTACGCTATGAATTATGAACTCCCTTAATGAAGAACACATGATGGAAGTGATTGAAATACTATTGCATCATTTTGAGGTTATTTCCCTTAGGATATTCTATTAAATTTTATTAAACTATTTGAAAATAGGACTTTGTGGTGTTTTGACAGTTGATCATTTTGTTTGGGTTTTGTTTGTTATTGTATTAAATGAGGGAGATGCTAGATGTCAATGGTATTTATGTATTTAGGAGTGGTTTTAAGAAATTATGAATCACTTCTCCGGTAAAGCTTTAATTATTCAAAGTTAAGAAGTGAGGGTTTCAATACCCTATCCTAAACATGCATATAGGTAAGATTTTACTTGGTTGATGATATTATACTTGTTATTGTGGACCAATGGTAGAACATAACTATAGAGGAGGCTTAAACATGCCTTTGGATCAACTAATAAGATTTTGAAACAAGAAACCTTTATGTTATAAGATCTTGAATGCTTACGGGCTAAGACTCCACATAACTAGGGTTTGGTGAAAAATTGAGTTTTGAAGCCTTGAAACAGTGAATCTTGACCCCAAACTTGGAAGGAATAACAATGACAAAGTCCTTAAACAGATTTGGAAGGAATTCTGGGTTTTCATTAGTTTCATTTTTAAGATATTAATGATGTTTTCCCCTAGAAAGTTGAATACATAGTCTAGACGTAACTAAAAAGGTAAACTTAGAAAGGAGTAGAGTTTAAGATGGAATCCAAGTTTTAACTCGTATACAAAAGAAATATGGAAATGGGTGCTAGAATATGTCCTCATATTATCTTGAAGCCTCCTACAATGAGAGATATTCTTGAATTTACTTATTGACAGGGCTAGTAGGAGTTGTAAACTAAGAAAAAGCATAGGTGTTTGGGAGAGAACCTCTTGGATTTAGTCCATGAAATTTGGAGTACACCTTATTTTCCATAAAGGGTCCTTGAAGGATTTTGTATTTTGTTTTGGGTAAGGCTAGATTGTTCTAACCATGAAAATACTAGAGGCGTTGTCATAGGAGACTACAAAGGGTAGTTTGATAGGAAGAGGATAAATTAATGATATTTTCTCATTCAAATGAGTTTGATCATTGATCTAACATTTTTACAAGTGGTGAAACATGGTACACAAATGGAAGAGGTTATTAGATGATAAAAGACCAATTTTTTCTTGTTTGAGTTAAGAGCTAGTGAGGAAGGGTGAAAGACAAGGTGAAGAAAGGTAAGTGTAAAGAGATTTTATATGAAAGGTGATCAGTTTGATAGTTGAATTGACATTGAGTGAAAGGTATAAGATAGGGTATGGTGCTTAAGGAAGCCATTTAAGGTGAAATAGGTCAAAAATTACATATTAGAGCCATTTTAGGCTTCTTGGTGAAGATCCTCATCTTTAGAGCTTTGAGTATGGTTGTTATGTGATCCTTCTTAGTTTTTTGAATGAATGGTAAATGTGGATTAGATATCCATCATTTTCTTGAGTAAAAATTTGAACTCGAACTCAATGGCCTCATATTATTCATAGTACCTACCCCTTTCTTCAGCTTACCTAGTCCTTGATGAGGGTGTTGACATTTACCTTATTTAATTCGCTCAATGAATCTAGAGTGAGTTCCCAATTATTACATTCCTCACCAAATTAATTACTCATCCTCTCGAATGTTAACTTCTTGGTTTCAACATTTTCGTATAATTCGATGACTTCTTCTATTAGTTTTTAGCAATCCCTAAGAAGTCTTTTGATCTAATCATTAATAACTCTTCCCTGTTGTCCTATATTCTCAACTACTATGATGGATGATGCATATCATTTCATTATTGTAAGAATGGTGGTCTCGAGTAGGATGATTGATTTTATATAAGAAGGATGTTAACTAGTCCACTTTCCCCCTTAGCTCATTTTTGGTGGCCTTAGCTTTGCTAATATTTCCGAATAGGTTGCCAAGGACAACTTCCACATCTTGTTTAACACCTTAAGTAGTAGGTTTTCCTAAAGTAAATTTTGAGATCTCATAATCTGTAGTAGTTATATCTTCCTTATTTTATTTGTATTTGGTACAACGATTTCAGAAAAAACATCTCCTAGATTGATTAATAGTGATGTGGGCTAGCTCCTTTGGATTATTTGATGCATGGGAAGGATTGTAATGTAATGTGCTAAAATTAAATTCTTATGGGTACACCACCTTCTTTCTATTCTTCAAGGTTGAACTCACTAGCCAAGATGGAATAGAAGAAGGAACCAACTACTCATGTGAAGAGGATGTAGATGTGTCCATATAAGTTGTACCAATAGAGGATGTGGACATTGAAACCAAGATGGGAGGATTCAAAAAATAACCATGAGAATGACAAAAGAGGAAACAATAGAGGAACCACGAGGAATACACGAAACACAAATAATACTTTGGATAATGGAGAAATAGGATTCTTTGGTGGAGAAACCATGAAAATACTGATATTGGTGAAAGAGGTGGAAGGAAGGAGAAAATTGAGCCATGTGTGTGGAAGAAATGAGGGTAGTGGAAGTGAGAAAGGTAGATGTGAGTGATTTAACAAAATAAATATTTTCATTTAAACCCTAGATATGATATTTTAGAGTCACCGATATGATAGAAATAAGCAATATGAATTGAAACCCTAAGTGCAATAAAGAGTTAGAATACTTAGCTGATTTCACAATATTCTCGGTAGTGTGTGAAGGTGGAAAAATGGTAAAACTGGAACACAGGAGGTCACGTAAAACCCATAACAATTTTAGAAGTGTAGAGAAAGGATGGAATAGGGTGCCTAGGTGCTAAGATCCCTATTTGGACACCGAGTCTACACAAATTCTCAAAGAATTAATTTCACAGGGTTGCCAAGTTGTCACAATGATTCGTTGTCTAACGCTAAAATGTCATACAATGATCATTGATGTCGTTGATAACTGCAATAAAGAAAGATATGACCTGTAAAACCCCCAAAATACATAAAATTCTAAAAAAGAAAGATGCAAAATGGGAGGTCAGACTGTCATCCATTATCAACAAAGTGAACTTATGACCAAGTGTTGCACTACATTACAGATCCCATTTAGTTCTATGTCCATGTGTGTAGATATTTTCCTTAGGTGGCCCTTGTGTGTGTCACACTTGATAATGCGAGCAAGTAGCTAGATGTAAATAGATGTGTGCATGGAAAAAGATCTTCTCCTCCTATGAAGTATATGAAGAATAACCAATCCTCATCCCTTGAGTGAAGATAGATGTTTACAATGATGTTCTTTAGATTCTTATGAATGCAACCTTATGTGGTGATAACAGATGCTTAGAGCTTGGTCCTTTATTATGATCACATAACTTTATATTTATATGATTCCCTTACTTGAATTTCATAATTAACCCCGAAAAGGCCAACTACCAAAAAGATAAGATGCCCAAATGGATAGAAAGGACCCAAAATATGTGAGCAAAGTACAAAGAGGCCAGGGGCACCCAGAGGGAACAAGGGCACTTGGCGCTGGCATCCTTGCGAGCATTGGTGTCCGTGGTGAGAAATGCTAAAGTGTGAAAAGACAAACTGGGCTAGACGGAGTGTAAAATCGACAAGGGCAATAGAAAGCAAGCAATGATGACCAAATACATGGGTCAATTAATAATTTTCTTACTTAGGAATCATATTAATAGTAGTATGTGATTAGGACTAGATAGATACCTAAAGTGCGTGATTTAGTGTATACATTTTCCCTACTTTATGTTGTTGAGTGAAATCTCGGTAACATAAATTAGATAGAGATGCGTACCTAATAACCATGTAGATTGATGACAAAGAACATGATGAGAAACAAGAAAAAGCGTGGAGTGATAAAAAGTGAAGCGTGGAAGCTAGAGAAGAGGAAGTAAAAAAGTGATGATGATGATGATTATGACCCTAGGGTGAAATTGTATGTGTAGATGTCGATTGTACCTATTATTAATGTCAATTTTTTTGATGTGGTGTGATTCATGTGACTACCACTTCCCATAAGGAAAAACCTGCAAAAGAGAAGAAGAAACAAGTAGTCAAATATGTGTATACAATTTTTTTGATCCGAATATGTAATTTTTTTGTAAAAAGTATGAAAGAAATGAGAAAAGGAACATGTACACATGATCTCAGTAATGAATGAAAAGGATAGAAAATATCCTAAAAATTTTGTATAAGAATGATTTTTTTGGGGCCATCTCATGCCACGAAAAATAAGTGTTGGGGAAAGGTCGAGTGTCATTCTCCATCCTTTGACTGATTCTTGAAATTTATACACCACTACAGATAGTTTGATCCTATCTTTCTCAAGCTCGATGTATTTCAATCCAAATTCGCTCTAAATAAAAAGGAAGATAACTATAAACCGATTCATCAAGGACTATGCTTGTACTGTGTCAACTTCTCTTTGAACCGTTGACAACCATGTTGATCTAAGAAAAATTGTGTATCTTCCCCTTGGTCATAGGTGCTTAGGAAGGGACAAAAGCACCTAGGAACCCAATTATGTATCCGGACACTAGTGTCCAGTGTTGGAATAAGGACCCAAGTCAGATTATGAGCCCTGTTTGAGACTTTAAATTGTGTTAAAATGTGATCAGATACTATTGAATGGGATGAATGATTCACCCAATATATTCCCCCTCATTTGGGGTGCATGCGACGTCGCCGCTAGGTGGATGTGGCCCAAAAGAAGACCCCATGCTGAATTTATACTAGAATGTAGGAAGAAATGTTCTTGGTAGAAACCAAGGCACATGTAAAAAGTGGGTAGGAAATAAGTGTTAGTGAAAACAAACACGTATATAAAAAAATTATGTAAGTTAACAAGAAGGAAGACAATGTAGTCTGTGAAAAGTGGGTTACAAAGATGGGACATCACTCACAATGTCACAAGACAAGCAGGGCCAAATAAGCCAAAAGAAAACAATCAAAGATCATGCAAGACATAGGGAAAATCCCACAAAAAATGGCATACAATAGCAGACAAAGAAAAGGGAAACAGTAAGCAAAACATCAAACAACCATGGTGGAAAATAGTTCCTGCAAGGAAAATTTTACACATGAACCACCCTTTAGCATGCTAGAAAGATAAAAAGTATGTCAAAACATGTATGACCCGATATAAGAGTGTGTTAGTATGAATTGGAAGTAGTATAGAATGAAACAATAACACATGTATTGTATGAAAGTGGATGCCCTAGGAGCCTATTACAGGACTAGTAAGAGGTAGTGAGCCAAACATCCATACTACATGTAACGATCTATGTTAAAAAGTCTGTGATCACAACTAGAAGGAAAGTGAATGCATATGTATGTATATAATGGATAATCACATACAATATATCTAGCTAGCATGGTAAGTAAAGTGTAACATGTGAGTATAAGCATGTAAGAACAATGTGCAAGCATGATAGTTAGTATGTTGTGAATGGTGTGAGATGGAATGGAATGCAGAGTGAGTGATAGGATAAGCATACCTCCCGAGTGTGTATGAGTATGCGTGAGATGAGGTTCATTTATAAATGCCCCGTAGCAGTCAAGAATGAACCATAGAACAAGAGTGCGTCATAACATAATGATGATACAATTAGTGTATTAATTTTTGTAAGATCCTCGTGAAGATATGAAATATGAATCATAGAGCATAGTAGTAGTAAATGATAACCACATGTAAATGGTAGGGGAAGAATAAGTGTGATGCCCCTAAGTATGTAAGAGATGGAGATCTAATCGATGATACTAAGGGGATCAATGTAAGGAGTAGTTTCCTTGATAAAATGACCGGACACTGAAGTGAGGATTTGTGAGGGACCTTGAGTTATAGAAGTTGAAAGAGGATAACTAGATCTTGTTCATCTTGCTTAGCGAGTGGTTGTTATTTTGAATTGGTAACATCGTATAAGACTTTAGAGGTGGAAAATTTCTACCGATCTTGAGGGGAGGTGGCTTAGTTTAACTTGGTAATGTTGCGAGATAACCCGAGTTGAAGAGGAGTTGGATCGATCTTGAGAGGATGTTTTTGAACTTGGGTAGATTTCATAGGTGGTGCTTGATTGACTAAAGAGGGAACATGAGAAATGATAGTATGATACTTATTAGATATAGATGAGTCATATTTAGGAACCCATTGAGATGTAACAAGTGGAGAGGACCATGTAACAGAACGTTGTGCGGTGAATGAGATAAAGCCTTGATGCTCAAGATGCTTGATTATTCATAATAGAGCATAGAATTCATTATCATTATGTCCATTAATGCAATGATAATTATAATATGGACAACCTTGATAGTTGACAAGTCTATAAGGAGGATAGTAATTAGTAGGTGGAAATTTGATTAAGTGATGAGTGAGAAGTCTGGGGCATATCTTGTTGCTTAGTATTGAGATTAAACTTGAGAGGTGCAGAAGCGGAAAGAAACTTCACCGATATGAGCACAAGTAAGAGACATAAAAGTGGGATGAGATGTAGTAGAGAAACTAACATGGGCCTGCAAAAACATCCTTAAGATGCTAGATTTTAGATTTAAGAGATGTAATCATGAATTCTATAGCCTGAAACTGGTCTTGAAATACATAATTCACAACTTGCAGTGATGCCAAGATAGATTGATGGAAATCACAATTAAAAGATTCATTAGAAAAACAATTATAGATAACATCAATTTAAGCAGGAAGTGCATCGCATGGAAGACATGGAGTGTTTAGGTTTTTTAGAAGAACATATTTGAAAGATGGGTGAATTCAAAGAAATTGATGCAAGGAGAATTGAGAGACCTTATGAACCATGATGGAAGAAATATTAGGATCTAAGCGTATTCGAATTATATGGGTTTACTAAATGATTTAACAAAAAATCAGCTTTTCGTTTAAACCCTAAATAGGTTATTTCAGAGTCATAGTGATAAATAAAGCAAGAAAGTACATGAAGTGAAAAAATAAATAATCAATATGAATTAAAATCCTAAGTGAAATAAATAGTTATAATACATATCTATTCGTAATATTCCTGACATTGTGCGAAGGTGGAAGACTAGTAAAACTGGAACATAAGAGGTTACGACCAAACCCATAAAAATTTAGAAATGTAGAGAAAGGTTGGAACAAGGTGCCTAGGGTAGAACCGGGCGCCTAGGCACTAAAGTCTAAAAAAATGCTCAAAGAATGAATTTTTCGGTGGTCGCTAAGTTATCGCAATGCTTCACCGTTTGTTGCTAAAATGTCACACAGTGATCGCCGATGTCATTGATAACCTGTAATAAAGATATGACTTGAAAACCCCTAAACTACATTAGAATTTTCTTAAATGTATTCTTGTTATCCTTGAAAACAATCTTCTAAATAATATTATGTGAATGTCTCCTAAAAAAGAAAAATGAAAAATGGGAGTTTGGATTGTTCTCGGCTTTCAAAAGTGAATTTACGACAGAGTGCTACATTACATTACTGACCCCATGTAGTTTTATGTGTGTGTGTGCCCTAGGTGGCTCTTGTTCATGTCAAACTTGATAGTAAGCAAGTATCTAGATGTAAATAGATGTGTGCATGGAAAATGAACTTCCTGTCCTATGAAGTGTATGCAAAACAACCATTCCTTATTCTTTGAGTGAAGCTAGATGGATCCAATGATGCTCTTTAGATGCTTGTGAATGTAACCTTAGGTGGTGATAGTGGATGCTTAGAGCTTGGTCCTTTATTATGATCACATAACTTTATGTTTATATGATTCCCTTACATGAATTTTGTAATCAACCCCCAAAAGGTTGACTACCGAAAGATAAGATGCCCAAATGACTAGAAAGGACTCAAAAGGTCTAGAAAGGACTCAAAATATGTGAGAAAATTACAAAGAGGTTAGAGATGCCCAGAGGAATAGAGGTGTTTAGCGCTGGTGTCCTGGTTGGGCGCTCGTGTCTAGGGTGAGAAATACCAAAGTGTGAAAAGACAGATTGGGCTAGAAGGAGTGTAAGATCGATAGGGGAAACATAAAGCAAGAAAAGATGGCAACCGACATGGGTCAATTAATACTTTTCTTGCTTAGGAATAATATGAATAGTAGTATGTGATCGAACTAGATAGATACCCAAAGTGCATGATTTAGTGTCTACAAGGGAGGAAAGGGGATGTGAGAACATGAAAATACGTTATCAAAAATTTTGATGGAGAAGAGGAATGAGGTGGTGAGGAAACATGAGGACTCAGAGTGAAAAGAGGAATGTGATAAATGACCAAAGGTGGAGAGAAGGAAGAAAGTTGCCTACTAGGGGCACTTGTTGGTAATCCTTGAATTTCTTGGAGTGGAGGATATTCACATCCACAACCGTTGTTGGAGTAGAAGAAGTATAATACATTTCCCCTTTTTGCTAACAAATGTGGATCAGATAGGCTTTATGGGACCCTTTCTTTTATCATTAGGGATTTAGGAGGGACCCAATTATGATGAAATTTTCATGCCCGGTTGATTTAATGGTTTACTTGTCGTAATACTTTGGTTAGATTCCCAAGAATATGAGCCAATGGATATGTGATTAAGAATATTGGAAACATGTTATTTGATGGAGATGCACTTTTTGATTGACTAGTTAATTTGAGCAAATCCCAGGGTTTCCACCTTTATTCAATCATATACATTTTCCAATATCTCACCATCATCATATGTGCCCTTAGGGACATAAAAAATTTCATACTTCTCAACCTCCTCAAGAGTTAGTCTACGTAATATTTCTTCCTCAAAGAAACCTCATCTCTACAATCACTCTATATATATTCTAATTTTGTAACATGTACATGTAAGATTCCAAAACTCTTCATCACTCCCATATAATCAAAACTTAGCCTTGGGTGAAAATATTTCAAGTGTGTTTTCCTTTGCATTTCTGCCACATAATTCTTATCTTTGATGGCGATGAGCATGTGTAATGAAAAATACAAATGGGGAAGTGAATTCCCGCCTTATGTTTCCCTTGTTGAAACTTATGTAGGTCCATCAGTTATCTTACCAATTCCATCAAAATCCATTTATCACTTGGATACCTATGGAGCATATATGGGGATCCTTGGAACCCCCTACTCGGATGTAAGTGAATTTAGGGAACTAGAAGAAAATGCATCCCCTTGTGAGATGGTATTCCAAGCCATATCAGTGTACCTGCATTTGATGAGATATTTATTAAATTTTAATATGATGTTGTAGAAAAATGTATCATTCACCCTTTGCAAGTGTTTATGAATTTATTCAAAATTCAATTGAGGGTAGAAATCATATACCCTAGCTTGAATCTTGATCCTTCTGTTGGTAACCTGGGATATACTTTCATCCTAGTTGCAACATAGAAAAGGTAGGGTCATATAGAATTTTCATGTTTATGTACTTCCCTAAGTTGTTTATGTAAGGAGTCACTTATCTCGCTCCCCATATCTGATGTATTACTAATTATTCCTTCTAATATAGATGTATTGCTGGTTATTCCTTATAATATAGATGTATTGTTGGTTATTCCTTATAATATAGATATATTGATACATCCATTCTTAAAAATACTTGGCAATAAGAAGACCTATAAATATTCTCAACAATGTGATAACACTATAAGAATTTCACATATTTAACTCCACGAGAACAAACATTTTGGTGTTCATATCTATTTTTTTAATATAACTCTAATTTGGTATCATCCTATAAATTTAACACTAGGACACTAAATTTTTGGTGCTGGTATCCATTTTTTTGTAAAATAACACCGATTTGGTATCATCCTATAATTTAACACCAATATAATAGTGTTTATTTGTAAGATGATACAAAATTGGTGTTATATTTTGGTGTTTAAATTTTCTTCTTATAATTTAACACCGAATTTGTAATATCTTAACATTAACACTAATATATGGTAGTGTTTTTCTACAATGAGAGAAAACACTAATAGTAGTTAGTGTTTTTCATTTTTCCAAAAAAACTAATTTTAATATACATTAATAGTATTTTATAAGGTAATCATTATTATCATCTAAATGTTCTTGTGAAAGGCCGATAAGGACTTTTGAATAGGTTATTCATTTGGTGTTAAATGTGTGAAATTATTGTTGTGAATTAATTGAACTATTTTATATATTCAACTATATTTAATATATAGTTTACATATAAATTTGTATAAAAATAACGGTCATATTTTATATATACAAGTTGCATATGATGGTTATTTCAAATATTTTCAAGTATTCTATGGCTAAAATAATTAAAAAACGTCTAAACGGTCATCAAATTCAACCCCGAGTCAAGGACATATTATATATACTCAGATTGTAGAGTGACTTGTAATGTTTTGTTTAGGATATTAACGAACAAATATTATTTTGTTGTTTTGTGCCTAACTTCTTTTTACCGTGCCTTTGTTTATAAGTGTTTCACACAAATTTTGGATGCACATAAAGTTATAAGTATTTTATAATTTTTAGGTTATATACAAATGGTAATTTTTTCATTAATATAACATATGTAATAATATCCAAAAAATTTAATTTTGAGGCATATTATGTGCCTAACTAGGATTTAGAGGGAAGTCAAATTTGGGCCTAATATTGTATTGGAATTTTGGAGGGAAGTTGAATTTGGGGCCTAATATTGTTTTGACGTTTTGGGGGAGTTTTTTGGCGTTGGAGGGAAACATTGCACATTGGAGGCATTTAGGAAAAAACAATGAATGACATTTGATGCAAAAGATGAATTTGTGGGCATGATATTGTTTTGGCATTGAGAGGAAAACAATTTTGGCGTTGGAAAGAAAATTTGTAGATTGGAGGCATTTAGAGAAAAATAATGAATGATATTTGATGCATGGGCCATAAATATATATAGAACTTAGACTTTGTAAGGGCGGAATTTGTTGAAAAGAAATTCAACTAGTATGGAGGTTAGAAGGAGCATCGATTTACAGACATTGGAGCCTTTTGGATCAATAATAATAGTTAAGGTATGTCTTTGTTTAATATTATTGAACTTTATTTTCAACTTCTCCTCCTCATGGGTTCTATTTCTCTTCTCATAGTTGGTTTTGCTTAGTTTTACACACACTATCTATTTTTGTGGAGGTTTTATGCGTGGCTCTATGCTCTCCATCCATCAAAACCGATGGAAAGAGAAGATCCAAACTGATAATAATGCGTAAAAATCATGCTTTTAAATGAGGGTGTTATCCTACGACCTTCTCTCTATGCGTTAGAGTGTTGAGTTGGGCCTAAACAATTTGAATCTATAACTTGATCGGGAGTCTCCTACTATGATTTTCTTATTTTCAAGAGAAAGGGACAACTTAAGGCTCTTACATAGGAGTTTCTTGTATCATTACCAATTCCTTTGGATATTAGTATTGATGAATCCTCTAATAGGATATCTTTACAAATAACTAGCCTTGAACTTGCATGGATCACCCTATTGATGCTCTGTCAATGTTTTATTTAGAAATATTTGATGGTGGGAGGCATCGCTTAGCCTATATTTGGTTTTAGTTTTTTACACTTTCCTCTTTATTGAGGGAGCTACATTCAACCAATGACTCATGAGTACTTTGTCTAGTGCCGTAGGGTCTCCTATATTAGATTTTAGATAGAGAATTAACACCTATGATATTGTTGCTTTTAATGCACATTTGCAATGGGTGGAAATTTTCTATAAAATTTTAATGTAACCTCACTAGGAGGTCGGAGAATTTGTTTGACAAATTCAAGGGTTCTTGGTGTTCAAACATTCATAGTCAATCCTTTTTCTCACGTGACTAGCCTTGAAAAACATATCATTGATTTCTTAGGGTCTTAACACCTTCCCAAAAAGGAATCTCAGAGCTCCATCCATCTTCCCTTCACTCAAGTCATGTGTATATATTATGGTAATTAAAAATATAACTTATACCCTTTCAATGGTTGTATGAACAATAAACAATAATGAATCAAAAGAAGATAAAATATAATAAACATATCAATAAACAAGATGATGCAAATATGGGCTCCCAAAATTGAAGCATAGGTATTTAGTTCTATTTAAGTGAACTTGTATGGATCCCACTAGACCTCTTGAATGTTTTTTTGAAGATGTACCTCAACTTTAAAATGGTATAATGTATGTTTACTTTCAATAGTGAATCCTAGCATCACGTTTCTTGTTCTTACAAGTATTATAGGCATATAATAGTTGTTACCATTTGAATCCTCAAGACCCTGTAAGTGGTAAATGATTGAAATGATAAATTATATGCCCATGAAAATAAACCATCTCATTTGCAATACATAAATTAACTTGAGATTATTATATACCTGAAACTCATGCTAGAATGAACTAATTTAACTAAAATTTTAGATTTCCTACATGAAAATATGAATGAAGCTTTCGATGGCAACTTTTGCATTAAAAATTGGGAAAATGAGAATCATTCTTATACCCAACACATAAAAATAACAACCAATGAATTATTATTAATTAATTGGATTGAATCATATATTAGAGGGGTAGAATCAAGAATTGAGACATCATTATACCTAGCAACAACTCAATTCAAGTGACACACAAGTAAATTTAAACATGTCTCATTAATTATTCTTCCATTTATATGGATCTCGAGTTTTCTATATTTTTTTAAATTAAAGAGGTTGAACTCAAGATTTCTTCTACCAATAATATTATTATGATGCAAAAATAAGTAATCAACTCTAGTTTGAAAATTTGTGGCTTAACAATCATGATTTCATCAACAACTTTGATACATTGTGGACTAAAACTCTATTCATTCCTAGATATCTACTATACAAATTTTCCAAAAAAAACAAAATCAAGCACCAAAATAGAACAAAAATTGATAGTATTTTTGAGATAGGGAATAATATTAATGCCCAATTAGCATCATCCTAGAAGTTAATAAGTAAACAAGGGCTTAATAAAAATGAACAAAGAATAATGAAGATTAAATCAAGAGTTAGCTCTAAACCATAAAACAAGAAGAATTTTAAATTAGCAACAAAAATCAAAATAACAATGGAACGTAAGTAAGGTTAATATTATAGTAAATTCTTTCACTCTATTTTTCTCAACAAGAAGCACATATACTCAAAAATCTAATACTTTAGAGAATTGAAATATTATCTCCTTTCACTTGTGATAATTCTATCTCATGCCTCATAATTTTTTCCAAGGAATCTTAACAAAACTTCTCCTTACTCTTTAAAGGTAGAAAATACAACTTGAATTACTCCATAAGATTCCAAAGATTATCCAAGATATGAAAAATATTCACATAATGAGACTTTCCAATGCTTTTCTAAGAGACTCCAACACTTCTCTAGTGAATTTTTTTACTTTTGTAAGAGACTCTTACGCTCTTTAGTGTACTAAAGTGCTTTTCTAAGAGACTATGATGCTTTCTAGTGGACTCAAAGTGATTTTTAAGAGACTCTATTGATTCTCTAGTAGAGTTTGATTCTTTTCTAAGAGACTCTTATTCTTCTCTACTAGACTATGGTATTTTTAAAAGACTTCGACACTTATCTAGTGGATTTTGGAACTTTTTCAAGAGACTCTAAAGCTTCTCTAGTGGATTTTTGCACTTTTCTAAGAGACTCGACTCTTCTATACTAGACTCTAGAAATTTTGTAAGAGACTCCAACGCTTATGTAGTGGACTTCGATTCTTTTCTAAGAGACTTTAATGCTTCTCTAGTGGACTTTGACACTTTTCTAAGAGACTCTGACGCTTCTCTAGTGGACTCTGGAATTTTTTGTGAGATAACTTGATGAATTACAACTAGTAATAACAACTATCTTGAAAAGGTGGTCTTATTAATAGAGGAAATAAATCCCAAACACTATAAAATTAAAATTGTTTCCAACTTAGAATTTGATACATGTCTACTTGCAATGATTTTTCAGTTCTAAAATTTTATTTATACTATGATTGTTATTCATATGGGTATATATTAATTTTCACGTGTTGTGTGAAATAACTTGTATACACATAATCAATGTCCCAAAATTTTGGAATATAAGCTTGGATAAGAATACATATAACCTTGATTAAGGTCTACACCATCACCTTCCAAAATTTTAGTTTTCTAACCTATACTTGGATGAAGTGGATTTAAGTTGGCTATGTAATAAGTTCATATTTGAATATTTTTATACCATTTATTACAAAACTTAAAAGATGATTCAAGCTCAAATATTGACATATGGACAATATCATGAGTTTGATGAGGCCGAGGCTTCTAGGAAAAATGTTACTCAATATCCATGTCCATATAACCATTGCAAAGGTGGAATAGTTAGAAAAAGGGAAATCATCCGTGGGAATATAATCAATTATGGGCACTCTAGAGTTATCCCTTGGCCTCAATATGATTATCTTGATGAATTTGATTTGTATCATATGAGAGGTCATGATGAAGGAAAGCACATAGATGAAGGGATGGAAATGAATAGATTGGTGAATGATGCTTTGCAATTACCTCATGAAAAATATCTAGCTCATTTTGAGGGTGACATAAATTTCAAGGATAAGGATACAAGATTGTGGGAAATTTTAATGGATCAAGCTTCAAAACCTATGTATCTAGCTTGCAAACTAAGTCTTTTATCAACAATCCTAAACATTCTAAATTTACAAGTGGTTCATGGATGGAAAAATGATAGTGTGGATAACTTGTTAGCATTTCTACATGATTTATTACCAGATGGATCTTCATTTCCAAACACACACTATAAATGTAAAGCTTTGATTTCCAAGCTAGGATTAGGTTATGAAAACATTGATGCATGTGTGAAGGGTTGCATGCTATTTTACAAAACATTTTCAAATGAGATCAAATTTTCAATATGTGGAGAAGTAAGATATAGAACATGTTTGAAATCAAATTCTCCAAGAAAGGTTCTTCATCACTTTCCTCTTAAAAAGGTTACTTCAAATGTATAGGTGTCCAAAAATTGCTAAACATATGCAATGGTATGCCCAAAATAAGAGCCATGATGGAAAACAATGTCATCTTGTTGATTCCCAAATGTGGATGGAATTTGATAAAAAATGGCCTAATTTTTCATAAGAACAATGCAATATAAGGATTGGGTTGGCTTTAGATGGTGTGAACCCATTTTCAGATATGAGCACTACTTGGTCAACTTGGCCAATATTTTTGATAAATTACAATTTACCTCCTTGGTTAAAAACCAAGCCATATTTCTTAATGCTTTCATTGATTATACCAGGGAAGAAAAGTGTAACTTCATATATAATAGATGTTTATTTGGAGCCATTATATGATGAGTTAAAATAATTGTGGGAAGGGGTTGATGCATTTAAATCTTTAAGGGATGGTTCTTGTTTGAGTTTCACATTAAGGGTAAACATTTTTTTATAGTACATGACCTTCCTAAATATGAAACCTTATTTGGGTTCACTATTCATGACTATAATGGATGCTCAACTTGCATTATCAATTCATTTGTGTGACTCTCAAGTAATTTAAATAAGTGCATTTATTGTGGAAATTGTGATTACATTCGAATATATCATCCATGTCATCAACAAAAATCAATGTTTTGATAGAAATGGAGAGTTTCAGAAATCCCCATCGGTAATAACAAATGAATATGGTATTGATAAGTCTACAATAAGAAAGCAATTTATAAAAGTGGTGGTATTTATGATGGTAAATATGATCTAGTAAATGATATAGGTGTAAAATGATTGTGTATATTCTACAAGTTTCCATGATTTGCATAATTTCCAATTAGACACACCGTTGATTCATGCCTTGTGAGAAAATGTTGTTTGGTTTATTTTGGAAACTCTTTTTGGTGGGTATGATACGATTTTTAGTGCAAAAACACTTGAAAAACTAAATATTCATCAAAATATATCGATTGAAAGTATTAATAATGGAAAATTCAAAAATCCACATGCTCCTTATGTGTTGATAGAGGCACAATGTCGACAATTCATAATCTTTTTGTCTCAAACACAATTTCCCACTAGATATGCAAGTAATTCATTAAGACATCAAGATTATATTAAAGGTTTAAGAGGTCTAAAGACCATGACTATCATGTTTTGATTGAGGATATTTTATCTATTATAGTCATATCAAGTTTAGAAAAAGGGCCCAAAATAACAATCATAAGGCTATGCTTGTTATTAAAAATTATGAGTTTACATGTGTTAGATCCTTCAAATTTTGATTATTTGAGGTAAGAGGTTGTTGAAGTCCTTTGTTTTTGGAACGTGAGTTTCCACCAACAATATTTAATATTTATATGCATCTTATAATACATATAGAGAAGGAACTTGAGTATTTAAGTCCATTGAGAACAAGATGGATGTATCCTATAGAACGATACATGAAGGTTTTGAAAAACATTATTCATAACAAGGTAAGACTTGAAGGTTGCATGTCTTGAGGGCTATATCATGCAAGAGGCCATCGATTTTGCATATATTATATGAATAAATTTACAAGTGTAACTTGATGTGTATGGGATGATGAAGAAGAGGAAAGAGTTACAAGTGAGTTTCTAGAAGGAAAGGAGACTCATTTTGAGCTATCACATAATGAAAGAAATGTGATACATTCTTATGTTCTTCAAAACATGTCTATAATGGAGAAGTGGTACATGTGAATATATTATCTATTAGTGATTTTTTTATTATTTAGATTCAATTTTTTACTCTTTTCTATTAATTTTTTGTAAATATTATACAATTATTATGTTTTATAAGAAATATAGTGAGACAAATCAATGGGAATGCCTCTTTCTCAAAAGTGTAGACAAGATATACCAGTTTAAGATTATTCATTTCCATCCTTTGATGAATGGATTATTTATGCAATGAATCAAACACAAAAACAAGGTCAAGATATACCTATGGGGGAATATGATATTTCAAATCCTCCATCAATTATGGCTTCCAAATTCAATGGAATGTGGGCATATGACAATCATTTTAGAGTGGAAGACAAAGACCAAGGGAAGGAAAATTGTGATTGTGTTGTGAGTGCTGAATTTCAACATGGTTCTCATAAGAAAATTTATGTTGGTATCATAAAGGATATAATTTTATTTGATTACAGGGAAAACAACCCCATACTATTGAAATGCAAATGTTTCAAACCATTTGCAACATAACATAATGAGCATGGATTTATACTTGCTAATAATCGCTAGTGTTTGTCACCGATACATGAACCATATGCATTCCATTCTCAATTCAAAGAAGAATATTTATAGATGATGCCATGAATCATGGATCATCTTATGCCATTTAAACATAGTCTTGATCAAAACATCATTTAATGGAATTTCATGCAATGCACAATGGACAATATGTTGATACATTACAACAAACATTGGAAGTTAATGATGGTGAAGATGGGATTAGAGGATTTGAAGAAGTTACTTTACGAGATGAATAAAGAGCTTAAAATTGATGTTGGGGAGGGTAATGAAATAAATGGTGATGAGGATGACACTGAAGCAGATGCATATATGAGTGATGAAGAGTTCCATTCAAATGACATAGAAGATGATGATGACCTTCCTCTCTAAATTGAATTTTTTTAATGCTTTTAGCTCATCAATTCATGCATACTTGAATAAGTATCAATGTACATGAAAAATATCTTGAAAATAAGGGAGTTATTTTGGCCTAAGGAAAATTCATTATGCAATGCAATAACAATCAATTATGCTCATCTTGATGATCCTTAGTTTATATTTTTGGTGTCATTGCTATAATATTTATCTGGATGTTTGTTAAAGTTATATCATGAGTATTAGTTCTCAATTCCTAGAGATATTACAAATATAAAAACTCAATTATATTTCTACTCAATTATCTTATCCTGTTTGCATTCCATTGATGTATCTTTGTTACTATCTTATTATTCACCAATATCATAAAAAAAATAATGCATGAAATTAATGACTATGTTTCTAATTTTATGTTCATTTGTAGGGTTCTATTCAAATAAAAAAGTTCTTGAAACATGATTGTGATGATGCACAAGAAAAGATGAATAATTATGAGCATCTCCATAGTGAGAATGTGAAGAAAAATAATGAATATTTAATGTCACTTGGTATACCAATTAATAAATCCAAATCATCAGTGTATATCTCAAGTACTTTGAATGTCATTTACATTTGTATATATTTAATTGAAGTATTATTGTATACCTCTTATTTTTATACAATTTTTTTTTATGTAATGTAATTTGTAGGCCAAAAAAGTGTCTACAAAAAGGGTAAAAATCAAAAAGATCTTAAGGAAATTGCATCTTCTCATAAAAACATGTTGAAAAGAAATGATTTAATAAGAGAACGACACCAAAGAACATGTTAATTTAAATGATGAACATGGACCCCTTATAAATCAAGTTATTGACCCCAAACTTATAAATCAAGTTGTTGCCCCCAATTTGTGAGCATTATATCATAAATTGTTAAGTAATTATATGAAGGAGGGGAAAATAATCATAATGGTCTCATGACACATGCTACAAATAATCAAGTATCATCTCCACCTATAATAGAAAAAGAGATGCAATGTAATACAAATAGTTTGTCCATGGTTCACCTTAAATGGTTAATCAGGTCCCTTCTATAGATTCTTCAAAGATAATTGTCACCACAATGCCTAAAAATTTCAATGCAACTGAGTCAAATGAGCTACATGCTCATGATTCAACATCAAGTCATGGTTTAGATCTATAAAAAATACGTAGAATGTAGGAATATTTTTATAGGGCCACATTGAAATAATGTAATCAAAGAGAAAAGAAAGGGAAAGTTCCCTATGTGATTGAGGTGAGAGACGGGTTCCATGGAAGATGGCCATTGAGAGAGATGAAGACATGTTGAGGTGGGCCATAAAGGTATTAAGATGGGCCACAATATTAGGGGTGCAAGTGAGGTCACATTTGGATGTTAGCATTGAAACATTATCACAACAAAACCAAATACATGTAGATCTTGTTATTCAAAAAATGGAAAACATGTTTGAGAGTATTGGTGGGGTGGTATCATGCAAATGCTATAGATACAAAATATGAAAAATCATAAATAATTACAGGCGTAAGTGTAGAAACATGATTCTTGAAGGAAAGGAAGAAAATTCAGCCTTGGATCCAAAGATTTGGAATGCATTAAAAGAGGGTATGTGTTATGTGGATTTTTTTGGAAAGAAGTAATAGGGGAAAAAATCAATAAATTCCATAACATCTCAATGTGATTTTGGAAGAGTAGGGGTGAGAGTAAGAAGAGAAATATTTGTAAGTTTTTTAATTTTGTACTTATTTTTTACCTTCTTCTACCTAACAAACCTGATCGTGGTTTGAGTTTAATTGGTGCTAAAATGACATGATTTTTTACCAAATTTGACCTTTTTTAGGAGGAGCAACATGATAGAGCACCTACAATTGATGAGATACATCTATTGAAAAATAAGATGTTATGAAGACTCAAATGATGCAAGATAGGAGAAAATTTCTTCCTCCAACAATTTCATCAATCAAAATCCATGAAGTAATGTTGTTAGGTTGTTAATTAGTTTTGAAGAAAATGTTCTAAAACCCTTCTCAAAGCATCCAACACATCTAATACACCTCTTGGGAATTGACATATAATCTAACACATCTAAACATTTTTGTATGGTATTATTTTGGATCATTAAAGACCCTTGAGAATCTTAGATGCTCTTGCATCATTTGTTTTCTAGAAGCAACAACATAATAGATCGCCTATAACTTATGTGTTATGCCATATGACAAAAGAAAATGTTATGTAGAATGAGATGATGAAAGGGAGGTCACAATCTCCACCTTCAATAGATTCATATGCTAAAAGCCAAGAACTATAGTCACATGTTGCAAGATCTAGTAATTTTGATCAAACGAGGGTTATGGATTTTTTTTTGAAAAAATGGAGGTATTCTCATCTAAGATGACCAAAAAAATGGACACACTTTACTCCTCAGTTGCACCAATTATTAGTGCATAGAATCAAAAATTTAAAGAGGATAATCCTTTAGAGGTAAAATTTAATAGTTACCACCATTATACATATATTTTCATATATACAAGTTAGATTATATATTACTCTTCTCATTTGACTCATTTTATCTCATTTGTGATATAAGGAAATAATGAAAAGATATGAAGATATAGGTGGAAGAAAAGGTAATGCTCATGATGAAACCTATATTGACCATGCTAATGGTGAGAAAAATAATTTTGCAGAAAAAGATGGCATGGTAAGTATATTGGACTTAATATTGTGTATATGAGTTTTTTTCACTTATTATTTACTTCAAATATACTAATATTACTTTTTGTGCTAGTGTTCAAAGAAAACTCAATTTCTAGTGGGTGATAAAGTGGAAATGATAGATTCAATCACATCAAAAGTTGTAGGACATGGAAGGATACATTCACTTGAGACATGTCATGGAGAGAGGCTTGGTCTAAATGATGTCAATGTTCATGTACTAAAAGTGTTGATAGATGTTCCTCTTCCTTATGAGGACAAGCTAGATGATTGCACCAATTTATCTAAAAATAATGTTCCTTTTTAAAATGGATGATAGAGTTATTGTGTAAGTATTTTATACAAGACTTATAAAAATAGCCCATGACATTGAGCTGGGAACTGAAAAATTGATCATGTTTAAATTCCTTTTATATAATAAATTAACAATGTTATGTTTCTTAGAAAAACTTATTTACGTCCGTTGGTTTTATATAATTTTTTTTGTAAGCAATTTAAGACATATTAATTTATTTTTGATATTCATAAAATAATATATGTCATGCTTTTTACTGCCAGTGTTATAGATTCTTTGTGTACCTGTGGATTTGATTGTATTAATTTCTTCAATTATCGTACCTCTGTTTTTTAATTTTTTGGAAGATGGTGAAAATTACCAGTCTGTTAAAGGAAGTGATTTTGTATTCACCTGAGTTGCATTTTGAGAAAATTGAGAGTGAAAGGTGTAGAATTGGACAACAATCATTTACTCATTCTACAAGTTTAGTTTTATTTTAGTAAATTTATTGTGACACAGTCCAATAAGATTGAGATTTAGTCGTAAAACCCTGACTACTATAGAAATATTTATTGTCTTTTGTTTTAGACTAGTTTTGTTTCTTACCAATTTAGCTTCTTTGTATGAGCATGTTAAAAGGAAGTGATTTTGTAGTCACCTGAGTTACATTTCAAGACAATTGAGAGTGAAAGGAGTAGACTTAGACAACAATCATTTAATTATTTTACGAGGTTTAGTTTTATTTTGGTAAATTTATTATGACAAAGTCCAACTAGAAAGATATTTAGTCCTAAAACCCTATTTACTATAGAAATCTTTATTGGCTTTTGTTTGGACCAATTTTGTTTCTTATTAATTTAACTTCTTTGTATGAGCCTATTAAAGGAAGTGATTTTGTAGTCACCGAGTCACATTTAAATGGTAGAACATTTTAATATTAAGTGTTCTAGTTATAAACTATAGTATATAATTAAATAAATTAGAATATTAAATATCTTTTTATTTATTTAATATAAACTATATGTTTATAGATTAATTGGTTTTAATAAATCAATTATTATTTAATCGGGGTGTTTCACGAGAAATCACACATGTTTAATTTGTTTATATTGACCCGCATGGTCAAGTGATAAAACAGATCACATAATCTGGAGTTCACGCGGTGAATTCACGGGAGGAGAGAAGTGAGGTAGAAAGGAGATTTTACTAGACTGTAAGCTTCTCAAGTAAATGGAAAATCTTTTTGAATTTTCACCCTTTGGGGTTTTCCACATTAAGTCCCCGTGTGTAATTTAATTTTTATAAGGTTTTGTATTGTATTAAATTTAGATTATTTAATTAATATTTAAGTCAAGTTAATATATTTTACCCTTGTACCTTACATGGTACCGAGTAAGGTTTAAATTTTTTTATTCAATAAATTAATTCATCTAACGGTTGGTGGGTGGTTATGTTGGTTGGTGGAAATAAATATATTCCCCCTCCATTCCATTTGACATATCCTCTCAAAAATTCTTCTCGTGAAAATATTTACATGGTTATGTTGGTTAGTGTTGGATAAATACTCTCTAGGGACCATGTCTTCACATAGGTAAGTTTTATTTGGTTTAAATTACTCATAGTGCAAAATTATAACACCCTTTGAATGCTTGCAAGGATTTGTTTGGGAAATCAGTGTAATTTGCTAACATGGGATTGTCTAAAGGTGTGGGACCTTGCGATTGAGACAAACCTCTACGGAAGGTTGGTTCCTCTACCTATTCCTAATGCTAAAAGGTACTCCTAGAAAGGGAAATACAACTATTCTGATACTAACCTAGATTTCCAAGAGACTAGGAAAGAGAGAGATGCATAAAATGAAAGTCCTAAACTAAGGGAGGTGATAACACCAAGAACAAAGGGGTGGAGATATTCTAAGTGAGTGAAAATCAAGGAAAATGAGGCTGAAAAGGGTAGAAAGAAGTGCCACGGTTCAAAGAACACATTCAGTATCCTATTTCATGGAGCACAATGAATTTGAATCCTGCAAAAGAAACACATTATGCACAAGATACCTATAAATGTAAGGGAAAGGAATGCAATGAAACTCAAGCTAGGGCAATAAGAGCCGCAAAACACCAATTTTATTGCTTAAAATGATGCAAAATCCATTACAATATATGCACAAGGAAAGAATCCTTCACAAAATTCCAAAATTCGAGCTTACAACTCACAACAACTCTAGAACAATTTTGACAGAGTTCCTTTACATTACAGAATGTCTCCCTTCAAAATGAGGAGAATTTTACAATATATAGAAGAAGATCCTCGAAATTGCCTCACCAACTAATAGATTTCATTAAAGAGGTATGGTTAGCCATACAAATTTTATACTTTTCTTACACAGGTAATCATGGGCGCCATACCTCATTAAATTGGTAGTTGAAAAACTTTGTACTACTTCCATTAATGTTTGGTTTGTTCTGCATTTGGCCAATTGCAAATTTCACTCCTGGAAGGTAGTATTTTCCTTCCCTCATGCCAGGTTGCATAATTCTTACGGTGTTGAGTGTTTACACAAATGCAACCAGCCAAGAAACATGTTTTCCTACTACTTTGGCATCATATTTAATCATGGTGTGAATGCTTTCTTTCCCACCATCGTCTCCGTAGTGAAAAATTTGTTGTCAATGCGGTAGCATCCGTAAAAATTCCACTAACACCCTTCATCGTCACCGAACAACTCCTTTTTCACCTTTGTGTAACCAACCGATAGCACCAAAAATACCACCAAACCTCCACCATGCCATCTACCTATGCTACTAGTTGGTAGCATCCGTACATGCTATTGGCCAATAACATTTTGAATGCTAGCGGACAGTAGCATCTAAGGATGCTACCAATGCTTCGCGTTGTTTTCTCCCTTTGCGAGTTGCCATATGTCCATTGTTGTCTCGCTACCGGTCAAGAAGCTTTGAAATGCTACCAGCGAGTAGCATCTCGAACTTACTTGTTGGTGGTAGCATCTTTACCTACCACCGGCTAGTAGTAAATTTGATGCTACTCACGATTTTTCTTTGCCACTTTGTCGACTCACCGAGTTCACCAAAACTAGTTCACCCATCAAAATGAACTCGGCCCTTCACCGAGAAGACAACTCGCTGCGAAAATAGACCAACTCACGAGCTACAATGTAAATTGCAAAGTGTTGTACCCATCAATCACGAACGCCGGATCTATTAAGTTTTCCATTTCACAAGAGGAAAAAAATGGATAATAATTAATGACTCGCATGATGATATTCTTGCTATATCCGAAAGACTAGTGACTTTGGAGGATCTTTTGAGAACATAGTCATTCGATTGTTGAAACTAGTTTGACACTTGAAAATCAACCCATCAAACCCCGAAATACTATTGGGGCCTTCATGCTTAAAACCTTGGGTTGGAGACTGGTTGTTCCATCACAAAACCTTGGGTGGAGACTGGTTGTTCCATCACAAAACCTTGCCTGAAACTAGAAAGTGCAAAAGAAATAAAGACACAACTATATACAAACAACAAATATCATACACATTCCAAATGGAACATGTAGAGTGTACACAACACTTATTACAAAAAAACCTAAACTACAATAGAGAAATGTGCTACAAACACTTGGAGGAATTAGAAATTCTAAACTAATATGTACAAGGAAGATACTTCACTTTAGTAATAATGCTTGAGATAGATTCCATTGAATAGAATCTGTAATTCTTCTCCATCCAACTTAGATAATTGGAAATCATTTTTAGTCTTATAGCATGAAATCAAGGGCCACTCCATATTGCATCAAACTTGGAGTGTCTTCCTGGTTTGGCTCTGTCTACATCCCATTTTAGGACCAAGTCTCCCTCTTAGAAGGTTCTATTTCTGGCCTTCTTATCAAAGAACCTTTTGATCAAAGCTTGATCCTTCTCCATGATTTGCATTGCTTGGTCCCTCAGCTCCTCTAACTCCATGAGCTCTACATATCTAGCTTCCATGGGCCCAAACTTAGATAGTTCCAGTTGCTTAAGAAGTTCCAGTGCTGGTAATTCAAGAGATATGGGCAGCCTTGCTTCCCTCCCATAGACTAACCTGTAAGGAGAGTTCCCTGTTGACCTCTTGGGAGTAATCCTATCAACCCATAAGGCTGATTTCAACTTTGTGTGCCATGTTCTCTGGTTCTCATCTAGATTCCTCCTTATAATCTTCAAAATATTTTTGTTGGTGGACTTAGCTTGCCCATTACCCTGAGGGTAATAATTTGAGGAAGTGCTCAAATAGATGCCATTTTTCACTACCCATTCAAATATTTTTTTCCCAATAAAAGCCAAGGAATTATTTGAGATATTTGTGGAAGGAACACCAAATCTTGCCACAATACCCTCATAAAAATCTAGGATGCTAGCCTCATTTGCTTCCTTGAGTGCAACTGCCTCTGTCCACTTGGTGAAGTAATCCGTGGCTATAAGGATCCACTTGTGACCCAAGCTAGAGTTTGGATTAATCACTCCAATAAAATCCATCCCCCATTGTGTGAATGACTCATTTATAGAAATGGGGTGGAGTGGAAGGGCTATTAACTTCTCTTTACCTGTGAAGAAGGAACACTTCTTACATTTCCTGATCCATGCATAACAATCATTAAAGAGGTTAGGCCAATAATACCCTGCCTTCATAATTCTAAGAGTTATCACCCTTGGGGAAAAATGGCCACCTATTTCTCCATCATGAAACTCATGTAATACCTTCTCTATCTGATATGTTTTAATGCATCTTAGGAGGATACCATTCACATCCCTTTTGAACAAAAAACCATCAACTAATGTAAATGGAATACAATGAAACCTGAAATACCTTCTTTTTGCCTTACTCAATTCTTGAGGACATTGACCTGTTTGGAGGAAGTGGACTATATCTTGAGTCCAACAAGGATTAGGTGAGGCATTGGCTGATTTCTCTTGATCACCTTAGACCACAAGGATGGCCTCTTCATCTGCATGCAAACTCGAAGCTAGCTATTCACAAAACCCTTTGCCTCTAACTAACCAGTTTGGTCACATTGATATCAATATCATACTCCATGACCTTGGTTATCCAACCAACCCTTTTCTCATTAAGGTCCTTATTCAAAATAAATTCTTTTACACCAACATGTGTAACTAGTAGGTGAATTTTTTTATTTGAAACTAGATGCCTAAATTTATTTAAACTTCTTATCATAGAAAGGACATGTTTCTCAATAAATGAATATATCACCTCATAATCCTCAAGGCCTTGGCTGAAGAATACAATAGGATTCTCCAGTCCTTCTTGATTTAGTTGTACTAGTATTGCAAATATTGCATTTGTGCCACCAAAAGCATATAGAGTGAAGTCCTTCAAAAAATATGAATTTATGAGGGTTGGAGCCTATGTAATGGCCTAATTTATAGTTTCAAGCTTTCTTTTCCTTCAACAATCCATTTGAAATCCATGTTCTTCTTTAGCATCAATGTTAGTGGCTTGACCAGATTTAGAAAAGTTAGGAACAAACCTCCTAATAAAATTAATTTTCCATAAGAAACTTTGGAGAGCCTTCTTATGACAAGGAAATGGTAGATCACAGATAGCTTCAACTCTTTCTAGATCAATTTCCAACCCCTCCTTAGACACAATGTGGCCTAAGAGCTTTCCTTCATGAGCTAGGAATATACACTTCTTCGGATTTAGAGACACTCTGAATCTCCTACATCTTTGGAACACTTGTCTGAGATGGTAGAGGTGACTTGTTGCATTCTTAGAAAACACTATGATGTCATCAAGATAAACAAGCATTATCTTGTTTATCATCCCCTTGAACGCCATGTCCATAGCCCTCTAAAATGTAGCTCGAATTTGATAATTTGAATGACATCTTCTTATAAGTGTATGTGCCCCATTTTGTGGTGAAGGATGTTTTGAATTGGTCTTCCTCTTTCACCATAATTTGACCGTAGCCTAGGTAGACATATAGGAGAGAGAGCCTTTCGAACCAACTACCACTTTTAATATTTGCTCCATGGAAGGAAGTGGATAATGATCCTTGAGAGAATCTCTATTCAAGTCCCAAATCTACACACAATCTTATTTCCCTATTTCTTTTCCTAACCGACACTAGATTTTCTACCCATGAAGAGTGTTTGATTGGAAAGATGATATTTTCCTCTATGAGATTATTCAATTCCTTCTTCATGAGAGGATCAATATGAGGATTTACCGGTCTTTGTTTCTATCTAATAGGCTTAGATTCTAGATCCAGTTCAATAGTGTGTTGTGCCAACTTGGATTGAATCCCTTAAGTCCACGTAGCTCCAAGAAAATACATCTGGGGAATTCTTGGAAAAGCTTTATGAAATCATATTTTTCTTGATCAATACTTACTTTTCCAATTTGGAGCACCTTGCCTTCATCTACTGAAATGGACTCTAAATCTTCTCCTTTGACTGTGATGTTTTATTTCTCTTTCCGGAACTGATCATTGGGATTGAAAATTGATTCAAGAGTCACCAAACCTTTTGGAAGCTTATTTGTTCTCAGTTGGACTACTTGATCACCATATTGTTGCTCCAATTTGTCTTGATTCTTTGAAGAGAACTCAGCCTCTTCTCGAAGGAAGTTGACAATTTGTTGGTCATTATCAAAGACTTTCCATCTTGTAACATTATTAGGAATAGTAGGTATCACCACCATTTTGATATGAGGCTTAAATTTACTCCTCCCAATATCCTCAACCACATCAAACCTTTCTCCAATTGCAGCAAGTTTATCAGTAGCCTCATTCTCTTTTCTAGGAATGGCCTGGATATTGAAGGCTTCAAAATCCTCCAAGAGGTCCCATAAATTGTGTTCATATGCTTTGAGCAGATCATTCTTAGTAGCATGAAGCCATTTAATCTGATTTACAACAACTCACTTTGTCCCCAAAAGATTGCAGATTTTTATATTCCTTTTACTTTCCCATTGTAGTCCATGGATGAGTGATTCATACTCTGCTGCATTATTTGAACAAGTAAATTTAAATCTAAAAGCGTAGTAGTATTTGATACCTTTGGGAGATACCAGCATGATCCCCACCTAAACCTTGCATGCTCCTTGAACCATTGAAGAACAATTGCCAAAATTTATTGTCATCTTCATCATTCGGCTTGGTAACACTAGGAAGAGGTGCATTTTCTTCATGTAGATAATAAATTCCTAATTCATCTTCTTCCATTTCTTTATAGGGATCAAAGCCATTCATTTTTTCCCATTCATCTAATGTCAAATCTGGGATGCCTCTAACATTAGTATCTACTTCCGAGTGCTCGGAAATCATCTTGATCAAATGCTAAACAATTGGCATTAATTGGACTTGGCAAATGAGGCTCAATGTGGAAATTAGAAATTGGTTCGATCTAATTTTGGATTTGGCTTCATATCTCATTCTAAAAATCATGCGGGACCAATTGGCGATAGGTACCGCCAATTTTAGCTGTGAAATCCCTTGACAAGCATAGGGAAAAGAATGGAGGCAAATCAATAATTGATACATCCTGTTGGAATGTGACATTTGGACATTCATGCAATGTGAGGTTTAATCCCTTTATGATTCCCATAGTTCCTCTTGTTATCCCGTCTAATTATACCACTCCTTTGAGACAAGTTCATACTTTAGACCAAGTTGGTCTGCTATTTGTTTAGGGCATCACCGAGTTGATTTCCCTCGAATCAATAATGTAGTTGTGTACCAGGTTGTTCCCAATAATCAAGGACACATAAAATGGAAAATGATTCATATTTTACTTGGTTGAACCTCCGTTGGCTGCACCGCATTCGTTAGACATTCTATTGGTACTTGGATGACTCATTTGAGATGGTAAGTTGGCTATGGTTGCTTACAAAAGATCCCTTTGGCCTAGGATTGCCAATGATTCCCACATGGAGATACTCACATTGGTTTTCTTCATGTGGTCAATGATGTTGAAAGGAGATGGGTTGTCCTTTTGTTTCCCTTTTCTTGGAACTACCTTCTCTTGCACATGAGATGCTATAACATGTACTCTAGGTTGATTTTGTGAGCTTGGGACTGGATTTGAGCTACCAACTCCTTGGGGTGTGATAGAAGGTTGAGAAATACCTGCATTTGATGATTGTCCTCCCTCTATATTTATTTTCTTAGACCTTGTGTTGGATGCTACCCCTTGAGAAGGAGGCTAAATTATACCACAAAAATCCTTTGTCTGTCAGTTCACTAGTGAAGTATCATTCTGGGGTGGCTCTTGTGTGTTTTCTTACTACTGATTTCCTTCCTCATTTGTCTCTTGAGACACACCAACATTTTGTACCATCAAGGCCTGGTTTTCTTTGGAATATGAAATTGAAGTCATCCATCTACTCATTTGGTGCTCTTTTGATTGTAGTCAATTGCTCCAAAAGGGATAAACTATTTTCCCTTTCCCTGAAATGGTTATAAAGTCCTCAATATAGTTCATTCTAGTTCTGAATCAACCCTGTTGCTAAGATTCTTAACCACTAGAAGTATTCTCCTTTGAGAGAAGAGGAAAAAAGTTTGAATGACACATATATATATCAATAATTTCATGAATGACACAAAAATTTGCAATGTCCTAAATGTGGTAAATTGGGGTTGTGTGATTAGCTCTAGTGAAATATGAAATGTTTTTTAATGTTGCCACTAGAATCTGATTTTGAGCATTAAGATTAATCTGATCGCTTCCCATGAAGTTCAAAAATGGATTTGGTGGTTGTTGAGCCATTTTGATTGGCCTAAGAACTATGGTTGATTGAAGGAATGGCCTACCAAGTGGAGGTGTTGAAAGAGCCCTGTTTGGTAGAGATGGAGATCTTTGGACATGTCTTCCCCTTCTTCCTCTCTGCATGGAGATAGCGACAAGTATTCAAATATCCATTCTTTTCTTGTTCTTGACCTTTTTGAATCCTTTTCATGAACTTGAACCACCAACACTGTTGAAACTAGTTGATTTTCTTATTGGAGTCACCAATGATGTGTTGCTGCAGAGCCTCCAAAGGCTAGAAATTTACCAAGACACACATCTAATCTTGATAAACATGGAATAATTGACTTCTTATTCCCATCGGGCGTGCCAAAATCTGTTAGTGAAAAATTATAGCACCCTCTAAATGCTTGCAAGTGAGTTTTCTAGGTAATCAGTGTAATTTTCTAACATGGGATTGTCTCAAGGTGTGGGACCCTATAATTGAGACAAACCTCCAAAGAAGGTTGGTTCCTCTACCTATTCCTAATGCTAAAAGCTACTCCTAGAAAGGGAAATACAACTATTCTAATACTAACCTAGATTTCCAAGGGACCAGGGAAGAGAGAGATGCATAAAATGAAAGTCCTAAACTAAGGGAGGTGATAACACCAAGAACAAGGGGGTGGAGATATTCTAAGTGAGTGAAAATGAAGGAAAATGAGGTCCGAAAAGGGTAGACATAAGTCTCAAGGTGTGGGACCCTGCACCGAGACAAACCTCCAAGGAAGGTTGGTTCCTCTACTTAATCCTAACGCTAAAAGCTACTCCTAGAAAGGGAAATACAACTATTCTAATACTAACCTAGATTTCCAAGGGATCTAGGGAAGAGAGAGATGCATAAAATGAAAGTCCTAAACTAAGGGAGGTGATAACACCAAGAACAAGGGGGTGGAGATATTCTAAGTGAGTGAAAATGAAGGAAAATGAGGTTGAAAAGGGTAGACATAAGTGCCACAGTTCAAAGAACACATTTAGGTCTCCTATTTTATGGAGCACACCGAATTTGAATCTGTAAAATAAACACAGTATGCACAAGATACCTACAAATGTAACAGAAGGAAATGAATGCAATAAAACTCGAGCTAGGGCAAGAAAATACACAAAACACCAATTTTATTGCTTAAAATGATGCACAATCCATTACAATATAGGCATAAGGTAAGAGTCTTTCACAAAATTCCCAAATTCAAGGCTTGTAACTCACAAAAACTCTGGAACAATTTTGAAAGAGTTCCTTTACATTACAGAATGTCTCCCTTCAAAATGAGTAGAATATTACATATATAGAAGAAGATCCTCGAAATTTCCTCACCAACCGACATATTTCATTAAAGAGGTATGGGAAGCCATAAAAATTTGGTACTTTTCTTGCACATGAAGTCATGGGCGTCATACCTCATTAAATTGGTAGTTGAACGACTTTGTATTGCTTCCATTAATGCTTGGATTGTTCCTACATTCTCCGGTTGCCATGGAGTTTCACTCTGGATGGTAGCATTTTCCTCCCCTCGTGGTCAGTTTTATAACTCTTCTTGGTGTCATTCGTTTTCATAAATGCAACAAGTCGGTAACATGTTTTCCCCTTCTACCTGGTGTCTTGTTTCATCATGACACAAACACTTGTTTTTCTCGCTATTGTCCGTAGCACAAAAAAATTGTCAATCAACCGGGTAACATCCGTACAAATGCCATCGGCACCCTTCCTGTCACTTTCGGTAGCTCCTTTTCGCCTTAGTGAAACCATCCAGCAACAAAAAAATGTTACTTTAACCTTCACCATGTCATCGACCCATGCTACCTGCCGATTACATCAAGATACATGCTACCAGTCGATAACATCTAAGGATGATACCAAAGTGCTTTTGTGTCGTTCTTCCTTTGCAACCCGCCATATGTTCGCCATTGTCTGCATGTGGTCGGTAGCACCTGAAATGCTACCGATCGGTAGAGTATAAAATGCCACCGCCGATAGCATCTTCACCGCTGCCACCGGCCGATAGCATTGTTTATGCTACTGGCGAGTTTTCTCTGCCGCTTTCTAACTCGTCGAGTTCGCCAAAACAACTCGCCCATCAAAATCAACTCAGCCCTTTATCGTGGCTAGTTGGCTCACGAGCTACCTTATAAATTACAATGTGTTGCACCAACCCCAATACTCATACTTGTTAAATTGTCCATTTCGTAAGAATGCAAAAAAAAGGATAACAATTACCTTTGCAATTTATATTGTTTTCCTATGTTCCAAAGTATGCAGAAATCAATATTCCAAGGGTAAATTGAAGGTTTCCCATGGTGGAGATAATCCCCACAAAAATAGCGCTCCTTTTTATCGGCCCGAGGATGAGGACCCTTGAATGGAGACCATTTTTTATGGTGGCATAGTTATATATATATGGTTTAAATGTTTATTTAAACCCTAACACTATGTCTCAATTGAACCTCGTTTTCTAGCAATGTTTTTAAAGACTTAATAAAACTTTAACATGTATATTATATGATATGTCACGGACTATATTTTATTCAATACATATTAAAACCTAACCACTACTCTTTATATAGTTCTTTGGCATTTGATTTTTATATGGCCGCTTTATATGGCTAGGTTATATAGGCTTGGAAAACTTAACATAAACAACTAGATTTTAAAATATATATTGGAAGATGACCATTGCATTCAGTAACTTACATATAATGTTTACATAATATTTTTTTTTGCTTAAAACTTGACCACTTGTTATATGGCATTGGTTGGTTGGTGGCTTTGTGGCGGCCACTCCATTCTCTTACAAACTTAAATAAAATCAAAACATATGTTACTTAACCGCCCATTCAAGTTAATTATCAAAACATATGCTTAGATTAGTTTTTAAATCTTGAACTTTGGTCTATGTAATATGCATTTGCTTGGTTGTTGTCGACGGTCACCGCATCTTCTCTTCGGTTTCATGGTTGCTTCAATTGGGTTCCTAATAAGTGGTCCCCTTCATTTTAACCAGGTTGTGGATCATCTCAAAAATCCTCAAGTGTACAAGGATGTGGGTCCTTTCAAACACCCTCAATTTACCCTCAATCCAAAAAAAAAAAAAATGCATTTGCTTGGTTAAGAAGAATTAAATGGAATTTATGGCATGCTTGTTGACACTGTATGTTATGTTTAACACATTGAGTTGGAATGACTCGTTCTCTTGTCGAGTTGGCTTAATAAATATAATATATGACATTAGGGTTAAAAATAAACTTAGGTTTATTTTTATTATTTTAAAGATTTAAGTTAAAACTTAAATTAATAGTGTGTAAATATATGAATGTAAGTATTTGTTAGGGAATATGGTAAGTATATTTTAATACAAAATATAGGTTACTGGATCAAACCCTCCACTAATTTTTTTATATAAGAAATTTTGTTTTTTTTTCTTCTCAAAGTAATTTTTTAAAAACTCAATATATATTTAAATATAATTATTTTTTATTCTTGATTTTTTCAAAAGGAAGTTATGGAAGACAAGATAAGTATGTCGTAAAACTAAAAAAATCCATTTACAATTCAGGTTGAATTATGAAATTTATCACTAAATTAATATGCTCTGTGTAAGAATGTGTGATAAGTCAATTTCAGCATGGAAGATGTTAAAAACACCAAAATTCGACACACATTTTCACTTTAAAATGATAGGGGACTTCGTAAAAAAATTGCATATTTTTACCCTCACAATAACCTAATTGTTGAGAAGTGAAAAATAAATGTTTTAAAACATTCAATTGTCATAATAAACTAGTTTTTGCTCCTTATTTGTTTTTTTGAAAATTTTAAAAATGGGGTCTAATCACTTTAACATTGACAAGTCAGTGCATACCATGAATGGGAAAAACTACAACATATATAGAAAATCGATTGAAGGTAGAATTCATGGTGCATAAGATTTGGACTATAGTAAATGGTACAAAGGCAACAACCGATAGATAGGTGACATCGGACAACATATATGTATACCAAAAGAAGGTGTAGGAAGCAATGTCCATCATATTACGAAGTATGCATGATGACTTCCTACTTCACATTGGAAACCACGAAAGTTCAAGTGAAGCTTGGAAACCGCTAGAATCAATAAATGAAGGTACACATTTGTCAAAAAAATTAAAATTGATTCTCGAGTTAATGACCACTCCCATAAAGGGAGACGAAAAATTAGTTAATTTTCTACGCCCTTAACTCGAGAATAGGTAGTAGTTCATCATCATTTGGAGCATTTGAGTCTTATTGTATGATTTGGAGGTTGCCCCCTCGAAGTGGCGAAGCTATTATAATTGCATATTGATATCATTATTTTGGAATATTGTGTTATTTGGTGTTATATTTCTACTCATGATCTGAATTATACAAGTAATTTCATTACAAGTGGTATCAGAGCTGCGATCTGGCCCAAATTAGGGCAAAAACCCTATTTTTTGTTTCCACCATATATTGCGAACCAAAGTGAATTGGTGGGAGATATTTTTACCAGAGTTGAAAAAAATTTCAAGTAAGGTTCCTGAAAATTTCATACTTTTTTGATTTATTTTGCAAAAGTTATTACAAATTTAGGGTTTTTCATAAAATCACTCCCTAGGGTGAAAATTGTGGATTTTTTCAAATTCGTTACATTTTTGGAAAGAAAAAAAAATTATTTGGGGTTTGTTCTTTAAGTTTTTTTATATTTGGCCGAATTTGTATTGAAATACAAAACCCTAAAATTTGATTGTGATCCCTACATCCTACTATTTTGGGGCATCATGGCGGGGCCTTCCACAAGAGGAAAAAAGAATCCCATCACTCCTGGGTAAAACACCAGAAAAGGATGAGATAGTAGTTGAGGAGTTGGAGATAGAAGATATAACTACAGATTCCTTAGGGTTAGGGTTTACTTCGATAGACCACAAAGTAAGCCAACTTGAGTTTAACCTGAGAGACCTCGAATCTCGGGTGGCTAGCAAAGAAGATGTGGATAGGATTGGAAAAAGATTAGAGGATTTCATGTAAAAATTCAGTATGTATATGATGGGTAATCATAATTATGTCAATCAAGGTGGATCCTCAGGTCAACATAATAGACACATGAGCTAGAGTGGATCTTTGAGTGTGCACAATCCAAATACGAGCACTCTGCAGGCCCGTACTATGTTTCCAAAACTGGAGATGCGTAAGTTTGATGGAAAGGATCCACTCAATTGGATCAACCAAATGGAGAATTTTTTTGAACTACATCAAATTCCACCAGGAAAAAAGGTGACCATGGCAGATTTGTATCTCGAACTTGACCAATTCATCTGGTATCAATGGTTATGTGCTCAAAGGCAGAAGAGTGGTCTCAATGTTACATGGACAATGTTCACTGAAGAGTTGCAATTACACTATAGTTCTAGTGTGTCAGATAATTACTTCAGCCAATTAGCAAAATTGAGACAGATAGGATCTATTAAGGATTACATTCATCACTTCCAAAACCTTTCTCTACGGGTGGAAAATATTATTGAAGAGAATCTGAATGACCTATTTCTCGGGGTCTTAAGGATCACATTGAGCATGAGGTGCATATGTTTAATCCTCATAAGGTTTCTGATTTGATGATTATGGCAAGAAGGGCAGAGGAGAAATTTGTTTCAAGTAGGAGACAACATTTCACTTATACCAGAGATCGCAACACCTTGGCCCCCACTCCCTCGACCAATTAGATTGACACCTCAAAAAATTGAAGAAAAAAGAGAAAAAGGTTTATGTTTTAATTGTGACAATAAATTTGGACCAGGACATAAATGTGCTGAAAAGAAGTTGTTCTACATTGATGGGCCTAGTGAAGATGAAGAGAAGGATGAAGATTCAGAGTCAGAGGTCTTGGTTGAGCCAAAGGAGGAGTCAAGAGATCCTCACCAACAATCTCATGCCATGTAATTTCAGGTATTAACACCCCCCAAACCCTAAAGGTGGTTGGATTCCTAAAAAATAGAGGGTCACAGTGTTGATTGATTCAGGAAGTACTCACAAATTTATCAATCATAAGTTAGCAGTGCACCTAAACTGCTTCATTTATCTAGATCTTGAATGTCAAGTAATGATTGATGGAGAGTATGGAGGTACTGCATTGTTCTAGAAAATGCCATAGCATTAAGCTTGCCATGGGAGATTACATACTAAATAGTCCCATGTATGCCATTTCTATGGGAGGAGTAGACATTGTGTTAGGGGTTCAATGGCTTACCACTTTGGGAACCATTGAGATGAACTTCCAAGACTTGTTCATGTAATTTCACTTTGAAGGAAGGAATTTTGAGCTAAGAGGCTTAAGAGCAAAGTCTCCACAAATAGTAAGTTCTCATCAGATGCACAAAATGCTAAAAAAGGGTGCAGAGGGATTTATGGCACAACTATTTTCATTGGAGGCTCATCATTCTAAGGACATTATACCATCAAATATGCAAGCAGTGTTGGATGCACACTCTATTGTATTTGAAAATATACCAAAGGGCTTACCTCCAAAGAGAGATCATGATCATGCTATTCAATTATTACCAGGAAGTCAACTGCCTAACATCAGACCTTATAGGTACCCATATGTGCAAAAGAGTGAAATTGAAAAGATTGTACAAGAGATGTTGGAAGAAGGAATTATCTGTCATAGTCAGAGTGCTTATTCTTCTCTAGTAGTGATGGTACGGAAGAAAGATGACATGTGGCACATGTGTCCTAATTATAGGGAACTTAATAAGTACACAATCAAAGATAAGTTTCCTATTCCTGTAATTGATGATTTGCTTGATGAGTTGCATGGTGTTGTTTATTTTACAAAGCTTGATCTTTGTTTCAGGATACCACCAAATCAGAATCAAGGATGAGGATGTTCATAAAACTGCCTTTTGAACACATGAAGGCCATTATGAATTCCTGGTAATGCCTTTTGGACTCACAAATGCACCTTCTACATTTCAAAGTTTGATGAATTCTATTTTTAAGTCATTCCTATGAGAAGTTTGTCTTAGTGTTTTTGATGATATATTAATCTATAGCAAAACATGGGAGGAACATTTGCATCATGTAAATAAGGTTTTGGAAACCCTTGAGCAACATCAACTTTATGCAAAGCCCTCTAAGTGTTCTTTTGGAATCAAGGAGGTTGAGTATTTGGGTCACATTGTCTCTCATGAAGGGGTTAAAGTGGATCCTAATAAGATCAAAGCCATGATGGAGTAGAAGGTTCCAAAACCCTAAAGAATCTACGAGTATTTTTAGGGCTTACAGGTTATTATCGAAGATTCGTAAGGCATTATGGAAGCATATCTGCACCTCTCACAACTTTATTAAAGAAGGACTCCTTCCATTGGAGTTAGGATGTAACCAAAGCATTTGAGAAACTAAAGGAGGCCATGTGCACCACTCCGGTCTTGACTACTCCGATTTTTCCAAAACATTCATTGTTGAATGTGATGCATCAGGGGTGGGTATGGGGGCAGTTCTCATGTAAGAAGGCCATCCTATTACCTTTTTGAGCCGTCAATTCAAAGGTAAGAATCTTTCCAAGATGACTTATGAGAAGGAAATGCTAGCCATACTTCATGCAGTAAAGCAATGGAGACCATATCTCATAGGAAGACACTTTAAAGTGAAGACAGATCATGATAGTCTGAAATACTTCTTGGAGCAGCATTTATCATCTGAAGAACAATAAAAATGGGTCTCCAAGATGTTGGGATATGATTTTGAGATTATCTATAAGAAAGGGAAGGAGAATGTAGTTATGGATGCTCTGTCACGGAAAGATGAATCAACTGCAGCCTTGTTATGTGTCATATCCATATTACAGGAAGATTGGATAGATGAGGCAAGGTCCGAATGGAGAAATGACCCAACCACACAAAACCTCATTCATCATCTCTAGAATGATCCAAGCATGTCTGAAAAATTTGTATTGAAAGGGGATGCTTTATGGTATAAAGATAGATTATACCTATGTAAGAACTCCACTCTTAAAAATAGGATTCTATCTGAGCTTCACTCTTCTCCAAGAGGGGGCACTCTAGATTCTTGAAGA
Source organism: Taxus wallichiana var. yunnanensis (assembly GCA_018340775.1). Lineage (NCBI taxonomy): Eukaryota > Viridiplantae > Streptophyta > Pinopsida > Cupressales > Taxaceae > Taxus > Taxus wallichiana. The sequence goes on along the minus strand of CM031235.1, from coordinate 695,776,233 downwards.
CTTATCATCGAGTCAAACAAGATTTCTTTTGGGAAGGTCTCAAAGGGGATGTCCAAAAATTTGTGGCAGAATGCATGGTTTGTCAGCAAAATAAGGGTGAAACAGATTCGATCCCCAGGTCTTCTACAACCTCTATCTATTCCTAGCCAGTGGTGGGAAGAGGTTTCCATGGACTTTATCACAAGATTGCCTAAATCTGAAGGAAAAAATGTCATCATGGTTGTGGTGGATAGACTCACCAAATATGCTCATTTTTGTGCCTTGGCACACCCATTTCTTCAAGCACGGTAGCAACAACCTTCATGGACATAGTTCAGAAGCTTCATGGAACACCGAAGATTATAGTAAGTGATCAAGACCCTATATTTACTAGTAATTTTGGAATGATTTATTCTCATGTTTGGGTACTTAGTTATCTCGTAGCTCTTCTTATCATCCCCAGTTTGATGGGAAAACAAAAGTTGTAAATAAGTGTTTGGAGGGATATCTCCATTGCTTTACGTTAGATAAACAAGCAAGATGGGTCCAATGGTTGCCACTTGTAGAATGGTGGTATAACACTTCCTTCCATACTTCATCTAAAATGTCTCCTTTTTGGCACTCTATGGGTACCATCCACCATCCATCACATCATCATTGAGAGGAAAACTGTGGGTTAGAGCAGTAGAAGAACACATTCAATATCAACAAGAGGTCCTCTCTAGTCTCAAGGAGAACTTGGTCATGGCACAAAACCGCATGAAGCAACAGGCTGATCAACATCGCACGGAAAGGCATTTTGAAGTTGGTGATTGGGTATTTCGTGGTTACAATAAAAAAATGTATTTGAAACAAAAACAAAAGGATAACAAAATTTCACCGAAGTATTATGGCCCATATCAATTATTGCAGAAGATTGGTATTGTAGCATACAAATTAGAACTTCCACAATCAACCAAAATACATCAAGTCTTTCATGTTTCTTTCTTGAAGAAAATAATTGGACAGAGAGTATCAGCCCAAACAGTGTTACCTGAGCTCGATGAGGAGGGGAGAGTCATCTTGGAACCTGAATGCATCCTTCAAACACACACTAAAATATTGAGGACACGGGTTATTACTGAGTACCTGATCAAGTGGAAGAATATGGACAATGAAGATGCAACATGGGAAGATATGACATTCCTGCAGCAACACCCAGAGCTTCTCAACATTGGGGACAATGTTGCTTTGAAGGGGAAGGGCATGCTACACCCTTAACCTATTGCTTGTATTAGGATATGAGTAGCCGACTTGTGGCTTACCATATCATTTTATTATATCATTTATACTTTCTCATGCTTAGTAGGTCGGCCTTGGTGTTGGCCATAACATATGAATAGTATATATAGGGGATTTTAGGTAGTAGTTCATCATCATTTGGAGCATTTGAGTCTTATTGTATGGTTTGGAGGTTGCCCCCTCGAAGTGGCAAAGCTATTCTAATTGCATATTGAGATCATTATTTTGGAATATTGTGTTATTTGGTGTTATATTTCTGCTCATGATCTGAATTATACAAGTAATTTCATTACATAATTTTTAGCAAAAATTAAATATATTAATATCAATTAGATAAATGTAATTGTAATTTGACTCATGATAAAAGCTTGTATTTTATTATCCAAATGAACATCTATGGGAGATTTAGGAACTTCATTTCCATTCTAAATTTGAAATATCAAACTAACCATGATATCCCCAAAATTTCTACTCTAAGTTCTCTCGTGATTCAGATGAGTAGGTCATATTAAAATATGATTCGAAAGAGAATGCCACTCATGCACTTCTCACACAAAAACCAGAGAACAACTTTTTTAAGTTTAACAAGAATAAAAAATCAAACTTTAAAACCCCTAGTAAAGAAAATAAATTAGGGAATTTAAGAGTTAATTTTGATGGGAAATGTCACGATTGTGGGAAATTTTGTCACAAAAAGGAATATTGTATAGTATACAAAAATAATCAAAATTTTAAAAATGAAAAATGGAATAAACCAAATCAAAATAAAACAAATTCAAGAGAAAATAAAAAAATCTAATGTAGTTGACTTATAAGCTACATTTCCACCGTAAAAAAGAAATGAATGGATACTTTGACAATGGTGCATATATGCACATGACGTATAAGTCGATAGTATAAATGATATCATAGAATGTAATGATCAAATATATCTAGGTGATCATTCCATTCTCAATGTTTAGATTTGTTGTCACCCTCAAAATTCCCCTCATTTTTCAAGTCAAGTTTCAAATTTTTTGAGTTGGTGCTTGTTATCCCAATTTTGCCCCCTAGAAAAATTGATCAAACACGACCCTATACAGAATAAAATCTGAAGGTTCGGTTCGATTATACGAGCCCACATTCCAAATCCAACAATGAAGGGGTAGGGTCAGGTGAAGGAGGCCAACCGCGTCAAAGGAGATCAAAGTGCGCAAGAGAAGATTGAAGAAAGGGCTCAAGTTTTCGGACTTTGCATGTGAGTCGACTCGGGGAAAAGCAATGGACCCACGAAGGTGCCACGTGCCTCATCGGCACAAATTCAAAAGGCGTAGCCCAAAGAGAGACCCCAAACTTGTGCTCGGCCCTCCACGTGTCCAAGGTCCGAAAAGGGACATAGCCGATCATTTAATCAACTAAGTATAAGAGGGTCAATGAAAGCCTCCACGTGCCTCATTGGTGCAACTTCAGAAGTGAGACCCAAGGGACAAACCCCAAATGAGCGCTAGCCCTCCACGTGGTCAAAGCCTCAAAAATTTAAATCGGCCGTTGAAAAGTCTAAGGCCAACGGAATGATGCCACGTGTCTCATCAGTACACCTTCAAGGGTCGAAGCCAAAGGCGGTTCCCAAACAAATGCCAGCTCTCCACGTGTCTAGGGACTGCGAAGTCAAAAGGGATAGAGTTGGCAATTTAATCGACTAAGTATAAGAGGTTCGGCGGAAGCCTCCACATGTCTCATCGGTCACGCAAATTCAAAAGGCGCGGCCCCAAACACATATCCCAAACTTCGCCATCCCTCCACATGTCCAAGGTCTAGAAAAGGGGCGAATCCATTTGTTGAATCGGATAAGGAAAGGAGAACCAAGTAGAAAGCCCTACGTGTCCCTTCAACGCTCTTTTAGGGGGAAAATCCAAAAGCAGGTCCCAAACGTGTGCCAACTCTCCATGTGTCCAATCGGTGCACCTCCGAAGGTTAGGTCCAAACAGAGTCTCCAAATGAGTGGGAAGCCTCCACGTGTCCTCGGGTTAGACATAAAGCCTTCACCAAATAGAGGGACTTAGTCAAAACACAAAAATACAGAACATGCCCGCAAAGGGACATGTGGCCATGTTTCAGTCAAAGCGGGAAGGTGGGTCATTGGAGGAACTTTGGAATTTTAGCTTTTGTTTTGAAAATTGTAAAAGTATAAAAGTAATCCACACCTCCATCGATGCCCAGAGAAGCCACGTGTCAGGCCTAAATTACATGCAGAGAAGCGGGTTATCGAGGACACTTTAAGAATTTTGGATTTGTTTCCATGAAAGGCGTAAAGTGATAAAGTGAACCGCAGCCCAGCTCATGCCAAGGGATAAAGAAAATGTTGAGCCCGCATCGAAAGTCAAAATGGGAAGGTGGGAAATCAGAGCATTTTGGGAATTTTGGTTTTATTTCCAAAAAGAGAGTTAAAAGTTATAAAATGCTCCATGACTCTGTTGGGGTCTTGATCCCGCGTTGAAAAGTCAAAACGGGGAAGTGGGTGGTGGAGAACTTTGAGATTTTGAGCCTTGTTTCCAAAAGAAGTAAAATTATAAAGTGAGTTGTGACTCTGTTACCACTCAGGTAAAGCCACGTGTCATACCTATATAAAATGTGAAGTTGCATGGGCTTGCGGGGCTGCGAGGAACTTTCACTTTTGTAATTTTTGTGCAAAAGACACAATTTCAATTTCAGGCCCGCGGATCCATTTTGCAAAAATTACATTTTCGCCATTTTTGTATGGATTCGATTCAAATATTCAAATGAGCATAACTTTCACTCCAGTGCTTGAAATTTGACAAATTTTATACTGTTGGAAAGGTCTTGGTCTCCTCTACACCATGGAAGCATAAAATATTGTTTTCAGCAGGATTTGATGGTTGGAAATATGGAAAACATATTTCATGCCATTAATACATGATCTGATTGCTTCAAACATATCAGATTTGATCCAATCTTCATCCTTCCTTCTCCAACACGCCAAACAAACATGGAGAACCAACTGGATATCTTGATTTGGGTGAAAATATGGAAAACATCTTTCAAGCCATTAATATGTGATCAGATTGCTTCAACTAGATCAAATTTGATTTGATCTTCCATCCTTCCTTCTTCAGCACGCCAAAGACATGCAGAACCAGATTTGACAAATTGTAGGTAGATTTGCAGGGGCATTGATGGTTGGTGGTTGAGCTTCCAAATCATATTTTCTTCCTTCTCTTCTTCTCCTCTCTTCGCTTCATCTATAAATGTAAGAGCTTGGATCATTGTAAATGTTGGACTCTGATACTTTTGAAGTGTAAATAGAATCGAAAGTAATCAATATAGAAGAATTTCCCCTTTCTCTCTATCTTCATCTATTGTCTCTTCTTGCTTACCTAAAATTTGTGGATCATTTATCTTCTGTAATAAGAAACTTTGTGTTCTTATTGATATGATTTCTAGAAATTTTTGTCTATGGAATGATATCTTATGTTGTGAATGTGAATGATTTTGTTCTGTATCGCTCTTGCTCAGTACGTATAGGGTTATACTCTGTTATCTATATTTCTTGAAAGTGTTGTTATATTCTGTTCTTTACTTTCTTTAGTTATTCCATTCGTTTGTATTGATAAGCTATTTTGGTAAAAAAGCATTTCCAGATGTCATAAGTCTAGCCTTAAGATGAAAGTTGTACATTTGTATATAAGATTTGTTGCTTACTTTCAATAAGGGAACCTCTCCCATAAAGATGAGGGACTTGCTGTCCCCTGATTGTGGTTTTGTTAAAGTACCATTTTAAAACCCAATAGTTTTTGGCGACTCCACTGGGGATTTCATTTCAATGTATCCCTTTCTAAAACAACTTCAAGATCATTTTTATCTGGCGACTCTACAATATACACGTGGGAAGAAAGCTCTTGGGGTTGAAGATTCTCATTTTCAACTTCTAGAGCAACAAAAATTCTCTCTTCTTCCAGCAAGAAGGAACAAAGGAACTCATTCTGCAAGCACACCTCCTGTTAAAGACATAAATTCCAAGAATAACATTCCTCCATAACAACTCAGCCCTAATCTTCTTGCTCTGATACTTGCTAGTGTTTTAGTTCCCCTTTAGACAATCTTCCCATAGATGGTAGCACCTCTACCTTGGGGACAATGGATTGGGCCTCTTGCTCTTCCTCAACCATTGCATGAGTTACCCAGGAGTAGTAGGAAATTTTTTCCTAAATTTTGAGGTGATGGGAAGGTACACCTAGATGAACACATTGCAGCCTTCAACGTTGCATGTGGGATTCTTGGGATTGAGCATGAAGATGTTTCTATCAGGATCTTTGTAGAGACATTGTAGGATAATGCTGCTAATTGGTTCTATCATCTTCCTATTGGGTCAATTATTGATTGGACCACCTTGACAACTCAATTTGAGCAACGTTTCAAATTTGTCAAAAGATGTGCATGCTCTCTTAGCTCAAATTTCTCATATCAAGAAGGAACCACATGAGCCCATGAGAGAATTTGTGGCCAAATTCAACAAGCTCATTCGTAAAATTCCATATAACACTCATCCTGTAGATCAAATCCAAAAATGCTTCTTCCTCAATGCTCAGTTACATGAAGTAAGCTATGCACTAAGGAGAGCTAACCTTGTAACTCTGGATGTTGATCAACATTTGGATATCAGTGTTGAGGATGATTTAATCATGTCCAGTAAATTGAAGAACCCTCCAAGTCTAAAGCATCCTCCTCTTCTTCCCCTAGAGCCAATTCTGATTAGTTAGTACAAAATCTCGCAAATGATCTCATTGCTATCAAGAAAAAAATGGCTCAACATACTCCTTACCAAGATATTCCAAGGAAGAATTTTTATCCCGGGAACCAGTTACCCCCTTCTCAGAATAAATTGGCTATTGAAGGCCCACCTATCAAGGTTCCAATTAATGCAACTTGTGAAGTTCAAGAACCTAATGATGAGGAGTTTAATGAAGAATTTGAAGATCCAGAAGAAGAGGTTGATGAAGAACTAGGAGATCTTGGTGGATCTCAAGTTCATTTCCTTACCACTGAAGGTATGGATGATGAATATGAATATGATGAAAGAGTGGCAGAGATGAATAGTGAGTCATATGGTGTTATGACTCGGGAGAAAATGAATAGAAAAGAAAAAGTGATGCAGCCTGCTAAGAAATCCAAGGATTTTCCTATAACTATTACAGTGGTTTCAAGAAGAGGAGCTCCTATTCCCACTTTGCCTCCACGCAAAAGGTGAGTAAAATGCTAATCCTCCTCCTTCTACCTCTGTTTCCAAAACTTCTTATCCTTCAATTCCTAAATCGATAACTCAAAATTTTATCCTATTCCTAGTAGTGATGCCCCATCCACCTCTGGGTCTTTTGATATCATTGATTACATCAAAAAGACCAAGATCCAAATTTCGAGAGGCGAGTTTTACCAAAACCATCCAAAAGCCTTTGGTAAATGGTAAAATTTGTCAATTCCAAATCCAAAGCCTCATCCAATACGTCTAAAGGTATTTTTTCCACTCCCTCTTCCTCACCTCAACTAAGCCTTGTGGCTGTAGTCACTTCCCCTAATGAGAAAATTGAACCATTCTATGTGACTTTGCTCATAGCTGACCATAAACTCGATAATTATGTTGTAGACTCAGGAGCATCAAACACTGTAATGCTTGCAAAAGTAGCTCATGCTTTAGGCTTGACTCTAACACGTACCTTTGGTTCTTGCTATTCCATTAAGAGTAGAGAAGTGCCTTTGGTTGGAAGAACTAAATATGCACAAGTAGCAGACAATATATTAGATCTAAGCATACATGCAAATAAAAGTGGATATTCTACCAGAAGAAATATACAAAACAAGAGACATAAATCATCACCAAATTTAACGTGATTCACCAAGTGTGAACTAAGTCCACCAAGAAACAAGCCAATCTATTATCTAAAGCTTTGACAAGATATACAAAGTGAAGATTTACAATCTTCCACACCTCTCGATGTACATTACTTTTTTTTTTTAATCAAAATTTTGCTTCATCACCAAGAATTCTCTCTCTCACAATATTTTTGCAAGTTCTTTCTAATTCTTGTTAATCATCTTCTTTTCTTACTTCTAAACCCTATATTTTATGCTTATATAGTCATTTATAGACTTAGGGCACTTAGCCATGCAATTACAATCAATAAAAATATTTTAATGCTAAAAATAGATCTAATTCCCGAGAGTTAATTAAAACATCCTCGCATAGGTAACCGACACCGGTTAGACCTAACTTGTCGGTTCCTCCCTTTCCCGGCTGATGTCGTTCATACACGACCAATGCCGTTCCCCCCCAACTGATGACGGTTATTGTATTTTCCAGCAAGTTTCCATTGCATGCTAAACTGAAGTAATTGAGATCCACAACTCAACAATCTCCCACTTGGAGATCAATTACTGCACCATAGTTGTACAATGCCATTCTTGGATTCTTCCTTATCTTTCTTTCTTTCTCTTCAAGTCTCAAACATGAATACCAACGAAGTGGAGTGTAGCTCCAACTTCTCCTTTGCTAATGGCTTCTTTAGCATATCCGTAGGGTTCTTGCTTGTATGAATCCTTTCCAGATTCAATGGTCCATCTTCCAATACATGTCATATGAAGTGATACCTCAAATGAATGTGTTTCATTCTCGAATAAAATGTTGAGTTCTTTTCCAAATGAATTGCACTCGATCAGTAATCGAACAGCTTTACAATCACTTTGCTCCTTTCCCAACTCGTTCATGAACCTACTCATCCATATCATCTCCTTGTTAGCCTTTATAGCTGCAACATACTCTGCCTCTATAGTAGAAAAAGCCACAACCTTCTACAATCTTGAAATCTAGCTAACTACCATCCCACCTACTGTGAAAATATATCTAGTAGTGCTCCTCCTACCATCTAGATCTCCAGCCATATCCGAATCAACATAGCCACATAATGAAATATTTGAACCTCCATAACATAACTACATGCTATATGTCCCTTTCAAATACCTAAGTATCCATTGGAATACTTTCTAATTCTCTTTACCTGGATTAGCCATATATCTACTCATAACTCCCACTAAGCGTAATGTCCGGTCTTGTACAAACCGAACATACATGAGACTTCCAACTACTTTTGAAGCATATGGCACTTGTGTCATGTATTTGACCTCATCATGTGATGAAGGACACGATCTTTTATAAATTTTAAGTGTCCATCCATAAGTTTACTAACATGTTTTGCATTACTGCATGTTGAACCTTTCTAGCACCTTGTAGATATAATCCTCCCGAGAAAAATACAAATTTTTTTTTTTCTGTCTCTATGTACTTGCATGCCTAGGATTCTTTTTGCAGCTCCTAAATCCTTCATAGAAAATGTGTGAGATAGCTTTATCTTAAGCTCACCAATGTCCTGCATACTAGATCCTGTAATAAGCATATCATCCAGATACAATAACAAAATAATATAGCCCCCATTTTCAAGATTCTTGAAATAAACACAATGGTCAGATTCAAATCTCAAGTAACCATGCTCATGCATAAAACTATCAAACCTCATGTACCATTTCCTTGGAGCTTACTTGAGCCCATATAGGATCTTTTTCAACCTGCACACTAGTTTCTCCTTACCCTTGACTTCATACCCAAGCGGTTGTTGCATATAAATCTCTTCATCTAAATCACCATGAAGGAAAGTTGTCTTCACATCTAGTTGCTCTAAATGCAAATCTTCTACTGCAACTAAACTCAATACAATACAAATAGAAGTCATCTTAACAACAGGAGAAAATATTTCACCAAAGTCAATACCTGCTTTCTATGCAAATCCCTTTACTACAAGCCTTTCCTTGTACCTTTTCTGTCCACCCTCTTCTTCCTTAATCCTGTAAACCCACTTGTTCTGCAATGTTCTCTTACCTGCTAGCAACTTAACCAAATCCCAAGTCTGGTTCTGTTCCAAGGAGTCCATCTCCTCATCCATGCCATGCTCCCACTGAACATGAGTCTTATCCTGCATTGCTTCTTCAAATCTCTCTGGTTCACCATTATCAGTCATAATAAATAAAATAGAGAAGGTGTAAATCTTTATGGAAGTTTACTTACCCTTTGTGACCTTCTCACAAGATTTTGGGGTACCGAAGGCTCAATCTGGACCTCCTGGACATTCCTATCCAAATATGATAGTGACCGACGCTAGTCACCTCTAACCAACGTCGGTTCCGCTATCTGATGCCGATTTGGATCCTCTCAGCCCGATACCACCATTTGACCGATACTAGTCGAGGGGTCAACCGACACCGGTTACTGTGTAACCTTATTGGTAATTATTTTAAATCCAAGAGTTCATTTTCATTCACAAACTTCTCAACCGGTTCATCCTTAGGTACCAAAATTTTATCCTTGTACATTCTCTTTTCATTCCATTCAACATCATGACTCCTAATAATTTTAGAATTCTCTAAATACCAAAAATGGAAACCAAAATCACCGATCCATAGCCGATTAAAGTGCACCTCTTGGATTTTGCATCCAACTTCATCATATTTTCCTTATCAACATGCACAAAAGCTTCTGAACCAAAAATTAAGAAAATAAAGATCTACCTCTTTTCTAGTCCAAGCTTCCTCTGGTATTCCTCCATCTAGTGAACTTGAAGGCCCACAGTTAATCAAATAAACCGTTGTATCAACTGCTTCTACCCAAAAATGCAAGGGCAATCCGAATGTATCCTCATACTTCTAGCATGTTCCATGATTGTCTTATTCATTCTTTCTGTAACACCATTCTCATGTGGTGTTCTTGGAACCATTATTTCTCTACGTATCTCATTCACTTTGAACAATAATTATTGAAAGACTTGCTACACAAAGGTATTCACTACTATTTTCATATCTAAGGCACTTTAACTTAGAATTTGATTCATTCTCAAAGAAGGGATTTCCATCTTTTAAAAGTATCAAAAAATCATAATTACATTTAATACAATAAACCCATACCTTTCTTGTAGCATCATCAATGAAAGTAACATAATATTAGGATCCTCCATGAGAAGCTACCTCAACTGGTCCCCACACATATGAGTGTACAAGCTCCAATTTTACTCCTTCTTAGTTTCCCTAACTTTGAGAAATCTCACTTTCTTTTTCTTTCCAAAGATACAATGCTCACAAAAATCAAGATCTAAATCTTTCAAATATGATAACTTACCCTTAGCCTTTAAGATCTGCATTCCTTTTTGACTCATATGACCCAACCGGTTATGCCACATGCATGCATTTGAATCTGAAGTAGATAATGCAGAAAAGGAATCGATGTACTGAGGTAGATAAATATAGCATTCCTACCTTCTTACCTCTTGCCACATCAAAAGCACCCTTGGTGACTTTCCAAGAGTCTCCTGTAAAAATAACCATGCAACCAGATTCACCTAGTTGTCCTACAAAAATAAGATTCCTCATGAGGCTTGGCACATGTCTCACATCTTTCAATACCCATGTATTTCCATTTTGTAATTTTAGATGAAATTCCCTTTACCAAAATAATAATGCAAGGTTCATCATCTCCCAAATAAGCATGCCCAAAATTGCCCTGGACATAATTTTTGAAATAACCCTTATTAGGGGTTGCATGGAAAGAAGCTCCTGAATCTAAAACCCATGATTCAATGCTACTATCTAAAAAAAGAATAAGAGTATCTTGCATTACCTATGATGTAGCAAGATTTACTTCTTTACCTTTATCTGGTTGTTGGTTCTCTTTGTCCTTTGACCAATAATCTTTCTTTGCATGTCCTTTCTTTCCACATTTCTAACAAGTAATTCCCTTACTTCTGGATTTAGATCTATTATCCCTTGACTTTGATTTCCCATTACTCTTACTCTTGGATCTCTCCTTTTGCCTGCCCCTACTTTCTACATTCAAAGAATTTCCAGATGATGATTCCTCTGTACTCTTCCTACAAATTTCTTCATTCAAGATTATACTAACCACATCATCAAACTTCAAAATATTATTAGTAGATGTTGTATTACTAACAACCATTACCAAGTTATCCCAACTATCAGGCAAAGAACATAAGAATAAAAGTGATTTTACTTCATCATCAAATGGTATAGCAACTGATTTTAACTGATTTACAATAGATCGGAAATCATTCAAATGACTAGATGCAGATCCACCTTCATGCATCTTAGAACTAAATAGTTTCTTCATCAAATAAAATTTATTTGAAGCACTAGGGTTTTCATACAAATTAGCAATATATTTAATTAACTCTACCGTAGAAGCCACTTCTGTAATATTGGAAGCTACAGATGCTGTCAGGCTCAATATTATAGATCCCAAAGATTTTTTTATCAAAAATCTTCCATTCTTCATCAGTCATATTCATAGGTCTAGAATTCTCATCTTAATAATTTCGGCCGTCAAATTTCTCTACCTTGTATTTGTTTTCTTATGTCATTGATGTAGCTCCCATTCAATCGAAAAACCCTCTGCGAGTAAATTTTTCAACACACAAAACCCTCAAACAAGGCTCGATACCAGTTGTATAGACAATATATCGATCTAAGCATACATGCAAATAAAATCAGATATTCTAACGAAGAAATATATAAAACAAGAGACATAAATCAACACCAGATTTAACTTGGTTCACCCAGTGTGGGCTACGTCCACCAAGAAACAAGCCAATCTACTATCCAAAGCTTTGACAAGATATACAATGAAGATTTACAATCTTCTACACCTCTCAGATGTACAATACTTTCTTTCTATCAAACTTTTACTTCATCACCAAGAATTCTCTCACTCACCAACTTTTTGTAAGTTCTTTCTAATTCTTGTTAATCATCTTCTTTTCTTACTTATAAAACCTAGTTTTTATGCTTATATAGTCGTTTATAGACTTAGGGCACTTAGCCATGCAATTACAATCAATATAAATAATTTAATGCTAAAAATAGATCTAATTCCTGAGAGTTAATTAAAACATCCTCGCACAGTAATCGACATCAATTAGACCTAACCGTCGTCGTTCCTCCCTTTCCCGACCGATGCGATCCTAGGTGACCGATCTTTGTTCCTCCCTAACCGATGACAAGTGATCGCATTTTCCGGCTAGTTTCCATTGCATGCTAAACTCAAGTAATTGAGCTCCACAACTCAAAATTCCTTCTATTCCATGGAGAGTAGAGAAGTGCCTTTGGTTAAGAGAATTAAAGATGCACAAGTAGCCTTCGTTGCTTTTCTAGAGAAAAGGGTCTTAGCCACTATTTTGGTTGCTTGATATTCCTCCCTCATATGGTATGTTGTTGAGTAGGAATTTCTGTAAAGAGGTAGGAGGTGAAATTCAGATGGACTGGTCACATGCTTTGATCTCGGTCAATGGAAAAATAAGAAATTTGTTACCAAAAATAAAACTGAGTATATTGTGCAAAAGACTGATGATCCAAAAGCACAAATACTCTATGAAGATATAGGGCATGAAAACTATATGATCATGTCAGAGGATGAGGCAAGTCTTCCTAAGGGAGTGATTCATGATCCCAATGGCATTTGGACTTTGGGGTTTAATGGAAGCTTCTCTTTAGCTGGTTCTGTGTGGTGTTAATCTCTCTAGAAGGGAAGATTCATCCATTTTCTTTCAAGCTCCATTTTGAAAATATAAATAATACAACTGAGTATAAGGATCTCATCCTTGAGTTGAGCATGGAAAAAGAAATAGGAGTAAAGAATCTTTGTGCTCGTGGTGATGCAGAGTTGATTATGAAACATGTAAGGGATATTTACCAAGTCAAGAATAGGAGATTGAAACATTATAGAAATCTTGTTTGGGATTCCATTGAATTCCTTGATACTTTCTCAATTGAAGTTGTGCCAAGAGAAAAGAATACTAGAGCTGATTCTTTAGCTATCTCAGGATCTTTTTGATTCCTCATCCAAATTTCTCTCAAGAGAAATTTACCATTGAAATGATTCATAGGCCTAGTGTGTCAGATAATACAAGAAAATGACAGGTTTTCAATGATGATCAACACTTTCTCTCTTTCTTGGAGCTTAAAGATAACTTCAATCAGTTATATTTTGAAGGAAGTGAAACTCTTCCTAGAGAGTATGTGCCCTCTAATGAGGAAGATATCAAGGAAGAGATGGATCAAGATGGCTGTATTAAGTTGAAGGGTAACAAGATTCCTAAAGGACTGGTGAGTCTAGAAGATCTGTTTGACAAACATGATAGGTTCATCAAATCTAAAGCTTCTCAAGGGACTCAACAATCTACTGAGTATGAGAAGGTCAATATTGGAAGCAATGATGAACCCAAGGTGGTGAATATTGGAAAATTTTGCACTCAAGAAGAGAAGAAGAAAGTAGTAAACCTATTAAAGAAGTATGTTGATGTTCTTGCCTATTCATATGATGATCTCAAGGCTTTTCAACCAAAGGAGATGCAACACTATATCCCTCTGAGACTGGGATCAAACCTTTCAAGAAGAAGCAAAGGAAATATAATCCTAAGGTTACTGATACTATTTTTCAAGAGATCTAGAAGTTACTAAAAGCCAAGATTATTTTCCTATACATCATTCAACATGGATTGCCAACATTTTACAATCGGAAAAAGAATGGTGAGATTCGCATCTGTGTGGATTTTAGGAATTTGAATCAGGCCTCTCTAAAAGACAACTATCCACTCCCCATGATGGATCAATTTTTGCAAGCTATCTCAAGATCTGAGATTTTGTCTATGCTAGATGGATTCTTTGGATACAATCAAGTGGAAGTCAGTACCCCAGATCAGCACAAGACTGCTTTTACTACCCCTTGGGGCACCTTTTCCTACAAGAGAATGTCATTTGGTCTTATCAATGTTGGTGCCACTTTCCAGAGGAAATGGATTTATCTTTTGACAGTCTAAAGGGAAAGTGTATTGTTGTGTACCTTGATGATTTGACTATTTTTTCAAAACAAGGGAAGATCATCTTCAATATCTGAAACAGTTCTTCAAAAATGTAGAGAACATGGAGTTTCTCTCAATCCTAAGAAGTCTAGTATTTTGTGTTACTAAAGGCAAGTTGCTGGGGCATATTGTTTCCAAATAAGGGATCAAGATAGATCCAGAAAGAGTTCAAGCAATCCAACAGATTCCTCTTCCCACAAGCAAAAAGGGTGTTCACTCTTTCTTTGGAAAGATAAATTTCTTGAGGAGATTCATTCCAGATTTTGCAGAATTGACTATGAGCATTGCTCAAATGATGAAAGGAAAGAAAACCTTTGGTTGGTCTTCTGAAGGTAAAGAAGCATTTGAAGATATCAAGAAATCCATTGCTAAAAATCCCATCTTAGCATGTCCTGATTTCAGCAAGGATTTTATTATCTATTGCTATGCTATAGAGAGTACCTTGGTTGTTGTGCTAACTCAATTTTTTTAGAATCATGAACTTCCAATTGCCTTCATGAGCTATGTTATGAAAGCTCATGAATTGAAATATACTATGATGGAGAAACATGCTTTTGCAGTGGTCAAAGATGTCAAGCAATTTCATTTTTATATTCTTAATTCTCACTCTGTTGTGCTTGTACTTGATACAACCATCAAGTCTATTCTTACACAATAGGATTTTGGAACTAAGAGAGGCAATTGGGTAGAAAAAGTCCAAGAATATGACCTTGATATCAAGCCAACTAAGCTAGTTTGGGGTAAAGGCTTATGTGAGCTTATTGCTTTGAAGGGGTTGATGAAGAATTGTCCACAAAAGTAGTTGATGTCCCTATTGTCCTCTTCCTCAGTTCAACAGATGAGTGGTATGTTGATATTGCACATTTTCTTACTTATGGAGAGTGTCCATCCCATTTGAGTGCTAAGGAAAAGAGAGCTATTAAGCTAAGGTATGCACAATATGTATTATGGGAAAATGCTTTGTTCAAGCGAGGCATAGATGGAAGATTCCTTAAATGTGTGGAAAAATAGCAACAAAAGAAGTTGTTTTCAGCTTTTCATGATCAGACTTGTGGAGGAATTTCTCTTATGTTGTCACTGCCCATAAAATCCTTCGTGCAACGTATTATTGGAATACATTGTTTAGAGATGCATCAAAATGGGTAGGTAAGTGTGAAGCTTGTCAAACTTTTATTGGGAGACCTAAGTTGGTTGCTTTACCACTCAAACCAGTAGTGATTGATGAACCTTTTCAACAGTGGGGATTGGATTTCATTAGAACTCTTAACCCACCTTCCAGTGTTAGACATACTCATGTGCTAACTACTACAGATTACTTCACAAAGTGGGTAGAGGCTATTCCAGTCAAAATCACTACTTCTGAGGTGGTGTGTAATTTCATCAAGGAGAACATCTTGATAAGGTTTGGGGTACCAAAAAAATATGTGACTGATAATGCTTTGAATTTTTCTTTTTCTGAGATGATGGATTTCTGCTATGGTTATGGAATTTCCCTTGCTCATTCTTCAGACTATTACCCCCAAGGGAATGGACAAGTAGAATCAACAAATAAGAATCTGGTAACCATCATTTGGAAGCTTGTCAATGACTCTCAAAGGAATTGGCACAAGAATCTCTATGATGCTCTCTGGGCAGATAGAATTACACCCAAAAGAGTAATTAGGATGTCTCCATTTCAAGTGGTGTATGGTGTTGAAGCTCAATTGCCAATAACAGTGGAATTGCCAACCTTGCACTTAATGAAGGCTATTGAAGATACAAGTTTCACCAGTTCCTTGGACAAGAG
Organism: Taxus wallichiana var. yunnanensis; assembly: GCA_018340775.1. Taxonomy (NCBI): domain Eukaryota; kingdom Viridiplantae; phylum Streptophyta; class Pinopsida; order Cupressales; family Taxaceae; genus Taxus; species Taxus wallichiana. The sequence goes on along the minus strand of CM031235.1, from coordinate 695,760,225 downwards.
GATCATGTATCTTCAGAAGATGGATGAAGACAAGATGCAAGTTTTTGATAGGATCTCAACTCATCAACTAAAGGTGAAAGCTTTGTTTGACAAGAAAGCTATACCTAGATATTTTCAAGTGGGAGACATGAACCTCGAGGAAGCCATGGTAAGTTTGAATCTCTTTGGCTTAGTCCTTTCAAAATCGGGCTCTTTCTTTGGAGAAAACTCTTTCTATTTGGATTATATGGATGGATCTTCTCTCCCACTTCCTTATAGTGGGTAGTATTTGAAGTTGTTCAAGTCCTAGGTGAATAGATAGTCCTTTTGTATATACTATATGCAATGTTTTGTTTTTGGTTTTTCCTTTTTTTGGTTTGTTTCCCTTCGTGTGTGTTGTATTCTATATTGCTTCACCTTTGACTTTATTTTCCCAATGGATAAGGCATTGGTCAACTTTCCCAGAGTTTTTCTTGAGCTCTTGATCTTGCCTCATTCCTTTATCCAAGTCAAGTCATCAATAGAAAGAGCCAGTTGTTTTCACCCTCAAAATTCCCCTTATTTTTCAAGTCAAGTTTTGATTTTTTTGAGTTGGTGCCTGTTATCCCAATTTCGCCCCCGAAAAATTGATCAAACACGACCCCACATAGAAGAAAATTAGAAGGGGCGGTTCAGTCATGTGAGCCCACATTCCAAATCCAACAATGAAGGGGCAGGGTCAGCGAAGGAGGCCAACAACGTCAAAGGAGATCAGAGCACGTAGGAGAAGATTGAAGAAAGGGCTTGAAGTTTTAAACTTCGCATGCAAGTCGACTCGGGCAAAGCAATGGACCTATGGAAGGCACCGCATGACTCATCAACGTAAATTCAAAAGGCGTGGCCCAAAGAGAGACCCCAAACTTGCGCCAACCCTCCACGTGTCCAAGGTCTAGAAAAGGGACAGAGTTGGCCGTTTAATCAACTAAGTATAAGAGGGTCGGCGGAAGCCTCCACATGCCTCATCGGCGTAAATTTAGAAGTGAAACCCAAGGGACAGACCCTAAATAAGTGCCAACCCTCCACGTGGTCAGAGCCTCAAAAAAAGTTAAATTGGCCATTGAAAATTCTAAGGCCAGTGGACGGTGCCACGTGTCTCATCGGTGCACCTTCAAGGGTCAAAGCCAAAGGTGGTTCCCAAAACAAGTGCCAACTCTCCACGTGTCTAGGGTCTAGTAGAAGTAAAAAGGAATAGAGTCGGTCGTTTAATTAACTAAGTATAAGAGGTTCGGTGGAAGCCTCCACTTGCCTCATCGGCAAAAATTCAAAAGGTGCGGCCCAAAGACAAACCCCAAACTTGCGCTAGCCCTCCACGTGTCCAAGGTTTGAAAAAGGGGCGAGGCCATGCATTGAATCTACTAAGGAGAACTAGTAGAAAGCCCCACGTGTCCCTCTAACACTCTTTCAGGGTGAAAAATCCAAAAGTAGGTCCCAAATGTGTGCCACTCTCCACGTGTCCAATCGGCGCACCTCTCGAAGGTCAAGTCCAAAAAGAGTCTCCAAATGAGCAGGAAGCCTCCACGTGTCCTCGGGTTAGACATAAAGCCTTCGCCAAACAGAGGGACTTAGTTAAAACACAAAAATACAGAACATGCCTACAAAGGGACACGTGGCCATGTTTTAGGTCAAAGCGGAAGGCGGGTCATCGAAGGAACTTTGGAATTTTAGCTTTTGTTTTGAAAAGCGTAAAAGTATAAAAGTAAGCCACACCTCCGCCGATGCCCAGAGAAGCCACATGTCAGGCCTAAATTACATGCAGAGAGGTGGGTTGTCGGGACACTTTAGGAATTTTGGATTTGTTTCCATAAAAGGCGTAAAGTGATAAAGTGAACCGCGGCCCCACTCACGCCAAGGGATAAAGTCAAATGTTGAGCCCGCATCGAAAGTCAAAATGGGAAGGTGGGCCATCGGAGCATTTTGGGAATTTTTGTTTTATTTCCAAAAAGAGAGTTAAAAGTTATAAAATGCTCCACGACTCATTGGGGTCTTGAGCCCATGTTGAAAAGTCAAAATGGGGAAGTGGGTCAGTGGAGAACTTTGAGATTTTGAGCCTTGTTTCCAAAAGAAGTAAAATTATAAAGTGAGCCGCGACTTCTTGTCTATGGAATGATATCTTATGTTGTGAATGTGAATGATTCTGTTCTATATCACTTTTTCTCAGTATGTATAGGGTTATACTCTGCTATCTATATTTCTTGAAAGTATTGTTATATTTTGTTCTTTCCTTTCTTTAGTTCTTCCATTTGTTTGTATTGATAATCTATTTTGGTAAAAAACATTTCAAGATGTTAGAAGTCCAACCTTAAGATGAAAGTTGTACATTTGTATATAAGCTTTGTTGCTTGCTTTCAATAAGGGAACCTCTCCCATAAAGAGGAGGGACTTGCTGTCCCCTAACTGTGGTTTTGTTAAAGTACCATTTTAAAACCCAACAAGATTCAAGGAAAAGAAAAAAGTTTTCAATGGTTTTAAAATGATGTTTTGTGTGTTTCTAAATTGAAAATGAATTTTCTTTCTTATTCACAACTAACTCAAAATACTTATATTGTAATATTACTCAAATATAAATGATTTATAAAGAATGAGTTAGATTCTACCATTTATAAAGGCATACTGAAAAGAACGAGTTATATGTTTTTAAGTTTTTGCATCTCGCTTCGTGTTTTTCTACTCAAAATAGGAATGATGTTTAATTATGGCATGAAATATTAGGTCATGTTAAATTTAGGAACATGTATGACATGTCTCGACCTAATATTGTTGTTGGTCTACCACCTATCTCTTATTCTGAGAAAACTTGTGAAGGGTGCTTACATGGTAAGCAATCAACAAACCCCTTCCATAGTCATCATGAAGCTAACTCCTCAAAGCTTCTAGAACTCGTCCACAATAATGTTGTAGGACCTTTATAAGTTCCTTCCTAAATGGTTCAATGTATGTTGTTACTTTCATTATTAATTATTCTTGCATGATTTGGTCATTCTTTATTAAAAAATTAGATGTGTTATCTAAATTTAAAGCCTTAGTTAAAAATCAGTCTTATCACAAATTTAAAAGGCTTAAAGAAGATAATGAAGATATATATGTTGATAAAACATTTATAAAACTCTAAATTAGTATGTGATTACTAAAAATAGTATTATATGCATATCAAATGACACTTGGGGACACCTTTGTGTCTATATTGGAGACGTCCAATATTGATTGCATCTAATATATTTTCAAGATTGAAATGTTGAAATTGTTTTTTTTTCAAAAAATTCAATATATTGGTAATATGACATGGTTATTTAAAAACATATTGTCATTTAAGTTGTTATACAACTTGTTTTTTAACCTATTAATGTAATATTTATATATGGTTAAAAGTGAAATCAATAATGATTTATATTATGCTTATGCATGTTTATATGGATATTGCAATTTTGGCCATGTCGGTGATATGATAGATAGAAAATATACACCTAGATATGTGTTCAAGTTTGGTACATGTGCAATTACTTGGAGAAGTTTACGTATTAACCTCTTCAACCGAGGTAGAATATAGAAGTGTGATGGAAGTAACAAAATAATCCATGTGGCTAAAGAGGCTATTGGAAGAGATTCACATGGAAGTTAAAGGAAGTAATCCTCTTCTGTGTGATATTCATAGTTGTATTTCTCTTGCTAATAATTCAATTCAACATTAAATAATGAATCATATAGAGATTCATATGAATTTCATCCAAGAGTAGGTGTTGTGCAGCGATATAGATCTCCAGTACTACCTAGTTGAAGATCAAGTTACATATATATTTATGAAGCCATTGTGTGTTGTAAAGTTCTACAAGTTTTGTGCAATGCTTGGCCTTTCAGATTTTCCATTGAGGGGGAGTGTGCATAAAAATTACACCTCCTAATGGATGGTAGTTTGTTTTCTCCTTCACCTCTATACTTTTTTTTTTATCTAATTTATAGCATTGTAAAGATCTATTTATGATCTTAGTAAAATTATAACTTTAAGTTTACTATATAGTCCAATAATGTTGCATTTGTTGTAAATGAGGTCCTTATTTTATAAAAGGATCCTAGAGATGCTAGTATAGATTTTTCCATGAGAAACTATGAGATGTAGTCTCACAAATCATGCTTATCCTAAATCATAACTTATGATTTATGGATTCCAAATCCTTTTGTACCAAAAGGTAAGTTTAGCATGATGAAGGTGTATAAATCCTTCAAAAGTGATATGTTATCCTAAACCTTAACTATGGTTTAAGGATTGTAAATCTTATTGTATAAACATGTAACTTTGGCATATGATCCCCACTTAATATTAAGTGTTCTAGTTATAAACTATAGTCTATAATTAAATAAATTAGAATATTATATATTTTAATTTATTTAATATAAACTATATGTTTATAGGTTAATTGGTTTTTAATAAATCAATTATTATTTAATCGGGGTGTTTTATGAGAAGTCACACTGTTTAATTTGTTTATATTGATCTATGAGGTCAAGTGATAAAATAGATCACATAATATAGAATTCACACGGTGAATTCATGGGAGGAGAGAAGTGAGGTAGAAAGGAGATTATATTGGATTATAAGTTTCTCAAGTAAATGTAAAATATTTTTGCCGTAGTTTTTCACCCTTCATGGTTTTCCACGTTAAATCCTTGTGTTGTGTAATTTTTTTTAATGTTTTGTATTGTATTTAATTTGGATTATTTAATTAACATTTAAGTTGGTTAATTTATTTAACCCCTTAGATATCACATTCAAGACAATTGAGAGTGAAAGGAGTAGACTTGGACAAAAATCATTTTCTCATTCTACAAGTTTAGTTTTATTTTGGTAAATTTATTGTGACACAATCCAACGAGACCGATATTTCGTCCTAAAACCCTACATACTATTAAAAAAATTATTGGATTTTGTTTCTTAGCAATTTAGAAGTGAAATGAAATTGATTGGTGTATTCATATTATGATTGAGTAGTGATATTTTTATTTGGATATTGTAGGATGAAGATGAAGGTATTGGAGAGGAAGGTGAAGATCTAAGTACATATGGAAAAGATTTGAAGAAGCTATTTGAAATACAATACGAGTTTGAAGGTGATAATGGGTACATAGATGTATTGTTTTCCACTCTTCATATAATTCTGATTTTATCATTCCTCCATAGGTTTAATCCTATGGCACTTATGTGATAGACTTCAAGCTCCTCAGGTGAACTTTAATGCTCCTAGATGAAATATAATACTTGGTGATAGAATTCAAGGTGCTCCTTAGATGAATTTCGAGCTTGGATAATAGACTTTGACATTGCTTGATGAACTCCGACACTTGGGTGATAGAATTTGACACTCATCAAATGAACCTCAACACTCTGTTGATAGACTCTGGATATGGTTAACTCCCATCCTAGGCTAGATTATTGTAGGCTCTGGATATGGTATTTACACTTGTTTTATAAAATGTTAACGTTTATATGTTCCCATTGGGAGCATAATGTAGGTAAAAAGGAGAACAAAATAAGCTATTTTGGGGACTCATAATATCCCCCACACCCAAGCTCTTTCAAGTCCCTTTGTAAGATATTTTTGTTTTCTTTGTTCATCATGGAGTTTCATCAAATCATACTTATAAAGATATATTCACCAGATTTTCTATAACTTATGTACCATTTACTTTTTCTAATTTTATGCTCCCATATAGTGAATTCAACCAAACCTTGGTTTTTGTGGATTTGATTATATTAATTTGTTCCATTATTATACCTTTTTGTTTTTTTAGAGGATGGTGAAAATTATGAACCTATTAAAGGAAGTGGGTTTGTAGTCACTTAAGTTGTATTTTGGGACGATTCATTCAAATACTATGTCAACAAATGATGAAGTAATTTTACAAAAAGTTACGAAAATATTGAGAGCGAAATGAGTAGATTTGGACAAAAATAGTTTTCTCATTCTACGGGTTTATTTTATTTTGGTAAATTTATTTTGACAAAGTGTCCAACAAGACTGATATTTAGTCCTAAAACCATGCATACCATAGAATTATTTATTGCTTTTTTAGACCATTTTTGTTTCTTACCAATTTATCGGTGAAATGACATTGATTAGTGTAATGATATTATAATTGAGTAGTGATATTTAATGCTTTTACATTGATATTTATTCATCTTATAAGTTTAGTTCACTTTACTATTTTTCTAAATTTCTCAAATGTTGGTGATGTAGAGGTGTATAGATGTTTTGTCAAATGATAAAGGATAGTTAGAAAAGCATAAACCGTAAGTTGAGTGTACCTTGTATCCAAAATAGGGTACCAAGGGTTTGAATCTTTCTTAGTGCTTCAAAGAGTCAATATGTAAATATTAGGTATCAATGAGTTAGATAATGCTTTAAAATATGATCTTTAAAATGACAAGGAGTATATAAACTATACTTAGGATAGTAAATCTTGATTTTTGCTAGATTCTACCTCAGCGACAATATTGATATAATATACATCAACTACAATATAGATTCTACAATGTTTCAATATAAATTTTAAGATTACATAATACATCATACACAAATAGACCTGTTGATAGACTATGGTGCCCTCATATGAACTCCACTTCTCATTTGATATGTTTTGCGCTTGGATGATAGACTATGGCGATCTTTAGATGAACTCTAATGCTCGGATGATAAACTTTGATGCTCCTCAAATGAATTCTGGTGCTTGTATGATAGACTTCAGTGCTCCTTAGATGATGTAAAATATTGGGAACATAATGTAGGTAAAAAGGAGTAAAAAATAGGCTACTTTGGGGACTCATCATCTCCCTCGCACCCGAAATCTTGCAAGTCTCTTTGCAAGCTATTCCTCTTCTCTTTCTTCATTATAGAGTCTCACCAAATCATACTTAGAAAGATAAAATGGTTAAATAGTTATTTCTCACTTATATATTCATTATGTTTTCTAATTTTATGCTCCCATAGCATAAAGTGAACTAAACCTTCATTGATCGGGGATCAATTTCAGTGTCAAATGTTCCCTAAACTTCCCTAAACCATGCTAGTGTAGTAGATCCTTCAGAGAGCTTTCCGATGACTATAAGAACGTGAAAAATGGACACTCTGAGCTCAAGATATGTCCAGTCAAAGTTTGGTCAACCAAAAGGTCAACATTGGTCAACAAGTCCATGGTGACGTGGATGTGTGCACAATTGGCCAAGTGGCTCAGTCAGCAGCGGGCAAGTGGCAAAAGGAGGAAAATGCCACCACGAGTTCGATTTTCCTATCGAGGATCAACAAGTGGTCTCTATTGCCATATTTCATTAGTGGAATATCATATTATGGTATGGTCAAATTTTATATTACCTTGTAATTATTCACCATGTTATTTGATCACAATTTCCTTATTGGGGTCGGATTTCTATATTGGTGTAATATATTACTTTCCATGCAATGGTATTATCCACACCATATACTCCAACCGCTTTTGCCATGCATTATTCTAACTCCACCGCTTTATCTCCATACTCCACGCATACCAACCAATACACATTCACCTATTAAAGTGCTCACCGTTTTAAACTATGCACCCAAATCATGGGGGAATGCAAATATAGCTGAAGCTTATCAAAAACCCAATAAAACAGCTCAAAAGCCAATTAAAAACTCAACCGCCCTATCTTTTAGGGATCTCCTCCACCCTTTATGCAAATTGGATGTGGGACTATGTCGTTGGGTTTTAAACCCAAGACCTCCACTACCCAAACACATCCCGCCAACCAACTTTCCGCCCATCTCGGATGGGATAGAAATGAGTTTACGGGTATATAAAGAGCTCTTATCTCTGTGTTGAGGGGGTGTCAAGGAGGATAAGGAGGAAGTTCTCAGAAAACACCATTTTTGAAGGCCTTGCACTCAGATTGGGAACTCAGAGTAAAAAAGTGAAATGTAGGGAATTTTGAGACGATTCCAATGATGTAAGATTTGATGTTTTTGTAAAAGGAACAATAGCCGATCGTGCCAATCCAAGAACACAGATGCTAATCAAACATCACAATCAATAAGATGAAAGCAATTCGCCATAATAACTTTACATAAACCTTTGCAAAAAAATGAGCAGCAATATCATATATTATTATGGAACTCAATTGAATACAATGAGAATGGGCCGTGCTTATATAGGCAAGGAATAACAATCTAAGAACCAGGTCTAGGTCATAGATCAAGCCATAAATCATGAAAAAACTAGTCATCAAAGAACTAGTCAAGTCCATAGATTTATGAGAGAACTAGACATCAAGGATCTAGTCAATACCATAGATCTAGGAAAGAACTAGTCAATACCATAGATCAAGGAAAGAACTATACCTAACAACTAGATAATATCTCCTAATATATAAATAAGATAAAAAGAAATATCCACACACATAAGTGGGTGAGGATAAATACAATAAATGTAAATAATGTACCTAGGTGAATATGAGCTAAGGTAAATACCTACTCTAACACCCCCCCTCAAGTGAAGCTAGGGGCCAAAATAGAAGTGGCATGTCCACAATATGAGTCCCGACAACTAGGCCTGATGAGGTACTCATGTACAATATATCCATGAAGAAATCTCAAACCAAAAGAAGGAAAGAGAAAAAGAAGAAGAAGGAAGATGTTCTCACGAACACCCCCAAGAACAACTTCCGAAACCCCAAGCATTCCACGTAACTCAAGGTAGCGAGGTGATGCAAAAGGCTTCGTAAAGATGTCTATAACCTGTTGCTGAGTCGGAAGGTACTCCAAGCAAAGAACTCCATCCTGAATGTGCTTTGCCGAATGAAGTGGATGTGTATCTCGATATGCTTGGTCCGCTGGTGCTCAACTAGGTTGCGAGAAATGTGAATTGCACTTTGGTTGTCACACCAAAGTATAGTTGGTGAATCCTGTGGGAATCCAAACTCTGTCAATAACTGGTGAAGCCAAAGAATCTGTTGACTCATTGTAACTGCTGCCATGTACTCTGCCTCTGAAGATGAAAGTGCAATAGCCTGTTGCTTTTTACACGCCCAAGCAACTGGAGAAGAACCAAGATAAAAAAGATAGCCAGAAGTGGAACGCCTATCATCAATAGAACCTACCCAATTTGAATCTGTATACCCAACCAACTGAGTAGAGCCCCTAGTGTAGTGTAGGCCAAAGTGGGAAGTGCCATGCAAATAGTGCAAAATCCTTTTAGCAGCCTACTAGTGACTACTATGAGGAGAATGTGCAAACCAAGATACAAGCCCTACTGCAAATGAAATATTAGGGCGAGTATGGGTCAAGTACATGAGACTCCCAACCAACTACCTATACAATGTAGGATCACAAAGTGGTGTGGTACATGTGGATGTAAGAGTAACTCCAGATTGAAAAGGAGATGGACTTGGCTTGCAATCAGCCATATCAAAGCACCTAAGAAGATCATGGGTGTACTTTTGCTAACTCAAATGAATCCCTGAATCTATCTGAGAAATCTGCAAACCAAGGAAATAATGCAATAGCCCAAGATCTGTCATGTCAAATTGTGTAGAAAGAGCCCTCTGAATACTCTGAATGTGGGAAGAAGAGTTGCCAGTAAGTAACATATCATCAACATACAAGACAAGTATCACAATATCCTCACCGACATGCTGGAGATACACTGTATGATCGGAGTGGCAACGAACAAAACCAATAGATAGAAGAAAAGAATCCATCTTCTCATACCAAGCCCGAGGGGCTTGTTTGAGACCGTAGAGAGACCTTCGGAGCTGAAAAACAAGAGAAGAATCCTGAACAAATCCAGTGGCTGCTCCATATATATTTCCTCTTTTAGATCTCCATGTAAGAAGGCACTCTTCACGTCCATCTGGTATACGGGCCACCCCTATGATGTAATAATAACAAGTACAAGGCATACATAATCCATCTTAGCAATGGGTGCAAAAGTCTCAGAGTAATCAATACCTTCGACTTGTGAAAAACCCTTTGCAACAAGATGAGCCTTATACTTGTCAATGGACCCATCAGCTGCATATTTGGTTCGGTATACCCACTTACACCTAACCATCTTTCTTCCTTTAGGTCTTTCTTCCTTTAGGAAGAGATACCAAATCCCAAGTATGATTCTTTATCAAAGAAGAATACTCAGTTGTCATCGCATCATCCCACTCTTGTATCCCATGAGCCTTTGAAAAAGACTGTGGATCCTCGAAACTGCCTAACATAAAAGTACAGAACTTATAGAATGTGCGTGATGATGCCTAGTGGGTGGAAGATCCTCTATGAAAGGTGCTACCTTAGAAACTGTAGTACGAGCCCACTTAGGCATAGTGACAACATCAGTGGGAATATGATCCTTAATGACATCTATAACCTCCTCATCAATCTCCTCAAAGAAAATATCCTCAAGATGAGATGAAGAAGAAGAAGGAATTGAATAAGATGAAGAATCATGAGGAGTGAAACCCTCATCAAACTGAACATGTGTTCGAAAAAGAACATGTGTATCAGGATATAAAATACGATAAGCTCTCATGTCCTCACAATACCCTACACAGATCAAGGGTTTACTCTTCTTATCCAAAGCTTTCCTTTTCTTCTTTGGCACAAAGGCCCAAGCATGGCTCCCAAAGACTTGAAAAAATGAGACATCTGGCTTAGTGTTGGACCAAGATTCCTCTGAAATCAAATGCTCAAGTGCTCTATGTGGTGTGCGATTCTAAATATAGTTAGCACAATTAACTGCTTCTGCCCAATAGATAGGAGGTATATCTCTAGAATGCATCATACAGTTAGCCATTTCCTTCAAAGTTCTATTCTTCCTTTTTGCTAATCCATTATGTTGTGGAATATGAGGAACAAAATGTTGGTGAATAATGCCTTGAGTTTCCAAAAATTTAGAAAACTCATTGCTGAAGTACTCCCTCCCATTATCAGTGTGAAGGTTCTTTATGCTATTAAAAGATTGTTTCTTGACCAAAGCCTTGAAGACTTTGAAGTGTGAAAAAACATCACTTTTGTACTTGAGAAAATAAACCCAAGTACGCCTTGAGAAATTATCAATAAATGTAAGTGCATACTTAGCTCCATTGAAAGATGGGGTAGGAAAAACCATCAAGTCACTATGCACAAGCTCAAGTGGTGAAGAAGCTCTCTTAGACAAATTCTTAGGAAAAGGATCTTGGTGTTGTTTCCCTAATGCACAACCATGACAAACTCCCTCAAGACAAGAAACTCTAGGAAGACCATCTACCATACCATGAGTGCTCAACTCCTTCAAATATCTATAATTGAGATGTCCAAATCTTTCATGCCAAAGCTTACTCTCTGAATCTGAATGAGAAACCAATCATGTCCCTATAGAAGAAGTGTCATCAAAACCTTCAAAGTGATATAGTCTTGAACTATGATCAACAATACCCTGAGCAACAAGTGAAAAAGGCTCCAACAAAGTTCTTACTTCTACCCCATGTGGTGTAAAATTCACTGTTTTCCCTTAACTAGAATGACAAATTTGATATACATAAAGCAAATTTGTAGTGATGTTAGGAACATATAGTGCATCTTGGATATTGCCACCATCAAGTTGTATATCACCTTTTCCCTCAACAAAAAGAAAGGAAGAATCTCCAACCTCAATTTTAGAAGTAGAACTCAAACCTAGAGAAACAAAAGACTCCTTGGAAGAAGTCATGTGATGAGAAGCACCAAAATCTATAACCCAATTGTCTGCAAGTGGTGACTAAGATCTTCCAATAACATTAAGTGCTTTTCCATGCTAATTAGAAGGAGGTGGAGTGGAGATAGAAATTTTGTGTTTCTTGACTGCATCCTCTAAGGCTTGCATTCACTTATAACACCTATTTTCTTCATGATTATTACCCCCACAAAAAGAGCATGAACGGCTAGACTTATTCTTGGATTTAGAAGACTCCTTGGGTTTTGAGTTGTTTTCTTTGGGTTTAGGAGAATTTTGAGATGGAGAAGGTGTGGATTTGGTTTTACTATTTGGTTTTCCCTTGCCCTTAGGATTAGATGCAACTTATGCCTTTTGAGAGGTGGAAGACTCAAGGTGAGATAATTTGGATTCTTCCCTAGTAAGTCTTTCACAATAAGTTAGGCATTTTGAAGGTGTCACCTAAGGCGTCCATGCTAGAGAAAAAGGTAGAAGCAAAAATTTGGAATGTTCCTCTCAACTTGGATAGAATCAAGTAAACACACTCTTCATCTTTCTTATCTCTTCCACTCCTCTTCAACTATGTCAACAAATGCTTGAACTTGGTAAGATAGTCTATAATTGTTGGAAAATCTTCAGGATTAAGAGAGCTGATCTCAATTTCAAGTTTCATAGCTCTCATATGATCCAATTTACCAAATAAATCCTCTAATTTCTCCCATATTTTGAAAGGAGAGTCACACTTTTCCAAATGAAATAAAATACTTACATAAGTTCCTATCAAACCCATACACTCATCAAATTTGCACTGGTACTGAAATTTCTCATATTCTCTAGTGAACATTGTTTGTTCTTTAGAAGTTAAAGCCCATAATCCTTTCTGCTTAGTTATTGTTTCCATTCTTGGTTTCCATATGTGGTAATTATGTGTTGTTAATGGCTCAACATGAGTTAATGTAGAAGTATATGCCATCTTTAAAAAAATCACCAAAAGAAATGGAAGAACCAAGTATTGCAACAAGACTCCCAATCAATGCAACAAGAGCCCCCAGATTTTGGCACTTTATAATGAGTGTGTGTTACAATATGAAACTTTATAATTATAGTTTGATTCTCAAAATAAATATTTGCAATGAAAGAGCATAAAAAACTACGTACTTTTGCAAAAAAACGACACTCAAAACCGAGTTATCGATCAAAAGATACAAACTTTTCAATATTATGCTTTACTATTTATTTTAGTTTCCACTAAAATAGAATAAAATGCTCTTGCCTTCACCACACAAATAAAATGAAAGGGGGCTGGAGTTAAGCACCTACTAGTAGGAATCACAAGCTTTAAGCCCTCATATGACCAGGGGCTAAGGATTTCAATGGGCAAAGTTTTCACGCTTACTTCCGGATCCAATGAAAGCCTCTGTTTTGCATAAAAATGCACGCAGCAACAAAATATAGACAAATCCCGAATATATGAATATTTTATAAAATGCTTGCAAAATGAAACTTACAGACGGATGTCAATAGAAATCTCCTGCTCTGATACCATAAAAGGAACGATAACTAGATCGTGCCAAGCCAAGAACATAGATGCTAATCAAACATCACAATCAATAAGATGAAAGCAATTCGCCAGAATAACTTTACATAAACCTTTGCAAACAAATGAACAACAATATCATATATTATTATGGAACTCAATGAAATACAATGAGAATGGGCCTTGCTTATATAGGCAAGGAATAAAAATCTAAGAACCAGTCAAGGTCGTAGATCAAACCATAAATCATAGAAAGAACTAGTAATCAAAGAACTAGTCAAGTCCATAGATTTATGAGAGAACTAGACATCAAGGATCTAGTCAATACCATAGATCTAGGAAAGAACTAGTCAATACCATAGATCAAGGAAATAACTATACCTAACAACTAGATAATATCTCATGATATCTAAATAAATAAAAAGAAATATCCACACACATAAGTGGGTGAGGATAAATAAAATAAAGGTAAATAATGTACCTAGGTGAATATGAGCTAAGGTAAATACCTACTCTAACATTTTGTTGAGTTTTAACCTATTTTTGGAAGCTTTGAATGTAGTTTTTAATAGGGATCTACAAGACAACTAGTTGGAAAACACGAATTTCAATGCACTTCTGGTCCGAAAAGTGACTTGGTGTAAACATGAAAAGTGTTCAAAATTCAGAGATGATCTCAGATATATTATTTTTTTCATAGAATTTTTTAAATCTCTATTTATAGGTGTTTTTCTAACGCAGTTGCAGGGAGATCACATTGTGAAAACACTGTAGGAGCCACGGATCGTTCTTGGGACAGTTTTTGCTATTTTTCAGAGTTCTTGGGACATTGATCAACTCATTTACAGGTTGTGATTCATTATTGGTTGTTTGTAATAGTTATTGTACTTACATTTCAATATTATTAATGGATCGGTTCAATCCGAACCCGGGGACGTAGGAATTTTCGAACCCCGTAAACAATCTTGTTTGTTATCTAAATGTTTTTAGTTTTCTGATTATTTATTTGCTACCCAAGTTTTCCACACTTCTATGGATGCATAATAATCATAATTTAATCAATTTGTGGAGTTTAGAATACTTAAAATTGGTTAATAAAATCACGATCTTTGGAAACTTTTAAAAGTGAAAAAAATACAACACACGTTTTTAGATCATTCATCTCCTTATTGTTTCTAATTTGATGTAGGATATAAGAGTATGGGAGGCATATACCTCATTCCTATCCATTCTTTCCCAAATTATCTCATGAATTGCATCATGGATCTTGTTCTTTTGGATATCCATGTTAGAGTAGTAGGGGAAATAATTTATCTTCTCATCATGTAAAACTCCATGAAATCTTATCTCATTGCTGATGATTGCGATTGCAATAATGAATTTTTCTATGTAAAAATGTTAAAATTCAAAAATTTCACTTTCCATATAAAATAAATAATTTTCTCCTACACTTCCAATATAGATTAACTAATAAAATATTTGGGCTCGGTACTTAGACCTCATGAGTAAGTCAGTTCATGTCTCTAAACCGGTGAAAGCTTATCATTACTTCCTCTATATGATTTGGTTTTGACAAAGAGATACTAAATATCTTATCTATACCTCTCCAACATATAAATTTATCATGAAATCAGTGATGTGGCACAAAAGATTACCATACAACAAGAACTCACATTATTGATTATATTATTCTATTGTGCTAGTAAAATATACTTTTAAGAATTGTACTTGAGCTTTCCAACTCATGAGGTAATTTTTGGTGAATTCTTAAAAATTTCCACCTGCAAAATTTTTCTTTTAGAAATAAATGATAGATTGCAAATAGTTTTCTATAGGATGCCAAAGCTTCTCCATACTGACAAGCAAGAGATAATCCTTCTGCTAATTCTTGATTTTCCCACTAGGCCTTTTTCAATTCTCTTCTTAGAATTTTCACCTATGATTTAGTTTCTTCCCAAATCTTCATAATTTTCTCAGGATTCAATATGTTTTTCTCATCATTTTCTATTAGAATGTCTGAAGGAGGGATTTGTACTTTAATAGATTCCATAGTCTGATTTAAATCAAAATTTTGAGTGTCTTTTATTGATAGTTGAATTTTTACTTCTTGAAGTTATTTCTATGGATTAGAAATGTTGTCTTCATTTTCATTATTATTTTTATCTAATATTTGGAATTTTTGAGTCAATTCCATAATACTGTAGTATTTTTCACTAGTCTCTTGCTTCATAAGATTTATATATTTTGTTGTACTCAATAATTCAATATCCTTATTCTATAGTTCAAATTTTGAGTCTTGAACTTTATTTTATAGTTCAAGAATTTGTGTTTGTTTATCAGCTAGAGATTGTCTCAAAAAATATTTCCTCTTCTTGTTGCTCAATCAATAGATCTATTTTTGACAAGGTTAAGGCTTGGTGCATCTGTTGGTCCTTTGTTATATCTTGTTATAATGTAAGCCCTTATTCTTCCAATATTGTTGAATTTCCTTTGTCTACATGTTAGGAAGAAGACAGTTTGAAAGGAAACTATTTCTAATTCTATATCTCTATATCTTTGAATATCAATGAATTCTATTATCTTTTGATCATTTTTAGTACCTACCATTTCTTATTCACCGGGATCTCTAGTCTTTCTTGCATATTTATAGGCCTAGGTGATTCTTGATTGATTAGAGGATGTTGATTAAATGATTCTAATATTTGTGCAATATCCCAATCTTTGAGTTCTTCTTCCAATTCATCTACATGGAGAATTAGTTTTCTAATACTTTTATGTTGTTCTTTAGGGGGTTCTTGTGGGGATTCCTCTCTGTTGTCTCTTTTTTCTTCTAAATTTTTCTTGAGACAAGTTTTTCTGTAAGAGGTTTCTTATTGACCCTCTTTCCTTTCACTCATGAGTGAAGAGTATATTCTTATGGGAAGGTTTCTCTGTTATCCTTATATTTTATTAGTGAGGGTTTTAGGATAGGTTCTTATGTAAGAAACCTTCTGCTAATTCTTATCATAGGGGAGGAATGAGTGACAACTATTTCCTTCTCATCTTTTGACAGTATAATAACTTCATGTTGTTCCTCACTTTTTTTGGGGTTGATAATGTGAAATGGGATATCATTTGATAGACCACCACTTACGAACCTTATTAAATAGTTTATTCTAACAATTGATAGATCTAATAGACCAATTGATCAATGCTTAAGCTATATATGTGAGTTATATAATTGTGAAGATCGAGATGGAATTATCTTTGTGAGACCTAGGAACAAAGTGTAAGTGTTGGGTTGAATGATATTATTAATTGTTAATACGAGAAAATGCTTTATCAGTGGGGTTTTTTCCTTCAGGTTTCACCACTTAAATCTAGTTTTCTTTGTCTCTTTTACTTTCATGTTATTTTCTTTCAGCTCATGTTCTTACATTCTATAATATGCAATCTATATTAAACTAAATACATGATTAATTTAAATGCACAACATAAGCTATAATCTTCGATAATTTATCTGTGGATCTATAATTTGTTAAATATATCTTCCCATATTTTCCATAACATGGTATCAGAGCCGGTGATTATGCATGTACAGGATCGATCTGGAAGCTTTTGATTTGAAGAGGTGAAGAAGCTTTAAGTTTAATCACACATCTACAAAACCTTAAAAATTCCCTAGTCATCTTCAAGCTAACCAGTTTTAAAATATGATTCCCACCTAAATATTTTTTGAAAATATTAGTTAAATGGTTGGTTAGATCATGTTTTAGCATTTTTTGCTTAGGTTTATGCTTCTAGATATTGATTTAGTCATTTGTAGTTTAAATCCATTGTCTGCGAGCTTGTTTTATGTTTTCACACTTTTTTATAGCCGTTAAGGCTATTTTTGGCTATGGACCCAAAATAATATCCTTAGATCTAGTTAGTTTGGAGCATTTAAGTCTACCCGAGTTAATCTATTTAAAGTTTTGTGAAAATCACCAAGTGTCTAGTCTTTATTCATTATATTTTAGACAAGTGACATTGTTTTGACTAATACTTTGCTTTCACATATTGTTTATATTCGAGTGTGAAGATTCTAACCAATTAATTAATAATACATGTATATGGTTTTGCGATAATGATATCTACACTATGAAGTGTAAGCTAATAGAAAATTGACACATGTCTTTTTCTTTTCACTGTGTCAATTTTTTAAATCTTTTGCGCGCATTCCTTTGTCTATTTGTTACATATTTGGTTGAATTTTTCAACCCTATTGCGGACCCGATAGGCTATTCATTTTGATTAAATTCTAGGGACTTCACATCCTCCCTAGGGATCTTCTTTGTAATCTGTAGGAAATTCAACAAGTGTCCCTCCTAGTATTGTTGATTTGTGCCATGTGTCATCTCCTGCTTCGACCCTCTAATTTTATTTTGGTGGTTAAATATCTCGGTTATCTCACTTGTGATCTCGACCCCACCGAGTTAGCTAAATGTTTCTCATGGCCCCCACTTTAGATTTGTAAGTTCATTAATTTTAGTTTATTTCGGGTGTTCCAAGTTCGTTAAGGAAATCAAGTTGGGATAACACCAAAATTGTGACACATGTCTCTCTTGAGCCGTTGGATTTTTGTCAAGTGGTTGTTTCTTATTTCTTTACTCGATTAAAATAATTAATTAATGTTTGATTAATTTTCTTTAAATGGATTGTAGCTCAAATCGGTCCTAGATCGGTTAGCTCATTTCTAAAATTGATCAAAGCAAGTTATTTTTGATTAATTCATATTTGTTTACTTTCGTATAGCTAAAAAGAAGATCTCGTAGTTTTTTTGTCTCTGTTTGGATTCCTTGATTCTTCTTTAGTTATATTTGTCTCCGAGTGCTTTACGAGCATTAAAAATGGCTAGTTCTGCTATTTTTTCATTAGATAAGTCTCAATTATTGAATGGAACAAATTATAGCATTTGGAGAGTTCGATTAAAAGCCTATTTTATGGCTAGGAAGCTATGGGATCTTATAACTGGTTTAAAAAAATGACCCTCTGGTAGATAAGCAACCCTTGAAAACCTTAGCTTCTTCTCTCAGAGATCACATGAAGCTCTATCCATCCTATTGAAAGCGAAGATATGAATTTTTAATGCATATAGGTCATATGGATTCTCCTACTAATGCCTGGAAACAATTAGAGACTATGCATGAAGGTAGTCATTTGTCTAAGATAATTAAGCTAGTTTTAGAGTTGTTTACAACTCCCATGAAGGGGGATGAGAAAATAGTCAATTATCTAGCTAAAATTAAGAACATTAAAGCTCAATTAGATGGTTGTAACTATGAATTATTTCAAGATAATATTTTATACTTCATTATTCAAATAAACATTCATGAAAATTTTAGAAATTATCTCTATTCTTAACTCTAAATATCAGAATGAGAATGATCTTCCTGATTTAGACACGTTTTCTTCTCTATTAGTTCAAGAAGAACGTGTAATAGAAAATTTTGATTCAAAAGAGACTTCTTCTCAAGAATTATTCTCTCATTATCATAAGTCTACTCATGATATGAATAATAACAATCCCGATCATAAGTCTAATATGAGATCAAAATTCAAAGCTAATTCTCGTCTAGTTCGCTTAAAAATAGTCATAAATTTAAAGTCAAATTTAATGGAACTTACAACAAGTGTGGAAAATTTAGGCATAAAGAGTATGATTGTAGAGTAAAACTTTAAAAAGTTCTTAAAAATACTAAAGCTAGTAAATTCAACAATCATAAGAAAGATCAGAAGAAAAATCATGCAAAATTTGTTGAGCAGTCGAATGCCATGTATAGTACTCTCTCAGCTTCAAATTACAATGAGTGAATTCTTGATAGTGGTGCCTCTAGGCAAATGACTTGCACTCCTGATATCCTCTCATATGTAGTTAAATGCGAGGAGAATATCTATCTTGGAGATAATTCCATCATTAGATCTAATATTTGTGGCATTGTTAATGGTGTGATTAGGAATGTCCTATATGTTCCTCAATTGAAAAATAATCTTTTTTCTTGCTCTCAACTAATTAAAGAAAACTGTAAAGTTGTTTTTTTGTAAGATAAATGGTATGTAAAATATAATCTCAGTAATGTTATTACTTTTGGTATTCAAAAAAATGGCTTATATATCTTTGATGGATTTGTGTCTGAATCTTGTTTTTCTTCCTCTTCTAGGAATGACATTCAACTTTGGCATGAAAGATTAGGTCATGTTAATTTCAAAATCTTGTATGAAATGTCTAGACTTAATCTTGTTGTTGTCTTCCAAAGATGAATTCAGATCATGAAACATGTGAAAGTTACCTATGAGGTAAGCAATATGTTGAACCAATTTAAAAACATCATAATCCAAATCCTTCTCGGTCATTAGAATTGATTCATAGTGATGTAAGAGGTCCACTTGAGGTTCCTTCCCTCAGTGGTTATTTGTATGTTGTTTTCTTTATTGATGATTTTTATAGAATGACTTAGTCTTATTTCATTAAGAAGAAGTATGATGTCTTGTCTAAGTTTCAAGAATTTAAAGATTTAGTTGAAAATGATTCTAATCTAAAAATTAAAATAATTAGGACTAATAATGGAGGTGAATATGTTAGAATTTTTTTGATGAGTTCTATGTGTCATGTGGGATTTAAAGAGAGTTGACTACTCCATATTCCCCACAACAAAATGGAATTACAAAAAGGAAAAATAAGACTATTTTAGAGATGGCTAGGACTATGATTCATGCAAAAAATGTGCCTAAGTTTCTATGGGAAGAAGCCATGAATACTGTTGTCTATATTATTAATAGAGTTCCTACTAAATATCTTCATCAAGCTACTCCTCATGAAGTATGGAAAAAGTAAAAAATAGATATTTCTCACTTAAAGATATTTGGTAGTCTTGCTTCTATCTTCATTCCAAAGGATAAAAGGAAGAAGCTTGATCCAACCTCATTTTCTTGTATTTTTGTTGGCTATGGTTCTATAACTAAAGGAATATGAGTTTATGATCCTTTCAAGAATGAAATAATAGAAAAAAAAATTTGAGGTCTTAGAAATAAAATTTTGTGATGAATCCCTTGAACTCTCCTCTTCTTCTCTAGAGATAAAACCCGATAATCCTTTTCCTGACATTATGGAAACATAAGTTCAAGGGGTTGATTATCCTGATCTAAATATGATGGATATTGAGGGGGAGTCATCCCAAAAAAATCTTACATCCCAAGATTCCTAAATGGGCTCAAAATATTGTTAAGGAGTCTAATCTTGTTAGTCTTAGAAAGGTAACTCGTAGTCAACATACTTATCATGCCTTGATGACCCTATATGAGGTTAAACCAAAATATTTTGAAGAATCCTACCAAGATGATAGATGGACTTAAGCTATGAAAGATGAATACAATACTTTGATTAAAAATAATATTTGGGAACTAGTCCCTCCTCCTTCTAAGATAAACATTTTAGGATATCAAATATAACTATGTAGGAGAAATTTACAAGTTCAAGGCAAGGTTGGTAGCTCACGGTTTCACTCAAAATCCTGGTCTTGACTATGTTGATACTTTTTCTCATGCTACTAAAATGAGCACTGCTAGAACTCTTCTTTCATTGGTTGCCCAATATGGTTGGGAGATTCACCAAATGGATGTTAAAAATGAATTTATTAATGGTGACTTAAAAGAAGAAATCTACATGCACCAACCTAAAGTTTTTGAAGAACCTAGAAAGGAATTATATGTCTGTAAGATGAAAAAGTCTTTATATGGTCTTAAACAAGTTTCTAGAGCTGGTATGCTAAAATAAATAGTTTCTTTCAAGATCTTGGTTTCACTAATTGTTGTTCTGATAATGATTTATTTGTCAAGTTTTAAAACAATCATATTATCATTATTGTCTTGTATGTTGATGATCTTTTGATTACTAGCAGTGATAGAAATTTAATTGTTAGAATCAAATAAATGTTAAAACAATGTTTTTATATGACTAATTTAGGTTTACTAAATCATTTTCTTGACATGGCTATATTTCAAGATCATAAGTCTATTGTTGCATCTCAATCTCAATATGTTGTGATTTTTTAGAATATTTAGCATGATTAAATGTAAGCATGTTTCCATTCCTATTGAAGTTGATGTTAAGCTAGATCCTAAACCATCTTGTGCTAAATTTGATCCTATTTTGTATAGACAGCTTAGTTGGTAGTATAATCTATTTGACTATTACTAGACCTGATATTTCTTATGCAGTAGGAGTAGTTTCAAGATTTATAAAATATCCTTATGAGGATCATTAGAAAATGGCAAAAGGAATTTTGAAATATATTAAAGGAACAATTAACTATGATTTTTTTAATTCTTCTTTTAATGATACACAATTATTTGGTGATGCTACGATAGAAAGTCATACTTCTAGATATGTTTTCAAGATGGGTGTAGGTGTCATCACTTAGAGCAACAAGAAGCAACAAACAATGTCTATCTCTTCTACCGAATTGAAGTATAGAAGTATTATAGAAGTTTTAAAGGAAGCTATGTGGATGAAAAGACTATTGGATGAACTGCATATGGGCGTTAAAGGGAGAACTACTCTTCTATGTGAAAACCAGAGTCACATTGCTCTTGCAAATAATATAGTTTAGAATCAAAGGACGAAGCATATTGAAGTTCATATGCACTTTATTAAAGAGAAAGTCCATAAAGGTGATATTGATCTCAAGTTATGTTTGACTGAAGATCAAGTTGTAGATATCTTCACCAAGACATTGTGTGATGCGAAGTTCTAACAAGTTTCATGCCTTATTGGGCCTATCAGAGTTTCTATTGAGGGGAATGTGCATGAAAATTCCACCTCTTAATGGCTGTTGTAAACTTCCAATACTTCCTCCATTTTGTAATAAGTAAATGTGTCAAAATATTTCAAGTTACTTATAAATCCCAACGAAGCTTTAGTTATGGGTATGTCTTAGTTTATAAAAGGATCCATAATCTGATATAAGTATTCATATGTACGAAATTTTCTTAATTAATTTATGTATGAGAAAATCTATATGATTTCCCTTATCTACATGCTATCTTGAATCAATGTTGTTGATTCATTGATTTGTAAATCCTTTTGTAGAAAAGGTAAATTTGGCATGTCTCATTTTGTTTTCCCACTTAACATTAAGGGGGAGTGTTGGGGTTGATAATGTGAAGTGGGATATCATTTGATAGACCACCACTTATGACCCTTATTAAAAAAATTATTCTAATAAACTTATTCGATCTTCACAACTTTGAAAAGAGGGAAACGATATGACCGATCACCCATATATATATATATATATATATATATATATATATATATATATATATATATATATATATATATATTTGATGATCCCTCACAAGATTGTGATCTTAACATTTTGAACAATTGATAGATCCAATAGACTAATTGATCAATGCTTAAGCTATCTAAGTGAGTAGTATAATTACGAAGAACAAAGATGCAATTCTCTATAAGACCAAGGAGTGAAGTAGAAGTACTGGGTTAAATGATATGATTAATTCTTAATACGAAAATAATTTATCAGTGGGGTTTTTTCCTTCAGGTTTCCTCACTTAAATTTGGTGTTCTCTATCTCTTTTATTTTCCTGTTATTTGTATTTAGCTCATGTTATTACATTTTGTAATTTGCAATCTATATTAAGCAAAATTTGTGATTAATTTAATTGCACAACATAATCTATAATCTTCAGAAATTTATCTATGGATCTATAATTTGTTAATTATATCTTCCCGTAATTTTGCCAACAACTTTCCTTTATAATTGAAGGTGTTTTGAAAATAGTTTTCTTATGAAGCGTAATTTTTTAAAGGTTTTTTCAGGCTTCCCCACCATTTTCTTAGAGTTTTATCCCTCGGTAACATTAGAAGGAAAGGTCTCGGGAGAAGTATTGGTTTGAGCCTAACCCTTAGGGAACTTTTTCTTTGACTTATCTATACTAGGGGAAGGGATTGTTTCCCAGTATGTTTTATTTTATTTTTCCCTATTTTCGTCTTTAGAAAATTTTGAAATAATTATCCCCCCCTTAAGATTGTTTAAGAAAATGGTGTTGGAAAATAAGGTAAATTAGGCCATGATGTTTCCCCTGAATAAACCTTTTGGCCATTATTTGGAATGAGTCATATAAATACCTAAAGAAGATTGATTTTTCACTCAAGTGTATAGCTTGAGTGTCTCAAATGGCTTACCATCCTCATTGTTCCCACTATAACAAGAATATACTTCCCCTCATAAGTGATATACTTCATTATATAATAGGCTACAATATTTCATTGCTCGTAGGGTATTTGAATTATTCCCTTGATTTTATTTTTAGTATTTATATATAAAGAAGACATTTATTCACCCTCTACATGAAATATTTACAAAATATTAGTATACGTAGGTATAACTTGAATTCTCATTCTTGTATTCGATGTTCAAGTCAATTCACTTATTATTTTAGAGGTCAATGAAATGTTCACATTTTTGACCTTGGCATGGATTTATTCAAGATTAACCACAAACTCTTCTAAACAAAAAATCAAATCTCTACATTTTATCAAATAATCTCATCTAGTGGCTTCCATGAATATGACCATAGATTTTGTGCTCTTCAATAGTTCCTCAACTCCTTTAGTTTCATACTTGCATTTTCCCCATTTCTTCTTTCAATTTCAGCTCTATTTTTTTAGTTTTGGATTCAAAACTCTAGAGAGATCAGAACTTCCAAAGGGAATTGTAGAGATATGGAGTGGATTGTTTAGATATGGAGGGAATTTCAGAGATAAGGGTTCCCTAAAATGCAATACAAGATGGCAACAAAGGAACTCAGTGCCAAGGTTGTTAGGAAATATAATTTGTTAGTGCTCGCATTTGTATGGATTGAATAATATTTGTAATATATTATTATTATATGAGTTTATAACTCAATAATAATAATATACAGTGTGTTAGTTGTAAGATATAATCTCACGTATATTGTATTTGTTAGAGTTGTTGAGTAGTTTGAAACAACTCATGTATTTTGGGTAGAGTGTTTCTAGCTCCCCTATTTTGTAGGATTCATATTGCCTATAAATTAGGCAATCCTTTCCATATGGAATATATTGTGAAGATTATCAGTGTAATTTTGCTCTGCAATTTGTTCCGATCTCACATCTGGTATTAGAGCGAGTTTGTCAAGGCTTGGAATGGAAGTTTAATTTCTTTGTAGGGGAAATCTCAAATTTTTATTCTTGCCCCGAATGCATGTGTAACTTCTCAATTCAGAGTGATTTTGTATGAACAGTTTGTTGAGAGCATATTAGAATTTTAAGGTATTTGTTTTGCTTTGCGAGAGTATCGTGAGTGGCTGGAGGACGTTGGAAGGAGAACAATTGTATATAGTACATCAAATTTTTTATTTCTCTGATTTCATCTTGGTAGCATCTCCAAGTTCATATCTGAATGCATGAAGGCATGGATTCCTAAAGGAAAAGGAGTGTCTGTTTTTTTCTCAGGACTTGTTTCGTCAGTTTGAGAGAGATTAATTTGTGATCCCTCCAAATAGCTATCAGATCTTGCTTACTTTTTACATTGGATGCGTTGCATTGAGGAGTATGTTTTAATCTTAGATCTACAATAGACTTGAGTTCCAGTCATTTGCATAGTGAACACTCTGATCTCGATTTTAGTTAGCATGCCTCATCTCCAATTAGTTTCTCTCTATGAGGTATTTACTCCAAAATTATTTGCATTGGCGAGTTAACATTCAGAAGCACATGTCTGCATGGTGCATGGTGATTTAACAACATACCTGCTTGAAGCCATTCTCTAAACCGCCTTCACATAAATTTCCTTCACTGGAGACAAATGTTCAAAACCACTATTTTGAAAGTTCGTGGTATTACCTTGGAAAGGTACGACGAGAATTTTAATGCCATTTGCTAAGTCGTGTCACAGTTTTAATTAAAAATAGTCAATATGCTAATGTCTTATTAGCAAATCTGATATTTATGTTAAATAGAGGCCACGTGTTCTTGGTCCTTTTTTTAATAAAATAAATACAAAAAGGTGTGTCATAGTTTTATATGTTAGGCGGTCTATTGTATTTGTTTAAAAAGTTTAGTGTATTTTTTATTTGTCTACATCTATTGTCAAAAGAGGAGTCATTGAATATCCTAGTAATTATTATCGTATAATTGTGACTCCATTATCTGAAGTCATTTTTGGTCATTCTTTAGGAGTATAAATGTGTGAAGTCACTTGTCATTAAAACTAGTCATAAGTTGTCAGTTTATATTTTGTTTTCATGAATTATTATTGTAAAAGTAAAAAATTGAGTCATAGGAAAATTCCATAAAAATAATAATAATAATTTGCCTCACTTTTCAATAATTGGATGCATTTTCGATTGTACGTGATGTCTATCTTGTGAGGATAAATTGTATAATGAGCTTCATGATGAAATATAGCTAAGTTAGTAGTGTCACTACATCACATTGAGGTAGGAGGAATTGAGGTTGGAGGTCAATCAACGACCTCTCATCATTGCCAACGATGAGGATGCATACTAGCTTTTGTGACATGTGTGTATGTAGTTTGATTTTAGTGCTTCCAGTGTCGTACAGTTTGCAGTTTTCAATAATTGGAAATTTCACATTGAGGGGGGGAACATGATCTAATGTTCCATTTCCATTATGTCACTTTTTCTATGTATGTACGAGCAACAGATTTCAACAGAATTTCCTATGTTATTCCCTGCAATGAGATGTGATGAGGGATAAGAATAGTACTTGGCATATCATGATGTGGTTGTAGGTAAACCACTTGAAAACCTTCATTTGTGGTTTGTGGTAAACCAATAACAAAACCACCATTCTTGGTTGTTGGTAATCCATTCGCAAAACCATCATCTTGTGGTTTGCAGTAAACCAATTGCAAAACCACCATTCTTGGTTTATGGTCAACCGTTTGCAAAACCATCCTTGAGGTTTGTGATCATCCTGTGAAAACCACTAGATCATGAGCGGTGTGCAAGTACAAAGGCAAGTTTCTCCTCTCACCCTCCAAATAGCATCATAAGGCATATATTTCTTTATAAAAATAAAAATGCTCTACAAATACAAAAACATTCCAATAACTCTCAAGAGCATAAAAATATGAAAATATTATCAAAATACAAAATCAAGACCTACATATGACTCAATTTTCTAATTATTTTACTTTTTACGTGTTGTTTTTCATATGTTTTTATAGATAATAATAATCTATATTTACTCTTTACACACATGCATTCACGAGGTATTTGAGCATGATGAAGGACATACACATGACTCTATAATGCTTAGATGTTATATCTATCCTCTTACCCAATGGTCAATCAACACATGGGGCATATCTCACACTATCGGTGCTATTATTTCATTACATAGTATTATTTTACATTCTTAATAAACTCATTTTCTATACTTCACTCTATGTTATTTTTAATATTAATGAAACCGACACATGTGCCTTGTGCGTAACTAGTATTTCTTGCTCCATGTGCCTCTAGGATAATGTCTACCATTATATTTACTTGATTTATTATATACTTGTTTTCATTTATGTGATTTATTTTAATTTGAATTAATTAAATATAAGTATTATACAAGAATCGATGTATAAATAATAAATTACAAAAATGACACAAACAAACTAATATTTAAAATATGAAACCTTAAGGAAGAGGATGAGATGAAGAGACTTAGCTGATTTACACACAACCTGGAAGTGATCTGAGCAAGGAGAAGTGTTGATCGGGATGTAAGAAGCGTTGTATCTGACCTCTGTAAATTTTGGAGGTCATAGACAAGGCAAGATGAGGGCACCTGTGATTGCGCAAAATCTTAGGATCTGATTTCGATATGTCGCAAAGGTGTCACAATTATTCTATGTCAATCGTCTAATGTTTGCATTATGATCACCAATGATACTTGTAACCTAAAAAAACAAAATTCACCTACACAAGCCAACAAACCACATCATATATAAAAAAATATGCAGAATGGAGAGTCGATCGACCACAAGGCGGTCAACCCAAGAGTGAGCTTAAAAATGAGCATTGCACTACATCTCAAAATCCATGTAGTTCTTGTGAGTGTGTGTAGAAATTGTGCCCTAGGATTCCCTTGTGCAAGTTGCACTTGATAGTGGGTTGTAGCTAGAATGTAGAAATGTAGTAGAATGTGTGGATGGAATAAAATAAACTTCCCCTTCCTATGCTATGTATGCAGAATATGTAGTCCCTTGTCCCTTGAATGGATTCTATATGAATGCCTTGGAGTGCTTTAGGTGCCTTTTGAATGCAATCTTAGGTGATGATAGTAATGCTTAGTGTTTGGTCCCTCATTTTGAACACATAACTATGTATTTATATGATTCCCTTGTTTTAATTTTGTAATTGACAATTGGAAGGCCAAACCATGAATGAAAAAGATGCCAAAAATATAAAAGAGAACCAAAAGGAGCAAGTAAGATAAAAAGGGCCGAGGACACCCAAAGGGGATAGGAGCGTCGGGCGTTGTTGTCTTGACTAGGTGTTGGTTTTCAAAGCCATGAAAGATAAAAAGTAAAGCTACGACAGGGTTGTAGGTTATGTGAGACCAAAGAGAAAGTAAGAAACATAGAAAATAGGCTAAAGATAGTTTTCAACCACTAGTTTTCTTGCTTAGGAATCATGTAAATGCTAGTATGCTTTTAAGACCTAGAAATGTACCAAAGTGCGTGATTTTGTGTTTACATTTTCCCCAACTTTATGTTTTTGAGTGAATAATTGATAACATAAAGTAGATAAGAGATGTGTACCTTATGATCTTGCAGAGCATGCGAGAAAATATCGTGCCGAGTGGACAAGTGAAGTGTGGAATGATGTAAAGTGAAGCGTGGAGACTAGGAAAGGAAAGTGAACCTAGGGGTGAAGTGTATGTGTTGTTTTGTACCTAATTTTGTGCTTTTTATATAGGCTGATTCTTGTTGTGTATTAAGGACAACCACCTACAAAAGAAGAACGAAAGAGTAGTTAAAGTCCTATATATGAAAAGTATGTGTAAATTATGTAAAGTGTGTAAAAATTAGTAGTAAAAGGAACGTGTGCATATGATGTAAAAGAGTGTAAAGGATAGAAAAGTGTCATGAAATGATGTGAAGAGAATTTATTTTGGGTGATCTCATGCCAAGAGTGAGTTTTTGGGTGATTTCACACCAATAACGAGTTTTTGGGAGATCTCATGCCAAAGAGCAAGTGTTGGGGAGAGAGGTCTAGTGTTACTCTTCTTCCATGACTCGCCCGATAAAGCACCACTACAAATAGTATCTCCCTAATTTATTCCTGTTATCCCTGATTAATTCCTGTTATCCCTGATTAGTTCCTAATTAGTTCTGATTGTAGGAGATTGCATGCATTATGTTACTGGAGGACTGTTCCTATAATTGTGAAACTTCTCTAAAGACTTCTATAGATGGTGTTGATATGATATGCTAATCGTATCTACCCCCATGACATTAGTGCCTAGGGGAGGATGTAGGCGCCAGGTGCTACTTGTCTTTTGTTGGGCACTGGTTTCTATGTTGTGTTGAGGACACAAGTCAAATTCTTGGCCATTCAGTGACTGTGTTCATGTTTTGTTCATGTAATGTGTAGATTTGTGATGTAGCTCCAAGCTGATGTAGGGTGATTTGTTCACCCAATGTATGCCCCTTGTTTGGGGTGCATGTGACATCAATAGGAGAATGTGGCCCAAAAGAGAGGACATGATGCTAAGTTGAATTGTATACCTATATAGGGTGGGGGATGTGCATGGTAAAAACCAAGGCACATGAAAAAAAAGTGGATATTAACATGTGTTAGTAGAAAACGTATAAAATCATGCAATATAAGAAAATGTAATCAAGCAAGTGTGCAAACAAGATAGACCGTGAAAAGTGGATTTCAAGCATGGGACATCACTCACAATGTCACAAGATAACTAGGGATAAAGTGGCCAAAAGTAGACAATACACATACAAGAAAATGGCATTTCTTGTGAAACAATAACATACAATCGGCAAACAATGACAAGCAAAGTGTATCAGATAACCATGGTGGCATATAGTCCTACAAAGTAAATGCTACACATGAAGCACCCATTAGCATGTTAGAAAGATAAAAAATATGTCAAGGCATGTATGTATCAATGGAAAGTAATGTGCTAGTAAAAATGTAGTATATGATGAAATAATAACACCCGTAGTGTGTGAGAGAATTAAATGTAGATTCCCCGAGGATCCTCGGTGAGACTAGAAAAGGATACAAGTGTTGAAACCAAGTAGAGACCAAGTGAAAAATATATAAGAGACATGCATTCACAAGTAGAGACCAAGTGAATGTGCATATGTCTATGATAATGAAAATGACATACTAAGTATCTGACTAGCATAGTAAGCAAAGTACGTCATGTAAGTAGTATTAGCAAGGAAGAGTAAGTGCAACTAAGATATACGAATGTAGTGAATGTGTCTGAAGGAATGGTATGTAATGTGTGAATGGGATAGGAGCAATGTGCCCCCAATAGATGTGTATGATATCATAAATGCCCCTCAAAAATCAAGAATGAATTATCCATAGGGATCCGAAATAACTCTACATCATCGAAACATTCAAAGACAGAGAAGAATAGCAACAAAACATAGGTTATGTCTTTTAAGTAACAAGACCACCTCCCCGTGCAAGGCGGCGGTTACTGTAATCCGCTGCCCAGCCAAGGTGGCGGCCCCAGACCACCGGTCCCAGCATAGGCGATGGTCCCGCCATTATGGACAGAAAACAAAATTCAAAATGAACAACCTCTCGAATTTGAAAGGATGTTCGTTTCTCTTCTCCTTCATGACCTTTCCCATTCTCCAAAGTGCACGGAGGACATGATAAAGGCTATGAATACATGATTATAGAAGTGTAGAAGGCATCGAAGCATGGAAGTGAGTGAGCAAGAAATATTTGTGCTTGAAATTGTAATTTTGTAGAAGAAAGCAAAGTGTTGAGACAGAGCAAGCAAGTAATTGAAAGGAAGTGTTGAGATATTATCTACTTCTCTTTCTTATTTATTGTAAAGTTTGTACATGTTGACTTAAATTGGCCAATAGAAGTGGGAAGAAAGAGCAATTGCCCTTCCCGATCCGTGGTTTTACCTCCATTGAGGTTTTCCAGATAAAATGGTTGGTGTTATGAGCTTATATTCTTTCCTTTACTACAAATTGTTGATTCTAAGCACAATAGTAATTCATTCACTAGATATCTTTGTTATTTTCTAATAGAAAGTAAACAACAATGATTAATTTGTGATTTGTGAATAAATTCCAAAGTTGAAGAGTTTACAGATCATTTTGGTATCAGAGCTAACAAGTATCCAGGACTGTGGTATTTCATTCTTGAATTGTATGACAATGACAAGATCTAAAGGTGAAAAAGCATTACCTTGCGATCCGGAGATTTCTACAAAGAAGTGGAAACAGAGAATTCAGGGAGAAATGGAGGAAGAGAACTTGGTCTATAGAATTGAGATGCTGGAGACCATGATGGATAGGATGTTTAGAAGGCAAGAGGAACTTGCAAATTTGCAGAAGGAAGCTTCCGTCAAGCAAGACTCCATGGACTTGGTGGTTCAAGGCTTAGCTGAAAAATTTAGTGTAAGCAAGAGCCACCATGAGGAAGATTATGGGAAAGAGCATGAAGAAGAGACTTCTAACATAAAAGAAAAGGTAAAATCTGAACATACTCCTTTTAAAGTTGAGATTAAAGTCGAAATCAAAAGCTTTGAAGGACAAGTAGATGTAGAGTTACTTGATAAATGGTTGAAATAGTTAGAAGTCTATTTTAGCATCCATAATGTCAATGAGGCAGAAAAGGATAACCTTTGCACATCTCAAAATGAAGGGACATGCTCTAGTTTGGTGGGAAACTCACCTAGCTACTTGTGAAAAGATGAAGCATCCTATTGTGAAGGGTTGGCAAGAATTTAAGGAATTACTTAGAGCTAACTTCTATCCTATTGGCCATAAAATTGACCAAATGATTAAATGGCAGTATTTTAGACAAGGCAATGGTCAAAGTGTGCAGGACTATACTACAGAGTTTCGGAGGCAAGCCATGTTTCTAAACATGGATTTGGAGGATGAGGATATTGTGACCAAGTACTTGGGAGGACTTCACACTCACCTTTGAAGAAAAGTCATCTCCACAAAGCCCAAGGATCTCAATGAAGCATGTGTACAGCATACTACATAGATGATGAGAAAAAGCAAGGAGAAGCAAAGCCGAGGGTAAAACAATCAACAAATCAGTAGAAAAAGGATTATGAGAAAACAAGTAACAAGGGTAAGTGGAAAGGGAAAGGTAAACAAGCTGCCACTACTTTAAATACTTGTAAAGATCCCAAGAATTTTTGCTAGAATTGTGATATTAATGGTCATACTGACGCTACATGTCGGAAGTTACATCCGGAATTACATCCGAAGAATTGAACCAAGGACTCCAAGAAGTCCATGACAATTGTAAAGACAAAAGGGGAGGTGGAAATCGAAGATGACTCTAATGTAGACGAAAGGCTTGGATGCACGGCCACCAACATGGACAGCGAAGAGGAGATGAGTAGACTATTCCATATCAAAATCTAGATCAAGAGGACTAAGGTAAATGCTTTGGTTGATATCGGTTCTCAATCTAATTTGATTTCTGAGGCAGTTGTAAAGAAGCTTGGTCTTGAGACTTACGAGCATCCGCACCCTTATCCTTTGGGTTGGGTGAAAAAGGGTGTTGAAATTTAGGTAACAAGAAGATGTAAGGTCAAGTTTGGGATAAATTCCCAATATATAGATGTGTTTGAAGTTGACGTTATTCCACTTGATGCTTTTGATGTTGTATTCAGGAGTCCTTACTTGTATGTTAGGGATGCTATCTTTATGAGAAGGGAAAACCGAGTACAGATGGGTCAAGGATGGGATCAGCTACAACATCCGAGCACACAATCATAAGACACGGGTTACTATGGTAAGTGCTAACCAAGAAAAACGACTTATTCAGAAAATCATAATCAGCTTTGTTTACTTTTACTAAAGGATAAACAAGATGGGGTAGAAGTTTCAAAAATTTCTAACCAGGGAAAACAAGATTTTGATAGTATCATTCATTCTTTTTAAGAAGTATTTTAGGCTCCTAGTGGATTACCACCAAATGGGAAGTAGAGCATGAGATTCAGCTGTTGCCAGAGTCACCTCTACCGAACATCGGGTTGTATAGGAAATCCTTGCTTGAGAGTACTAAAGTAAAGAAGCAACTCTAGGAACTAATAGACCAAGGGGTAATACATCCAAGCACCTCACCATGCGGTTCACCTATTGTGATGGTGCCAAAGAAGGATGGTTCTTGGAGAATGTGCATCGACTATCGTGCTTTGAACAAGATCACCATAAAGAACAAATATCCACTTCCCCGCATAGATGATCTCTTGGACCAACTTCAACATGCTAAATTTTTCATGAAGTTAGATCTCAAGTCCGGTTATCACCAAGTCAGAATGAAGGAGGAGGATATATGGAAGACTGCCTTCAAAACAAAACAGGGTTTGTATGAATGGTTAGTACTTCCTTTTGGATTATGCAATGCACCCGCTACATTTATGAGATTGATGAATGATGTATTGCAGGATTTCATAGATTCATGTGTCATTGTATATCTAGATGATATCCTGATTTTTAGTGCCACATGGGAAGAACATCTAACGCATTTGCAGCAAGTCTTGCAAGTTCTCAGGGAGAAACAACTACTTTGTAATATGAAGAAATGTGAATTTTCCAAACAATCACTTGTCTATCTTAGACACGTGGTTGGAGGAGGAGAGCTACGAGTGGATCCAAAGAAGGTGGAAGCCATCACAAATTGGCCAACACCAACAGAGCCACATAGACTAGAAGTTTTGTGGGAGCAGTACAGTACATGCAAAAATTCATTTTGGGTTTCTCGGCGATTACAACACCTCTACACATAGTGGCCGCAAAGAGTAAGGGTTTTGATTGGGGTAAGGAACAAGACAAATCCTTTGAGTTATTGAAATACAAGATTAGTCATGCTCCAATACTTTCTCTTCCTAGTTTGCAGTAGCCTTTTGAAGTAGAGACAAATGTCGTGATTACGCTATGGGCAGCAATGTTGCTTCAAGGAGGTAAACCCGTATGTTATCATTCTGAAACCTTCACTTCAGCAGTTAAAGGATATTCAATATATGATAAAGAAATGTATGCACTAGTTCAGAAATTAAAAATGGAAACATTATTTGTTGGTAAAGAAACTATTGTGCACACTCGACCACAAACCTCTCCAAGATTTGCAAGCACAATCTAAATCAGCAGCAGCAAGGCATTACAAATGGATGGGGTTTCTTCAACAGCCCATCCGTGATTAAATACAAGAAGGGTAGTACAAATTTGGTGGCGAAATGTTGTCTAGGCCACCCACACAGAAAAAGTGTTCTTGTTTGGCCACTATCTCTCAGATCAAGCCCTTCACGAAGGAAGCTTACAGAGAAGCATATGCCCAAGACAAAGAATTTTGGGTAACATTTCAAAAGTTGCAGTCCCAAGGGGCTGAAAAGACGGGGATTGAAGACTGTTATCTCAAGGACGGGCTGCTCTACCGATGGGGGAAACTTTGTGTGCCTAAAGAAGAAAGACTTCTATTGATGAGGGAAGCACATACCTCAAAAGTAGCGGGACATTTCGGTGTTGGTAAGACCCTAGCCCACTTATAAAGGTATGTATATTGGCCCAACATGCAAGAAGAAGTATCAAAATTTATTTGTGGATGTAAACTTTGTTGTACTAGCAAGCCTAAAACTAGGAAGGAAGGTTTGTATATGCCTTTACCAGTACCTACTCGTCCGTGGGAGGACATTTCTATGGATTTTGTAGGAGGATTACCTATGTCTAAACATGGCCATGACTATCTCTATGTTGTTGTTGATAGATTTAGTAAAATGTGTATTCTTATGGCATGTAAAAAGACAATAAAAGCACATGAGGTGGCAGATCTTTTCTTTGCTAATGTATGGGTGCATTTTGGTTTGCCAAAGTCTATTGTCTCTGACAGGGATTCCAAGTTCTTGGGAAGTTTTGGACTACTTTGTGGGACAAGATGGATACCAAGTTACAGAGGAGCACAACTTTCCATCCAAAACAGATGGAAAAACAGAGGTGGTAAATAGGACTTTGGTACAGTT
The DNA here is from genome assembly GCA_018340775.1 of Taxus wallichiana var. yunnanensis. Taxonomy (NCBI): domain Eukaryota; kingdom Viridiplantae; phylum Streptophyta; class Pinopsida; order Cupressales; family Taxaceae; genus Taxus; species Taxus wallichiana. The sequence continues at coordinate 695,725,705 of CM031235.1, read as the reverse complement.
GATCAGAGGGTATAACAGTAAGTACCCAAGGACTTGGGACGAGTCCTTAGCCTACATTCAACATTCCTATAACCAGGCAGTACACACATCCACTATGAAGTCACCATTTGAAGCATGCCTTGGATATCTACCTACGAATCCACTGGACATAGTAGTTGGACAGCAGGATGAGGAGGATACACGAGACACAGAGGTGACTAGAGCCAACAAGTTCATTGAGAGGATCCGGAAAATCCATCTCAAGGTCAAAGAATAGCTAGAGAAATCTCAAGCAAAGTACAAAGCTAGGCACGATCAACATAGGAGGGAACACAAACTTCATGTTGGAGACAAAGTTTGGCTTTACTTGAGCAAGGAGAGACTACAAGGTCAAGCACGGAAGCTCAAGCCACTACGATATGGACCCTTCACCATATTGGAGCAGGTTGGGGAAAATGCTTTTCGACTTGATTTGCCATCATTCATGAGGATGTACTTTGTAGTAAACTACGAGAACTTGCACCTATATGAGCCATCCATGCTAGATGAAGATGAAGAACTACAGTTGCTACCTTCCATTGAGGATTGCGTCTTGGACTCACGAGGCGAATTGGAGGAGGATGTAGTGCTACAAAGACAAAATCGAGAGACTAGAAGAGGTCAACAAGATTTTTGGCGCGAGATTGGACTGAAAGGAAAGACACCAAGGCAGGCCCAGTGGTACTTGAAGGAGCAAGCGAGGGAATTGTTCCCTCATCTACTCCCCCACGAAGCTTTTTTAGGACCAAAAGCCCCCTAAGAAGGGGAGGTGTGATCCATAGGGATCCGAAATAACTCTACTTTATCAAAAACAATCAGCACAGAGAAGAAAAACAACAAAATGGAGGTTCTATCTTTTAAGTAATAGGACCGCCGCATTGTGCAGGGCGGCGGTTACAGAACCGCCACCCAGCCTGTAGGGTGGTCCCAAGACCACCGGTCACGCATGTGGCGGCGGTCCCCGCCATTACAAACAAAAACAAAATTCGAAACGAATAACCTCTAAATTTGAAAGGATGTTCGTTTCTCTTCTCTTCATGACCTTTCCCATTCTCTAGTGCACGAGAGGACATGAGAAAGGCTATAAATACATGATTGTAGAAGTATAGAAGGCATCGAAGCATGGGAGCAAGTGAGCAAGAAATCTTTGTGCTGGAAATTGTAATTTTGTAGAAGAAAGGAGTGTTGAGACAAAGCAAGCAAGGAACTGAAAGGAAGTGTTGAGATATTATCTACTTCTCTTTCTTACTTATTGTAAATTTGCACTGCTTGACTTAAATTAGCCAATAGAAGTAGGAAGAAAGAGCAATTGCCCTTCCCGACTAGTTTTACCTTCGTTGGAGGTTTTCCAGGATAAAATTGTTTGTGTTATGAGCTTATATTCTTTCCTTTACTACAATTTGTTGATTCTAAGCACAATAGTAATTCATTCACTAGCTATCTCTATTGTTTTCTAATAGAAAGGAAACAACAATGATTAATTTGTGATTTGTGAATAAATTCCAAAGTTGAAAAGTTTATAGATCAATGAACCATAGAACAAGAGTGCATCATCGATAAATGGCTTGAAAATGTGTGCTAGAAAGATAGATCATGAAGCGTGGAGCATGAAAAGTGAATGTGGCGAGGCTCATTTTAGATTTATACTCAAAGCGAATGAGTATGAACCGTGGAACTAGAGTGCATCATAGGGTAGTGACGATACAAGATGTGTATCAAAATGCATACAAGTAGTGAGAAATATTAGATGTGAAGCATGAAACATAATAGTATAGATTATAGACAATTGTTAATGTTAAGAGGGAGGAAAGGAAGTGTGATGCCCCGCAGTGTGTGATTAAGAGTAAGCTACCTGATGAGAGTGAAGGGAAAGGGTCCTCCGCTCGATATCCGATGTGATAAAGGCGTGTGACTATATAAGATTTTTGGTGTATGAGAATGATGATGTGCATGTGAAGGAAACCTATCTGGTGAAGGAGGTGGGGAAAACCTATGTGAAGGGGCTACTCGAGTAGGGGACTAAGGCCGAAGAGATGGGCTAATCGACCGATGTGGACGATAAGGTCATCAAGTAGGTCGTGTGTTAATAGGAGAGCTAGGTGCGGAATGTGCCTTAGATTTGAGAGGCACATGAGGCCTAGGTGTTGTAATGATGCCAAAACCATTTGTTAAAACTCAAATTTCAGATATTTTGAAAAAAAAATTCTCTTAAAGTATCATCTAGGTTTTCCCAAAAAATTACAGTTTTCTTATAACATATGAGGCTAAAAACCCATTAAATCTCATAGAAATCCAGATCGTAGATGTAAAGTCACACTTAGTTCTTCACAGGGGTTTCGCTGGATTTTCGTCAAACAATTTGTATGCAGTCTTGTTTGGCCTGATTAAATAACTATGATAACAGCAGGAAAAAAATGAATCTCGTTTGCCTTGAATCTACCAATAACAATCATAAAACGTCCTCAACATCAATCATTCTTGATCTGGGCTTTAAAAACATCGAATTTGATCAAAATAAATAAAATAAAACTCCAAATTCGTGCTCTACACAGCCCAAACGACCTGGCACATTTCTGATTTCGATTTCTCTACCTGCACAAGGTTTTGGAGGCTGAAATTTGGTGGATGTGGTATTTATAACCAGGAATATATTTCTTGAAAATTTTAGCCAATTCAGTAGGCTGGAAAATTTTTAATCTTCATCTCTATTTGACAATCCGAAAACCCAAATATGCTTGTAAAAATGGAATTTAAAATTATAAAGACCTGTAAAAATTCATACAAGCTCAAAATCACGTCCTCTATCTTTTTATCTTACTATCAAAATATCATACGAGCTCCTACGTGACTGTGTATATACTCCCTCTCGACCTAAAACATAGTGTTTAATAATACAAGTAATAAACTAGGAAAATACAGCAAATTCTTCGAGGTTATCTCTGTAGCCACACTTCTCTTTTCTATTATCTGTTTTTAATAGCATCATACAAATTTATTATATCCTACTTCGTAGAAATCATCTCTACAACAAACTAAACCCAATCAGGCCTTAACAACCCCTTCCACTATTCATGCAACAAACACTTTTCTTGGACTTGACTCCTATTCTTCCTCTCTAAACATGACTTAGGAGGTTTCTAACAACCTCTGAACTCGCTCAACTCTAACATACTCTATGATCTAGGCATGAAATCCTTATTTTGGCATGAAAATAACAATTTCACACTTTTACCTGATACACACTTATCATTTTTACAATTACCATACGAATTAAAAATTACACACACATGAAATATTTTGATATCCCACTAAAGTGGAGGGAAACCATATAATTCCTGCATCATGTAATTGGTGGAAAGATATCATCAAGACTAGGATTAAGAAATGGTGTACATGGTAGAACTCTTATAAGAGTGACGACTTACTTATTATGAATGAACATGAGACACAAATGTTTCATAGAGGGAATGGCTTGAGTGGCACAGAGCCAAGAAATACCTAAGAACATGGCATAGCCTTTGATTGAAGATGCCACAACGAATGGAACAAGCATGGTAAGAGGCTCAATGGTAACATGAAGCCTGATGTAGCCAAAATAATTAAGAGTTGGATATGTGATATGAGATAATGGACATTTGATAGCCACGAGAAGTGCAATAGAGCACACACTAATAGAAGCTACTAGAGAGATCATGGTATTATTGACAGTACATGAACCAATAGAAGCATTGCTATGTAATGAGTTTGAAGTGAATGTAGCATGATAGTCATGATCTGAAAAGGAATTGAATGCGGTGATGCATCTCGCATGTTTGCGACAAGGAAGTCAAGGGACACCAATGAAGGAGGAGGCATAAATCAATATGTATGATTAGCGAGAATAGTCGAACTTGCATGTCATGCTTGGGAAAAGGGTCTTTAAATATTTTGAGCTTTTTGTTAAATCATTGACCAACATAGAAGTGGATGGCTCAGGGAGCTCAAGTGCATTATTATCAATAAGATCTTGAATGATATGCTTTAGTTTGAAGCAACAATCAGTAGAATGCCCAATGCATTGGTGATAGTCACATTTTGTATTTTCATCATAATTGTGGCCACGGGGGTGAGATGGATCAAGATTGAGTGGCGATGGAAGAGTGATTAGATTGCTTTTGATGAGTTGAGGTAATAGAAATTGAGGTGCATAGGGTAATTTAGTGAAAGTATGATTTGGAGGTTTTCATTGAAGCTTTTCAGGTGGAGATACAACATTAACAGTTCCTTTTCTTTGGTGGGCTTAGGAGATGGCTTGAATGTTGATTTAGCTTGAAACCTATTAGAAGATGATGAAGGAGTATCTTGATATTTGAGTTTTCCCATAGATAGAAGTTTGACTTCACACATTTTAAGTGTATGACATAATTGATCAAATGAAGGAGAGGTCTCAAAGATAACACTCTCCTGAAGTGGTGGTAAGAGGCTTTAAACAAAAATATCTTATAATTCTGAATCAGTGAGCACATTGGTCATCTTAGCTAGGTTGTTCTTATAACATAACACATAGTCTACTAGATGCTCATTAGATATTTTCTTGATTTGAGCTAGTTGTGCATAAGATATCTTAGTACCGATATTGATGGAAAAGTGATTAAGAAAAGCATTGGCTAATGCGTAAAAGAAGTTACCAAATGAATAGGTAGATCATAAAACCAACACATGGCATAATCTTGAAGAATTCTAGGAAATATCTTAGCTAGAAATGTATGATCATCCGCATAATCGATACATGTCACATGAAAAGATCAAAGATAATATCAAGGTCACCATGGTCATTGAAAGTGGGCAGCTTAGGGGTGACAAAGTTAGGAGGAAGTGGATAAGTAGAAATGACGGGTGAGAAAGGGGTATGAAGGAGAAATGAAGAGTCAAGAGATAGAGAGGAGTGGGAAGTAGCTTTTATAGTTGATAGATTTGAATTTGTAGGTCATGGTATAAGGAAGCTAGGTATTGAGTGTTGGAAGAGGAGACTTGCCATGTGTGAGAAATAAGAGGTGGAGTGAAATGGTTGGTAGGAGTAGGAATGGAAGTAGGAATAGTAGAGGTAGGTGGAAGGGTAGAAGAGGGAGGTTGTGTTGTAATAGGAATGGAAGTAGTATTAGAGGTGGGAGGGTTGAGCTCAACTAGGTTGGTGGCTTCCTCATGAGAAGTGAATAAAAGAAGATCTAAGTCTTGTGGATGTTCAACAAGATGAGCTTGGAGATCATGAAGGTCTTCATCAGTAAAAGGTTTATAGGTTTTAACCATGGTAAAAGATGTCAATACCCTTAGAAATAAGGTTAGGTTTGAGTGGTGGGTTCACCAAATGATTTATTTTAATTTGAAATAATTAAATCTAAGTATTGTAGAGTAACTGATGTATAAATAATAAAGTACATAAATGACAAATAAACTAAGATTTAAAATATGAAACCATAAGCAAGAGGATGAGATGAAGAGACTTATCTTATTTACACACAACGTGGAAGTGATATGAGAAGGGAGAAGTATTGAACATGATGTCAGTAGTGTCGTATCTGACCTCTGTAAATTTTGGAGCTCATAATCAAGGCCGAACAGGGCCGTTTGCAGCAGGACAGGGGCACCAGGCGCGATGACTAGATCTGGGAGCTCGTGGTCGCACAAAAGCTTATGATCTAATTTCTGAAAATTTGAAATTATCCTCTGTTGATCACATAATTTTTGCACTATGTTTTTCGATGATACCTATAACCTATAAAACAAAATTTCACATGCACAAGCTCACAAACCATACCAAATCTTAAAAAAATATGTAGAATGGGAAGTCGGAGTAGTTCTTGTGATTATGCGTAGAAATTGTGCCCTCAAATGCCCTTGTCTAAGTTGCACTTGATAGTGGGCTATAGCTAGAATGTAGCAATGTAGTAGAATGTGTGGATGGAATAGAATGAACTTCCCATTCCTATGTTTTGTATACAAAATATGTAGTCCCTTATCCCTTGAATGGATGCTAGATGGATGTCTTGGAGTTCTTTAGGTGTCTTTTAAATGTAAGCTTAGGTGATGATATTAATTCTTAGTGTTTGGTCCTCATTTTGAACACATAACTATGTATTTATATGATTCCCTTGTTTGAATTTTGTAATTGACAACTAGAAGGCCGACCCATAAGTGAAAAAGATGCCCAAAAGATAAAAGAGACCCAAAAGGAGCGAGTAAGATAAAAAGGGGTCAAAGGTGCTCATAGGGGACAAGAGCATCGGGGCATTGTTGTCCTCACTAGGCACTGGTGTATGAAGCCATGAAATATAAATAAGTAAATTTTTGATTGGGTTGTAGGGTTTGTAAGACCAAAAGAAAGTAAAAATAGAGAAAAGAGGCCAAAGATAGTTTCCAACCACTAGTTTTCTTGCTTAGGAATAATGTAAATACTAGTATTCTTTAAGGACCTAGAAATGTACCCCAAGTGTGTGATTTTGTGTCTACAGGATATACCTATGGATTTTGCTATGTGTGTGTGTGGGTGTGCTTGTGCAATACTTTGGTGCCCCTTGTTAATGACATATGTTTCATTTACTCATGATTTTGTATATGTGTACACACCCTAAAAATGCATACCTATTTATAGCTTATTCTTAGTTATTTGTATCATTCTATCATGATCTAAGTATTCATCCATCCAAGCTTTAATTCGATTAAATATATCACACCCCCTTTAGAACTAATTAAATTAATTCTAATTACACTTAAAATATACGCCTATAGTCCTTGGCTAATCTAATTAACTATTTATTTAATTAAATAGTTAATTACCTACTCATCCTCCACTTGGACTCCACTTCAATATCCTCTTCACTCCACGTCTAGAATCCTATAAAGGTGGAAGCAGTAAAAATGCACGTACAACCAGCTCATTGATTAAAAAACAGAAATTTATTGCCACTCAATGGATATCAAATCCATTCGAACTCATCGCAACCTCCTCTAATGCTATTTTAAGAATATGAATTCAAATTTTATTATAAATCTTCAACCACTCCATATCATCTCATTTTATTATAAATAATATATTATATCCTTTACAAAATATCCTTGGAAGCTTTGTGTAATTGTAGAAAATCTCTACTCATTTTCCATTCGAATGCATCCTCATGTTCATCCTTTCTTGTAACATTTCCCCTCCATTTGGAAGAAAATTTGGAGCACCCACAATCCAACCATTTCAAAATATTCTACAAGTGTAACACTTCAACAATCTCATCTTGAGGTTTGCAAGAGAAGCTTGTATAAATGTTTCACTATTTATTCGCTTGTCTTTCACTTTAGCTAAGTTTTTCATTTCTCACATTCAGGCATGCAAAATGGGAGTCCCACACTTCTTTAATTGTGATTAGCTTAACTTTTGATAATTTAATCATTTATGTATTTTCTTTGTGTTGTTTTAACCTTATTATTCAAGTTTAAAGCCTTTTGGTGTAGTAGAGAATGAGAAAATTCAAAAAAACCGGTGCCCGGCCATTTTTTTTTGTCACATTTTGTCCACTTCTAAGTTGTGTGTGCTAATGTTACACGTAACTTGCACTAGCATGCAAGTGCACATGCTAACATAGCCATGTGTGCGTTTGTGTAGAAATGAATACATTTCTGTCTAATTATTTTTCTATCTTTTTGTGCTTTGAACACGATAGAGTAGTAGTCTACGCGCTAGCATTATAATATATTTTTGCTTGCATGCACGAGTGTATGTGTTTACACTTTAGTTCACATGCTTCCATCCTTGTGCATGTATTATCATTGTTAGTTACGCTAGTGCACTCAAGTGCATATACTAGCATGCTCGACTATTCTTTTTTTAATTTTTTGTGTTTTTCTAGAAAGTTCAACTTCTTCTAACCTTTGTTTTAAAGTTGTTTTATATCCATTTCTTGCAGGATTATTGTAGCTAATCACTTTAAGTGCTTATTTTTTTGATCATATTTCATTTTATCTAATTGCATGTTGACGGGAAAATGACTAAGTGTCACAGGAGAAGTAGGAATGTATGTAAGGTTGAGTAGGTTTGCGCATGGGACTACATAGGAAGACAAACTAGTTAAGGACTTAGCCATTTTCAAGGGGTAGGCTAAAAATAGACTTGGAGTGCTTGACATGGAAAGAGATACCTTGGTAATCAAGCATTGGATATTTTTAGAGAAAGAACATGCAATTCAAACACACACATGTAGGCTAATAATAGGGATTAAATCAAGTCTTAATTATAGGATATTTTCTTATTAGTTGATGTACAAAAGCATGCATGTTTCTATTTTGTGCACACCTATTACTAGGAAGGTGCATGGGCAGTGAAGGGAAAGTCCCCACACTTATATATATTGGTTAGATTTCATTATAGTGGACACTGTGATGTAGTAGTGTTATGTTTTATGTTATACTGGCATGCATGGCTCTATGGACACATGTTTTGGATGTTATTTATCAGCTTCCTTTTATGTAGTTGTTTCTATGAATTAATGGATAACTATGGTTGGATTATGATCATTGATGTGTCTGAATATGGAGATGTGTTCCTACAATTGATCTTAGTCATGGTGATCTAATATGTTCCTTATTCCGTGTGTTTCCATTTGAATGTGTATGTAATGAATTGGTATGTATGGATAAGGACTTGATCTAATATGTTCCTTATTTATGTAGTTGTTTCTATGAATTAATGGGTAACTATGTTTGGATTATGATCATTGATGTGTCGAATATGGAGATGTGCTCCTACAATTGATCTTAGTCATGGTGATCTAATATGTTCCTTATTATGTGTGTTTCCATTTGAATGTGTATGTAATGAATTGGTATGTATGGATAAGGACTTGATCAATTATCACTCGATTATGTATCCTAACATCTTGATAAACATCACAAAGGAGGAAACGGGTATCTGTTCCCGCTTAGGGTGAGCATTTAGATATGTATGAATGAGGTGTCAATGCACATAGCGGTTAAGTGGAAATAAGAGACTACATTTTGGCTCCATTGTTGGGACCTCTTTTTAATTTTTCTGCCAGGATGTTCCTTGCAGATGGTGTATCGATTAACTCTGGAGAGAATTAAAATTTGGATAAAGAATGGTCAAGATCAGTTTACGAAGGGGTATATCACTAGACCTGATTTCAATGCATGTCATTGGGTGGAAGATAATATTTATCATGAGCTCTATGAGACATTATTCAACTTCTTTCCAGTATAATTGTATGAGTGGTTGGTAGCATATGCATTAGGAAAGTGTTGGGGATATAGGTTGAGACTTTGGATACAAAAGGATTACCAGACTCTTGTTAATGCTGATGTGGAGTGGAAAAGAGTTGTAGATCGTTGGTGGGCTGGAGTATTGTGTAATTACACATTGGAGTACACTATTTCTACTTATTTGTGTCCAGAGGAAGCTGAGTTCAAATTCTTATGCAATTCCAGAGGATCATACTTGCGCGATATACCGTTATCAATCAAGATTTTGATAGTATAAATAGATTTAGAGCACCTACCCATGGCTAGATAAAATTCCACTGTGCGCAGGGGCTAGGAGCAGTGTTTGGAGAAAGATGGAAAACCTAGTGGCAAAAAGGAAAAGAGAGGAAATACGACTCAAGTTTAATGAACCGCGAGAGAGGGAGATGACATGCGAATGGGAGATTCAAAAGGCACTAGATTTAAGGAGGATGATGGATCCCAAAGGTTTTGAAACTCTCATGGAAGATGAGGAGATGCATCATCAGGCTCACCCAACTTTAGGCAAGTGTAGTAGAGAATACCCTTTGGCTTTAGATGAGAGCATGTTAAAGGAAAGAATTATGACCACATGCACGAATCTGAACCCATCTTACCACCTAACCCTTGTGCATGGTGTTCCATATCCAAAGTAGATATTGAGAATTAGGATAGTGCAAGCAAGCAAATAGAGACACGTAGATATTATTTTTGTTGAATTCATGGGATAAAGTTAGTAGTGCACCCATGGAAACACAACATCACATTTGTTATTTGGAAGTTTTATTGCACGGTAGTTTTTAGGAGAATCATTAGGACATAATGTTGGCACATAGACTATTGGAAGTACTAAAGTAGTAGAGTGTGAAAATGTAAACCGTTGGTGTCCAATCTATACTAGTACCACCACCGGGACACAGGAGTACGTCAACTAGTCTGCAACCCACTACAGGAGGATCGGGTGGATCAGGAGGAGGTAATACTGGTAGAGGTTCTGGTTCTGGATTTGGCTAACAAGGCCCACATCTCCCACATCAACCTCAACAACCATTACATTCGAAACCTCAGGTTTACTATGAGATGTGCCTCCATTTACCATAGTATAGAGCGATTGAAAATGTAGCAAAGCATGTGCATAAGTGTGAACTAATTTTACACGCTAAGGGAATTACGCCTTCAGATAGGAAGGCTAGTTAGTTTAATACTACACTACAATGGCATGGCACATAGATATTATAGGAAGTATGACCCACATCAGAATGCGTGGATTATAGTGATTTTCACATTAAATTTTTGGTAGAGTTCCACATCCCATAGTTTGAGTAGCAGAGCATCAGACGCTCAAGGATATCAAGCAAGGTTTAGCTGAAAGCATGCGGGAGTATAACATGTATTTTAAGACTCTATTGTCTAAGTTATCTTATGACATTCATCCTATTCAACATGCACAATGATTCGTTGGAGGATTTTTGAGTCCATTTAATAGGGTAATCTCTCATAAGACATATGTGGATTTGCACAAAGCTTTGGAAGTAGCTTTGCGCATTAAAGTGGTTGAAAGTGTTGATACTGGACCGATCCCATTATTAGAGGTGCAAATTGCATCCATGGAAAAATATTTGGAGAAGCTTTCTGCCAACTTAGCACATGAGACACACAGTGGAATATGGTGCACATATTGTGAAGTGGAGGTACATACTAAGGATAATTACCCATCGAAAATCAGTGTGTGTGTTATTACTAGATTGTGAAGTCTGTCACCTAAACCATGATGTCTGGGATTTCCTCTTTTTTAGTGCACGATCTAGAAGAATGTGTCCTGTCTTGTAAGATTTATAAGTCCCATACTCACAACACCATTGACTACAGATTGATTGATCACATCCACAAAGCCATTGAGATAGGAGTGCACCAGACTAGTGTGGTGAATAGATCCAAGGAGCAATAAGGACATCATAATGAAGGGCACAACCATGGAGATAATAGGAATGGAGGATTCGAGGAGGATATTGTGGCCGAGGTCGCAGTGGTGGTAGAGGAAAGTTTTCTCAGGAACTTGTTACACTTGTGGGTCACTTGATCATTACAATGAGATATTTTCCTCGAAATGAGCTTGTTCATGGTGTGGAAAGCCACATAAGTTGGAGGATTTCCCATATTTATATGAACACATGAGTAAGAATAAGAAGAAAGATAAGGGTGTCGAGATGATCAAGGTGCAACATGTGAATGTTGATTAATGAATGCCAAAGATGATTGATCCAAAGTTACAACCCATGCTAGTTACGATGCACGCCGAGGTAGCATGTGTGCGTGAGCCTCTGAAGGCCAAGTCTTATAATGAGGGAGGAAGTGATACATGCTAAGTATCTACATGTTGCGCATCAAAGGAATTTTATCAAGAGACTATGGGAGTCATTAGAGATCTATAGGTGAAATATAATGCTTAAAGGAATAGAGGCACACACAAGAGAGCATGCAAAAGTGTTGAGCTTAAACAATAGAATATGGATGATCCGAAGGAAGTGTGTAAGATGTTACACTAGGAGAATATCATCCCATTGCAAGGGGAATGGATTCGAGAGAAGGTACCGCATGCTAGATTAAAGTGCAAGAGATAGATACTTCTTCATGCAAATCTACCACCTCAAGACCATGAATTTAACAAAGAAATCACACTTGATGCAGTTATTGATGGTTGGTTAGTGAGAAATATTTTGATGATACAAGCATTGAGGTAAATGTGTTGATTCTTGAAGCATGGAATCAGATGGGAAGACCTACATTGCAGCCATCTTCTAATGTGTGTATATGGAAAACAAAACTAAGGAAATGTCTATTGGGGTACTAAAGGATGCATCTATTATCATTCATGGAGCCATATTTAATGGAGACTTTAAGGTTCCAGATCTTGCTAAAGAAGACAACTTTCCAGAATTACTTGGGTGACCCTAGTGTTATTGAAACAATGTCTATTTTTCTTTAACAAGAGGTACATAAGTTTTGAGAACAAGGATTAGCGTGTGATTATACCTCTGTTTGAAAAGAAGGTAGAACCTTATGTTGAGCCTTTGAGATAAGGGGAACTAAATAGAATCTATGCTCAGATGGTGCATGATCCAGAAAATATAGAACCATCAAAGGAAGGAGTTCTTCAATGGGAGGATGGATAATCGGTAATAAGTGACACTACTAGTGTTGTTTGTGATAACTAGGCCCATGACACATATGAAATGGTTTGGGATGAAGTCAAAGGGTGAATTCATTAGGATGATCAGGCAGTGCATGGTGAGGTAGTTGGGATTAGCTCAGTACCAAGGTATAATAGTGAAGGGAATCTTGATACATTCTTTCATGCACATGGAGACTCAATGGTAGAATGAAGGGGATAGAAGAAACATGTTATTTTATACCTTATGCTGGGACAATAGTGCTACTGGTGGGAAACACATAGAGATAGCCTTTTGGAATGGTGAGAAGTGAGAATCACCTTTTCTACTAGGTTTACTCAGAGCAATGTACCTACACAAACATGTAAATTTCATGGTAAGTCTCCTACCTCTCATCACATCCATGAGTGTGAGAGATCATGGGGCATAGGGTAAGGAGGCCTTACCACCATCACTTTGGGTACACAAGTTCTACTCCACATTGTGTGGTTGCATGCACACATGGTATGTCCATGCTGAGTTAAAAAGAGAAACAACAAATTGGCAAGAGATGACTGGGTATGATCCAAACCTTTGATTACTTTTCTACTAAGCCTCCAGTCCATGAAGCATTGCATATTATGAAGCACATCACATTATTTGGGGATATTGCGAAGGAAGAAGAGATCATGCTAGAGCTGTTTGAAGAACCTAATCTTGAGGTGTGCCTTGATCTTGAGGAAAAAAGAAGAGATATATGGGTCGCACTTAGAAATAAAAATAAAAGGGTAAATTGGTCTATATGATTGATGATGATGAAGTTGACAATTTGAATGTTAGCCATACTAAAGGTGCAAACAAGATAATGGATTTGACATACGTACCATACTCCCATGAAGACAAAGAAGGTTAACATTGGTACTGAGGATGAGCCTAAGGAAGCCATTATTGGGGATTACTGGTCAGAGCAAGAAGTAGAAAAGATTATTAAGCTCTTGTGTGACTTTTAGGACTTATTCCCAAGGGGTATCATGAGTTAAAAGGTGTGCATCCTTCTTTAGGTGAGATGAAGATCAAGATGAAAGAAGGTGTGTGCCCTGGTTAGGAAGAGGCCTTATAGATGAATCCTAATCTGCGCGTGAAGGTGAAGGAGGAAATTGATAAGATTCTCAAGTCTAGAATTATTGAGCCTATTAAATAATTTGAATGGGTTAACCCCATGGTCATAAGAATTAATAAGGATGGGAGGATAAGGATTTGTGTGGACTTAGAGAACTTAATGCTTCATCTTTATAGATCCTTTTCCCACCCCATTCATAGAATAAATCCTTGAAGAAGTTATGGGCGTGAGATATTTTCTTTTAGAGATGGGTTTTTAGGTTATCACCAGGTGGGAATCATGAAGGAAGATTAAGAGAAGAAAAATTTCACCACTGAGTGGGGAAGTTTTGCATATATGGTTATCCACTTTGAAATGAAAAATATGCCAAAGTGTTCTCATGCATTGTTGTGCAGGCCTTTCAAGATTTTATTCATAAATTATTATAGTGTATTTAGATGATTGGACAGTATATGGATTAGTCAAGGATCATTGTGATAATTTGAGGCTCATGTTTGAGAGGTGCAAAAATAGTTGAGCATCTCTCTTAACATTAAGAAGTGCATCTTTGCTACACCCTTTGGAACTTTACTTGGGCACATCATTTACAAGGAAGGATTGTTAGTAGATCCAACCAAGATAGTTGTGATCTTGGGCTTAGAAGAACCTACCAATCAAAGTGAGGTGTGCGGATTTCTGGACATATAAGAAATTACATGAAATTTATAAAGGATATGAAAATATTGCCACACCCTTGGAAGAATTGTTCAAAGCTAAATGGAAATTTTATTAGGGTGATGCATAACAACATGAATTTAAGACATTGAAGGAGAGGCTTACTACTACGCTATTTGCAGTAATTTCCTTCATGGGATAAGCCTTTTCATGTTCATGTTAATGCCTCTGGCATGGAAATTGGTATAGTTTTGGCACAACTAGGAGAAGAAATTATGGATCATCCTATTTGCTTTGCAAGCAGGAAGTTGACACCCGTGGAGTAGAATTACACAACTACTGAGTGTGAATCTTCATTTATGATCTATACACTTTGCATAAGTTCAAACAATACTTGTTGGATACCCTATTTATTTTCTATATAGATATATGGAACTCAAGTACTTAGTCAACAAGCCTATTTTGCAAGGGCACATATACATATGGATACTTTTGTTTCAAAAATTTGACTTTACAGTTGTTGTGAAACAAGGTAAAATAATTTAGAGCCTGGCCATTTATCAAGGATTAATTCTAGTAAAGATGTGCAGAGCATTGAAGATACCATGAACGATGCACACTTGTTTATATGTACCGCACACCCACATATTTGGAGGATATTACATTTTTTTGTGCATTGGACATGGATGCCTGAAGTATGAAGAAATTAGAGAAGAAGCAACTTGCAATACGTGTGGCATCTTATCAATTGATTGGAGGATACTTGTACAAGTTGGGAAAAGATGAGGTTTTGCACCGTTGTGTTTTGGAACATGAGCGTGATGCTATTATGGAAGAGGATCATGGTGGAATAATAGGTGGGAATTACACTAGTGATGCCACCATGCACAAAATCTTATGGTGGCCTTTGGTGACAGAAACATTGTACAAGGATACCAAGGAATATATAAAAGCACATGATCATTGTTAGCACCTTGGCAAATCTGGACATAAAGATGAGATGTCACTTTGACTGATTGTAAGCGCAAATCCTTTTGAAAAGTGGGAGATTGAATTTGTATTACCTATATCAGCACCTACGCATAGGATTGACGTGTGATACATTATTATTTGTATAGACTATCTTACAAGGTGGGAAGAGGCAACATCTAGAAAGGATTGTACAACATCCACAACAATAATATTTTTATGGGAAAACAATATTAGTAGGTATGGCTGCCCATTAATCTTGACAAGTGATAGAGGAACTCAATTCTTGAATGAGATAATCAAAATTATATTGGCAAAGTTTATGGTGGCACATCATAAAACTACTCCTTATCACCCACAAGCTAATGGTATTGCAGAATCTTTCAACAAGATTTTGGGACAAACATTACTAAAAACATGAGACATTGGAAGGAAAGATTGGGATGATAAAGTGTCAGCTATGCTTTGGACATACACGATCACTTATAAAAGATTGAATAAGGCCACAATGTTTTAGTTGGTGTTTGGCATGGAAGCAATACTACCAATTGAATTCATGTTACCATCCCTATTATATGACATGCGCATGTGGAATAGATGATGAACATGTTGTTGAAGAGTGCATTGATAAACTAACGTAGTTAGATAAGAGGCGTACCATTGGATGTTAGAGCCAAGACTAACAAGGTAAGACAAAATAAGGCATTGCATGATAAAAACATTAAGAATAAGGCATTTGAAGTTGGAAAGGTGGTCCTTTTCTATGACTCCAAGTTTGTACATGACCCTGAAAAATTGAAAGTGCATTGGTTGGGACATTTTGTAGTAACCAAGATACTCGAATCAAATGCATGTCACAGAGGAACTGTATGGCACTATGTTTCTGGTTACTTCAATGGGAGTAGGTTGAAGCCCTAATATAAATAAAGCTTCTTGGTGTTTGTAATAAGGAAGTATTTCCATTTAGTTTAGATTTCCCTTTCATGTGTTTCTTTTCAATCGTTGTTATTCTTTTTTATTTTTTATTTCCTTGTTTTATTGTAATAAGTGCACTTGCATGCGCAAGAAGTTGAATACTATCTATTGATTTTATACGTAGAGGAAAACTCATAAATTTAGTGTGGGTTGAACTAGGTATCAATGCGCGATATAGAGACCTTGTGATATGTGAAGGCAACATAAATTAGAAGAAGATGTGCACATAAGTATAAAATAATGGTGTATCGGTTGTAGGGTGGGTGGTAAGAAAGAAGAAAAAGGTGCTATAAGTAAGATGATGATAATAAGGAGAATGCTCAGAAGGAAAACCACTTATGAAGAATGGTGTGTAGTATAATGCAAGGTAGGATGCGGCATGGTAAACTACTTGGTATGAGGCACAAAGGAGTATATGTTATGGTGTAGGCGGGAACACATGAGGAGGTCTCTGGTTTTGAAATTAGTAAGCACATCATAACATTATGATTGTAATGCACGAAGAAAACATGAAAATAAGTGCTTGAAAAATCTAGGAAAGAAGATTTAAAGATGTTTTACGGTGGTATGTGGTGAGCATTTAATGCGGTAAAAATTTGAAAATCTATAAAAGGGCGTTGGGGTAAATTCATTTTTACCTTACCTTGTGAAGAAATTACATGTTTTCAAGAGATATTATTGTGTGAATTCTTGTGAAATCGAGTGCAAAGCCAAATAAATTGTTTACCCGATCACATTTGGGACATGGTTGAGTGAAATAGCTACTTTGGAAGAAGTTTTATGGATCTAAGTCTGAAGACAAAAGAAAGAAAGCATATGTTAAGCTAATATATGATGACAAGGGGCGTCACATCATAAATAATGAGGAGTTCTTCAATTTTATGAACTCCCCTATTTTGGAAATCCCGAGTGATTATACCAATGGATTATGTTACACATCCACGAATATTTCTTTTACTTTTCTAGGAGGATGCATTTGACCACAACGTTGATTAGCAAGTTTACTTGGCCTTTGGATCATAGGAACATAACTCCCTTTAGATTTGGATGATGATGATGAATTAAAGAAAACCACTAAGTCATTAAAATACCAACGGGAGGGCATGCCATGAACATCTCTAAGCTTGATGACCCATAAAACGGTCACACGGTTGATTACTAATTTGAATGGAAAAAAGATATGGGGGCAAGTAAACAAGCGATGGATCCACGTTGTGAAGAAGATTTATGAAGGCACGATCTATAACCTTTCCGGGTTCATAGTGGAGGATATATTGAAAGAAGTACGTGCGGGAGATAAAATTACTTTTGGGAATGTTTTACTACTTATTGTGTTTTCTAAAATGTGGGTGTCAAGATGGGCCGAATGAAAAAATATGGGAATTCCCAAGGAGAACACATCCTCGTAAAAAAATTCTAGTTACACTTGTGATACTATCACTAATGCATACAAGGTTAGAGGAGAAAATTAGTACAAGAGGATACTCGATGCATTCAGGGAAGAATGACACATTCCCCATTAACTTCCCGGATAATTAGAAGGGAAAAATGAGTTTATTATATATCAACACTTTTACATTGGCCATTTTACTTTGAAGGATAATACCAAAATCCTTGATGCAAACTCCTATTTACCTTCACAATGCGTTAATTCCGCATAACCATGAATAGGTTCATAGAAGTGTGCAAGCTAAGGATTGATGCAAACAAGGTAGACTATGAGCACCATACATTTTTGCAAAACATTTGTCTACCCTACGAAGAGTGTATATGAATAAATAATGATATTAGATGGTATACACATGTAAAAATTTGTGACCTTGGCAATTAAAAATATAGTGGCTACAAAACTTAATATATATCTAAAGCCAAGGGTAGTTGATGAAAAGTATGTGGAGGGTGACTTGACCATCCCAAAAGAGCCTATATGAAATAATATTATGGGGGAAAAAATAGTGAAAAATATACTCCCCGCCAAAGTGAGGAGAAAGAAGGAAGTGAGGATGAACCCCTAGTTCGAGCACAACCACGAAGAGGACACCTACATGCAAGGAGTCGAGCCAAGTGCGAGTTCAAAGAAACAACTTGTGAAGAAGAAGTCTCCAATAAGGAAGAAGAAAAAGGTACTATATAGTAAATACAGAAAGGAGACCGAGAGTCAAGAAGAGGGGGATGAAAATAATGAAGAATAAGCGGTGTAACCAAGTCCACTAGTGCATATTGTTGAGGAATTAGACACAAAGGCGAAGATCACGCATCATGAGGAGATCATGATCATGGAGATGGAGATGAAATAAGTAGAGGCACTCATTTTAGGGGAGAGGAAGAAGCCTTCTTAGTGTGCTATTGAACTTGAAGTTGAGCATCAAATCGAAACAAGAGGTAGAGAACATTGTAGAGTGCATAGTGGAAGAGGAAGTAGAGCGCGAAGGAGAGGAGAAGAGAAAGGATAAGGTAGGAACAAGAGGCGTAGAGACTTTTCCTATTCTTAGCTTCCCAAAGGGGACTTGTGGGAAGAATAGGAGGCTGAGACATACACCATAGGGCCCTATGATGCAAGTATGAAGATAATTTGAATAAGGTGTTCTCAAGTAAGGTACAATAGCATAATGGTCACAGAGAGGACTTGTTATGTTGGTCATTATTTACAAAAGAAGAATCCTTTCCATGCACTAGAAAGATGCTTTCCTGGGCATTCAAGTCACACATGGAGGAGCCCAAGTTTGAAGTTAGCACGCAATCACTAAAAATATTTATCCCGGATGTTAAAATATGAGCAAGCATGTAATGTGCTCAATAAACTATCGGTGAACGTTGGAGTAAGAATTTTTGACAAGGACTACCTAATCAAGAACCTACGTAAGGAAATAGAGGAGAAAGATAAAGAGATAAGATAGAGATATAAGGAGATAAAAGAGAAAGATAAGATCATTACGTAGTTAAAGTAGGAAGTGAGGGAAAAAAGGGGCATCGTGTACCACATACAAAAAGGTAGAATGCATCGTAAATGTAATTACACTCACACGCCCGCACTTAATTTCTCGATTTCATCCCACATATGAGTTAGCCTTGTATTGTTTAGAATATTTAGTGCACATGATCACACATAACAAGGAGTTTCTCACCTTGGAGTCTGCGAAGAAGTAAGTGTTGTCACGTCGGAAGAAGAATAAAAGAGAACATATCAAGCACACCTCACACAATATGATGCATTGTTAGTATAAGGTAAAGCAAATGGGAAAGTAGTAGAGGTTGTCTATGATAATTATAAATACTTTGATCATGTAATGGGATTACTTTTTGCTAAATATGAGGCAGAATTAAAGGAGTTCGTGCCAAACTTAAAAGTAATAGAGCATAACGAGAAAAGATATTGGCTGAGGTAGAGCGAAAGAGGAAAGTGATAAATTTTCTGAAAACCTCACACAAGGAACGGATGAAACAAATATTCCCTAGATCATGCCCAAAATGGATACGTCGAATGATGCAAATAAACAACTTGAAGCTTTGATAGACCAACTAAGGGGAAGATTGATGATCTAACTCTTGTGGAGGTCCCTGACATTGTAGATAATGCGTCACTTTAAGCGAGAAAGAAATTGGAAGGGTGGAGAGAACTAGAGAAAATTTTGGTCAAGGAGTTTCCACTTGTCCTACCTCCTAAGGCGAATTGATTCTTTTAATTCTTTGGCACAAGTCGAAGTCCATTCTCTTTCATTCTTGGTTCATGATAAGTGTTCTTCAATTATTTTTATGTGACAATTTTTTGTGTTTTTGAGGACATAAAACATACCTAAGGTGGGGTAATGTTGGATGGGGAAAATGACTAAGTGTCAAAATGGACTAGAGAACGTGCACATGGGAGAAGTAGGAGTGTGTGTAAGGTTGTGCATGGGATTGCATAGGAAGACAAACCAGTTGAGGACTTAGCCATTTTCTAGGGGTAGGCTAAAAATAGACTTGGAGTGCTCAACACGTAAAGGGATACCTTGGTAATCAAGCATTGGCTATTTTTGGAGAATGAACATGCAGTTCAAACACACATGGAGGATAATAATAGGGATTAAAGAAAGTCTTAATTATAGGATAGTCTATTATTAGCTAGTGTACAAAATCATGCATGTATCTATTTTAAGCACACCTATTATTAGGAAGGTGCATGGGTGGTGAAGGGAAAGTCCCCACCCCTATATATACTTGTTATACTTCATTGTAGTGGACACTTGTGATGTAGTAGTGTTATGTTGTCTATTATACTAATGTGCATGGCTCTATGGACACATGTTTTGGATGTTATGTATCAACTTACTTTTATGTAGTTTTTTCTATGAATTAATGGGCAGCCATGGTTGGATTATGATCATTGATGTGTCTAAATATGGAGATGTGTTCCTACAATTGATCTTATTCATGGTGATCTAATAAGTTCCTTATGATGTGTGTTTCCATTTGAATGTGTATATAATGAATTAGTATGTATGGATAAGGACTTGATCAATTATCACTTTGATTATGCATCCTAACATCTTGAAAAACATCACAAAGGAGGCATCCGGTAGCTACATGTACTTCAAGTGAGCATTCATATCTCATTCGAATGAGGTACTAACATGCATAATGATAAGCGGAAATAAAAGATTAAATCGTAACAAGATCACACGTATGTTATTTTCTCCCACTTTTATAAGTGATCTTGAAAATAATAAATGTGAATTTGTCTTTTTGTTTTCTATCATGTTTTCACATCAGAAAAACTATTAAATTTTTGCTTACAGGACCATCTCTACAAATATTTTTGTTGTATTACTACTAATTTTAAGTTTCCTTTTTGTAGGATCAAACAAAATTTATTACACTATCTTTTTTAAATATTTATTAAAAATTCTTAATTAAATATTTGGAAATGAGTTTATCCCCAAATCTAGTTTAACAATGGGAAGTACATGGCCAGGGGCCAGAAACTCATTGTGAGGAGTACCACATGAACCCAAAAGTATTTGGCACCTTGAGTGAAATCGACAAGGAAACGGGATCCCCACCGACTTGATTAGTATAACTTTGTGAGAATTAAATCCAAAGTTATCCTTAGTGGCGGCCCCAATTCAATCCTTTGAGTGGAGAAACATATGAATTATTGTATAAAGTGGGGTAAAGAAAATATGGAAACTAAGAATATTATACTATGCTCTCTTGAGTAATATTTTGGTATTTAGGAGAGAGCCATTTTTATAGGAAGCCCCACTTGACCAATCCAACTTAAGCTTAGAGGCCTTCCTTGAATAACGTTATTATCATCTATTTCATGTGTTATAAATTTTGTGTTCCACACTCTTATCATACACAATCTATCCACCTATCTTTCAAATTTCAATCAACATGTGAGCCTTGAATTTGGGATAATTATGTTCTAACTTGGGCACATTCATTCCACTTTTGAGTCTTGATCTTTGGTGTTAATAATGGTAATTTTTCTAAGCCTTTTAGTTTAACATTCACATTGTTAATATCTAAGCACTTACCATTTTTAAACCCTTCCATCTTAGCATTCACTTTTCTAAGGGTCAAGTTTTACAACCGTCATTTTAAACATCTTCCATCTTAGGATTCACTTTGCTAAGGGTCGAGTAATCAGGCTTTCCTTTATAACCTCTTTCATCTTAGCATTCACTTTGCTAAGTTTCAAGTATTCTGGATTTCATTTTTATCCTCTTCCATCTTAGCATTAACTTTGCTAAGGGTCAATTATTTTGGATATTCATTTTCAAACTCTTCTATTTTAGCATTCAATTTGCTAAGAGTCAAGTACTCTATCGTCATTTTAAAAATCTTCCATCTTAGCATTCAATTTGTTAAGGGTTGATTAATCTATTTTCAAATCCCTAAAACTCTCATTTCAACATTCAATTTGTTAAATTTTGAGTAAGAACTTGAAAATTTATTAGAAATTTTAGTGGTATTTGTGCTCCCATTGTTGATAAAATTAGTAGAGATAAATATCTAAGTCTTTTATTTTTTACATTCACTTTGTCATACATTTAAGCATATTATTTCATCTCTATAACTTGATCAGTTAATTCTATTTCCTAGTATTATATTTTGGCATTCACTTTTCCAAACATTAAGCACATCTATTTGATCACTACTTCCTATACTTTGACATTCACTTTGCCAAGTTTAGGTAAATCAACCTCAACACTTATGACTTATCCTTAGACATTCACTTTGTCAAGTATAAGTGTAATTGGATTTCAATTCTAAGTCTTGGGTAATTGGACATTCATTCATTTTACTAAACTATAAGCACAATGTACACCACACAAAATGGTGGGAACAAGACATCGAAATTATGACCCTTTTGGAAGAAAGGATCAAATCCTTTTCATATTAGTTCCAATGAAGAGGATGGAGACCAACTAGAGGATCAATAGAATAATGTTTTCTTGGAAGAATAAGAAAAATTGGAAGGGATTTTGGGAAAAATAAAGATCAATTCCTACTTCATCTCCTCGAAATGGGAGCAAAGCTACCTTTGGAATTTCACAATGAATTTTTGAAAAATATGCACAATCAACCCCAACCATCTAAAACATTCAACTTGAATGTTTTTAAAAATGATGAAGCCATGGACCAAGTAAAACAAACAATGAAAACAAATGAAATTCTAGTGCTTCTTCCTTTGAGTCAAATCAAGCCTTGATGGATCAAATCAATGCTATAAAAACAAATAGCTATAATAGCCTCTAAAGTCAATAATGACAAAAATAAAAAATAATAAAATACAACTGGTGACAATGAATCAAAAACAAATACTAAAATAGAAAAAGAGAAAACCAATCCAAAAATCGATAATATTTCAACTATTCCTCAAACCAATTCACCATTCACTCAAGAATGGAAAACCATGAAGGATACAATCTTGGGAATGTAAAAACAAAGAAAGTAATTCATTTTTGAGGAACTATGAAATTATCTATTTGATAGGACCATGTTGAGGATCCTCTTTCCAAAATCCTTCAAGATGCCCAAATTTGACAAATATTAGGGCAAAATACAATCCACGAGAGCATATCAAATAATTCTTTATGGCATGTAAAGAAGTGGCCTACAATGATATCTTTCTCTTATGCCTCTTTCATAAAATTTTAGATGGGAAAGCTTTGGATTGGTTCTTACACCTTACAAAGGTATTGATCGCCACTTTCGCAGGCCTCTCATATAAGTTCATTAAACGATTCTCTTTTAGCCTAGGCTATGATATTACCATGCTATACTTGTGTAATGAAAAACAACGAACAAACAAAAACTTTGCAAAATTCTTACAACAATGGAGAGAGATTACAAGTAAATTACCATGTTCAATTCCTAAGAAATAGATGGTAAGTATCTTTGTGCCAAACCTTGAAAATGAGTTTTCATTTCACATGTAAATATATTGTCTCAATATTTTTGAGAAAGTTGTTGAGAAGTGGACAAAACCAAAAAGGCCCTCATTGAGAAATGTTTAATCAAACCTCCTTCTAAGGAAAATGAACACAATAATAATAACAATAAAAATAACCATAATCAAGATAAACCCAATTAAATCAATACTTGAATCACAATGTCATTAACAATGGTGTACCAAACAATCGCAATGTGCATAACATTCAAAATAATCAAACAAAACGGACTAAATCAAAGCAGTCATTACTATTCCAAGTAAAAAGATCCTACTTCTCACAATAAAAAATGACAAAAATTTATAACATTGGGAGAAACCCTTTCAAGTGTCTTACTGAGAAGTTCCAATATGGTCATTTACCCTATCAAAAACCCTTTGTAGAAGGGAACCCAATCCATCTTGGTAAAAAGCCAATACATACTACCATTTTCATCACATTGATGGTCATCAAATAGATAAATGTATGTGATTTCACCATTATGTTCAATATATCATTTATATGAGACATCGTAGTCAAAGACTCAACACCTAATAAAAAAGCAAAAAATAATTTAAAGATGTTTTCAAGTCCTTTCCCCAAGCTTGTTACAAATGACAAAGTCCCCAAACAGAGCAATCTTCAACAACATCAATTTCAATTCAATCATTTCATTTGTTGAAGATATACCTCATACCATTTCCATGATCGAATTCCAAGCTCTTACCTATGCATTGGCCACACGAAAAAAAGGTTTGTGTGCTCGTACATTGAAGCAACCATCTACTTCTTCGAATCCTAAAGTGTTACATCCTACAACTCCAAATAACTCAAAGCCAACATAAAATGCTAAATATTTCACATTTGGTTCATATGACCTAGTTAAGTAGTGAGAGAAAACACTTACACATATCTCCCTCATGGATTTATTGAAAGTGTCACCTAACTTTTAGGAAATTATCACTCATGCTCTCCAAGAGGCATGTTTTCTGAGAATATCAATGTTCAGCAATTCCAAGCTTTAATTGTCAATATTTTCACCAAGTGGTCCTATACTATCATTTAGTCCTCAAGACCTATTAAATCCAAACATTCAAAACAACTCTTTGTATATCAAAGCCTACATTACCATCCAAAAGGTTAAAACACTACTTATCGCTAATGGAGCATCATTAAACATATATTCCATGAAAATGTTGACATTTCTTAGCCACACGGAGAAAAATTTAGGATCTAACGTTATAACTATTTGTGGTTATGAAAAAAAGAATGACAATCCTCCTGAATAATCACCCTTTCCATATAAGTAGGCCCACGGATTCTTTAAACCCTTTGTCACATCATTGATTTGGAAAATTCATATAATATCCTTTTAGGATGACCTTGGATACACACGATGCAAGTTATGCCTTCTATGTTTAATCATTCATAAAATTTCCTCATGATGGAAAATAGTTTACCTTGCTTACCGATGCAAAACCTTTGATTACTATAATATCTTGGAGGCCAAGTATAATATGTTAATTAATGTACTTCCATGGATAGATCTGATGATCCTCATGTCATTTTAATTATAGATAATCACATCGACCTTGACACACTTTTTCAATCCCAAGCATCTACATATAGTTCACAAATGTCTACGTCTAAGCTACCCAATGAGCTCAATTTTTCCCATAAAGGTCTCGGTGAATACACTCTTGAAAATACTTTCCATATTGGCAAACTTCCTTTGCCCCCACCTAGCTATAGATGACCCAATGCCCTCACTTGAAATATTATCCAATTTACCACCTTGGTAAAACACTCTAGAGGAGATTGAATTCTTGTAGGATGAACACATTCATGACTTTGATGGATTTTGGCTATATGAAGATTGGATAGCTGACTTTTATGAATTAACTGACTACACCAAATCTTAAAAAATGATGATAAGTATGAACTAGAAAGGAAAAGGACTCGACCCTCAAGAATAAGGTCATCTTAAACTTATAATGTATGAAGAAAATCTATACTTGTAATAGTGTAGGTTATGAAACATTTGAAAAGAGGCCCATAATATTCAAGATAATGACTAGTGAAGAGGAATTGGACTCTGAAAATGATATGGGTTCCATACATAGCCTCTTCAAAGACCTATCTCGAATAAACCCTATTCCTTGAAAATATATCCATTCACACCCTTGACATCATTTATCCATCTCTTATCCATCAAGATCAACAAAATCACATCTCTATGGACCTCTTTTAGAATGATGAGGCCATCGAAGAGTTTCTCGGGACTCAAGACCCTATTCCCTTATCATATCATAATAAGGGATTTGATATAAACCTCGATGCTTCTACTTACTTTGGTGAGGAATTTGAGTGCTCTAGTCCACCAAAAACTAAGAAGAATAAAACTAAAAAAAGAAAAATACAATCTCGCATAGTGAAAACCTCACCGAGGCACTATGTGAGAAGCAAAAAAATCAAAAAGGAGAAAAATAAACAAAAGACACAAACGTATCTCCTAGTAATAAACTTTCGAGGCGCCAAAGAGAGAATACTTAATGCTAGATCAAAAAGACTACAAAAAACCACAACATCATTCCAAGATAATGATACATCCAAGTTTCTGGTAGAAAAGACCACCACAATCAATATTGGAACAAGTGATAATCCTAAACTATTACAGCTTGGTGTGACCTTCTCAAAATTAGAGATCAAGGAATTCACACCACTTATAGAATTTTAGGATGTCTTTGCATGGTCTTATAAGGATATGTCAGGCTTGGATCCCTCCCTAGTCATACACAATCTTGTGGTTCACCCAAATGTGAAACCCATCAAATAGAAATTGAGGAAAATACACCTCTTAAGGTTGCATTGTTAGTCAAGGTGGAACTTCAAAAGTTTCTAGAAGTTGGCTTTATAACATCTATAGATTACTTTGAGTGGATATCTAACATGGTTCCCATCAGAAAGAAGACATATGACATTTTAATTTACATTGATTTCTAAGATATCAACAAAGTTCTTCCTAAGGACGAATTTCCCTTACCCAACATTGACATGATTGTTAACTCTACAATAGGGCACGAAATGTTATCTCTAATGGATGGATTTTTAGGTTATAACCAAATTCATATTGTTGAGGAAGACCAACACAAGACAACATTTACAACACCCTAAGCGTATATTTTGTTACTAGGTCGTGCCTTTTGGCCTTAAGAATGGAGGCATTGTCTATTAGATGGAAATGAAAGTTATCTTTCATGATATGATGGAGGATTATGTCGAAGACATACTTTTGCCACGTCTAAAACTAGAATAGATCACCGAACCATTTTACGACATATATTTGAAATGTTGAGAGAATATAAGGTGCGCCTTAATCCAAAAAAATGTGTCTTCGGTGTTACTTCAGGGAAGCTCTTGGGATTTATAGTCTCATGAAGGGGAATTGAATTTGACCCCGCAAAGGTAAAATAAATCATGGAAATTCCTCCACCACGTAACCTTTATCACTACGGGTATTCAAAGCAAGATTCAGTTTATCCGACGCTTTATATCTCAACTTGTAGACAAGTGCCACCATTTTAACTAAATTCTAAGAAATAATGTCTAATTCAAATGAACCCAAGAATGAAAATGTTTTTCACTAAGTTGAAATAATATCTATCAACTCTACCAATGCTAATTCCTCCTATTCATAACAAACCAATGCTATTGTACACATCCAACAAAGTCATGTCATAAGGGCATTGCTTGTGTAACAAAATGATAAAGGACAAGAAAAAACAATTGAATATTTGAGTAGAACCCTTATATCCCAAGAACTCAAGTATTTTCAAGTTGAAAAAGTTTTTTTAGTAGTTTTTTTCACTTTCACAAGTTGTGACACTACTTACTCAATCATACGACAAGACTTACCGCCAAAGTGGATCCTTTAAAGTATTTATTATCCATACATGTCCTAACAGGTGAATGTCTACCTAGGTTGTAGTCCTAAGTGAGTTTTACATAGAATTTTTCAATAAAAATTCCATAAAAGGAAAGATTTGGCGATATCAACTAGTCACAATGCCACTACTAAGCTCTCAATGCTTCATTTTGAGTTCCATGATGAAAAATTGCCATATATTATCATGCCTTCCTCGTGGACTCTATTTTTGATGGCTCTTGAAAAATTCATGGATCGGATCCGTATTGTGCTAGACACACCAGATGGTGATGTTATTCCTAAATCTTACCGCATTGGTTTCCCATGCACTAACAACATCGCGAAGTACTATGCTCTAATAGAAGGTCTAGGATTTTCCATATCTTGACAACTCCAAGAGCTAACAACATTTGGTGACTCCCTTTTAATCATCAAACAAGTAAACGTATAATATCAAGTAAATGATGATAAACTTGTTCCCTATAAATGAATGGTTGATAGTCTCAAAGGTTACTTTTCTTGATTACATTTGAACAAGTTCCTTGTACATAGAAAAAAAACAGATGTCATGGAAACTATCGTGTCCCTTCTTGAATTTAATAAAAATTAAACACACAATGAGTTTCTCATCAAACATATTTTGGTTCCCACATATGATCTTCCGATTCCACCATGGTGTGTGAAATTGTTGGTCCTGAGAACCCCTGGTATCATGACATCTATACATTTATCCAAGATAAAAATATCCCACTAACATGAATTCAACCCATAAAATAGCCTTAGCATAATGTGATTTGTGCTACACCATTCTTACTAACACCCTTTACTAAATATGATATAAATGGACTCTCTTAAGATGTCTCAATCAAGAATAAGAAACTTGAACACTAGTCAAAGTACATTCAAGTGTTTTTAGTGCACATACAAGAAAATGGTCTTAGCTAATAATATCTTATGTCCAAGTTATTATTGGCCCACTATGGAGCTTGATGCGTGTAATGTTTTCAAGAAAAATAGAAATTTCAATGGCATGCCAATCTAATTCATGCACCTTCACAAGCTCTCCTACTTATCACTTCACCCTAGCCATTTTCTAGATGGGGGATTGACGTAGTTGGTAAAAAAAATCCCACATATTTTGATGGTCACACCTTTATAATCACTACTACAAAATATTTTACCAAGTGGATAGAGGTCATGCCTCTCACCTATGTCATTGGGTCAAATATTTCCAAATTCATCCTTAACCACATTATCTGTCACTATTGGATCCCTACATCTCTTGTCATAAAAATGGTACATCCTTTAAAAATAAGAATTTCAAGGAGTTAGCTAAAAATTCCATATCTACCTACAATGGGAAACTCCTTACTACCCATAGTGCAATGGCCAATCTAAATCTTCTAATAAAATGATAAAATCAATATTAGAGAAGACTATTGATAAACATGGTCAAAATTGGCATACATAATTGTATCCCTCCCTATGGGTTTATCATACTTTATTATGCACTTCAATAGGATCTACTCCCTTCTCCCTCGTATTTGGTTCTATAGTTGTATTACCCATAGAAGTTAACCTCCCTTCCCTCTATGTGTTACATCAGCACCTAGTGCATGAAGAAGATTACTTGCTAAGCACATCTTTGCAAAGCCGAAAAGACAAACTAAGAAAGTACAAGTGTATGACTGAAAGTAAAAACATAAAGTAAAGAAATGTGGAAAAAGACATGGGTTAATTAGTATTTTTCTTACTTAGGAACCATATGAATAGTAGTATGCAATCGAGACTAGATAATGACTCAAAGTGTGTGATTTTGTGTCTACATTTGCCCCCACTTTATGTTGGTGAGCAAAATTCTTGGTAACATAAAGTATATAGAGATGCGTACCTGATATCCATGTAGATTTATGTAGAAAGTGTGTTGAGGGACTAGACAAAGTGTGGATTGATAAAAAGATGGAGCGTGGAGACTAAAGATGTAAAAGTGTAAAACGGTGATGAAAATGAACCTGAGGCAGAAACACGTGTGTAGATACTTTGATGTGTGTAATGTGCCTATTATTAGTATTGTCTTGATATTGTTTGTTGATGTTGACTATTTAATCCCATACAAATGGACCTGTAAAAGAGAAGATGATCAAGTAGTCAAATATGCATGTATATATATAAAAAGCATGTCATAAAGTATACAAAACAAAATGTTGAAAATGTGAAAAAGGAACATGTGCACCTGATCCATGATGAGGAAAGAGTGTAGAAAGGATCTTGTCGATGAAGTGCGAGTTTTTTGGGTGATCTCACGCCACTGGACGAAGAAGTATAGGGAGGAAAGTCTTATTTATCCTCCAACCTTTAACTACTTCCCAAAACGTAGAGATCTCTGTATTGTCTGGTTTTTTGGGTGATCTCGATGCCACGACAGAAGTAGTGTAGAGAGAGGAAGGTCTAGTGTTATCCTATAACCTTTAACTTCTCCCTAGAATAAAATACCACTGCAGATGATGTGTACTAATGCATGTGTTAAGGAAAACCTACCTTGTAAAATCCATTGTGTAGAGTTTTGTAGACTATGTTGAACCCAATCATTGTGTAACTTCCCCCAGTTATAGGTGCTCTAGGAAAGGCATCACTATACTAAGGACATAAGTATGATTCTCGAGACCCGAAAATGTACTATATTGGTATTGTTTTGTGTCATGTACTATGTCTTGATCATTGTGATGGGGTGACCGATTCACCCAAATGATTCCCCCTTTTTTGGGGGTGCATGCAATGTCATTGTAGGAGTATGCAGCCCAAAAGAGGACCAACCACTAAAATTGTGCCCTACAGGGGGAAGGGGATGTGCTTAGTAGAAACCAAGGCACATGCAAACAAGTGGCTAGGAAAAAGTGTTAGTACAAACAAGCATGCATGTAGAAAATAAGAGTAAGCTACAAAGACTATGTAAGCTAGGATGCAAGTAAACATGCAAGAAGACAACATAGACCATGAAAAGTGGGTTGCAAAAACATGGGACCGTACGTCGGAAAAGTGACAGTGAGCTTGAGAATCAACAAGTAACTTTCTCGCTGCACCCGACCTCCCGAGGTCGTGCCGAGACAGCCGGTGTGGGTAGAATGCGCAGGCAAACTAGTTAGGCAGTCTAATGTCTTCGACACGCACTAATGGTATTTGCGAATCTAAAGCAAAGAAGGCCCTTCTAACTTGGACTGGTGTGATAGATCGATCGCCAGGATGACTGCCAAGGCTCCAATCAATATCGAGCTCTGGCGTGATTCGATCTATGGGTTGTGGGATGCGTGGAAAATGACCCGGGATGGTTTCGTGTATTTCTCCTGATAGGGTCATATGGTGGATATAGTCAACTCTATGGACGGTTCTCTGGCCTAGTCCAAAATTCTCTAGTTTCGTTGGTTATTGTGTCTAGTAGGGATAACTGTTGAATGATGAGAGGTGGAATCGGAGTAGACTGAAATACTAATTTACGTAGGCCAGTGTCTATGTCTAATTCTCTTATGGACTCGTTAGGCTGTGGGATCTGTGGATCACAACCATAGACTCTTTGTCATGTCCCGTTATGGTCATACGGAGATCAAGTTCGATTCCTAGTATCCAAAGAGTCGTAAGCTTTTTCAGCTTCTATGTTTAGAACCAACAACAGTGCGATCTTCTCGTAATACCTTACAGTGTTATCGCAACTTGGATTCTTAAGCTGGTATCTATATCTACTAGGTGTCTCCAAACTGCTTTGGTCAGGGAACTAAAGGATCACACCCGAATGTTTGTTCTCTTCGAGCCCTTCTACACCATGTGGGTATTTTCTAGGTAATCAGTAGTTTGGCTGATTTGACCAAAACAGATGTGCTTGGTCGTCTTCGATGTTTAACCCTCTCAACTGTGCCCTGATCTGTTGTAAGTCTGTTGTTGTTTGGAAGACTTGTATCCTAAGGTCTTGGTCAATATCAGTTATTGCCACTACGGTATTGGGCTGGGGCACAATTGGCTCGAAAATGTATTCCCTGGGCTCCCTAGGTCCCGTAATTGTCATGCAAAAGCAGTAATGAAACAAACTATAATAAAGTAAAATCTAAGTGCACTTCTAACATATATAATTTCTTTTTGTATTTTCTGGCAATTTATAAGAAAGCAGCTATTTAAAATATTTAGAATTGACAACTAAACTAACAACGTAAAACAAACAAAATAGCCGATTGTAGCTATTTGTCTGTGCAATTTTGTATATCTATTCTAAACAACGAAATAACTAATCTATCTGCAAGATTCTCGATCCTACCTCAGAAGTGAGGAATGAATCATAGTTTCTCAGAAACTATCAATCCCCACAACCTCCCTGACAATATCGAGAATAGAAATGACTGAAATAAAATGATTAACTACTTTATTTGATAAATTCTAACTAAAACTTTTGAAAGATGGAACCTGGATTTCGCAGAACAGTGGCGAATCCGACGGTGTGTGTGTTCTTGTCCCCTCAGTATGATCTCTTCGTTCTTTGTGCTCACGTGAATCCAGAAAAGCATGGAATGCTTGCATCAACAGGAATAGATATTTGGATCGATGGACAGCCTTCAGAATGCAGACAGAATAGAATGCGGATAGGAGAGGGATAGCGCAAGAGTATAGAGCTTGGCCTATGCAATTCCTAGCGGGGTCTACTGCGAATCATGCAACAAAAAGCGTCCAGAACCTGAGACTAGTCTGTATGAAGAGCAAAACCTGCAACTTTAATGGCTGCCTAGACTATTTTACTCCAAAACAATAATACTGTTTGCACAAGTTGGATCTGTGGCTTACCAACAGCAACACAAAGCTAAAACAAACCTGCAACAAACTATACTACCAATCCTAAGCAAACTAAAGGGACATAGCACTGAAAACATGAAAGTTGGAGTGAAAATGGTGGCCCAAATAATGTCTGCACTTGCACAAGTTGGATATGTGGCTTAAATTACCGCAACACAATACTAATGAAGTATGAAATGAGCTATGCTATCAAACTTAAGCAAACTAGAAGACTGAACTACTGAAAGTGATGAGTTTCTAAACAAGAATGAGGGGCCATTTGCATGTGCACAAACCATGCATTTATAGGAATTCAAACACCCAAAGATCAAATCCAAACTGAACTCTTAAACATTAAACAAAAGAAAAACACTATTCCAGGGGACCAAAAACATTAATGCATGCTCAAGTCGGCAAGAAAAGTCAGAGTCGTGATATTTCACGCAGGTCGCGTCAAAAGAGCGTGCTCGAAAACGAAAGACGTGTATGGCGGCACAGACCGCCGCCTGCTCAGGTGGGGCAGCTGTTTCGTCACTTAAGACCAAAAGCCAAGAAAAGAGGGAAAAAAAGGGAAAACAAAGCACGCGGGGGCTAATCGGGGTATGCGGGATGTTAATGCGTATCTGTAAAGCTTTTCTGGATCCCGAACACCTTGCGAAGAGGCCTGTATCATCATCAGGGGCTCTTATTACATCGTTCCAAAGATAAGACCTTACAATTTTGGGTACGTACATATTGCCCCCTCGGAGAAGCGTTTTAGCCATGAAGAGGCGTAAAACGGTGGGTCCGAGTATGGCCGTCCCGAAATGGGAAGTTAGAAGTTATACCTTACACGCCCGTGTGTTGAAATGTCGCCGTCCAAAATTCCCGCTACCTGCGAAATGAAAAGAGAACTCAAATGCAGATAGATACAATAATTTGGAAAATAAACGTTAAAATAATAGAGAAAGAGGACGTACCATTTGTGCGAGGATAGAAACTTACCTCCGTCGGTGCTCCGAACCTGTGAAAAAGATATTTTAAAACGAATCGGGGCGTTATATATATGAAAGTGGGCCCATTTTCCTATTCATTTGCGCGAGTCGATTTGGTTGATTTCGAGCTCTGGGACCCACGGTGACGGTTTCTCACACGAGTAGAGTCAAAACGTCCGCAGTGAGATAGAGATCATGCCTCCACGTGCGGAACGCCACCCTGCGAGATCACAGGTTGGTTTTTTTCAATCTTGTGTTTTTCCCCCTTCTGATTTGAAATGTTAAATTCTTTGCAATGGGGGGGTTATTTTCGAAAATGTTTGGTTTAAAGGGTCCATCTAGGGGGGGCGCCTACTGGGTAGGCCCCATTTTTGATAAAAATGGTCATTTTTTGCATTTTTTGGGCTTTTTAAGCCTAAAAACCCGCGCGGGTTTTCGGACCGCGACCGCCGCCCTGGACAGGGCGGCGGTTACACGACCGCCGCCCTGTACAGGGCGGCGGTCACAAGACCGCCGCCTTTAAGGCGGCGGTTACAAAACCGCCCGCCAGTGGTGGCGGTTCTCAATGTAATGCAAAAGAACCAATTTTGAAAGCTTGTACTTGCATTTTTAGCATTTGTACGTGTTTTTATGCTTCTCTTGATATTGTTTAGATACTAACTTACTCTTCTTGTGTGTTTTTGGGCGTATGCAGGCAAAAGAGGAGTACATTAGATGGAGCCGGGAGAGAGAGTGCGACTGGCTGCCTGGGGTATTGGATGCCCTCTCAGCAGATGAGGAGGACACATTGCAGAGGGCCGGCATATTGCGTATATCGCGTGTGCCCCACGTTGCTCCATCCAGTCACATTCTTTGTGACCTATTTTCATATTGGGATGCAGATCGGAACACCTTCCGACTGCCAGGGGTCCGTGGTGAGTGGACCATCACTTTGGAGGATGTTTACCGCATCCTGGGGGTCCCGATTATTGGGAGGAGACTCACACTTGAGACAGCTGGTTCCAGGGCACAGATAGCTCAGTGGGCTGGTTATATGGGAGATGCAGCTATTTCCACGGGGCCGAAGAAGGGAGTGCGAGTCAGATCCATTCCTTCTTTGCCCATCCCTATCTTTCGACAGGCTATTATGGGGATCCTTGCCTCGAGACTCATCGGGGACAAGGGAGGGGACACCTTATTATACTGTTGGGGCCCCATCATTGCACAGATAGAGGGACATGGCCGGAAATACGCCTGGGGCGCGGATATTTTGGGGACCACCTACCATGACTTATACAGGGTGGTCCGATTGCAGGGACAGTCCTTGAGCCACCCCACTCTAGTCATGAGTTGGGTGTATGAGCGCTTCATTCCGTATGGCAGAGGCGTGGAGGTGGCAGATCCTGGCGGTGAGGGCAGCCCGATGGTCAGATATGTCAGTGCTCAGAGCACCTCACCACCAAGAGCCACCCTTACCACGAGACATGGAGGCTACACCGTACCAGCTTATGGCCGGTATATGGGGAGAGGAGACCACGACATTGGTCTCCTGCTCTATCACAGGGCAGCTTATCGATCGTGTGGGACGGGTAGAGGTACACCCTTCAGCAGGGTTCCTCAGCAGTTTGGCCTCCCATACGCGGCTATGCTTCCTCCAGTAGCACCTGTTTATAGATCAGTCCGAGAGGCTAGAGGGGGGCCTAGAGGCCGTGGTTGGACAGTGGTTACCCCTGGCACTCCTATTACAGCCAGGGGGATAGTTCGGGCCAGAGGGAGAGCTGGTGCGCCTCAGGCACCATTACTTCAGATTGCTGCAGGTCCTGCTCATAGCAGTGACGACCCCATAGATATTGACTCCGATTCTGAGGAGCACACAGAGGGAGGGTCAGAGGAGCAGACGGACGAGAGCGATCCTGAGTGGCATGATACTCAGGACATTCTGCGGGCAGAGAGGGAGGAGGAGAGTGCAGAGAGAGAGACCGTGGCATCTGAGGAGCCACTCTCCCGAGGCCATGGTGGAGATGATGAGTCCGTTGCGGGGCGCCATGTTGCCCCAACTACAGGAGCAGCTCCTCAGTCGGCAGCGGCATCTGCAGCGGGTCCTGGCCCTGGCGACCCATCTTGGAGGCCTGGTGATCCGAGTAAGTTATCCTCTCCTCCTTTCAATGCTTGTTTGTTTTAGGATTTGTCTTTGAATGTTAACTCTCCTTATATTTGTATTGTGTACACTTTAACCTCTTGCCTAGTTCCTAATTCGTTTTTCTTTCTTTGCTTTGCAGAGACTGTTGATGAGTGGCGGGATCTAATCCGTAGGGTTTGCGTCGATTCTCTGATGATCCCTATGGATAAGACCCGTGCGGAGTTATCTGTGGATGCCGGGGAGCCCTCAGCAGCCGGCAGGCACACTGACGTCTTCGCTCCCGTTTGGCATGTGGCCAAGATGGTGTCAACTCTCCGTACAGAGTTGGCAGGCTATAGGACAGCCGAGCGTCTTATGAGGAGCCGCTCTCATGGTGAGACTACGACTGCCCCTAGGGACCCCGAGCCCTCCGTCCATTCAGAGCGCCAGCGTAGCCGGAGTCCTAGGCGAGGGCGCGCACCTTCAGCGGGATCGCGCAGGGGTTGAGAGGCCACTTGGCTTTCTGTATTTGTATTTAGATTCTTTTGTGTATTACGGGCTCTTTGAGCGTTTTGACCATGCCTAGTGCATGATGGCATTGTATATAAACTTTGATTATTTATATATATGCGTCGGTTTTGATCAAAACTTGTCATTTGTATTCTATTTTCTTTATTTCCAACTGCTGTATACTATGATGTATGTATTATATGCTTTCTAGAATGTATGCAATGGAAAACAGATGATGCAAATGTTTGCTTTCTTTTTGTGTTTCATGATGCTGATACATGATTTTGTAGATATATTGTGATCTTAAATCTTAGCTTCTGTGAGCAATTTGGATACCTCATGATTTGTTTTGGCAAAGTGATGAAAATAATCAGTATGATGAACAGATTAACTTGCCCCACTCCTAACTCCACGCAACTAGTAGGATGCGAGGGCTCATCACCAAGAGCCAAGAAGGGCGCAAGTTATGGAATATGGTGAAGTGATAGTGACGAAAGACAGACGAAGCTTTGGTGGAACCAAATAAAAACTACAAGCTTATTCTACCTGAATGACTTCATAGTTTTGGATGCAACTTGCTTTGTGGTTTATCCAGACTTAGACCCGTAGATGGCCACATAGTAGACAAAATCTGGGTTTTTAGGATTTTTAACTCTCTTGAATTTTTTGAACATCCGATTCATTCGTTATTGACTCAAAGTTTGAATTGATTGTTTATGACCTTTTAACATTTACTTTGTTTAGAGGACCCCCTACACTTTGCCCCATGCTACCCGTAAGAAACATGGGTTTATCACCGTGGGCAAGGCATAGGCGGAGTAAGGGCATTTCCATCCTTTCCCAACCCTACGTCACTAGTAAGAGACGCAAGCTCATCACCGAAGGTTGGTGGGGCAAGGAAATGTGTAAAAATAAAATTTTCTGTTTAATCACTTCTTGACTTGTCTATTTGAGTAAAATGTCAGTATATTCTTATTTCCAAAGAGATGTGCATATGGGACAGATGTGACACCATGAAGCTTCTAGAACAGACCATAGGCAAGACACCTATCCTAAGAAGAAACCAAAGTGAGAACAAACTTGCAGAGCTTGGTATGGTTACCATTAGGACTTCGTCATGTCTGATTTTGTTTGATAAAAGATTCTGAGTTGATTGATGATATTGAAGACGGAGAAGTATGATTAAAGAACTTTATGCCGGAAACATCACGAGTTTGAAATAAGTTGCTTTGAGAATAGATTCCCTGATCACAATTTGTGTAAGAACAAGTGGACAAAATGATCCTAATTTATATGAAAATGCGATGTAGATAGTTATATAGGCAGCGCTAGCTGCTTACGCGTAGAAACGCTTGAGGTGGAGAGAATTGACTGTTTCGCCAAACTCCTCACCTTCTAGCGTGCATAAGAGGTATGCACCATTTCCGTAGTCCTTCATGACTCGGTATGGGCCCAACCATTTGGGCCGAATTTCCTTCCCTCGCCGGTCTTCTTGTCGATCCGGCTGTCTAACCTTAGAACTAGGTCACCTTCGTATATGTCACGTTCATAGACCTTCTTGTTGTACTGCCGGCACATCCGGTCGGCATAGACTCTATGTCGTTGTTCAGCATCTAACCTAGTTTCATCCAGACTTTCTAATTGAGAGAGACGTGCTTCTCTGTAAGCGTCCTCATCCAGAATCCCTTGTAGCGAAATGCGGAGACTGGGGATTTCAACTTCGAGTGGGAGAACTGCTTCTGACCCAAATACCAATGAGAAAGGAGTTGCTCCTGTTGGCGTTCTTATAGAGGTTCGGTGGGCCCACAAGGCCGGATATAACTTTAGATGCCAATCCCGTTTGTTTTCTTTTACCGTTTTAAGGAGAATGGCTTTCAACGTTTTGTTTGTTGCTTCAGCCTGCCCATTGGCTTGGGGATAATATAAGGAAGCCGTATGATGGCTTATTTTGAACTTACTGCATAGCTCACGAACTTCTTCGTTTTTGAAAGAAGTTCCATTATCTGAGATAATGATTTGCGGGATACCGTACCTGCAAATGATTTGGTTCAAAATGAACTTAGCGATTACGGAACCAGGTACAGTTGTAAGAGGCATGGCCTCTACCCATTTAGTGAAATATTCTGTGGCCGTAATTATAAAATTGTGGCTGCCAGTGGATGATGGAGAGAATTTCCCTATTAAGTCTAGGCCCCATGTAGAAAAGGGCCACGGAGTAGCGATCGGTTGCAAAGCTTGTGCCGGCATGTGGATCTCGTGAGAGAACTCCTGACATTTATGACACCTGCGTACAAACTCTATTGTGTCATGTTCTAGAGTGGGCCAGAAATAGCCCATTCGATGTATTTTTCAAGCAGTGGCATGGCCACCGAAGTGGCCTCCACATATACCGCTATGGGATTCATGGAGAATCCTCTTGGACTCTTCTGTGTCAACACACCTTAAGAGCATTCCATCGAATGCTTTCCGATAGAGCACCTACTCTATAATGACGTATTTAGCTACGATAATGCGTAACCGTCTTCTTTGTTGAGGTGTAGCTCCTTCTGGATACCTATGGTCCATGATATAGCTAATGATATCAACGTACCAAGGGCACTCAGATATAGCAGGTCGGGTTTCGACGTAGTATACGCATTCATCTGGAAAGTCTAAGTCTACTAAGTCGCCTCCGTCTAGCGGGTTATCAGCTAACCAATCTGCGATGATTTTCCCTTTAACTGACTTTTGGTTTACAAAAGTTAATTCGAACTCTCCCATTAAGGTTATAAACGTCCCAAATTTTTTTTTGGACAAGGACCCTTGTGTGAGAAAAGTCCGTAAATGGTCCGTCTTTACTATGACCCTTGTCTCTTGATTTAGCATGTAGTGTCTTAGGCATTTAGTAGCAAAGACTATGGCCAGACATTCTCACTCTGCTTGTGTATAGCGCGTTTCGTAGTCGAGCAATGTTCGGCTAATGAAATAAATCGCACGCTCTCTTTTGTCATCGTCTTCTTGGGCTAGCATGCAAGCTAACGAAACATCGGTAGCTCATGAGTACAAAATTAAAGGGCGATCTAGCTTTGGTGGCATTAGCGTAGGCGGTGATAGCAGGAAACGCTTGACTGCATCAAAAGCTTCATTGCAATCTTCAGTCCAATCAATGCTATAGTCCTTCTTGAGTAAATTGTTGATTGGATGAACGGTGAAGCTTAGATCCGGGATAAATCTCTGGATTGCACCCAACTTTCCGAGAAATGATCTGATTCCAGATTCATTCGAGGGTGGGACCATTTCGAGGACAGCCCGAATTTTGGCTGGATCAACATCGATCCCTCGTGACGATATGATGTAACCTAGGAGCTTTCCTCCTGTTACACCGAAGACGCATTTCTCTGGGTTTAGGGTAACTCCATATTCTATCAGGCGTGAAAGGATGATGCGGAGTACTTCAGGATGGTCACAACGCTTCTTGGCCTTAGCCAACAAGTCATCTACGTAGGATTCCATGATTTTATGGATTAAATCGTGAAATATGTATGTCATGGCCCGCTGGTATGTAGCACCGGTGTTCTTAAGACCAAATGGCATAACAGCGTAACAATAGGTTCCCCAAGGAGTTATGAACGTGGTTTTAGCTTGATCTTGCTCGGATATTTTGATTTGATTGTATCCCGAGAATCCATCCATGAGAGACAAGAGTTCAAAACCTGCTGTTGCATCAACAATAACGTCTATGGATGGTAAAGGGAAGTCGTCCTTAGGGCAAGCTTTGTTGATATCTCGAAAATCTATGCAGATGCGTATCTTTCCATTCTTCTTGAGAACGGGAACGATGTTAGATACCCATTGGGAGTAGTCAACTGGCTTGATGAATCCTACTTGGAGGAGTTTTATCACCTCCTCTTTTACCATGAGGGCTACTTTGGGCTTCATGGGTCTTGATTTTTGTTTAATTGGCTTTGCATCTGATCTAGTGACGAGGTTGTGTACCGCAATGTGGGGTGCGACTCCTGTCATCTCTTTGTAATTAAATGCAAATGCCTTTTGATGTTCTTTGAGAACCTGAGTATGTATTTCCACTTCCTCTGGGGTTAACGAAGAACCTAACTTTAAAATTCTTGGTTCATCTTCCGTTCCGATATTGACATCGATTGTTTCTTCAATTAAAGAGGCATTACCCTCTTCGAACTCGTGGTGGTCTTTGGAGGTAGATCTATATCATCCCCGTTTTCCACCACGTATATATTAGGCTCTTTTTGTGAGGGAAGATTCATTACAGGATTTCCGAAGTAGGAAGATGAATGCGAGATCAGAGATAAATCTAGCGTGTGATAGGAGAGATGTAGTGCTGCAAAGGCATTTAAGTAATCCAAAGTAGCCGCATCATTTCCAACATGGTCTAGGACGGTAGATTTACTTCCGTTTGAAAGAGGATCCATCATTGTTTTCATTAATGGTTCGTTACGAATGGATACCGTGAAATGAGTATCTTCTAGCTCATTGTTTGGAGTAAAACGTGATGCTGAGGTTGCTATTGAATCGGCGAGAAGATTTTTTTCTCGCGGGATTGCTTCAATGGATATGAAGTTGAACGCCTTGCTTAAATCTAATACAGTGTTCTTGTAAAGTTGCAAGTGTTCGGCTTTAGTTTCATATACCTCTGTAACTTGGTTTGCCACTAATTGTGAGTCTCCTAAAACTCTGATATTATCAATACCAATTCTTTTGGCTAAGGTAAGGCCAAGGAGGAGGGCTTCGTATTCAGCGCTGTTGTTTGTGCATTCAAAGTTTAATTTAAAAGAGAATGGGAGGACCTTCTCTTCGGGCGAGGTAAGAATTATACCTGCCCCTGCTCCATAACGGCATTTAGCTCCATCGAAATGGAGAGTCCAATACTTAGCCGGGAGTATGGATGTAGGTGTATCAGCTGTGTTTGCACACTCTACTTCTACCATACAGAGATCTTCTGCTGGCAAGGAACCAACACCTAGGGAAAATCCGATACCTACTGAATCGAATGGTAAGAACATTGGTGAATCTTGTTCTATCAACTCAACGATCTTCGCAGTAGTCCCTAATGATACTATTTCTTTAGTTTTACCTTTAGGGGTTGGAATTGTTTTGGCTATGTTGGTAGTTTCAAGATCCGTCGTAGGTACCAACTTTTCCTCTGGCTTTGGGTCAGAGGGTTTGTTAAGTTGGTTTGTTGGAAGTTCGAATTCTGAGTGTATACCTGGTCTTTTCTTTAAATCAGCTAGGTGTACGTCAAACGGCTTTGGATCACCTTTGGCTACAAATACCTTTCCCAGATGTAAGAATCTTACTTCTTGAAATAGCGTGGAAGGGATTGCCTTCATTCGATGTATCCATGGTCGGCCGAGGATCATATTATAGTTAGTTTCCCGATCTATAATATAAAACTCAGTCAGGATTGTTTTAGGTCCCAAAGTGACCGGTAGTATTATGGTTCCTATCGACGTGGCTTTAAGGCTATCGTAGCCTCTCAAGGTATTTCGTGTAGTAGAACAGTTTGTTTCTCCATATCCCAATTTTTGGAGAAAAGAGAAAGGGACTATGTTAACTGCAGCCCCGTCATCAACCATTGCCCGTTTTACATAGTTATTATAAACTTGTACTTGCAAGTGTAGGGCTGGATCGCCTCGGCGTGCGATCTCAGCATCTGTAGGCATTTTACTTATTTCGAATATGAATTCAACATCCCTATCCGCCTGTCCCGGTGGATAAACATCAAAGTCTATATGATTTACTTGCGCTTCCGGTGGTGGAGTGATACTAACTAAATGACCCAAACCTAACGCCTCTAAAAGAGCAGCCCTGTGAGCAGGGGAATTCTTTAGTAAATCAAGGAATGAAATATGCGAGAAGGTTTTTGTTAGATCATTAATTAGATCGTAAGCACCCATAGGTTTTGCTACGGTTTGCTGGATGTTATCTGTTTCCGGCAGGTGGCTTGGACTTGGTTGAGAGAAATACTCTCGTGTTCTCGTAATTGCTTCAACGGGTAATTCGGAGTCTAACTCTACTAATCCAACTACCTTAGGTCGTGGTTGACTTCCTAGTTGTGGCGCGACTAACGGATTTAGCGAGGTCGAGGCCTCGTGATCGTTGTTTCCTGTTATTGCACCTTTGTTTGTTCCAGCTGGTTTCAACCTATCGTTATCATGATTTGGGAGTGGATCATTAAAGATCTTGAGAGGGGCATTCTGAGGGGAAACTGCCCCTGCGAAGGTATTTGCCGTTGGTGACGTAGGATCTGTTAAGAACATATCCATAAAGAATTGTTTTTGCTCATTTGGCAAGCGTTGCATGAATTTGTTGTAATCACGACACGTTCTAGTGTCATGCCCTTGAATTTTATGGAAACCACAATAAGAATTGGGGTTGTAATTCCCGTTTTGTTGGTTTGGTGTGTATTGTGGCCTAAAATTCCGATCAAACTGTTGCCTATTAGGACCAAAGTTTTGGAATTGTTGTTTCTGGTTTTGACTTTGGTTTTGATAACCAAAGGAGTTTTGGCTTGGTCCTTGTATGGGATTTCGCCGTTGTTGTTGTTGTGGATTATTAAAATCCACCGTATTGATCGTCGGGGTAAAATTGTTGTTTCTTTGGTTGCTTGTTTGTGACGGAGCATTAACGACATTTACCCTCTTGGGCTGGTCAGTTACCCCATCTGTTGTTACCCCACGATTTTTGTTAAGGATTTTGGGTCCTTGATTGACGCTTGTGGTGGTTGTAGTATTTTGAGTAGAGGTGATTAACCTCCCGTTTGCTCCATACGTCTTACGGCCACTATCTATCGCAGCCTGATCAATTCGCAGAGCGCTCTCAAGTACCTCGTCATAAGTCCTTAGTGGGAACTTCTGGACTTCTTCCTTCACTTCTCTGCTAAGAGAATGAAGGAATAAATCACATAGCTCCATCTGATCCATGTTTGGAGCGCTTGCCGAGGAATAAAGGACTGTGCGCCACCTTTGGATGAAATGGGCGACAGACTCGTTATGTTCTTGCTTGATGTGCAAGAACTCCCTGATTCATGTCCTTAGTAGTTTGTTCATGTCGAAGGCTTTGATGAACTCAGACACGAGTTGTTTGAATGAATGTATGGAAGCCTCGGGTATTCTGTAATACCAATCGAGGGCAATGCCTTCCAGCGTTTTGGGGAATATTTTAGCAACAACCCCATCCCATGGAAGTAATTCTCGGATGGCTGTAGCGTAAGCTTTGATATGCGCATTCGGATCTCCTTCTCCTTTGTATTTGGGCAAATCGGGAAGAGGCCTTGGAAGCATAACGCTTCGTATGGCGAAATCTAAGGGCTCCTTTAAATATTCTGAATAAGTCCCTATCGCATACGTCTCAACCATTGATGGTGCCTGTTGAGGAGGTGGAACGGGTTGTTGATATGGCATAACATACGCGTTGGCAGGGGCATAAGGAGGTCCCTGCGTTGGAGCAAACATGCCGGGGGATGAGTACATATCTCCTTGTGGCGATTTGGAGTACATGTTTAAGTATGAAGGTGTACTTTCCAGGAATGGATTGCTTTGTACTGGACCAGGAGGAACAGTGCTAGCGATAGTGGGTCTAGTTGGCACTTGTTGCGAATATTGAGGAGTCATACCTAACGTGCCTACTCCTGTGAGGAGATCTACTTGGCTAGGATGGTGCGGAGGATTGGAACTCCCTGTTTGTATGATTCTCAAATTTTGACTTGCTTGGGCGAGTTCTAATCCTCTAACCTTTTCTATTAGAGTTGAAATGACTTCGTTCGGCGAAGCCACGATATTGTGCCTTGGTGGCGTTTGTTGTATATCCTGGTGTTGTATAGGCATGTGATAGCCTGTCATGAACTGATTGCTATCTTGCCAAGTTTCTCTGAGAGTATTTTCCATACGTGATGGCATAGGGGAATTTTCTTGAGGAGAGAACTCGGACTGTATCTGTAAAGTTCCTACAGGTGGGTACATGCCTTGAGAGCGTTGTTCACTTCTAGGATAATGTATTGAGTACTCGTCATCTAGAACTGAGTATGGATCTGACTGTCTACTAATAGGCGGTCTGAGTAATACCTGAGGAGATGAAGCAGACTCTCCAGTTAATGTCATATTGTTCGAGCCTGAAGGTTCTGTTTGTGTTTGAGCAAGTTGCTCCAACCCCTCTGTTTGGAAGGACGAGTTATATCTAGTCCTTGGTGTTTGTGTTGACAACTGATTAGTTGAATAGTTGTCGCCCCACATTGAGAGTGAGGGTGATGACTGCCTATTCTGTTGGGCGTAGTATGCCTCAAGACCCAAGAGGGGTCTGCCGTATGCATCGAATCCCGACATATTCGGGGGGTATATGAATACCCGCAGAATAATGGGAAGGAGCGAAGGTGATTTGGAGAAGATGAAACTTCTCAAAGAGAAGGTGAAAGAATTGTTTGTTTCACGTCGGGTTCACCAATTTTGTACGTCGGAAAAGTGACAGGTGAGCTTGAGAATCAACAAGTAACTCTTTCTCACGCACTCCGACCTCCCGAGGTCGTGCCGAGACAAATGGGTGTGGGTAGAATGCG
Organism: Taxus wallichiana var. yunnanensis; assembly: GCA_018340775.1. Classification (NCBI taxonomy): domain Eukaryota; kingdom Viridiplantae; phylum Streptophyta; class Pinopsida; order Cupressales; family Taxaceae; genus Taxus; species Taxus wallichiana. Next base: position 695,681,265 of record CM031235.1, on the reverse strand, counting down.
CAGCAAACTAGTTAGGCAAGCTTCTAATGTCTTCGACACGCACTAATGGTATTTGCGAATCTAAAGCAAAGAAGGCCCTTCTAACTTGGATCATTGTGATAGATCGATCAGCGAGGATGACTGCTCAAGGCTCCAATCAATATCGAGCTCGCGTGATTCGATCTATGGGTCAGGATGCGTGGAAAATGACCCGGATGGTTTCGTGTATTTCTCCGATAGGGTCATATGGTGGATATAGTCAACTCTATGGACGGTTCTCTGCCCTAGTCCAAAATTCTCTAGTTTCATTGGTTATTGTGTCTAGTAGGGATAATCATGAATGATGAGAGGTGGAATCGGAGTAGACTCAAATACTAATTTACGTAGGCCGTTGTCTATGTCTAATTCTCTTATGGACTCGTTAGGGTCAGGATCTCAGTGGATCACAACCATAGACTCTTTGTTGCGGTCCCATTATGGTCATACGGGAGATCAAGTTCGATTCCTAGTATCCAAAGAGTCGTAAGCTTTTTCAGCTTCTATGTTTAGAACCAACAGCTTGTGCGATCTTCTCATAATACCTTACAGTGTTATCGCAACTTGATTCTTAAGCTAGTATCTATATCTACTAGGGTGTCTCCAAATCTTGGTCAGGAACTAAAGGATCACACCCGAATGTTTGTTCTCTTCGAGCCCTTCCACAGTCATATGGGTATTTTCTAGGGTAATATGTAGTTCGGCTGATTTGACCAAAACAGATGTGCTTGGTCGTCTTCGATGTTTAACCCTCTCAACCGTGCCCCGATCTGTGTGAGTCCGTTGTTGTTTAGAAGACTTGTATCCTAAGGTCTTGGTCAATATCGCTTATTGCCACTACGTATTGGGTCAGGGGCACAATTGGCTCGAAAATGTATTCCCCGGGCTCCCTAGGTCCCGTAATTGTCATGCAAAAGCAAGAATGAAACAAACTATAATAAAGTAAAATCTAAGTGCACTTATAACATATATAATTTCTTTTTGTATTTTCCGCAATTTATAAGAAAGCAATATTTAAAATATTTAGAATTGACAACTAAACTAACATCGTAAAACAAACAAAATAGCCGATTGTAGCTATTTGTCTGTGTAATTTTGTATATCTATTCTAAACAACGAAATAACTAATCTATCTGCAAGATTCTCGATCCTACCTCATAAGTGAGGAATGAATCATAGTTTCTCAGAAACTATCAATCCCCACAACCTCCCTGACAATATCGAGAATAGAAATGACTGAAATAAAATGATTAACTACTTTATTTGATAAATTCTAACTAAAACTTTTGAAAGATGGAACCTGGATTTCGCAGAACAGTGGCGAATCCGACGGTGTGTGTGTTCTTGTCCCCTCAGTATGATCTCTTCGTTCTTTGTGCTCACGTGAATCCAGAAAAGCATGGAATGCTTGCATCAACAGGAATAGATATTTGGATCGATGGACAGCCTTCAGAATGCAGACAGAATAGAATGCGGATAGGAGAGGGATAGCGCAAGAGTACAGAGCTTGGCCTATGCAATTCCTAGCGGGGTCTACTGCGAATCATGCAACAAAAAGCGTCCAGAACCTGAGACTAGTCTGTATGAAGAGCAAAACCTGCAACTTTAATGGCTGCCTAGACTATTTTACTCCAAAACAATAATACTGTTTGCACAAGTTGGATCTGTGGCTTACCAACAGCAACACAAAGCTAAAACAAACCTGCAACAAACTATACTACCAATCCTAAGCAAACTAAAGGGACATAGCACTGAAAACATGAAAGTTGGAGTGAAAATGGTGGCCCAAATAATGTCTGCACTTGCACAAGTTGGATATGTGGCTTACCAGCTGCAACACAATACTAATGAAGTATGAAATGAGCTATGCTATCAAACTTAAGCAAACTAGAAGACTGAACTACTGAAAGTGATGAGTTTCTAAACAAGAATGAGGGGCCATTTGCATGTGCACAAACCATGCATTTATAGGAATTCAAACACCCAAAGATCAAATCCAAACTGAACTCTTAAACATTAAACAAAAGAAAAACACTATTCCAGGGGACCAAAAACATTAATGCATGCTCAAGTCGGCAAGAAAAGCTGGTGAGTCGTGATATTTCACGCGGGTCGCGTCAAAAGAGCGTTCTGGAAAACGCGCACAGGACCGCCGCCCTGCTCAGGGCGGCGGTTTCGTCACTGAAGACCAAAAGCCAAGAAAAGAGGGAAAAAAAGGAAAACAAAGCACGCGGGGGCTAATCGGGGTATGCGGGATGTTAACGCATATCTGTAAAGCTTTTCTGGATCCCGAACACCTTGCGAAGAGGCCTGTATCATCATTGGGGCACTTATTACATCGTTCCGCAGTACAGTACCTTACAATTTTGGGTACGTACAGGGACACCACTCATGGTGTTGTAAGAAAATAAAGGCCAACTAATTCAAAAGCATGCAAGTGTGCACACAAGACAAAGGGAAAAGCCCACATATAATAGCATAAAATCAAAAGCAAGTACACACAATATAACAGATAACCATGGTGGAAAATAGTCCTACAAAAAAATGTTGCACATGAAGCACCCATTAGCATGTTAGAAAAATAAAAGGTATGTCAAAGCATGTATAATCTGTAAAGTATTATGTTATGAAACAAAATGAAATAATAGCACATGCAGTGTACGAAAGTGGATTCCCCTAGGAGTCGTTGTGGGACTAGTCATAGGTACATGCACCAAGTATCAATGCTACGTGTAATGGCCATGTAGAAGTTTTTATCATAACTAGAAAAGTAAGTGAATGCACATGTGTGTATGATAAAGATAATGACATACAAGATATTGATCTAGCATGTGTAAAAAAGGGAATATATATGAGTAGATGAAAGCAAGATTAAATGCAACCAATATATGCAATATGTTATAGATGTCTAGACTAAGATGCAGAGTGAATGATAGGATCCATGTGCCCCCAATTGAATGGAATTATATGCAAAGGTGAGATTCATTCATTAATGCCCCTCGGTATTCAAGAATGAACTACAAACGAGAGTGTGCCATCGTGAAATGGTCAAATTATGTGTTGTGTGTAGCATGATGTGATGGATGCTTAGTGACGATATGCAATCGAGAGATGAGGTGTGAGAACGTGTGATGATTTATCCTAAAGTGTATATCGAACAAGATAACGGACAAAGTGACGATTTATCCTAAAGCATATATCACTAAAGGATGCTAGGATAAGTGATGATGAGCCTATAGGATGTATCACTATTGTAGGAATGTTTCCTAATAGAAAGATTGAATGGTTGAATGTTTGAGTCCGATGATTTCCATTTGATTTGTATACCCTCAACACCCAATATTGACTGTGAGAATAGAGTGTGTCATTTGGTAGTGAGTGTAGCGTGTGTAATGTAGGATGGATAAAAGGTAATGCAAGATGTGTAGATGATATAAGATGTATAGATTCATATAATATGTAAAGTGTAGGATATAATATGTAGGATATAAGATGTAATATGTGTGAAGATGTGTGATGTGTAGTATCTATTGTGCAGTGTGTGAGGTTCATGTGTATAGGATGCCCTTAACATTCAAGTGTGAACCAAAATACAAGAGTGTGTCATCAAGTGGTATCGATGCTAGCATCGTGAAGATGTCTATGCAAATTTCTATGATGTATGGATAGGGGGAAGATAAGCGTAATGCCCCCCAAGTGTGTAGTATCTAGTGAACTATCTAATGAAAGTAAAGGATGAAGGTCCTCTACTTGATGATTGTGGTGAAAAAGTGTGTGATCATGCTCTAGGAGTGGTGGTATAGTAGATAAATGCTACGTAGGTGAGTGAAGCCTATGTGTATGTGAAGGATGAGTATATGGTGGGTACCTTAAAGAATAAAATGTGTAGGTGATGAAGACCTACATGGAATAAAATGTGGTGGTGATCTACGGTGAGTTGTAGTAATTGTCTGAGGAATGGGCCTATATTTATTTGTTGGGCTAACAGAGAGATGAGACCATGTAGGTTGTAGGAAAGTAGGTGAACTAGGAGCAGATGGTGCTTTAGGTTCTATGGGTCGTGGCATACTAGATGAAGTAGATGATACACTAGCCATTGCGAGAGGTGATTGTGACCATTGAGTAGATGGAGGTACACCATCGATAGAAATGAATTGATTGTTATGGATGAAAATTAAATGCAAATGGTTCATGGAAATGATAGAGTGGGACTTACGAATTTAGTTGAGGCCTAATAGAATGTCACACTGTCCGAATACTTTCCCCACAAGAAATGGTACAAGCATAGTGAGAGACCATACAATAACGTGAATTTTTCACAACTCTGTATGAATTGTTCATCGATATGAAATTTGTGATAGGGGATAGCCAATAGTGATGAGGAGTGGAATAGAACATGCACTGATGGGCCAAGATGGGTCAACCTTAGTATTATTGATAGAGACAAATCTGATAGAGGCACTAATATGTAAGTGATTAGAAGAAAATGTTGCATGATAATCATGATCAGAGAAAGAGATGATTGGTGAAGAAATGTCAGTGTTAGCAACTAGGAAATAAAGATCCCTAGATGCGGAGAAGGCACTACCCGATATACATAATTAGTCAAGGATTCAAAGTCTTTTGTGTCATGTTTTGGTAGAGGATTGTTAAAGATTTTGAGCTTATGATTTTCATTGACAAGTGCAGAAACTATAGGTTTTGGAAGCTCAATTTTACCATTGTCAATTAGGCCCTGAATAAGAATACGAAGCTTGAAACAACAATCTGTGGAATTCCCTACGCATTGATGATAGTTGTAATGAGAATTTTCATTGTAATTATGCCCTTTTGAGCGGAGGGATCTAATTGGAGTGGAGGAGGAAGTGTGATGAGGTTACTATCAACAAGTTGTGGTAGTAGAATATGTGGGGGATAGTGAACTTAGTGAATGTGAACCTCAGGGCGCTTATGTCTAAATTTTCTTAGTGGTAGATGCCGCGTTGACCATAATTTTTGTGTCAGTTTTTTTGTTGTAAGGTTTGAATGTTGACTTGCTTTGAAAACGTGTAGAAGATGATGTTTGTTCCTGATATTTAAGCTTTGTTGATGGATAAAAGCTTGGTTTCATGAAGCTTAAGAGTATGACATAGGTGGTTGAATGAGGGAGATGTCTCAAAAAGAACACTCTCCTAGAGAGGTGGTAATAGACTGTGAATGAATAAGTGTTGAAGCTTAGATTACACAAGCACATTAGACATCTTAGCTAAATTGTGTTTGTATCACAAAACATAGTCCACTAAGTGTTCATTAGATTCTTTCTTAAGTTATGCAAGTTGGGAATAAGAGATCTTAGAGCCGATATTGATAGAGAAGTGAGTGAGAAAATCATCGGTTAGATGCGTGAAAGATGTTACTGAGTGGATAGGTAGGTCATAGAACCAACGCATCACATAATCTTAGAGACTACGAGGAAAATTCTTCTCTATGAGTGTGTGATAATTTTTATAATCAAGACATGCTATGTGAAAAGTGTGAAGATGCTCTTGTGGGTTACCATGGCCTTTAAAGATGGGAAATTTAGGAGATTTAAAGTTTTGTGGTAGCGGATACATGGAAATGGTAGGTGAAAAGGAGTATGGATAAATGAAGAAGAGTCAAGAGATGGAGATACACGAGAAGTGGCAAGATGTATTTGGTGAATCTATGTCCGTAGGTCCTGATATAAAGAATTTAAATCAGGAGTATTCGAAGAGGAACCAAGTTTTGCATTGAGATTATTAGGTGGAGTGATAGGAGTGGTAGTGGTAGGAATGGATACTGGAGCAAGAGGATGAGTGGAGGCCATGGGAGATGAAGAGTTTGCATAAGTGGGGTTGCGGTAGTATCACAAGTATTTTTAGTAGTGACCAAATCATGCAAAATATGGGTGGGATTATTACGCAAAGATTTTCAAAAATTAGTAAGTGTGTTCAATTGGTCTTGATCAACATTAGTATCCTCATCATATGACTTCTCACTATCGATGCTTTTATTTCGTGAAGGGGAACATTGTGAGAGTTAGCAAAGGGATTTTTAGTTGCAACCATTGATGTAGAGACCTCAACCATAGATTTAGAAACCCTATGGGAGAATAGAGGAAGCTCAAGATTCTCAAGAGACCCAAATCAACCACTACAAGTGGTGAACATAAGAAGAAAACCCTAGAAATAAGGTGGATTCGAGCGTGGGGTTCACCAAAATGATTAAACTAAAATGTAATATAATAGCCTAATCTAATGAAAGTTTACAATAAATAAATGAATATTAATATACTAAAATAATACCCAAGAAAACTAAGCAATGAAAATGTGAAAACCTAATGTGCAAACAGGTTAAAAGAGCCTTATCTGATTTGTGGAGGTTGTTGGACCGTGTTATAGTGGAGACCCATTAAACAAAGATGGAGGACCATCACACAGAAGCCCTAAAACTTATAGATCTTGAAGATTTGACTAGATTGGGGTTCCGGAGAAGGATAGCGGTGCCCGTGGGCACCTTGGTCTGATTTTTAGGTGTCGTGGTTTACGTAGATGCTTAGAAAACCTCCTCTGAGGTGTCACTAGAGTTTCTTATTTGTTTTCATTTTCTCGTGTGTATGTCTCTCGAATTTTTCTAAATGTCTCTATAAATATGGAATGGATGAATCACCTATAAAACCCCAAACAAAGCATCAAAACCCTAAAGAATAAAGATTCAAAGGAAGGGTTAAAACTATCCTTAGCTACCAAAATGATGGACTTATCACTTAGCAATGCACTACATCTCAGACCCAATGTAGTTCTATGTGTGTGTGGAATTGTGCCCTAGGTTGCTCTTGTGCCAATCACACATGAAGTAGAATGTAAGTAATATTTGCATGGAAACAATAGACTCCCCTCCTATGAAGTGTGATGCAGATGAACTAGCCTTGTGTCCCTTGTGATGGAGCTAGATGGATGAAAATGGAGCTATAGATTTCTTTGATGGATGTAACCTTAGGTGGAGATAGTAGATGCTTAGTGCTTGGTCCCTTATTATGATTACATAACTTTATATTTATATGATTCCTTCACTTGAATTTTGTAATTAACCCTGAAAAGGCAAAATACCAAAAAGATAAGATGCTGAAATGGATAGAAAGGACCCGAGAAAGTGTGAATAAACTATAAAGACGAAAAGGTGCCCATATGGGATGGGGAACCTAACGTTACCATCCTGGCTGAGCGCTAGTGTATAGAATAACAAATTTTGAAAGGTGAAAAGATAGACTGAGCAAGTATAAGTGCATGACTAAAAGCATAAACATAAAGAAAAAAGAGGTGGCCAAAAACATGGGTTAATTAGTACTTTTCTTACTTATGAACCATATGAATAGTAGTATGTAATCAAGACTAGATAATGACTCAAAGTGTGTGGTTTTATGTCTACACATTATTACCGTGTGGTAGTTTTGTTAGCATTATCCATTTGAATATAATATTTTGTGTGTGTTAATGTATGTGTATTCTCATACATGCATTTGACCAATTTTAGGAAGCAAGATATATAGGCTTTTATTTTCTTTGTTGTGCCCATTTTACTTTACACATTGGGGTTATGTTTAAAATTCCTTGTTTTTGTGTTGATCAATTGTTTGTATTCGGTTGTTATATTAACTCATTTTTCTTTTTCTCATGGGCATTGTCTACCTATTACACATCTTTTATAAGCATCACTTATTTTTAATTAAGATGTTTTTCAAACTTCCGTGTATATAGTGTTTGTTGTACTTTGTTTACCTTTATTTTAGACCAATTACAGGAAAATTGTTAGCATCCTAGTTTATATATAACTTTGGTGTAGTCAATTTATTGTTCATATTGTGTTTGTTTTACATGTTTTTATGTTTTTAACCAATTACAAGTATTGTGTTATCATCTTGGTTTATTAAAATCCAGGTGTATTTTCCTTTATCTGTGTCTAATTGGGTTTGTTTGCATTTCTTTGTATTTATCCTTAGTGGAAGAATTTTGTTAACATCATCACACATATAACATCATATATCTATAATCATCATACATCATGAATAAAAGCTAAGATACGCACATGTAAGCTATGCTACAAACATATAACATCATATATCCATACATCATGAATAAAATCTAAGCTACACACATGTAAGCTATGATATAAACATATAATCATCATACATTCATAATAAATCACATCACCATCATCATCTACTCTAATCAATATCATCATATAATCATCCATAACAACTACATCACATAACAAATAAACATCATCATCATCAATCATGTCAAATGTCCATTAAAAATAATGTTCATGTCATCCAAAAAGTGTCCATGCACATTATATCAAAAATTGTAATATACATATCGCATGCCTCCACGGGCATCAATCTACAAAAATTGCCTTCATCATGAGGCATATGTAAAAAATACACCATCTCATCATAAACTTGAGTCATGGATGACTCTCTCCTACACTAAGACCATCCGGTCCATCTTTAAGAGGTGAAATCTACACCGATCTTCTTAATCTTGATGGTCTATCTGACTTAGTAGACCGGATGGTCATTATACGATGATGGAAAAGTGACAAGCGAGAATGGGAATCTACAAGAAAATTTTCCTTACACCTGACCTCCCAAGGTCATGCCGAGATAGTCGGTGGGGATTGAAATATGTGTGGGATGCGGACAAACTAGTTAGGCAATCTGATGTCTTTGATACACACTAGTGGAAATTACAAATCCAAGGTAAAGAAGGCCCTTCTAACCAGAAATGGTGTGATAGATCGATCGCCAAGGATGACTTCTCGAAGGCTCCAATAAATATTGAGCTCGCGTGATTCGCCTATGGGTTGTGGAATACATGGAAAATGACCTAGGATAGTTTCGTATGCGTTTCCGATAAGGTCATAGGGTGGATGGTAACTATATCTCGACTCTATGAGTGATTCTCCTGCTTAATCCGTAATTCCCTAGCTTTGTTAGCTACTATGTCTAACAAGGATAACTGTTCGATGATGATAGGTGGAAGTGGAGTAGATCTGAATACTAGTGTACGTAAGCCAGCGTCAATGTCAGACTGACTCAGTAGATTCGTTGGGTTGAGGGATTTGTGGGTCACAACCATAGATTCGTGGTTGTTGTGGTCCTGCTATGGTCATGTGCAGAATCAGTCCCTAATCCCTAATATCTAGTAATCATATGCTTTCTCAGCTTCTATATTCAGAATTAATAATTGTGCGATCTTTATCTTACAGGCGTTTGTGCAACTTGAATTCTCAAGCTGGTATCTATATTTGTGAGAGTATCTCCTGCGTCTGGTTGTGGGACCAAAGGATCACAACCAAAGGTCTGCTCTCTTTCAAACCCTTCTATAGTCATGTGGGTATGAACCTAGGGTAATCTGTAGTTTGGTTGATTTGACCAAAATGTGTGTGCTTGGTCGTCTTTTATGTTTAACCCGTGCAAATTGGAAACTGATTTGTTGCAAGTTTATCGTTGTTTGGAAGACTTGATCCCGAGATTTTGATATATATTAGTTATGGTCAGACAAGATTGGGTCGGGCACGATTGGCTCGAATACGTATTCCCTGGGCTCTCTAGGTCCCGTGATTTTCATACAAAAGAAAGTTATATAAATCTAACTAATGAAAGAATAAACTAATTGTGAAAGATATGTCTATGTATATTCCTAAATCTGATATATCTATCTACTAAACAAAATTTAAAGAACAACTATCTAATATATCTAGAATTGATAGTTTAGAATAACAAATTAAAAAAAACAAGATAACCGAGTATAGCTATTTGTCTGTGCAACTGTGAACCTATTCTAAATAATGAAACAATTGATCTAGTCTATTGCAAGACTCTCGATCCTATCTCAGTGAGAAATGAATCATAGTTTCTCGAAACTATCAAACCCCACTGACTTCCTGGCAATATCGAAAGTAAAATTGATCAAATAAAGTGATTGGCTACTCTATTTGATATGTTTCTAATTAGAACTTTGAAATCTAGAACCTGGATTCTACAGAACGTGCGAATCCGATGGTGTGTGTGGCTATGTCCCCTCAAAGGTGATCTCCTCATTCCTTCATGTTCACTTGGATCCGTAAAAGCGTGTAATGCTAGCATCAACAAGTAGATATTGGGACAAAGGCAACTTAGGATACGGACTAATACAATGCGAGTAGGATAGAGATACCACAAGAGTACGAGCTTGGCTTATGCAATTCCTAGCAGGATTTATTGTGAGTCATGCAACATAAAATGTCCGTAACTCCAAACTATCCTGTTTGAAGAACAAAACCTGCAACTTTAATGGCTTCTTATTGAAAAAAATTATTTTACTCCAATGGATTGGATAAAATATCAACAACACTTACACAAGATGGATATGTGGCTTACTAACAACAAAAAAACACTAACTAAGCATGCAATGAAAGAAACTAAGAATTCTAATCAAAATGAAAGACTAATCTATTGCAATGAGAAATTCAAAGGCAAATTTGAGGGGCCATTTGCTTAAGCACAAGCCAACTATTTATAGCATTTGCATTTACCCAAGGTAAAAACCAAATAGAACTCTTAAACTATAAACAATGGCAAAACACTATTCCAGGGAACCAGAATCATTAATGCAAGCCTATGGCGGTGAAAAAAAGCTGGTAAACGTTGAAATTTATGTGAGTCATGTTAAAAGAGCATTCTGGAAAACGCGTAAAGGACCGCCGCCCAGGCAAGGCGGCGGTTTCGTAACTGAAGAGAAAAAGGCCAAGAAAAGAGGGAAAAAGAGAAAAACAAAGCACGCGGGGGCTAAGTGGGGCATGCGGGATGTTAACCACACTTGGGGAGATTTTCTGGATTCTGAACACCTTGCGAGGAGACCTGTATCATCATTGGGGTACGTGTTACGTTGTTTCGATGGTGCAGTACCCTACAATTTTGGGTACATACGGTCATCCTCCGGCTATACCCTAGAGCTCTCTGGCCCTCATGGACTACACCTTGTATAAGGCTCTATAGTATCATGCCTCTTGTGATGCTGCAATGACATCCTACATCACATCACTCGCACCACCCGCCTCTAACACATGGTGCATGACATCTCACTCTATTGTAACTTGATGTAACTAAACAAAAATATGATCCCTCTATGTGGTCCTCTACTACGATATTGTCTTCGACCTCTCTCTCATTTTTCCTATGATCTAACTACCTCTCGAATGGTCTACACGATGATAAGTGTTATATCTCCCCATATCATGGCAGCATCCATCTTGTCCCATAATAAATATTGCTAACAGGCACCCGATGGACTTGGGGCTGGTATTTGTATATGTCAATCCAGTTTAATGTGCACTGTGCGGCAACTGATACCGTACATCGTATCCTTTAGCTACTCCCCATCCATCACCACCTACATCTCCATATCCTCCTCCACCTATACAGTACTCTTTCTGGACTAGGTGGTCTAGTGTGGCAATAATGACATTTGTATTTATATATGAAATGACACATGCATCCGAAAGGGAATATGTGGACCTTGTCCCGACCCTGCACATATAAAGGTACCTATAATGGTACCTATATTTGTATCACATGAATATAAACTAATGACACATTTGGGCATACTACAATACGTGTCTTTGAATTTTCATACCTATAACTATGGCCCCTGTGCCACATATATTTATGGCCCTTGTGCCACTTGACCATATGGACCATGTGGTTGTGCTTGTCCCTATGCCTATGCTTATTATTGTTCTTATCCTTGTCCTTGTAAATCTACCTTGGTCTTGGTCCGCCTAATCGTCCCTTGACTCCTCTCTATGGCCCATCCATGGTTTTTGTTGCTACCCCAAATTGTATAAATTCATGCGGAATAGTGATCTGTCTAGGAAAGATTTATGCATATAATGCATCATAATCTAGTGTAGTACCTAGATCAATGATTTGAACATGAGCATCCGACGCCTGTGGAATGAATCAAAAGAAACTTGTCCTCGCAGTCATGAGTCATGGACTAAATTCCACTATCATACGTGCAACACATCCATACCACCGATCACCACTAGGTATATCTTGTATAACTTAAAAATTCCATTTTACCATATTTGCCCTATATATATATCTAATATTTGGTTGAAATTACCAATAATGAAGTGGTCCACCTCATTTTTGGAAAGCCATATGACATCTATGGCCCAATGGTATAATCTTTATGGTCTCCATGTCACTATACAAAGTTACGATCATCAAACACCCACCTATTAAAGGATATATATCCTATGTGGCCACTCTCACCCACACCTACTATCTCCCATCCTAAGGATGAAGTCTCATCTATATGTTTGTCATGCGGAGAATCCCCACAAGCCACCCAATAGCTATGTGGTCCCATGTCCACATCTGCAAAGAATTTGATAAGGATCATATTGTTCATACCTCTGTAGAATATCAAATGTAAGTCTTTATAAAAGTGTGATAGGATACGATGTCCCCATCAAAATACATTTCCCTCCATCATTTTTGTGACTACACCTATCATACCAATTGAAAATAATGTCTATTCTTATCGGATAGCAAATAGTCACGATAAGTTCCATACAATAAATATGTAGTCTCACTACTATCCTATCATCCATGCACTCATATAGGTGCATTTACATGCCCTATTGGGGTATATCCTCTAACAAAACTGCATCTCATATGTGTTCATGAATCCATCCTACATCGCCATCCTTGTATTATCACCGAAGGATCCAATGCACATCCTCTAAGGTTGTTGCCATCTCACTAGTTGGGCAACCTAAACATCTAACTCTCATTGTGTTATCACTTGCCACTGCATTCAATGAAAAACAATCTAATATAATGTTTGAAAATTATAAAATATATGTCAATCCAATCACCTTTAATAAGATACACCAACTGTCAAGCTATCGACTATGAGTGAATCTCCTTTGAAATGATCACAACTATTTGTGGCACTCTCACATGTCTAATGCTAATATTCTCTCGTGAAAATCATTCAAAAAAACTATTAAATAATCCTTCCTCTATTATAACTCCCAAATTTCTTCTAAAATTACCTAATGATACTAAGACACCCATCGAACGCTAGTGCATACACTTATACGCTAGAACGTACACTTTAGTGCTAGTGCATTTACATTAGTGTGTGCACTTCAATGCACTCATGCTAGTGCATCCACATTAATGTTCATTCCCTCACTTTGACTCTAGCATGTTCAACATGATAGTGCATTCCTCTTATCATTCTCATTCCCTTAATTAAACACTAGTGCATACACTTATACGCTATAGCATTCTTTGGGCTATGATAGTGCACTCAAGTGCATGTGCTAGCATTCAATTCCATTTTTCTCCTTCACCTAAATAGCATTAAATGCATCAAAAAATTACTTTTTTTGAGCTACTTACCATGAAACCCTCTTCTGGCCTCCACCTAAACTCACAAACACGGTCTGCACGATGTTTGTGCTGCGATTGGTGATCCATCTCTATCAAATTTTATAGCTAAAACATCACTCAAATAACAAAAGGAGTCTATAAGTGCAAATGACATATGATCTTTTCCAACCCTCCCACCCATATATTTATACCATTCTAACCCTAATTCTTCTATTTTTGGCAATTGTGACCAAATTACTCAATTTGCTTCACCTTTTGTCCACAATCTCTTCTCTCTCCTCTTGAGTGGTCATCCTTCATTCTATCGTGATGCACACCCACTCGTTGTGGAAATCTAATTAACTCATTCGACTCATTGAGGTATTTTAATCCTTCACTGGGGGAAATTCGGGTAGTTCCTACCACACAACTCTCATTTTTTTCACTTGCTTCTTTTCAACATCAAATATCACAAAATCAAACAAAAAATCATATATTCCAAAAATTCAAAAAAAATTACAAACATTATCAAAATCCAAAAACATTCTAAAAATTACAAAATCATCAAAAATTTCAACAAATCATAACAACTTGATTAAATAAAACTTTTAACTACCACCCCAGTGATTGTTCCATTCATCTTATGACTATCATGATAAATCATCTTCCCCTTGTATGTTAATATCTCTACTTGGGTCAAGTCAACTCAATCATTTCCCTCGTGCATATCCTCATTTGGGGCTATCTCGGCTTTCTTTCATTCCCTTACATTTCAACATTATTTCTTAGGGGTGATGAACCTTTTTAACTCTTAGATTAATTTTCAATGTGGATCCAACAATAGTGTCATGAGTAGTTACTTCACTCTTCGGTCTGATCCTATCCATTGGCATTTTAGCGTTATTGCTTGGGGGCATTTAAATCTACTTACTTATCACTGTAGCATGCATTAGGGGCATGGTAAATTTTTTGCTTTTCAAGTTGTGTTGCATTGTTGATATTATTTTTGGATCAATTACATGTATTTTGTTATCATCTTGGCTTCTTCATAGCCATGGTGCATACTTTTACAATGTATATTGGGTTTGTTTTACTTTTTCTCTTTTCTTTGTTGTGTGTGTTTGTTTACACACATAATGGGTTACACATCATGATTCCTTAATAATCATGGTGACAACTCTATTGTGCAATAAAAATAAGGTTTCTCTAACTTTCAATCTCTAAATGGAAGCTTGTGCTATGACCATAATCCCACCATCCTCCTTCAAATTCCTTGCCTTCTTCCTATCAAGAAACCTGTCCACCGCTTTGTAAGCATCACCCATCCTCTTTAGCAGGGAATTCCCTTACCATCCACACTTGTTGGGGTATCCAAATGCTTCATCGAGGCATATCAAGCAAGTCCACCTTCCTTATCTATCTTTTTTTCACTAATCTACATGTGTCTACTATCTTTAAAATGTTATTACTTCATAATAACACTTTAAAGAGGGGGAAAAGTAAACACCCGAAAACCGCATAAATATTTCTAGCCTATTCTTAGTTATTTGTATCATTTGCATAATATGTTAAGTCCACATTCCTTTAGAATTAATTAAATTAATTTTATCATGATCTAAGTATTCATCCCTCCAAGATTTAATTCAATTAAATCTATCACAACCCCTTTAGAATTAATTAAATTTATTCAATTACACTTAAACTATACTCCCATAGTCTTTGAATAATCTAATCAACTATTTATTTAACTAAATAGTTACCTACTCATCCTCCACTTGAACTCCACTTCAAAATCCTAGCCACTCCACTCAACCGCATTTATAGAATCCTACAAAGGTGGAAGTAGTAAAAATGCACGTATAACCACCTCATTGAATAAAAATAGAAATTTATTGTCCCTCAATGGATATTGAATCCATTCAAACTATTTAACCTCCTCCAATGCTATTTTAAGAATATGCATTCAAACCTCATTATGAATCTTCAACCACTCCATAGCCTCTCCTTCCATTATAAATAATAGGCTATATATTTTGCAAAAGATCCTTAGAAGCTTTGTGTAATTGTAGCAAACCTCTACTCATTTTCCATTTGAATCCATCCTCGTGTTCATCCTTTCTCATATCATTTCCTCCTCCATTTGGAAGTAAATTTGGAGCACCCATAATCCAACCATTTCAAAAGATTCTACAAGTGTATGTAGACACCACTTTTTCACCCCTAGGTGACTCGAGCACATTAATTACTAAATCATTATTATCATCATTATCACTATCCTAATTAAATTATAATTTACCTTCACAAATGTGCACTTACCATCGTAAAATATTATTTATCCTACCCAAACCACCCAAAAAAACCTAGCCTAATTTATCCTACCCATATTAGCCCCTAACCTCTTGATACCTAGATTCCAAACCTCCCACCATTTAAAAAACTACCTTAATGCTAGGATGGCAAGTGGTTTCAACCATTTTCCATCTTTTCATTACTTGATTTTTAACATCTCCGAAAAAATTGACAAAAATTTGTGATTGTCGATGATTTTTGTAGACTCCATTGATTCTATTTAGCCACCTTCTTCCTCCACTTATTAGTTAGTTAGAAATTAGATCTAGAGACAAATTGTTTCACCTCCGTACAACATCACTACACTAGGAAATATCAACACCCCATTGTCAATCATTGAGGAAATATCATCAAGTAAACAATCAACCTTTTCGAGCTATGTCTCCATCAAAATTATTTAGCAAGGTTAGTCGTTATTATTTATCTTTTTCATTAATTATATTCTATAATCAGTCATCTACACCATCCTCCATACCCACTTTACATTCAATTTTTTTATCATTTGGTCAAGTTTTAGAATATTTGAAATTTTGATAGTGATCTCTCGTAAATCCCTATTATCATTTATTAGTGTCCTAATCATATTTACTTCTCATTATCTCTTCAAACACATCTGAATATTTATTTTATGAATCTCACATGTTTCTAGAATCCCTCTAGTCTACCTCGCTATGTCAATTTTCCTTTTTGCATCAAGTACAATATGTTTTATTAACTTTTATCAAACTAATCCTTCTTGTCTCTAATCTTCGTCAATTCCTGATCGCCATTACTCCCCTGTCTTTTCAATCCTTTGTAGTATTTATCATATTTTTATCAATTTGTTTTGGTCTAATTTATTTTCTTGTAAGATGTACTCTTTGTAGATGATTGTTCTAGATTCCTCACACCCCATCACAAGCATATACAATCTTTTGATGTTCCAAAAGCCTTTCATGTGAGAGAAGTTCGATATCTCACACGATCTTAGCCTATGCGTCATTGCACTCACACTTAAAATAAAATATATTGAAGATTAACTTGAAGTGATACCTGAAATACAGGACATAGCATAACAAACCTGGTTCAACTATTTTTTGTACTTCGAGCTCGCCACAACCCTATATTGGGCCACCTAAAATGCAAAGCATGATCTCTCCATCCCTCTTGAGTTCTAAATCATTTTATTTTATTTTATCATATTATATCAATTGATTGTATAGTGTGAGTTGACACCCTTCAAGGAATCCCTTTGGATTCCTAGGATTTGACTTTTCTGAGAAACTCGTTACATCCTTATCTAATATGTGTTTGTTTATATATATTTGTATACATGTCATGTCACTTGGCGAAAGGAGGAGTATTTTATAGTGTTTGTATATAATCATCCCAACATTTCATTTGTCATCACGGGTATTGGTAAACCCTGTTTTATTTGAGTTTTTGGTATTTCAAAATTTTAACAACTAACTGAAAACCAACATAAATAGTGTAACACTTCAACAATCTCATCTTGAGGTTTGCAAGAGAATCTTAAAGAAAGGTTTACACTGTTTATTTTCTTGTCTTTCACTTTAGCTAAGTTTTTCATTGCTCAAAGTATGTGTGACACTCTTATGTCTAGATTATTTGTGACTTTGTTCCTTTGTTATGACTAAAATATATGAAATTATGTGTTTTACTTTTATGATTCTATACCTTTTTGCTTGTTTTCTTCTATGATTTTTTTCTTGTATGCTTGTTAACTATATCTTTGTGTTATGGTTTATACTATGTAATATTTTGTAGGAATAAGATCTCTATGATGGCAACCTACAATAGCCCTCAATGTGATCTAATGTTGACAAACTCTACATTTGACATAGACACGTCATTTCTATTGAGTCGAGTGATCTATCGCACATGTCACACACCTCAAAAGAGGGGGCATTTAATGGGGTTATTACACAAACATATATGAACACAACCACAATATAGAACTGAAAAAAATAGAATAGGGTACATATAAAAATGGAACATGAACATGTATAGATTAAAATCGAACTAAAATAGGTATAAAACCATCCAATAGGGGTTAAAATCGCCATATGTTATTGTCTAAGATGGTTGGTTCATCCTAGGGAGGCTTTCAACCAAAAATCTTAATCTCTTTAGAACATACAAATTTTTATAGGTTTTTAATATATGTTCAAAGTGACAATTGGAAAATTCTATGGAAGATTTTGGTATAAAATGTGGTGGCGCATGAATGCCTAATTTCCTTTAAAATTTACACATCTTTATCACCTTCACAATACATGGTATGGGGGCTTCAACCTCCTTATTATTATATATTCAATATTGTATACTTTATACACATGGGACATCGCATGGTGGGGGAATGAGTATACTTCATTCCCTTTTGAATTTTTGTTATTCAACACATTTGGACCTAGATTCCTCTATAATGGTGTGATTTTTTGGTAGAATATTTTTAGGGTGTTGAAATCCCTATGACACTTTTCTTGTCACTCCTCTTGGTAGCATTTTGGGATTTCTAGAAATCTTGTGACACCCCTCCTCTTGTTACAAAGTTATTCAGGAAATTAGAAAGCCAAATGACACCTTTATTTTGTGTTGGGTCAAATAACATCAGAATCCTTTTTGGCTCTAAAATATCCATATGAAAATTAGGGACTAATATGAAGTAATTTGGTTAGATTATAAACAATAAAAAACACAATAAACACTTAATCAAAAAATGTAACAATAATAATATTTTTCTTTTGCATTATTTTGTGAGGTACATTACATTTATAGGACCAAATCTTGTATCAATACTATCCTAAAACCATTCTAGCCTCTAGACTATTATGAGATTTATTACAACTCTCATTACATATGTTATTAATATGTACTAATTCACACATATATTATTTCTAACTATGAGTTGTTGTAAACAACTCATTACAATATTCTCTACACATTCAAATATTTTAGTAACTAACTCACTATCATGTGGGTACCAATACAATAATCCTAACATTCACCATTAGTGCGAACATGGGGAGAAACACCACCTTATGAATAAATAACATGATACTCCGAGATTTCACATGGTCTTGATATTCCAAAGTGCCACATTGGTGCTTACACTTAATTGTGGGAACACATCAACCATGAACTAGGACCTTCATCAACCAATTTATGGAAGCATCTACCATACATAAATCATGAATAGGGAATTATATCAACCAGGTTCATGAACATCAACCTAAATAATAAAAGTAGTGAGAAAACCACATATATCATATAATTTTTCAAGAACATATCCTACTTTAGTACTTGTGGTTCATAGCTCATACTTAATCACCACATCAAGGGAAAATAATGAAATATAAACATGAACAAAAATGTGGCTTCTATTATTATTTTGAACCACAATGAAAATAAATTAAATTAAATTATGAGGACTCAATCCTTACTTGTCTACATATGTATCCATCATTCTAGATCATTGCCACTCTATTTTGTTAGAGTAGGTATTTACCTTAGTTCATGTTCACCTAGGTACATTATTTACCTTTATTGTATTTATCCTCACCCACTTATGTGTGTGGATATTTATTTTATCTTATTTAGATATTAAAAGATATTATCTAGTTGTTAGGTATAGTTCTTTCCTTGATCTATGGTATTGACTAGATCCTTGATGTCTAGTTCTCTCCTAAATCTATGGTCTTAACTAGTTCTTTGATGACTAATTATTTCCTTGATTTATGGCTTGATCTACAACCTTGACTGGTTCTTATATTGTTATTCCTTGCCTATATAAGCAAGGCCCATTCTCATTGTATTTCATTGAGTTCCATAATAATATATGATATTGTTGCTCATTTATTTGCAAAGGTTTTATGTAAAGTTATTCTGGTGAATTACTTTCATCTTATTGATCATGGTGTTTGATTAACATCTGTGTTCTTGTCTTGGTATGATCTACTTATCGTTCCTTTTATGGTATCAGAGAAGGAGATTGCTATTGACATCTGTCTGTAATAAATTCTTTGTATATTCATATATTTTGGATTTGGTCGTATTTTGTTATTGCATGCGGTTTTATGCAAAACAGAGGCTTCCATTGGATCCGGAAGGTGGAAAAGCCCTAAGATCAACTCGTAAACTTTAGCCCTTAGTCATATGGTATGGTCATATGAGGGCTTAAATGTTGTGATTCCTACTAGTAGGTTCTTAACTCTAGCCCCCTTCCATTTTATTTGTGTGGTGAAGGCAAGAACATTTTATTTTGTTTTAGTGGCATCTAAAATAAATAGTAGAACATAATATTAAAAAGCTTATATCTTTTGATTAGTAACTCAGTTTTGAGTGTTATTTTTGCAAAAGTACTTTTTTTTTTTTGTGTTATTTCCATTATAACTATTTATTTTGATAATTTCACTATAATTATAAAGTGCCATATTGTAACACGCACTCATTATAAAGTGCCAAATATGGAGGAGTGTTGTAATCAATTGTGGACACAATTTTAGCTGAGCCCGATGTCCTAAATTTTTGGGAGTTGCATTCTTGTATCTATCATGGATTTTGAGAATGATATGCTTTTCTCTGAAGTGTGTGGACTTCAAGAGGATATTGTAAAATTTGTGGAAGAAAATAGATTTCTTAAGAAGCAAAATTCTCTTCTCCAATCACTCATTCATGATAAGGATACACTAATACACTCCTGTAGAAAAACATTGCTAGCATACAACATCACTATAATACCGTGGAAAGCCATGTCCATGCTCCTAGTCCACTTGCAACTATTGCTCTTGTACCCACTAACATTGATATGCCATTCTTTGAGCATATTATCGCTCTTGATGCTTCTAAGCTCGCGAGGCTTGCTATTGCATGCTCTTCCACATTTGTGCATATTCCAAGAATAACACATATTGTGTATCCTACTTTTGCTCATATACATGGCTCTTTTGAGAAGCATACTACTGCATTTAGTTCTTACATGCTCTATTCTATGGGTTTCACTAGAAGAGGTATTGACAAACATTCACAGGGTATTATTTTCCTATTCCACATGTTAAGTGGAATTCTCACCATGACATTGGTTTTCGAGCGTATAATTCATTGGGATCACACATTGAAAGAGCTCCTATTTTTTCGCTCAACTCTTTCTGAGGATCATGAGCAACACATGAGTTCTACACCTTCACTCAGGCTTGAGAAACATGATATTTCACCTGTCAGACATGATCAACCTAACACACATTCTGATGTTCCTTTGCATGCACCCATTGTGCATTTTACACCAAGTCATATGTATGCATCTTCTTCATCCATCCATGTTGATTTGGGGTGGATATCTGATCACTCGTGGTGGCGACATAAGCATTCGTTGAGAGGAATTTGCAGGTATGGCTTCTCCACCATTCAGCCTCTTGCTCCACTTTATATACCTTATGCATTTTAATGCTTCTTGTTTTGAGCATTTTTTTAGCAGGTGTAGTGTATCTCTTTTTTTTGTTGAGAGATTTTGTATCTATATTTTCGACACTTTTGGCATGTTGACAGTATCGCTTGTGGGGGATCTATTATGGTGAAGTCCAGTGTTATTTTGTTAGTGTTAGAGTAGTTGATTTTGGTTAACTCATACAGATTTGTAGTGTCACTCCACCCATTCAACGTAGTATGGGAGGGTGTGGTGATGATCCTGCTTCTTCGGGGTTTGTTTCTTTTCCTTGTTACCTTGGCTTTTCTTGGATCGTGACACTCTGGAGTTTGTTTCCTTGCCTTGTTGCTTTGTTTATTGTTCTTGGATCGTGGCACACCTATTTGTAGCAGTTGATCAAATTATGTTTGTTTTTTTGCACTTTCGACATCACTCTGTTGATAGTCTCCTTGTATGGAGCTATTCTGGTGAAGCCCAGTGTTAGTTGTTTTTGAGTTTTTGATCAAGTAGTAGATTTAGACCATAGTGCACACCAAACTTCTTCAGCATTGTATGAGTTTTTTAAGCCAAGCTTCTTGGGATGCCTTGCAATGGGTTTTTACTCTCTTTACTTTGTTGTTACTAGTTTTGGGTACCTTGTAGTGTCATTTTTCCCAATTATTGTACATGAGTACCTCATCAGGCCTAGTTTTCGGGACTCATACTATGGACATGCCACTTCTATTTTGTCCCCTAGTTTCACTTGAGGGGGGTGTTAGAGTAGTTATTTACCTTAGCTCATATTCAACTAGGGACATTATTTATCTTTATTGTATTTATTCTCACCCACTTATGGGTGCGGATATTTGTTTTATCTTATTTAGATATTAGGAGATATTATCTAGTTCTTAAGTATGTTCTTTCCTTGATCTATGGTATTGACTAGATCCTTGATGTCTAGTTCTCTCCTAAATCTATGGTCTTAACTAGTTCTTTGATGACTAGTTATTTCCTTGATTTATGGCTTGATCTATGACCTTGACTAGTTCTTAGATTGTTATTCCTTGCCTATATAAGAAAGGCCCATTCTCATTGTATTTCATTGAGTTCTATAATAATATATGATATTGCTGCTCATTTGTTTGCAAAGGTTTTATGTAAATTTATTATGGTGAATTACTTTCATCTTATTTATCGTGGTGTTTGATTAGCATCTGTGTTCTTGGCTTGGTACGATCTGGTTATCGTTTCTTTTATAATCACAAAAATTGTAACCGGTATCCACTACCACCGCCACTGACCTCTACTTTAGTTATTTTGGCACAACTAGTTTCCACTAATGTATTGTGCATCCCTACCATTACTGATGAATGAGAGGATACTAATTTTCCTTCTTCCATTGCCTACATCCTCCATTTTTATCTAAACCTTCTCATCATTGACACTAAATCTATCGATAATCAAAGAAAATAATGTGTGTATGATTAGGTTGGTCGATACATTGATATTTCACTATTTCCTTGCACGCGAACATGCATAATACCTCAACTAAGAATAAATATGGCCACACCTATGAATGGAATGGTAGGAACATATGGTGTCATCAAAGCATGTAAGGAATAACCAATTTGCACATGGGTATTCAATACTAACTCGACACCAAATCCAAGGTAACTCTAATACATAAAGTGTCTACAAACTTAAAATGATATTTAAACATATATGCACTGTTCAAACATGTCGCATTGGATGATGCAAGTTATATGATACATGATAAATACACATATGGTTGATAGAGTCTTAAAAACTTCTAAACATAACCTTTGTTATTACATATACACTAAAACACTACTATTTTATAACTCTTTTCATAACATAATGTATTGTATCAAGAGGGGTGACTAGAGGACATAATGGCTCCACCCCATATTAACACTAAATATACATATCTTATATGATACCAAATGAACTAATTTGGCCAAATTGTAAACACTAAAACACATAATAAACACTTAGTCACAAAAATGTAATAATAATATTATTCTATTACATTATTCAATGAGAGACATTAAATTTATATGACAAAACATTGTAATGGTAATATCCTATAATTACTCTCACCCATAAAATATTATGAAAATTATTACAAATCTTAATATTTATTATTAATTTATTAAATATTCACACACATACTATTTCTAACTATGAGTTGTTACTAAAAACTCATTACAATATTCTTCACATGTACAATTATTTTACTAAATCACTTTCATGTGAGTACTAACACAATATTCCTAACATGGTCACCCCCAATTTTCTAGTAAATCATTTATAATCCATCTCTTCTAGCATGTCATCAAGAGTATCCTCCTTCAAAAATATGGCATGTGCACTCCTTCCTTAGTTTGTTAGTTTATAAAATTTGCAAGTTATAATTTCAAATTTACAAGTCTCAATTACATTTTCAAATTTGAATTAAATTTTGATTATTTTTATGATCTTTGACTACACTCCCTATCACAATTTTGATTATAGAGATTGTGTTAATACTCAAGTGAATCAAACACCTCGATCGAATACAAAGTGTGCTTACACACTCATGTATACTTTACTTTAAGCAAGTAAATTTCATTTCTTGTCTTAAGAGGGGAAAAGGTAGACACATAATTTGGTAATTTGTCACTTGAAAATGTCAAGGTATTGGCTTAACTCCTAAATAATGACTTGTGTCATGTTCTAAGCTCAATTGATTATCCTTAGTCATATGCATGACTTTATCTCCTCAATTGCATTTCTTGGATGCTCATATAATTGATTTCATTATTCCATAATAGTCTATCACCTCCAAGTGTCATGCTTAGAGGTTTTCAACACCTTACTACTTTCTCATATTGGGCCTCTATGTAGGGACCAAACCATCAATGGTTTGATATGAAACTAGAAGTTTCATTATCAACCACTCATTGGCCATTTTATCAAGTTGTTATCTATTTATGGGTTGGTACTTTCCTCATAGGTCATCCATAATGAAAATTATAACTACAAATCCTTGTATAATCAATTCAAATACATACATTTACTCAACTAACACTTTCAAGAGCACTCCAAACTCTTCTAAATTTCCTTAAAGAAGAAAAACACTCTAGAAGCAACCCTTTCTTAGGTTTAAAGCACACTCAACCAGGTTCTAGAGTCACACTTCCTAAGTTATAAGTCATCCAAGTCAAGTTAATAAAAAAATGCCACACCATTACCTACTTTTTCTTGTTTAAATTTATGAAGCTAGTTGCACACACACACACACACACACACACACACACACACACACACACACACACACACACACACACACACACACACACACACACACACACACACACACACACACACACACACACACACATATATATAAATCACATGGTAGGTTGAGAACTACATACAATTTGAGGGATTTTCAAAGTATTTCCAACATAGGTGGCATACAAATTACACTTAAACCAAACCACTAACCTTTTTCAGGGGCTCCTACCTATGGTTGGGGTTTGAAGAGATTTTAGGTCATAAATAGGGTTCTCATGTATGCAAATAAATAGTGGACCAATAATAAATTTCGTTCATATTTTTATGATGGGAGTATTCTAGACTATGATAAAAAGGAGGGTCACACAAAATATGGACACCTTAGATTGGAAATTTATATATATCCGGAACGAGGAAGGTGTTACTCTATACTCTATAAAAGGTATATGTTTCTAATTCCTTGACCTATAATTATAGTAGGTTTATGCAGTAAGGTCTTTGTATAAATATGAGAAAAATCCAACCATCCATGTGAGAGGTTTGAGGTTATTTTCATTCAATTATTTTGTTATTATTTCATTTCCTAATAAATATCTGATCTTAATGTACTTAACTTCTAAAAATTTTAATACATGATGAAATTTTTAGGTGTAAGTGTTGTGTAGCTGAGATGTGCACCCATAGATCACCAATTGAGAGCTTGGTGTCTCAACAACAATAATGGGGATGCCTCGAAGGCGTGGGAAATTTATATCCTTGAGGTAGAACTCCAAAGAAAGCTAGATCTTATCCTAACTACTCTATGCTACCACTACTCTACTCTAATCTACCAACTACAAAAAAATAGGGATGAGAAAATATGAAAAAGAAATGTGGCGATGCACCAAGGAGTAAGGGGATCATCTCCTATATGAGTTAGAAAGAAAGAGGAAAAACATAGATCCAAAATGGTAGATAAAATCCATAATAGACCCAAACTCAAATATATATCTCCCTTTCAACCTATAAAAGACACAATGAATAAAAGCTTGTAAATGCTTCACACAATAAACCACAATATAATAGAGAGGTAAGAGATAATTAATGAAAAGTAAAAAGGTATATATGAGCCACATTCACATATGTATTAAGATTTGATGTATACATATTCTGTTATTAACATAATCTAAGGCATTTATGAATTTGCAAAGATAAAAACAAATGTCGAGGCACTCATAAGCTCAACACCTAAAAGAGCATAGTAACCTTGCATTGAAGGAAGAGGAACCCTTTTTAAAATAATGTTTTGTTGTTATGACAAAATAAGAGAGAATAGGGATGGGGAGGAAAGAGATAAGAGAAGGGTGCATAATATGATGGAAAATATCTCTTTTCTCATCCTTATCCCTTCCACACATATCAAAGGGTTCATATAACACAACTAAAAGGATCCATTTGAAAACACCTTAGGCATATTTTGGAATCACTTATAGAAAAATTATGATCCATAACCATTGAATCATAGCTATGAAGGGAATGGAAGAAACTTATCCACAAAAACTTCATGGTTTTACCACAAGATATTTATTTTTTAATGATTTAATACCTTCATCTATAAGAAACAAACATCTATTTTGTTTTAAAATTGATCTCTAAGAAAGCACAAATGCCTTCCCATGAGATCAAGAGGATAAGTTAAGATGAATCTTTCATTTGTGTAGAGATCATTATTTCACTCTTGGGACAATTGTTCAAACTTATCCTTTTAATCCATAGACCGTTTAACTTATTTCCTTTACATTTTGATAGGGCCAAGAGGGGAATATCAACTTGAAAAACATCTTCGCAATAGAATAAACCATTTAAAAACCATGTCAAAGTGATTTTAGAGAACCATTCAATATAATGTTTTAGAAAGAGATACATGTTAGCGCGAAATCAAAGCACCCCCAAATGAGTTATGGATTTGATTTTCTAATGCAGACTCATTTGGTGTGATTTGCATAACTTTGGACCATCTCTCAAGTTGTGGGACTTGCAGACTTGAGATGGCCCTCCAGAGAAAGTCAGATTTTTCTTCCTGATCCTAATGCTAAACTACTCCTAATGCATAAATGACGACTATCGATTCCTAATCTAACAATGCCAAGGAGACAAGGAGAGAGAAAGTGCATAAAGAGGGAAATCCTACACTAATGAGGTGATAGCACCAAGAAAAGGGAGTGCTGGTTACAATCTCAACTGCTTGAAGTGGAGAGAGGTGAGTAAAGGAGAGGGTGGACGAGATGCACCATAGACCAGAGATAAATTTCACACAAAACACCACTTCAAAACCCATTAAACACAGCTCCCAGGACCTACAACAAACATCAGAATATGCACAAGATACCCTGATGACAAGAGGTAGGGAGAGATAATAAAATAAGCAAAGGATAGACAGATGCATCACAAAACAAAATTTATTGCTCCAAAAATTCACACAAGAAATCATTAGTGGGCAAGAGGTAAGAGAATGCCATTACGAGATCCGTGAAAAGAGGTTCGACTCCATTTTTGACCACCGGGGGAAGAAAAGAGAGAGGGGCATGGAAGAAGAATGAACAATAACCCTTTACAATGAATCTTGCTCCTGTATTTATAGATTTGATCGGAGTGAAGAAAAAGAGAGAGAGAGAGAAGTGAGAAAATTAGGTCAAAACTCAACAACTATTGTTAATGCTTCTGATAAAAATCTACCCCCAAATTCTTCTTTACTACATCGATCCTTGGTTCGGCACCTTGAAAGAAGTGGAAACGATGAAATAGATCAAATATGATCTGGTTGTTGAGGTAAGAAGATCCTACATTGAAGTCCCAAAGATGTTTCCTCCATTTTCCTTTACCTAACCTCCTCAAAATTAAAGTCTCAGACCTCCATGGCATAGGTGAGGCCGAGATCTTTCCAATGACATCGATTTACAATATTTTGAGCCCTGAGTCGAAAGATATGCCCCTTCAAATTTTGTATTAGGTCCATATAGGAGGGTGGGAAAACAACTTGAAAAATGGGTCCCCTTTTGATATGGGACACGTGGCAGCCAGATTGGAACAAAAATCGGGCCTACGGGTCCGCAATTTATCTTTTTCCCTTTCCCCTGGAGAACCACAAAATCCGAGAAACTCCCATGGCCCCGTTACTCCACTTGGATACGTGGAACCCTTTGGTTGGCTAGGGGATATGCTTCACCTTTTGTCTCTGTGCCTTTTGAGAAAAGGAAAAATTTCACCTTTTCCTCCGACTCCCCGCTTTGGTTTGACTCTGGGCTCAAATGTTGACTTTTTCCTTAGGCGGGGTTACGAATCAACTTTTATCCCCTTTTTATTTTAGAGCCTTCCCGAGTCTATCAAATAGATTTAAGACACGAATTCATGCGACAGATCTATTTCTTTTCTTTCTTCTCACACAGGGTCATGGCTGGTCCAATATTTTTCCTGGGGGCAAAATATGGATAACAATTTGGTGACTCATGGGGACATCTGCCTGCTAGATGAAGAGACCAGTGGCCTTGAAGCATCCATTGGGCATGGAGTCCAACCTTATAAACTGATTCTGATCTGAACTCTGAAATTCTGACCTCTGAGCCTCTTGGAAACCCGCTGAAACTTGAAGTTGGACTTCACCAAAAGCCAATTAAATGGATTGTGCAAGAGCAAAACAACAAAGACACAAAAACTACTATGTACAAAATGAAAATCATACATACCCCAAGTGGGATATGCGAGTGTGCAAAAGGACTTCTTTTGTTGAAAACAAACCTACATACTCTACTCTAACCGATTTGGCAAACAAAACTGCAGCAGAGGAGAAATAGCTTCCCTTCCTCAAAAATGGCAGCCATACAACTGATTTGGCATTGAACATGGCTGGTTGGATGAGTGAAAAACTAAATACAAGCTGATCTTCCACCCAAATCATTGAGGTATCAATATTAATGGAAAATACCTCCTTAAGCTAACTTGCATCAGACTTCTCGAGGTGTTGATGATGACCCTTGGTACTTTGATGCTCATCCTCATGCCCTAGAGTAGGCATGACTAGTTTTGGTTTCTCCTTTAGCTCCAATGAAGCCAAGTACCTAATTGGGCACGGTCTGATCCTTTGAATGTGCCCTTTGTTCTGAGTTTCAACTCCAAGAATGGAGTTTTCTTGTGGACCTTCTTGGATGAATGGCGTGAGAGAGATGATGACATCCTCCTACCTTTTCTCTTCCTCCTCTTTTGAAGAACATGGAAGATCAAGATCTTCCAACCTTGGTTCCAGAGGGCTGTTATGAAGTGCGATCATTGCAAATGAATGTTCTCCTCCACAGCTATTAAGTGTTCCTCTTCTTTTGGATTTGGAGCAGCTTCTCCTTCCTCTATTGTTTGAAGACCATCTTGCCCTTGGATAACTTCTTCCTCTAGCATGAAGCTTGTCAAAGAAAACTCTTCAAACTGCTACTCTCTAGAGGACTATTTGGGACAGCCATGTCTTCTTTAGAATTTTCCTCCATGATGGATTCATCAACCAAAACAGGCCCTTCGAATGAAAGAAAGAAATTATCAATGATGCCTTCTTCTTCTGCTATTACAAAATCTGATTTGGTCTCATCCATTTGCTCCTTCCCAATGGGACTTTGAGCTGATTGTTCTTCTTCTTCCTTGGTTGATTGTGCAACTTGAATTGGATCAGCATTTCTCTTAGACAAAGTGCCATTGTGGACACTACACTCTGAGCAACTTGATAACTGATCTTCTTCCTTTCCTTGTTCTTCTTCTGCTGCAACAAAATCAGTCCTAACCACCATTGAGTCTTCAACCTTGGCCTCCTCTGTAGGCTTAACCAACAAGGGGATCTTTGTAAACCCAAATTTGGTAGCCCAACTCTTCAGATTATCTGTCATTTCTTTTCTATTGGGCTCCTCTTCTTGTTGTTCTCCTTGACTAGATTCTTGAGTCTCTTCCCAACATGGGCTTGGGAAAGCAAGAGGAGTGGCAGGTTGGGATTCAACCAGATTTGTAATTGTTTGTGGTGGGGAGGGAGGTGGAACTTCTTGTTTGTTTGGAGGGGATGACTATTTGGAAGGGAAAAGGACAGAAGAACTGAGATGAGGTGGAAGACTAGGGAATGGAGAAATGAAATCAACACTTGGGGTAGCAAGTGAGGGGCTTGACTCTTGCCTCTACTGAAATGATAAAGATTGAGGGAGAGAAAATGAAAGACAGGGAGCCGGTGATTGACTTACCCATTGACAAGGTTGTCTCGCACTTTGCTCATAAGCCCCGATCTCCTCAGCCCACTATGTAAGCTGAGGCAACACTTCAACCATGAAGTCAAGCTTCTCTTGAGGGTTGTAATGTCTTGGAAAAGGGCCTTCCCATGGACAGGGTGCCCTGAAACCAATCTGAAATTCCTTCATTTGTGCTATGCCCCTTGACTGAACCATGCCAACCTCCATTTTTGGATTTTTCTAGCAAGAACAACATCTTCTCCATAATTATCACCATCATATGTGTCCCCTTGTTCTTGATAAGCTCCATGGTCAAACTGGTTTTGACACTGCTCATATGGGTAAGCATAATGGTCCTAGATCTGATTATAATGTTGATCTGGAGGAGTTGGGAAATACATTGGAGGTGGACTGTATTATTGTAAGTGTGAGTTCCATTAAGGGTATGAAGTCGTGATTGCACAACTTCATGGAATGGGAGAAAATGAAAGAGATGGAAGAATAAAATGGATGAAATGAGTGGAAATGGATGGAAAAGGTCTGCAACTTAGAGAATGGGTTTTTGACTAGATGGAGTCACCAGATGTGCTTGAAAGTGCCTCCAAAGGCTAAAACCTTCACCAAGAGCACATCGAACATGATGAAGTGAAGTGGTAAGGTGCTTCAAATCTGTCCCACTGGACATGCCAAAACTGTTAACGTGAAATCACAACACCCCCAAATGAGTTATGGATCTACTTTTCTAAGGCAAGACTCATTTGGTGTGATTTTCATAACATTGGACCATCTCTCAAGTGTGGGACTTGCGGACTTGAGATGGCCCTCTAGAGAAAGCCAACTTCTTCTTCCTGATCCTAATGCTAAACTACTCCTAATGCATAAATGATGACTATCTACTCCTAATCTAACAATGTCAAGGAGACAGGGAGAGAGAAAGTGCATAAAGAGGGAAATCCTACACTAATGAGGTGATAGCACCAAGAAAAGGGGAGTGTTGGTCACAATCTTAGCTGCTGAAGTGGAGAGAGGTGAGCAGAGGAGAGGGTGGACAAGATGCACCATAGA
This sequence comes from Taxus wallichiana var. yunnanensis, assembly GCA_018340775.1. Classification (NCBI taxonomy): domain Eukaryota; kingdom Viridiplantae; phylum Streptophyta; class Pinopsida; order Cupressales; family Taxaceae; genus Taxus; species Taxus wallichiana. The sequence goes on along the minus strand of CM031235.1, from coordinate 695,650,475 downwards.
CTAGAGATAAATTTCACATAGAACACCACTTCAAAACCCATTAAACACAACTCCCAGACCTACAACAAACATTAGAATATGCACATTATACCCTACAATGACGAGAGGCGAGGAGAGACAATAAAATAAGCAAAGGATGGACAAATGCATCACAAAACAAAATTTATTGCTCCAAAAGTTCACACAGTACATCATTAGTGGGCAAGAGGCAAGAGAATGCCATTACAAAGCTGTGAAAGGAGGTTCAAACTCCATTTTCGACCTTGGGGAAGAAAAGAGAGAGGGGCAGAAAGAAGAATGAACAACAACCCTTTACAATGAATCTTGCCCCTGTATTTATAGATTTGATCGGAGAGAAGAAAGAGAGAGAGAGAGAGAGAGAGAGAGAGAAGTGAGAAAAGCGGTTCAAACTCAACCACCGTTGTTTAATGCTTCGATAAAAATCTACCCCAAATCCATCTTTATTACAATGATCCTTGGTTCGGCACCTTGAAAGAAGTGGAAATAGTGAAATTGATCAAATCTGATTTGGTTGTTGAGGCGAGAATATCCTACATTGAAGGCCCAAAGACGTTTCCTCCATTTTCCTTTACCTAACCCCCTCAAAATTAAATCCTCAAACGTCCATGGCACGGATGAGAGATTGAGATCTTTCCAATGACATCAGATTTGCAATATTTTGAACCCTGAGTCGAAAGATATGCCCCTTCAAAGTTTCTATCGGGTTCATACATGAGGGTGGGAAAACAACTTGAAAAATGGGTCCCCATTTGATATGGAACACGTGGCAACCAGATCGGAACAAAAATCGGGCCTACGGGTCCGTAGTTTATCTTTTGCCCTTTCCCTGTGAGAATCACAAAATCCAGAAAAATCCCACGACCATGCTGCTCTGCTTGGATACGTGGCACCCTTTGGTTGGCCAGGGGATGCACTTCACCTTTTGTCTCTATGCCTTTTGAGAAAAGGAAAATTTTCACCTTTTCCTCCGACTCCCCACTTTGGTTTGACTTGGGCTCAAACATTGGTCATTTCCTTAGGCGGGGTTGCAAGCCATTCGTAACTTTTACCCCATTTTTATTTTAGAGCTGATCGAGTTTGTCAAATAGATTTAAGACATGAATTCGTGTGTGAGCCATTTCTTCTCTTTCTTCTTGGATAGGGTCGTGGCTGATCCAATATTTTTCCTGGGGGGTGAAATATGGATAACAATACCTAAGAACTTTTTCAAAAATTCTCATAGATCCTTTAACCATTCTCCTTAAAACCAAAACCAATACAAATCTTTGTGAATTAACTTTCTAATGGTATAAACCAGTCATCAATTGGATCTCTTTATCAAAAGTATCGGAAAAAACCAGAGCTATATTCATTACCTTTGTCTTAATTGACGTTCTTGTACTCCATTTTCATTTTTTTGAAATTTTCAAATTTAACCTTATAAACATGTAATTATGCTTAAGGCATTCCCCCTATGGGAAAGGCCCTTTCAGATGTTTCGTAATTATGTTAAATTTGACATCCATTTGGATGTTTTTTCAATGCGATTAATTTTGACGTCCGTTTGGACATTTTCGGATTCTGGATATTTTTAACGATTGCTTTTCTTTTTTAGTGTACTCCCATGGGAAAGGCCCTTCCGACTTTTTTTGCAACTATGTTGAATTTGATGTCTGTTTGGATGTTTTTTCAACACAATTAATTTTGATGTCCAATTGGACATTTTTTTAACACGATAAATTTTGACGCTTCGTTTGGGCGTTTCAATTCTCTCGCTATTTTTAACAGTTACTTTTTCTTTTTTGGCTATGTTTAGATTTTCTTTTTCATGCATGTTGAATGTGGGTTTGTTGTGTTTAGATTTGCCTTTAAATATTCAACCACAACCAACTCTAATCCCAATTTTCTTTAGATTTTTATCATGGTTTCTTTGGTTAGTTTTAATTCCATTGTTTTTATAAGATAGTTTTTAGGGTTTAATTTTTTTATCTTTGTAATGTAATTACTTGTATAAATATGATTATTAGCAGCAATATAACACCAATGAACACAATATTTCAGATAAATGATCTCAATGTGCAAGAAGAATAGCTTAGCCACTTCGAGGGGGCAACCTCCAAACCAAACAATAAGACTCAAATGCTGAATATGATGATCAACTACTACCTACTAACCCCTATATATACTATTCTTATGTTATAGCCAACACCAAGGTTGTCCCATTAATGAAAATATAACATATATGAAATAGATACATAATGATAAGAAGTTATGATAGCCACAAGTTGGCTATATACATCCAATATATGATATATGATTAAGGGCGTAGCATGCCCCTCCCCTTTGAAGCAACATTGTCCCCAATGTTGAGAAGATTTGGATCTTCTTTGTAGAGCAAATACTCAATGATGACCCTTGTCCTCAATCGCTTAATGTGTGTCTGAAGGATGCATTTTGGTTCTAGGATGATTCTTCCCTCTTCATCAAGCTCGAGTAACACTGTTTGGGTTGATATTGTCTGTCCAATTACCTTCTTTAGGCAAGATACATGGAAGACTAGATGAATTCGAGTAGCCGGAGGAAGTTCTAGTTTGTATGCTACATTTCCAATCTTCTGTAACACTTGATAAGGACCATAATACTTAGGTGAAAGCTTTTTATCCTTTTTCTATTGTTTTAAGGACATTTGCTTATATGGTTGTAAATGCACAAAAACCAATCACCGACTTCAAAATGTCTTTCATTGCGATGTTGGTCTGCTGGCTGCTTCATGTGGTTTTGTGACATGGCCAAATTCTCCCTAAGACTAGAAAGCACCTCTTGTTGGTGTTGAATATGTTCTTCAACTGCTTGAACCTTTGGCTGGAATCTCAAAGATGAAGTGATAGATGGTGGATGGTACCCATATAATGCCAAGAAAGGAGACATTTTAGATGAAGTATGAAAGGAGGTGTTATACCACCATTCTGCCAGCGGTAACCATTGGACCCATCTCACTTGCTTATCTAATGTAAAACAATGAAGATATCCCTCCAAGCACTTGTTTACCACCTCTATTTGCCCATCAGACTGGGGATGATAAGAGGAACTATGAGCTAGTTGTGTGCCCAAGCATGAGAACAAGTCAATCCAAAAATTACTAGTAAAGATAGGGTCTCGATCACTTACTATAATCTTTGGTGTCCCATGTAGCTTCTGAATTGTATCCCTAAAGGTTGTTGCTACTGTACTCGCAACAAATGGATGTGATAAAGCACAAAAATGGGCATATTTGGTTAGTCATCCACCACCATCATGATTACATTTTTACCTTCCTTCTGATTCGTGCAATCCTATGATGAATTCCATGGACACCTCTTCCCACCTCTGGCTAGGAATAGATAGAGGTTGTAAAAGACCAGGGACTTAATTGTTTCGCCCTTATTTTGCTGACAAACCATGCATTCTACCAAAAACTTTTGGACATCTCCTTTTATCCCTTACCAAAAAAATCATGCTTGATTCGATGATAAGTCTTTAAGAAGTCATAATGACCCCTACTTAGAGAAGCATGGAGCTCATATAGAACCCTATTTTTAAGGATTGAATTCTTACATAGATATAATCTATATTTATACCATAAAACATATCATTTCCATACAATTTTTTCTGACATGCTTGGATCTTGTTGGACATTCGAATGAGATTTTTGTACAGGTCATTTTTCCATTCGGACCTTGCATCCTCTATCCAATCCTCCTTTAATACGTGATATGGCACACAACAATGCCTCGGGAAAATTCATCCTTCCAAGATAAAGGATCAACAACTACATTCTCTTTCCCTTTCTTATATATTATCTCAAAATCATACCCCAACATTTTTGAGACCCATTTATGTTGTTCTTCGATGATAAACATTACTCTAAGAAGTATCTCAAACTATCATGATCTGTCTTTACTTTGAAATGTCCTCCCATTAGATATGGTCTTCATTGCTTCACTGCATGAAGTATTGCTAAAATTTCTTTCTCATAAACTAGTTTAGGGATATTATTACTTTTGAATTGGCGTTCTCGAAGGCAATGAATCACCCTTCTTGCACGATTATTTCCCCATACCATACCCTAAAGCATCACATTCAATAATGAATGATTTTGAAAAATCTGGGGTGGCTAGACCTGGAGTGGTGCACATGGCCTCCTTCAACTTCTCAAAGGTCATAGTAGCTTGCTCATTCCAATGGAAAGAGTCCTTCAATAAATTTGTGAGTGGTGTTGCGATGCTGCCATAATTCCTTACAAATCTATGATAATAACCTATAAGCCCCAAAAATCCTCGAATATTTTTTAGGGTTTTGGGAACCTTCCATTCAAGCATGGATTTTATCTTGTTAGGATCCACTTTAACACCTTCATAAGAGACAATATGACCTAAATATTTAACCTCCTTGACACAAAAAGAACACTTAGAAGGCTTTGCATAAAGTTGATGTTGTTCAAGAGTTTCCAACAATTTATTTACATGATTCAGGTGTTCCTCCCATGTTTTACTATAGATTAATATATCATCAAAGAACACTAAAACAAAATTTCGAAGAAATGGCTTAAAGATGGAATTCATCAAGATTTGAAATGTAGAGGGTGAATTTGTTAGTCCAAAAGGCATTACCAAGAACTCATAATGTCCTTCATGTGTCTTGAAGGTTGTTTTATGAATATATTCATCCCTGATTCTAATATGATGATATCTAGAATGAAGATCAATTTTTGTAAAGTAAACAACACCATGTAACTCATCTAGGAAACCATCAATTATAGGAATAGGAAACTTATCTTTAACTATGTACTTATTGAGTTCCCTGTAATCTAGACACATGTGCCAATTTTCATCTTTTTCTCGTACCATCACTCCGGGAGAAGAGTAAGCACTTTGACTATGACGAATAAGTCTTGCTTCTAGCATGTTTCGAGAGGTCCCCAAAAGCGAGGCGGTCTTTGAGTTGAATGAATTTCAATAATTGTATACCGTTGTGTAGCGCAAGAAAAAAATAGGAAAAATGGGAAGACGTCCTTGCAAAATCAAGCCCATTCATGATCCAACTTGGAAAAAAATACTATTCTTTGGAATTATATGCAAATGGGGGGTATTTAAAATTTCAATGAAAAAATAAAGGTTTTCGATCAGGAGATTTCAGTGAAGTTTTCTAATGGGTGAAGAAATCGCACGGTTGAGTATGGAGATGCCAAGGTCGAGATCTCTAAGGAGCTCATTGCCCAGGTTACTAGACTGAGCATGAAAGGTACCAAGTTCTTCAACAAGTGTGTTGAAAGAGAGGTGGAGGTGAAAAAATTCCTTGCCGAAGGGGAGAACCTCGAGTTTGCCGTGGCTGGCATAAAGGTGGCTTTTATACCTGAACCATTTCCTGAGATTGCATGAATGATGGTTAAGTATGTCTCTTTGGAGGGAAGATATGTCACCATTCCCCTGAAGCATTTGATTTTCCTCAATCATTTTCGCAGGAATATTACCATAAATTTCCCGCATTATTTACTAAACTCCTTGGAGAAGTCTGTCCTTGAAGTTCAGAAGCATACCAAGGTTGTTCCCCTTCACCAAGGCCTGATCCTACTCATTCACCACCATTGCTTCTCTGGCTCTCGCCCTCTGCCCTCTCCCCCTGTGATTAACCCTCTCCCTGCTGATAGAGACCTGGACATTACTACTTCAGCAGAAAGAGGAAAGAAAAGAAGGTAAAGGTCACTTTGCCTTCTTTGCAGAGAGTTTTGTGTAGTCATAAGGATTTGGAGCTTATGGAGAAATTATTGCACATAAGTAATCATGTGGATAATCCCAAAGAAGCAGACCTTCTTACTAGAGTTAGTAAACTTGAAGAGGTGATCAAAGACCTAAAAAATGCCCTGAGGAATATGGAAAAAACAAAAGGTAAGTGGAAGTTGCAAAATCCTGAAGACATGGACACTGTTGCTGAGATTTACAAAAAGCTTCTTTCACTTGATACTAGACTAGGCAATGCCAAGGGGCATCAGGATTGCACCCTCTCGGCTCTGAAAGGTATGTATAATTTTATGGAACAACATGTAAAGAGTGTGTGCAGCCTTAGCGGCATCCTTGAAAATATTTGGGATTCCAACGAGGCTTATGACCTGTCACTTGCTAAGGCAGACATGAGTGATCTTTCTCAGGCCACGACCATTGCGCTCTTCATCTCTCTCCAAAAAGTTAAGGTGAAGATTGACAAGGCTGTTAAGTGATGCAGGGCCTTGGTTCTACTTTTTTGTTGTGTTGATGCTATTTTTTTGTGGTTTAGATGTTGTTCTCTTGCTAGGATGCCCTATTTTTATCCCTTTTTGTTGTTTTTGGCCCTTATGTTCTTCGTCGAATCACTATCTAGTTTGATCCATGTTTAAGGTGTTAGCCTTTCTAGGTTGAGTTTTATCTTGCTATTATCTAGCTTCTTGAGCCTTTTTGTACACAGGGTATAGTCCCTTCAAAACTATTTATCCTTGATAAAAAACTATCTTCTCAATCTCACTCTTTTTCATATGGGTACCTATAAGGTCGATGTTGGGTGGTTGACTCCATGGTACTAGGTGGATGGCATGGTCATGGTTTCTTTTTAGAGCGGACCTTGGGCATTTCTCTAAACACCACTAAGTGCTCGTTTATAACTGCTTGCATATCTGTAGGTATAAATGTATTGGAATGATGTGCTTCTAATGAAAATAGTTGTGCCACAAACCCTTCTGCACCCTTTCTAAGAAATTTTTGCATCTGATGAGAACTTACCATCTGTGGGGACTTTGCTCTTAGTCCTTTTAGTTTAAAATTCCTCCTTTTGACTGAAATTGCATGAACAACTCTTGGAAATTCATTTCAATGGTTCCCAAGGTGGTAAGCCATTGAAATCCTAGCACAATGTCTTCTCCTCCCATGGAAATGGCATACATATTGCTAGTTATCAAGTAATCTCCCATGGAGAGATTAATGTGTAGAAACCTAAAATTGGTTACCCAATTTGCTTTGTCCCCCACATTTGTTTTCCTTCTCAGGTAACTCGGGGCACGTTCATATCATCACTGCCCCCTTAGGATATTATTCAATATTTGCTTTAAAAACATCTATCCTAAGTTTAATTCACCCCATTATGTTTTACCCCTAAGTAATTAAATATTAACTACTTAATTACACCTTTTTACATATATCCTAACCATTTATCTACCCCATATCAATTTCTAACCTCCCATATCTATTCTATCCATATATCCCCCTATTTCTCCTCCTCCCAAACCAAGTAGTGGGATATTTCCCGTATTTGAGGTGGAGGGATCACTCTCATCTTTCTAGAAATCACTCCTTTTGGCCATTTCAGGAGTCTGTTCCCTGATCGGCGCCGACCGGTACTCGGTCGATGCTGATTTTTTGGAACGGCGCCGATTTCATCTCGGTCGGTGCCGATTACAAATAGAAGGCCAGAACTCAGTTCTGGTTAGATAGTGAGTTAGACAGAGAGACAGAGAGAAAGATACAGAAAAAATGATATTTTGAGCATCAAGTCTGAGCATTGTCTATCAAGTGAGGGCGAATCCCATCCAATCCAATCCCTGAGAGGAGTACCGTTACTCTACTCCTACCGCATCGACATTGGGAGTCTTCAACGATCTCTTGGTGACTCTGTTCCTGCATCCAGCACAAGTGGAGCCTTGCCAGTATCCCTACGGCTCTTGCAGATTCAATGAAGATTGACAATCTAGCTTCCACTATCTGCTTCTCAATCTTCCTGCAATTTCCCCTAAGTCGACGCCGACAGTACCCTAGTCGACGCCGATTCTATCTAGTCGACGCCGACTTATCTCAGTCGATGTTGATTCCTCTCAGTCGACGTTGATTTTCCTAATCGGCGCCGATTTACTGCGGACAGGTAAAATAACTCAGGGATCACAAATCCAACATTATTTTCACACTTTCATGTTTGTTATTGGTTTCTGTCTGCTGTTTACTTTTCTGTCTATCATTTTTAATCAAAATATAGACATTTACTTACATCTTTTATCATGTATGCTTCTTTCCTTAATTGAAAACGTGGACTGACATCCGCCGAGGGAGCTTATCACTTCTCGGACCCGCTTTTCAAGTAGTCCACCCAAATATCTTTTAACGTGGTCTTTTTCTATCAAGCATCTGTGTCTCGCAGTTTCTGGATTTACTCTGCAGGATCACTCGTGTGCGTCCGTCTTGTCTACATCGATTTCTTTTCTACCTACATGTTCAGATATGGTCCTTCAGGTATCGATTTCATTTGAGTTTTTCGTGGTTTTTGTGTTCGATTTGGTACATTACCTTGGACAGTAACAAGCGTTAAATTCTTGATCTACATTCTGCATGCATGCCGGTGGGACACAACCAAATTCCCTTATTAGTGAGTTCATTTCTTTTCCAGTTTTGAGATTTTGTTTTTCAAAGGTTAGCATATATTTCGTTTGATTTCAAAAATGCACTTTTGATCCATCTCTTTATGCAAAAATTGTTATTTTCTCGAAAAAAATTTTAGTTCTTTGAAATAGAAATTCCCATTCCGCTATTATCTGGATATATCTTTCTGGATTGGTTTGTGTGTTTGCTTAACCTTTTCTTGCGGAGTGCTTTGCTCGTTCATGGGATTGTTCGAGGGGAAGAGCTCAACAACGTGATTTTTGAAGTCCACATACCTTGGAGAGCTAAATCTACAGGTATTTCTCTTTTACGGTGTTTTCTCCTTTTTAGGAACTAAAAGAAAAAAAGAAAAGAAAGGGACTTTGTTTGTTTGTTTTCTATCACATTCAAACATTCTGATTTTGGTGCTTAAAAAGAATCTAATTGCATTTGGGAAAGAATTTGTTTGACTTGTCTTCATCGAAAACAAACACTTCATTTTTAAGTGCTTAAAAAGAACTTTTTCTTTATCATTTCTGTCGTATGCTTTTCATCTAGTTTTAATTAGGTTGGAAAATTTATCAAATCGGTAGTGACACTATTTGATTTTTATTTTTACACCCTTGCACACAAAGCCAAAATCACTAGGTATAAAGCATTTAAACAAAAATTCCTCCCCTGGCCTCACCTACTTGGAAGTGACATCCAAGAGGAAGAGCCTACATGGTACTCGGCCGCGCTATAAATTCACGGAAGTTCTGGTATATATTGGCAAAGCACCCAACTCCCTTATCGCAACGGTGTGTGAAGTGCGGGGGTAGGCCCCTATATCAAGCCACGTACTGGTCTTTTACTGAAGTGCCTTCGGGAATCCTCACCAAACATTCCCCAAACCATCTTTAGTTGGATATCTGAGTAGTTCCTGTTCTAAAAATCCTTCCCTAATATTTTATTTCTTAAAAGCATAAAATTCAAAAGAGATAATCACCTACGCTGCTTGAATTGTCTGTGCATTAGTTAGGTCAATCTTCTTTTTTGCTATATTTCTGCTTGTTTATGACGGTCATCACTCGGTTACAATCTAGAAGAATGGCTCAACTGGCCCCTTCTTCCTCTGAAATCACCACTAGTGTGGATGTTTCGGCACCCCTCGGGTCTTCCTCGGGACTGCTATTAGTTGGTTCCCCATCTTGGTCATATAATCCTTTCTATCAGCCTAAAGCAATCCCATCACGTCCAGCTTCCCCCAGTCCTTTAGAAATATCATCTGCTTCTGATATAGAGTATGTTCCTCGTGGGGATCCTGAATTTCAGGCACTCCTTGATCACAATCCAGTAGCCCTTATGGACTATCTAGTACATAAGTCCATTCGAATATCTGATCAGGGACCACCAATTCAGCAAGTTTACGATTATCCTCGTGAACCATCCCAGGCTTTTGTAGAATAGTTAGCATCCTTTTTCTCACCTCGAACCATGGAAGAGGGTGGTGCACTTGTGCCTCCTTTTTCTCTTCCACCAACCATGTTGACTAGTTCTCAAATAGTCTTACCTATTCCTAGTATCACAGTTACCTCGGCTATTCCACAACCTACTTCTGAGAAGTCCTCTTATCTAGCTATAATGGGCACGTCTGCACCCACAGATTGTTGTTAATTCTTCTATGTCATCCATTGCATCCCAAGGTCAATACCTCTTTATGAGTCAACCCCCTTCACAAGTTAGTTGGTTCCTACTTCTCATCCTCCAGTTGGTCTTTTTCCAATGTTCCAATGAACAATAACCTTCACCCATCCTCTAGCATCGGCACCTTTAATAACCAATCTGGCAATCAAAAGCCTCATTCAGACCTTGTTCCCCACCATGTCCAATCAAATCAACACCCATGTTCCTCAACCCATTCCGATTCAGTCGACGAGTGTGGGAGCCCACCAATCATAGGCTCCGGTTGTTATTCAATCATCTTTTTCTCAACCGCTTGTCATCCCACAGCCTGTTTATACACAGCTCCTTCACAAAATACCTCACCAGCAACCCGAACACTGGTTATTCCTCTTACCATCCTATTAATCAATAGATGAATCCCCCATTAACACCTCAACAAAATCCACCATTCACTTCTTATGTAGGACATACCAGCATGCCTCCTCCTCAATCTGACGTGGTCCAAATTATTTTCAAGAAAATCATGGACCTGGAAGCATCCACCAAAGGGGCTCGTCCTTCATATTCTTTTGAAGAAGTATGCAATGAACCGATTCATCCATCAGTGGCTTTTAAGCCTTATCCTCCCCAATGGGAACTTCCTAAATTTTCAAAATTTCATAGTCGGGAGGACCCTCAACAGCATTTGCGAGCATTCAAACACGCTTGCTACCTTATATTCCAGGATCAAGAGCTTATGCTATGTACTTTTCCTATGTCTCTAGCAGGGCCTGCTTTAGATTGGTACAATAACATTCCTTGTTTTCCTTCTCTCAATTGCACAGATGTTTGTTGAAAATTTTTCAATAAACATCGCACATAAGATATCGATTACATATCTTTATAACATTTGTCAATTTGATGATGAGTCTATTGTAGACTTTGTCACTCGTTGGAGAGGGATAATAAACCAATTGTCATTCTTCCTTCCTCAATCTCAACAGATCGAGTTGTTTACTCGATCTTTTTCTAATCATACTTCTTCCACTTTAAGGATCCAAACTTTTCATACATTTGAAGAAGCCTTTACGATGGCACGTAAAATTGAGTCCTGTGCCATTGAACAAGGGAAGTTAAAACTTTGCTCTAAATCTAAACCAGATTTTTCTTGGTTTACAAAATCAAACCCTTCCACTTCTAAAGACAAAAATCAGGGATCCACTAACGCTATCATATTAAAAACACCACGTGCTGATAACACTTCTAATCAAACACCACGGAGAGACTCCTCATCTTCTCAAAAAGGACCCTCATCATCTCGATCTTTTACTTCGTTGGGGGAATCATATGCTTCTATCCTAGAAAAAATGTTGGAAGTTCACATGATTGAACTTCCCCCCATTAGAAATCTCGATGAAAACCAAGAACGTCCATTCTGGTATAGGGAAAATGACTTCTGTCATTATCATAGAACCAAAGGCCATGACATTGAGCGATGTCAAACCTTCAAAAATCTTGTCCAGAAATTCATTGATAAAGGTGAGCTCATTTTGGATAACCCAAATGCTCCCCCAAATCAGGTGCTTGATGTTTTTAAACAACCCTTTCCTAATCATTCCCAAACCATGATGCTTCAGAGTCTCAAAAACCAAATACTCATACTATCAGCTTCATTTCTACTGAAGAATCTTCTTCTAAAATTAAGCCATCTACGAACACATCGACTGAATCAGAACCTCTTGCCACTCCACTAGTCATTAGAGATTCCATCATCTTTAGACACCCCATCTTTGAATATTCCCACATTGTTAGAGACAGATTCATCTCCCTCTACCTCTTTATCTGATCTTCCATCTATACCTGAGACAGTGTCATCCTCATCTGTCTCATCGTTAGATATTCTTTCGATGCTCGAGGTGATTACATCTCTTAGAGTTTCCACCGCGAGTACATCTACTTCTGTTTCTCCCATTTTGCTACTACTATGCCATTGGTAAACATACCTATAGTTGTACCAACTTCAACGGAAGCGTCTTCAATTTTGACTCTTCCCGTCTCCTTTCCCATAGTAGTTACACCCACAATTACTGTACCAGAAGTATCTTCCTCGCAAGGAACTGCTTCTTTATCATCCACTTCTTCCATCACTGATACTATTTTTCCTATTAAAGGGAAATCTAAATAAATAGTAACGGCACCTACACTCTCAGTTCCTGGACTTAAACCAAGACAACTAAAGTCTAACGTTACATCATCAGCACCTCCTCATCTCCTTCCCCTGAAAAGGCTACAATCACCTTATGCGGTTGAAGTTGTCACCATCCCTGAAAAGGAAAACCCATATTTCGAACCATCAATACTCTTGGTGCCTTCCCTTAAAAATATCTCTCTATGCCTCATAAAATATTGGATTTGTCCGCTGAGAAGGCATCTTCTTCTATAACACCATCCAAACCATCATCCTCTTCTACAACACCATCTTCACCAACGCCTCGTAAAATGGACTTACCTACTAGAAAGGCATCACCTCTTTTATTAGGACCATCATCTTCATCACCAAAAAATAAGACACCTCTTGTTCCTCTTATCAGACCTACTTTGGGAGCTTCTCCCTCATCTAAATCGACATTATCTAAATCGTCATCTGTTTCGACCAAGCAGCCTTCTTTATCTCTAAAGACCACAACACTTGTCACATCTCCATCATCTTCCAAATCTATCTTAGGAGCTCCTCCTCCACCGAAATCAATCCAGTATCACTCACTTCCATCTCAAGTTCCCAAGGCTGCTCCTCCCGATGTCTGGAAAAGTAAGACGATCCCTAAAAAGACTGTCAAACCAGACATGTAGGTTTTTTTACCTCGGTAGTCTGTTGAGGCACCTCCGTCATCTTTGTCCTCATCTTTGTCTACCAGATTCTATACTGAAATTCTTCACCAACTTATCCAAGCTTCATCCATATCCCTTCCCCGATTGATCGGGGATCATTTTTGAAAAAAATCCTAAACATCCCTAAATGGTGTCGGTGCATAATATCATCTTGAGAGATTTCCAACGATTTGTAAGAACGCGACAAACGGACATCGGGAGCTCTAGATATGTCCGGTCAAAGTTCGATCAACGAGAAAGTCAACTCTAGTCAACTGGTCAATAATGGACCAATCGCACTGCGACACGTGGCGAAAAGGCAAAAGGGAGTTGTTTGTTGGTTTTCGACCACCGGTCTTCGACAAGCGTAAAAAAATAAAGGTACTCGGGAACAAGAGGCTCAACTTTTTATTACGGAGGGGAGCCGTGCGCCGTGTGGACTAAGGTATTATCGCCGACGTGGTGGGTCCACAAGCCACCACGTGGCTTGCCACCAATCATCGAATTCGCTCGATTTGCCTATCAAGGGTCGAAAAGTGGTATTTTATTGCCATATTTCATTTGGAATGTCATTATAATAATTGGGTCGAAATTATATGATCTTGATAAGACCACTTTTCATATTCCACGCCTATATTAAAACTTTCCATGCATATATTAAACTTCCCACGCTTTATTTTAAACTGTCCACCAAATGAGGGATTAGGCGCCTAAAAACATGCCATGCACCACCAAATGCGCCCCCAAAGTCAAAGCGCCTATTACATAGGCTTAGGTGGCTTTCTTGCCACTTGAAATGCACACCTACTTCCTAATTTAAACTATTAGATAAGTTTTCATGCGCCCAATGTGGGATTTTATTCCCAAAAGATAAGCCAAAAGACATGGAGGGGAATGGAACTCGGGTGGAGGTAGTAAAAGGATAAGCACCCAGCCATCAGACCAGGAGGCGCACAAACAATATAAAAGGAGCTATATTCTATTTGAATGGGAGGAGGTACAGGTCTGTGCAAGAAGCTTAAGGACCAGATTGCAGAGAACTCCATTTTTGAAGGCCGTGCACTCAGATTGGGAACTTGGAGTAAAAAGATGAAATGTAGAGAATTCTGAGATGATTCCAACAATATAAGGTTTGATCTTTTTTGATGATTTTTAATCTGTTTTTGGAAGCTTTGAATGCAGATTTTAACAGGGATCTTCAAGACAGCCAGTTGGAAAACACGAATTTCAATGCACTTCTAGTCCGAATTGTGACTTGGTGTAAACATGAAAAGTGTTCAGAATTCAGATATGATCTCAGAAATATGATTTTTTTCATAGAATGTTTTTAAATCTCCATTTGTAGGTGTTTTTATAACACAGTTGCAGGGAGATCACATTGTGAAAACACTGTAGGAGCCACGGATCGTTCTTGGGACAGTTTCTGCTATTTTTCAGAGTTCTTGGGACATTGATCAGCTCATTTGCAGGTTTTGATTCATTATTGGTTGTTTGTAAGAGTTATTGTACTTGCATTTCAATATTATTAATGGATCGGTTCAATCTGAACCCGGGGACGTAGGAATTCCGAACCCCGTAAACAATCTCTTTTGTTATCTGAGTCTTTTCAAGTTTTCTGATTATTTCTTTGCTACACAAGTTTTCCACACTTCTATGGATGCAAAATAATCAGAATTTAATCAATTTTGGATTCAAGAATACTTAAAATTGGTTAAAAAAATCACGATCTTTGGAAACTTATAAAGTGATAAAAATACACATCACGTTTTCAGATCAAGTTTGGTATCAGAGCAGTTAGATTGCCGGATTAGCTTCTAATTGTGTTTGGCTTCAGTTTCAGTATTGATTTCAGTTTTCAGTGTGCAGACATTTTGGGGCTTGTTAATCTTCTTTTGCAGTGTGCAGTTTTGGAAGTACAGGTTGTGTTTGCAGGAATGAGGAATCATGGGCAAGTCATCCAAACAAGAGCAACTGGATGAGCTTGAAGCCATAAACCGCCAACTCCAAGAAGAAAAATCTTTCTTGAGAGCTAATTTTTATTCCTTAGAAGAGGAAATCGTGCGGTTAAAATCTGAGCCACAATCCTCTATAACCAAGAAAGAGGAGTATGTCAACAAGATGCTTGAAGAGAGCAAGAAGTTGATGGGCTTTGTTAAAGAGTTGCAGGAAGAAATACGAACCAAGGATGCCCTCTTGGAAAAGCTGCAACAAGGTGAACACAAGAAGGAAATGCCTTCCAAATCAGATGCAGGTACTATGACAGAATGCACTGTAAGTTGTTCACATTTTAATTCTTCCTCTCATTCAGTTTCAGATGTTCCTTTGGGTCAGTTTGAAAAACACACTAAGGGAATTGGGTCTAAGCTAATGGTTAAGATGGGATTTAACGGAAAGGCCTTGGTAAAAATGGACAAGGTGATGCTAACCCAATACAGGTAGAGGATCAGCCTCGGTTTGCAGGTTTGGGTTATTCTAGTGGGAAAATGGAAATTGGAGAAAGTTCCAAAGCAGCTGAAGGAAGACAAGCTTCCAATAGCCAAGGATCTACACCACTAGAATTACAGGATTCCGCCATCAGGAAGAACAATGAAAGGTGTAAGAAAATAGTTAAAAGAGGTAATCAGATTCCACCTCCTTCCACTTACACTAAAAATAGCACTAAGGGAAAATCAAATCCTAAAACTTCTAATACACTCTTTCAGTTGGAACAATATAGCTTTGGTAGGCAGAAATATGCTTTCCCTTGCACATTTTGTGAAGGTACTAATCATTCTATTGCATATTGTTGGAAGAGGAAAAATTTGATTAAGAAGTTAATGCCTTTTGTGAATGATAAGGCGGTCTTAAAGACCAATCTCACCAAGGAAAGGCGAGAAATGGCAAGAAGGTTACCTCTCCTAAACAGGGAATCATTCTCGTAGACGAGTTTCTAAGAATGGTAAAATGGTAAGATTCCTAAAAACAGGGAAGTTAAATTTTGTTCCCATTGTAATAGGAATGGTCATGATGTTAAGGTTTGTTGGTTTGTTCCTAAACAACAAAATTGGAAAGTTGTTAAAAAGAACAATATTGTAAAACCAACGATCTTAAACCTAACTAAAACTCATTGTGTGTATGCGAGGAGGTAAAACAACCAAAAGCGGAAAAACCCAAGTGATTGGTTTGGAAAAACACTCCTCAACTTTATATTTGCACTACTGATAAATTGTTGATAGTAGGCAAGCAAAAAAATAAAATTAGAGCTATATTTTAGGGATTCCTATTGATTGATAAGGATTTGTTCCTAAGTTGATATTTAAGCTTTGAAAATAAATGGAAATAGCTGAAGAGAAGATTTGAGTGATAGGTTCATCATACTCATGTTTTGTTTTCTCAGATTGGTTGGTAGTTCCATTGTTGAAAACACTATGTAGGGATAGGCATCAGTAGCATGTCTAAATTTGAAACTTGCAGTAGTAATCAGCATAATCACAAAGTGTTAGTTGAACACTAGCTTCTGTTATAGATGGGTGTTATTATCTGACTTATTATTTGTGATGGCGATACAGTGTTTTGGCATATTCATGTTGATTCAGTTATTGACTATAGCTTTTTTGGGCGTTGATAGTCTATTATATTCTGATAGTGAATACTTGCAGTGGTTACAGTTTCAGATGGGCAGTGGGCACTAGCCTAAATTTGGGCAGTTTAGATGTCTTGTATACTGATCCGTGTTATGGAATTGTACTTTTTGGTAATCGGCCGTATCACAAAGTGACAGTTGAACACTAGCTTAATTGGGTGTTATTATCTGGTCAGTTATTTGTGATGGCATTACAGTGGGGTATGACAGTTCACAGTTGTGCGTAGAGTTGACAGGGTTGCAGCGTTTCAGTTGAACACTAGCTTAATTGGGTGTTATTATCTGATCGGTTATGTGACTAGCTAATCAACTATTTGCATTTATTTAACCTATAATGTTATTTTGGGTTCTTGTATGTGTTTGTGCAATGCAGGAAGAGATAGCATGTTTTTGTGGGTTGATACACAGCTTTTTGTGGACAAAAAGCCTTTCTCGGTGGGGAGGTGTGATCAGGGGATCATTTTTGAAAAATTCCCTAAACATCCCTAAATGGTGTCGAGTGCATAATATCATCTCGAGAGATTTCCAATGACTAAGAAGCGTGACAAACGGACATCGGGAGCTCTAGATATGTCTGGTCAAAGTTCGATCAACGAAAGTCAACTCTAGTCAACTGGTCAATAATGGACCAATCGCACTGCGACACGTGGCGAAAAGGCAAAAGGGAGTTGTTTGTTGGTTTTCGACCACCGGTCTTCAACGAGCGTAAAAAATAAAGGTACTCGGGAACAAGAGGCTCAACTTTTATTACGGAGGGGAGCCCGGCCGCCGTGTGGACTAAGGTATTATCGCCGACGTGGTGGGTCCACAAGCCACCACGTGGCTTGCCACCAATCGTCGAATTCGCTCGATTTTCCTATCGAGGGTCGACAAGTGGTATTTTATTGCCATATTTCATTTGGAATGTCATTATAATAATTGGGTCGAAATTATATGATCTTGATAAGACCACTTTTCATATTCCACGCCTATATTAAAACTTTCCATGCATATATTAAACTTCCCACGCTTTATTTTAAACTGTCCACCAAATGAGGGATTAGGTGCCTAAAAAAACATGCCATGCGCCACCAAATGCGCCCCCAAAGTCAAAGCACCTATTACATAGGCTTAGGTGGCTTTCTTGCCACTTGAAATGTGCACCTACTTCCTAATTTAAACTATTAGATAAGTTTTCATGCGCCCAATGTGGGATTTTATTCCCAAAAGACATGGAGGGGAATGGAACTCGGGTGGAGGTAGTAAAAGGATAAGTGCCCAGCCATCAGACCAGGAGGTGCACAAACAATATAAAAGGAGCTATATTTTATTTGAATGGGAGGAGGTAGTCAGTGCATGCGAAGAAGCTTAAGGACCAGATTGCAGAGAACTCCATTTTTGAAGGCCGTGCACTCAGATTGGGCACTTGGAGTAAAAAGATGAAATGTAGAGAATTCTGAGAAGATTCCAACGATATAAGGTTTGATCTTTTTTGATGATTTTTAACCTGTTTTTGGAAGCTTTGAATGCAGATTTTAACAGGGATCTTCAAGACAGCCAGTTGGAAAACACGAATTTCAATGCACTTCTAGTCCGAATTGTGACTTGGTGTAAACATGAAAAGTGTTCAGAATTCAGATCTGATCTCAGAAATATGATTTTTTTCATAGAATGTTTTTAAATCTCCATTTGTAGGTGTTTTTCTAACACAGTTGCAGGGAGATCACATTGTGAAAACACTGTAGGAGCCACGGATCGTTCTTGGGACAGTTTCTGCTATTTTTCAGAGTTCTTGGGACATTGATCAGCTCATTTGCAGGTTTTGATTCATTATTGGTTGTTTGTAAGAGTTATTGTACTTACATTTCAATATTATTAATGGATCGGTTCAATCTGAACCCGGGGACGTAGGAATTCCGAACCCCGTAAACAATCTCTTTTGTTATCTGAGTCTTTTCAGTTTTCTGATTATTTCTTTGCTACACAAGTTTTCCACACTTCTATGGATGCAAAATAATCATAATTTAATCAATTTTTGGATTCAAGAATACTTAAAATTGGTTAAAAAAATCACGATCTTTGGAAACTTATAAAGTGATAAAAATACACATCACGTTTTCAGATCACCGATCAAACCCTATAATCTTAAAGGAGTAAAACCTTCCTGGTTCAACTCTGATTTGATTTTTGCTTACCATCACACTCTGGGTCATGACACCGAGGGATGTAAAGCTCTTCAATCTATCATTAACAACCTCTTGGAAGAAAGTGATCTTCTTTTGGAAGAGGAGGAGGAACAAGTATCTCTGTCATCCCAACTTCATCTCGAGCCTCAACAATCTATTCGGACCTCTATTTCGTTAATTTCACACCGAACGGTCTTCCACCTTCCTAAATCGACACGATTCATATCGCCACTAGAACACAACAATATGATAATCTATCATCATCTCGGCCACAGAGTTGTCATTTCTACATGACCCACGAAGGCATTCCTCCTTCCACATCGCCTTCTAGACCTAGAGTCTCTATTTGTGCTTCACCTCGGGCTCGATTCCCGTGTCGGTAAAGGAGAGTGTTATGAAATAACTTACTCATGCTCCAGTCAAAATTTCTTGACCTCATTCAATCATCCCCACAAGACGCTGTGGGATTTGATTGATAATCATGCGCCATATCGCAGTGAATTCGGATGAACCTCACCTTTCGAGATGATTATTGGATTGAATAAATCGTCAATCGCCATTTCTTTTGAAGATTCGGAAATTCCTTCCCTTTCTTCCAAGGATTTGGAGGCTCCCCTCTTTATCACAGTTCAAATCAACAACACTATGTTAAAACGCACTATGATTGACAGTGGTGCTGCACTTAACGTCATTTCCTCACACACATTCGAGCAAATTAAGTTACCAAAGAACGTAGTGTCACCCCGCCTTTCACCCTTCGATCACTTAATGATCAGTTGGCAGTTACTTTAGGAACTGTGGTCCTGCCCATTCGAGTAGGTAAGAAGTTACTTCACGAGCTCTTTTACATTGTTGAAGGAAAATTCCACTACAATATGATCCTAGGATGCTCCTGGATTCATACAATGCATTGTGTCCCATCAACCCTCCATTGATTCTTAAAATATCAGTATGAGGGAAAAATATATACTCATCTAGGAGATCCTTTTCCTTTTGCCCAATGCGACATGACAACAGGATCTGCCCCTCTAAAGAAGGATGCTTGTTCTCCTGGTAAGGCTTCATCCTCTTCCTTACCTGCAACTAAATTACCGAATTTTCAAAATCTGGAAGAGACATTGCAGCGTTTCTCACTAGGAGAACTTCCTCTTCTTTCTTTTGATGCCCATCTCAAGCCTAATGAGTATGGTAGACCAGAAAAACAACCTGAATATCAACTAGGTCTTGGTCGCATCATCACCATTGGTCTGCCCAACCAACAGACTAACTTCATTTACGGTGGTCTTGATACACCTCACTATCGCCCAGATTCTCCCCCTAGGGCCAGGCCTTATTCAGCAGGGTTTGGTTGTCTACAAAATCCCACGTTTGCAAAAACTTATTTATATCGATGTGCATGGAAGGGTTTTGGCCTAGGAAAGTATGAACAGGGTGTGCATGACCTCGCGTCCATTCCAACTCTCAAACCACATCAAAAATTTGGTTTAGGATTTAAACCTCTTTCAAAAGCCACCATCACTATTCTCGATGAGCCTCTCCCTATTGAGGAACCATCTTCCCCTGCTAGGTTAGAAACATCATTTGATGAGGATGACGCCATTTCCATTCCGTCTAACTTTTTTTTTAGTCAATACCATTTCCTTAGGGCCACTGACCTATAGAACTAATAAAAAATCCACGTCCATACCATTAGTCTTCCCTGAAATAGTTGGAGACGACTCTCCTACTATCAACACTATCCACTGTGCGGATGATGATTCTGTCCTCACCTATCTGGGGGTAGAGGATTCCTATCTTCCTAAAACCATTCCTTCTGACACATCTACGCTTCTTAACAAAGCCACTGTCGATCTTAATATAGGGACTTCTAAAGACCCTCGCATCATTAAGGTCGGCCAATCTCTTAATCCACAAGAGTTAGGAGACTTTACCACTTTTTCTCCAACCATTGTCAAGCCTTTGCTTGGTTATACGAGGATATGCTGGGACTCGATCCCGATATCGTGGTCCACAATATCGTTACTCTTCTCGACATCAAACCGGTTAAACAAAAATTGCGTAAAATGCACCCTCGAGTAGCCCTTCTTGTTAAAGAAGAGTTGCAACGTTTGCTTTCTGCTAACTTCATCCAACCCATTGATTATCCACAATGGGTTTTGAACATAGTACCAGTAACCAAAGCCACTGGGAAAATTTGAATTTGTACTGACTTCCGAGATCTTAACCTTGCTTGTCCAAAAGATGATTTTCCTCTACCTAATATCGATCAACTCGTGGATTTAACTGCGGGTCACAAGATGCTTTCTCTTATGGATGGTTTCTCTGGGTATAATCAAATTCTTATCACACCAGAGGACCAACATAAGACTTCCTTTATAACTCCTTGGGGGACTTTTTGTTATCATGTCATGCCTTTCGGTCTTAAGAACATGGGAGCAACCTATCAACGAGCCATGACCTACATCTTCCATGATCTCTTACACAAAACTATAGAGGATTACGTCGATGATCTCCTCGGTAAATCCAAACGCCGTCAGGATCATCTTTTCATTCTTGCACCTCTCTTTGAGAGGCTTATTCGCTTTTGTCTTCGCCTAAATCCATCTAAGTGTGTGTTTGGCATTCTCACTGGTAAACTCCTAGGCTTTATCATTTCTATTAGGGGTATTGAAGTGGACCCCGTAAAAATAAAATCTATCCTTGAGATGCCTCCCCCTTCTAACTTAAAGCAACTCCGTGGTCTTCAAGGACACCTTCAATCAATACGTCATTTTATCTCGCAACTGTCAGACCGTTGTCAACCTTTTCATCATCTCCTTCGTAAGAATGTTCATTTTGAATGGGATGAGCGTTGCCAAAAGGCTTTTGATGATCTCAAAGCTTATCTTCTTTCCCCACCTATGCTTACACCTCCATGTGAGGGGGAGCCATTCTATCTTTATATTTCTGTGACTAGCCATGCTTTGGGAGCCATGATCTCGCATCGAGACGCTAACGGTAAAGAACAAGCCATATATTACATCAGTCGCACTCTCCATGAGTATGAAACACGTTATTCGAAGCTAAAAAGTTGTGTTGTGCTCTCTTCTTTGCAACTT
Source organism: Taxus wallichiana var. yunnanensis (assembly GCA_018340775.1). Taxonomy (NCBI): domain Eukaryota; kingdom Viridiplantae; phylum Streptophyta; class Pinopsida; order Cupressales; family Taxaceae; genus Taxus; species Taxus wallichiana. Next base: position 695,628,667 of record CM031235.1, on the reverse strand, counting down.
CTAAGCTTTGTCACTACCTCCTCAATCATAAAACTTACATTGTCACAAGTTTCAATCCACTCAAGACAATGCATGCGAAGCCTTATCACAATGATCGTATCACTCGTTGGCTCATGCTAATGACAGAATTTGATCTCAATTTTATTCCACAAAAATCTATCAAGGGTCAGGTCATTGCAGATCAGTTAGCTGATGCTCCTCTTCCGGACACTCAAGTCCCCCTTGCTCAATTCCCTGATGAGTATATCCAACAAATTGATTTTGGTCTTTCTCCATTTAAAGTAAAACTCTTCTTTGATGGATCCAAATGCCAGCAAGGGGGAGGTGCAGGTTTCGTTATGATTCCTCCTTGGGGTGCACCTATCCCAGTCGCACACAAACTTAACTTTGAGTGTACCAATAATATGGCTGAATATGAAGCTCTTGTTTTAGGTCTTCAAAATTCTATTAATCTTGGCGCCCACCATATCGACATCTTTGGTGACTCTGAACTCATCGTTAATCAAGTCATGGGTGTCTATCAATGTAAAAATGATATCCTTCAAAAATATCGTGATATCGTTCTTTTTCAACTCCAATCTTTTGACAAATTCACTATCCAAGTTATTCCTTGTCTGCGAATCGATTCGCAGATACAATGGCTTCTTTAGCCTCGCTTATTCCACCTTTTACCAAAGACTCGCGACTTTATGTGGTTGTGCAGCGATTAGATCAACCATCTCATCTCCAGAGGCAACTAACTTCAATCAATGCCATCACAACCAATACTCAAGATGAGTGGTACCAATAGATCGTTGATTATGTATCTCATTCAGTGCTTCCTCCAGATCTGACTTCCAATGGTAGAAGATATTTTATCCTACGCGCTAATTGCTATACTATTTTAGGCGGAATCCTTTACAAACATGGTTTTGATGGTATTTTTCTTTGGTGACTCAAAACTCCTGAATCATCTAAAGCCATTCAGGAAGTCCATGATGGTATCTGTGGTGGACATTTTAGTGGCTTGGCTGTAGCTAAACACATCTTACGTTTAGGCTATTATTGGCCTTCTCTTAATCGATATTGTTGTGAGTACACTAAGAAATGTGTCAAGTGTCAACAACATTACAATCTTATGCATATCCCTAGTTAGGCTTTGCAACCTATAACAGATTTGTGGCCTTTTTCGCAATGGGGTCTTGATCTCATCGGTCTTATCAACCCTCGCTCTTCACAATGTCATCATTCTATCATTACTGCCACATAATACTTTACTAAGTGGGTGGAAGCTATTCCTCTTTCATCGACCAAAGCTAAACCGATTGTTGATTTTGTTTATCAACATATCATTTGTCGCTTTGGTGTTCCACACAAACTCATCACAGATAATGGTAAATCTTTCAAAATGTCGATTTGTAGAATCTTTGTGACGCTTTCAATATCAAACTCAGATTTTCTTCTCCATACTATCCCCAAGCTAACGGTCAAGCCGAGGCTTCCAATAAAACTTTACGTAATATCCTCATGAGGTAACTAGTCGAACTGGTTAGGATTGGCATTTACATATCCCTTTTGCTCTCTGGGCTTATCGAACTAGCATTCATACTCCTATGGGTGCTACTCCCTTCTCTCTAGTTTATGGGTCAGAGGTTGTTCTTCCTTTGGAAGTCCAGATCCCATCTCTTCATGTTTCTCTCAGAGAATTTGTCTCTGATGAGGACTATCATCAAAATCGTCTAGTGCAGCTTGAGTTGCTAGATGAGTGGTGTCTCAATGCTCTTGAACATCATCAAATCTATCTTGAGCATGTCAAACGTGCTTATAACAAGCATTTGCAACACCGTGACTTCAAAATTGGTGATCTTGTTCTTAAAGAAAACCAAAATGTCACTACGCTAGAATGGAGTCAGCGTGGTAAGTTTGCTCCTAACTGGATGGGTCCGTACATAGTTACTCATAAATATGGGTCTGGGGCTTATCGTCTATCCTCCATGGATGGTGTACCTGAAATGGAACCTCTTAATGCCTTGCATCTAAGGCCCTTCTACTATTAAAATCTATCTTACACGATCTTAGTCGCAAAACAAATCTTTCATCCATCTAACAACCAGTCATATATTTTCATAGTGATTTGGAACTATGTGGTTCTCCGCGTTATGTCTTTTCCACCTTAAATATGAGTATCGTGGCTCTACTCATAGCATTTTTCTTATGGATATGTTCCTCCTCCTAGTTGGGACACCTTAATCACTTCTTCATCTGTCCCAAGTATCTATCCTAATCGAATCTACTCGGGCATGAATATGTGCTTTTTATGCACTTTCTTCCCCTCTATTTGATCTATCTGGTCTACACTTAGCTTCTTTCAAAACAAAGCTCCAAAAACTCGAAAAAAAAAAAAAAAAGAAAAGAAAATCCCAAAAGATAGACTGATCCCTCGAAGGACAGCTATCTATGCATTTTCAAAATAAATAAAAAGATATAGACCATACCCTTGAAGGATGGCTACATTTGAAATACAGACCGATCCCTTGAAGGACGGCTGTTTGTTTGCTTCTTAGCATCATTGAAAGACTTCCCGTATCGATCAGTCTTTCTATATCTAGCAAACTTCCCGCATTGATCAGTTTGCTTTTCTGTCAAAAACAAAAATCATGAAGCTGAGACATAAGACCTTTTTTCGATCATATGGAGAACCCTATTTTCCCAATAGGGAGCATATATTCTATCCTTTGTAAATTTTGACAAGATAAATACTTACTTCTCCTTCCATTTTACCTTCTAGATCTGGTTTGTGACTAGCTAGTGTCAGGTTTATTTTAACCTCATATATGGCCTTGTATGCATGGTCTTTTGGTTTCCTATCAAAGTCTTCATTTATGGTCGGTTAGGGACCTAGCTTATTATTATTTTTCTTATCTGGGTGTATTTCCCTTATCAAAGTCATTTCATTACGTCCTTGGCTCTCGTAGAGAGTATTTACCATTATTATTTCTTATTCATCCAGTTAAATTGACATTTAACATGTTAATTTAATCAAAATCTATTATCTATCTAATTTCATCTTATCTACTTTGTCCAAAACATATATCAAAGCATGTATTGTCAATACATGTGAATCTACTTATCTATTTTCATCAAAATTTAATTAACATCTCAAATATATTAAGTCTATCAATCACATCTATCCATCAAAACATCTAAAAATGTGTACATCCAAGTTACACTACATCTATCTATATCTATTTTTCATCAAAATTAAATCCCTATATCAATCACATCTATCCATCTATCCATCAAAACATCTAAAAATGTGTACATCCAAGTTACACTACATCTATCTATATCTATTTTTCATCAAAATTAAATCCACATATCAATCACATCAAATCACATCACGTCTATCTATCCTCTATGTCTATGTCCATCCAATCACATCTATTTATCATCTATCAACATATGTCTATATCCATCACAATTATGCTATATCTATCCATGTATATCGAAATTAAAAACATGAGTATAATCATATGGCAAAGAAAATCGATGAATCTATATATATAAATGAGTATATCTCAGATAACAAAGAATGGATGGATTTCAGTCAAGCCATCTATATCATACATCAAAAATGCCTTCAAATCGAGGCTACATCAATATATCGATACAAAAATATATCAAATCTCTAAATCGTAAAATCTGATAGGTGGAAGACACTATCTCCTCCACCCTCCTCTGGACCAGTTGTCTCTCCTGTTGCGCCTATCGAGCTCGATGCACCTGCTGCTGGGGGCCTGCCACCACCCCGATCTCTCTCGGTGCTCCCTCCCTCAGACGTACCGCTAGCTACGGTTGTCACTGATCTCCTTCTCGCACCATAATGAGGCACATCAGGAGCATGTTGTGCCAGGGCGTCCTCATAGTATCACACCTCAGCGAGGAGAGACTGATACGTACTCAGGCTCACTGTACCAGGTGCTCGTAATGTCACTACTAGTGCTGACTGGTGGTGGCCCTCCTATGGTCGTACCCTGTGTCCTAGACTCTGATATAGTACCTGTATCACCATATTTGGCCCTGAGGGCCTCTCTATGCCTATGGTAACGATCCCTCTGCTAGATCGTTGTATCTCGCTCTTGGTGAGCCGTGTGTCTCATCTAATATCGGGCGTCCCTCTCCTCTGTTAGAGCTTTGATCTCCTCAAGGGCTGCCTGGTGTGTCTGCGTCAGGGTAAAATGCTCCCCCTCCAACCTCTCCAGTGGGCTATATCCTCCTCATCGGCATCTATAGATGCTGGTAGGTGTCGTGGTAGCTCTGTCAAATACCATGCCGCATAGCTGTCATCTACTCCGGCATCATCATCACTTTATCTATGGAGGGTGGGGCCTCCCTCAATGGATCTACCGGGATCAAAATCGGTAGATCAGTCTCTCTGTTGTCTCGCCTGTATGGCCTGTAGGTGGTCGGCACTGTCTGCACTAGGCCAAACTATCTCAATACCCGTATAAACAGACGCACTCCCACATATCAAGCCTGTGGCCCCTAACCACCCTGCTCCATCTCAACCCCACCAGGTGAACATCCTGACTGGCCCATGTCGGGAAGACGCGATATGGTCTCTAGATGACCTGCTCTGGTGTCAGTGTCCTGAAGTGCTCGGCATACCAATCTACGGATCTCCCTGTATCTCCCGGGGCCATGTCGGCCCGCCATCACCGGAATCCATAATCAATGGCCCCCACTACTGCTGGCATCCATGGAAGCTCGGATGGCCTGATCACTACTATGTGCTCATATGCCTAGCAATGGAGCACAAAACTGACATCGATGCCTGTCCGCCTACCGGTCGTGTACATCCATAGCTCATAATATATCTGTGCTATCAAGGCATCGGTAAAAGTGAACACCTGTCTGAACTATAGGATGTCACACACATAGTCTAGTAATAACAAGGGAAATCTCCCACCTCCTGAATCTGGCAGAGCAAAGTAGGAGATCACCATCGAATAAGAACTATCCGTCTGCTCCTGGCATCATCATGTCTATACTGTGAGGCTATCCTCACTGCCCCAGACACTATCTCTGAATCATCTACCCTGTCCCCGTACAATCATCCTAGGGCCCTCTGCTGCTACTCTCGTGGAGTAATCTCAATCGGGTCCCCGGTGATCGGCAGCCTCAGAATCCTGTATATATCCTCATGGGTGATAGTCATCTCACCCGTCCTGAACCAAAAAGTGCAAGTCCGGCTATCCCATCGTCACACTAGTGCTCGCATCAGCTCTACATCCCAAGGCACTCGTTTGCGTGATCTGAAAGCCCCGAGCCCGGCCTAGCTCTAAGTGGCGCTAATCGCATCACCACATCGGGAGAATCATCTCTAGAAGCTCAGGAATAGCATCCCACATATGCAAAACCTCTCGTGCCTGCATCACACAACATCAAGAGCAATGTTAGCTTCCTATTTATCCAAATCCGAACATCCAAAACACATTTAATCACCTTATCAGTTCATCCGGTCCAATCGGCATCGATTTATTTTCAGTCGGCGTCGATCTAATATAGTCGACATCGATTGAAGTGAATTGGTGCCGATCTAATCTAATTGGCATCGATTTTTCTGATCGACGCCGATTGGGAGGCAACGTGTCAGAAACACTCTGGCCTCCCACTTACTCCATTTTTTTCAAAAAATAATAATGATAGTAAAAACATTATTATGACAAGTTCGGATAGATTTACTTACCCCTGGTCGTGTCCTCTTCCCATTCTGACTGCTCCCAAAGGCTTCCATGGTGCTCAAAACTAGTTTTTGACTCTCTCTAAATCAATCGTCACGGTGAAAATAAATCGTTCACGTTTTCCGTTCGCATATTTATATGTGCTCGGAATGGTCGGCGCCGATTGGAACAGTCGGTGCCGATTTTCATGGTCGCGCCGATTTGTTTGATCGACGCCGATTTGGTCCCATTCTTGCCGATGTGTTGCAATTTGACTTCTCCACATCACCTTCTTCCCTCTCCTGATCTTCTTGCCATAGTGTTGATGCTTGGCTTATTTATCTAGTCATTATTATGCCCTGAGTGTTGCCTTTTGGCACATACTTTCGATATTATCATCCATTTCAAGCCTGCTCCTTGTCCATCGGGCACTCGCTTTTTTTTGACCCCTTGGAGTTCACGGGTCTGTAGGCACTAACGTTGTCTTCTTTGCAGACCATTTGGTTGTCCCTACCAATGTGTCTCTTTGTAGGTGCTGAATATTTTACAGCCCTCCTTACACTCATGGGTCTGTAGGTACTAACGTCATCTCCTTCGGAGACCATCTAGTTTGCCCTACCAATGTGAGTTCCTTAGGTTGCTGCCTTTTTATCTATTTTTGTGCGTCATTAATGATCAGATCTACTCCAGGCATCTAGCTGGGGCATCCTGTGTTTTCATCTACCTTTGTCAAACTCGGGATCGTTTGTTCTTTCGTAACCCATCCCATCCCTAGTTTGAGGGGGATCACATCATCACTTTTTCTTCCTTCCTTCCACCTCCTTGTTTTTGTCTTGCAACTTTGCTTATCGCAAGTTACTCGACAAAAAGGGGCAAAATGTAGACACCTAAAATTGGTTACCCAATTTGGTGTCCCCCACATTCATTTTCCTTCTCGGGTAACCTGGGGCACGTTCATATCATCACTGCCCCCTTAGGGTATTATTCAATATTTTCTTTAAAAACATCTATCCTAAGTTTAATTCACCCCATTATGTTTTACCCCTAAGTAATTAAATATTAACTATTTAATTACACCTTTTTACATATATCCTAACCACTTATCTACCCCATATCAATTTCTAACCTCCCATATCTATTCTATCCATATATCCCCCCTATTTCTCCTCCTCCCAAACCAAGCAATGGGATATTTCCCATATTTGAGGTGGAGGGATCACTCTCATCTTTCCAAAAATCACTCCTTTTGGCCATTTTGGGAGTCTATTCCCTGATCGGTGCCAACCGGTACTTGGTCGACGCCGATTTTTGAACGGCACCGATTTCATCTCGGTCGTGTTGATTACAAATAGAGGCCGAACTCGCTTTGGTTAGACAAAGAGTTAGACAGAGAGACAGAGAGAAAGATACAGAAAAAACAAGAATTTTGAGCATCAAGTTTAAGCATTGTCTATCAAGTGAGAGTGAATCCCGTCCAAACCAATCCCTAAGAGGAGTACCATTACTCTGCTCCTACCACATCAACATCAGGATTCTTCAACGATCTCTTGGTGACTCCGTTCTCGCATCCAAAGCACAGTGGAGTCTTTCCAAAGATCCCTACAGCTCTTGCAGATTTAGCGAAGATCGACAATCTAGCTTCAACTATCTGCTTCTCAATCTTCCTGCGCAATTTCCCTAAGTCAACACTGACGATAAGACCAGATCGACGCCGATTCTATCTAGTTGACGCCGACTTATCTCAGTCGATGTTGATTCCTCTCAGTCGACGTCGATTTTCCTAATCGGTGCCAATCTTCCTGTGGACAGGTAAAATAACTCAGGGATCACAAATCCAACATTGTTTTCACACTTTCCTATTTGTTATTGGTTTCTGTCTGTTGTTTACTTTTCTGTCTATCATTTTTAATCAAAATATAGACATTTACTTACATCTTTTATCATGTATGCTTCTTTCCTTAATTGAAAACATGGACTGACATCCACCAAGGGAGCTTATCGCTTCCTGGACCCACTTTTCAGGCAGTCCACCCAAATATCTTTTAACGTGGTCTTTTTCTGTCAAGCATCTGTGTCTCACGGGTTTCTGGATTTACTTTAAAGGATCGCTCGTATGCGCCCGTCTTGTCTACATTGAATTTATTTTCTACCTACATCTTCGAGATATGGTCCTTCGTATTGATTCATTAGAGTTTTTCGGGTTTTTGTGTTCAGTTTGGTACATTAACTTGGACAGGTAACAAGCGTGAAATTCTTGATCTACATTCTTTGATCACATCATCACTTTTTCTTCCTTCCTTCCATCTCCTTGTTTTTGTCTTGCAACTTTGCTTATCACAAGTTACTCGACAAAAAGGGGCAAAATGTAGACACCTAAAATTGGTTACCCAATTTAGTGTCCCCCACATTCGTTTACCTTCTCGGGTAACCTGGGGCACGTTCATATCATCACCGCCCTTAGGGTATTATTCAATATTTGCTTTAAAACATCTATCCTAAGTTTAATTCACCCCATTATGTTTTACCCCTAAGTAATTAAATATTAACTATTTAATTACACCTTTTTACATATATCCTAACCACTTATCTACCCCATATCAATTTCTAACCTCCCATATCTATTCTATCCATATATCCCCCCTATTTATCCTCCTCCCAAACCAAGCAGCGAGATATTTCCCGTATTTGAGGTGGAGGGATCACTCTCATCTTTCCAGAAATCACTCCTTTTGGCCATTTCGGGAGTTTGTTCCCGATCATCGCCGACCGGGTACTCAATCGACACCGATTTTTCGAACGGTGCTGATTTCATCTTGGTCGGCGCCGATTACAAATAGAATGCCAGAACTCAGTTCCGTTAGACAGTGAGTTAGACAGAGAGACAGAGAGAGAGATACAGAAAGAATGAGAGTTTTGAGCATCAAGTCTGAGCATTGTCTATCAAGTGAGAGCGAATCCCATCCAAACCAATCCCTGAGAGGAGTACCGTTACTCTGCTCCTACCGCATCGACATCGGGAGTCTTCAATGATCTCTTGGTGACTTTTTTCCTACATCCAGCACATGTGGAGCCTTGCCAGTATCCCTACGGCTCTTGCAGATTCAGCGAAGATCGACAATCTAGCTTGAACTGTTTGCTTCTCAATCTTCCTACAATTTCCCCTAAGTCAACACCGACAAGACGGTCACCCGACGCCCGATTCTATCTAGTCGACGCCAACTTATCTCATTCAATGCCGATTCCTCTCAGTCGACGTCGATTTTCCTAATCGGTGCCAATCTTCCTGTGGATAGGTTAAATAACTCAGGGATCACAAATCCAACATTGTTTTCACACTTTCCTATTTGTTATGTGTTTCGTCTCTTGTTTAATTTTTGTCTATCATTTTTAATCAAAATATAGACATTTACTTACATCTTTTATCATGCATGCTTCTTTCCTTAATTGAAAATGTGGACTGACATCCGCCGAGGGAGCTTATTGCTTCCCGGACCCACTTTTCAAGCAGTCCACCCAAATATCTTTTAACGTGGTATTTTTCTGTCAAGCATCTGTGTCTCACAAGTTTCCTAGATCTACTCTATAGGATCGCTCATGTGCGCCCGTCTTGTCTACATCGGATTTCTTTTCTACCTACATCTTTAGATCTGGTCCTTCATGTATCAATTTCATTTGAGTTTTTCAGGGTTTTTGTGTTCAGTTTGGTACATTAACTTGGACAGGTAACAAGCGCAAAATTCTTGATCTACATAATGTTATGGCATTTTCCCGAACAACTAACAATTTTCCCATCAGCAATCATGACTTGACATTTTGGAGCCGGATAAACAAAGCGATTTAAACCGTACACCAACTTATCATTGATGAAATTGTGAGTACTTCCCGAATCAATCAACATTATTACCCTCTTTTTTTTTAAGAATCCAACTACTTTGAGAGTTTGGGGAGTGCTAATACCGAGATATTGCATGGCATGATATTGTTGGTCAGGATCTCCTAATTCGTCCTCTGGCTCTACCTCTTCGTCTTCTTCATTTTCGCCTTCTCCAGGAGGTCCCTCAATGTAGAACAACTTCTTTTCAAAGACACTTATGTCCTGGTCCAAATTTTCACGTCACAATTAAAACATAACCCTTTGGCTCTCTTTTTATTCAATTTGTTAAGGTGTCGGTCTCCGGCCGAGGGAATGATGGTGGAAGGGTGCTACGATCTCGATATTACAAATAGTTTTTTTCCTACTAGAAATATTTTTTTCCTCTACCCTACATGCCATGATCATAGAGTCTAAAACCTTATGAGGATTAAACATAAGCACCTCAGTATCAATTTTTTCTGTAAGACCCCAAGAAATAAGTCATTCAAATTATCTTCGGAATATTTTCCACCCGTAAGGAATGGTTTTGGAATTGATGATGTAATCTTTGATTGTTCCTATTTTCTGAGCTTTGTTAATTGACTGAAATAATTCTCTGACACACTAGAACTATAGTTCAATTGTAACTCTTCAGTGAATATTATCCATGTACATTGAGGCCACTCTTTTTCCTTTGATCACATAACCATCGATATGAAATGAATTGGTCGGGCTCAAGATACAACAATGCCATGGTAACCTTTTTGTCTCGATGGAATCGATGAAGATCAAATAAATTCTCCATCTATGTAATCCAATTGAGTGGATCCTTTCCATCAAAACTACACATTTCCACTTTTGCAATCATGTTACGAGCTTGCCGAGTGTTTGTATTTGGATTGGTCATGTTTGCAAATCCACCCTGGTTAGTTTGTCTATTACTTTGACCTAAAGATCCACCCTGGTTAATATGAGTATGATTGAGTTGTGGCTGATTAGGAAGGATATGATGACCCATGATATTGTAACTAAATTGGTGAATGAAATCCTCCAATCGTTTTCCAATATTTTCTACATCTTCTTTGTTGGCCACTCTACCCTCGAGGTTTCGCAACTCTAACTCAAGATAGCTGACCTTATGGTTAGTTGAAGTAAACCCTAACCCTGAGGACTCTGTAGATACCCCTTCTAACTCTAACTCCTCAACTATTATCTCATCCTTATCAGGGATTTTACCCAGAGTGATGGGATTCTTTTTGCCTCTTGTCGAAGGCCCAGCCATGATGCCCCAAAATGGTAAGATTTAAGGATCAAGGTCAAAATTTAGGGTTTGGGATTTCAATAGGAACTCGGCCAAATTTTATAAACCTCAAATAACTGACTCAAAATAACTTTTAATCTTTTTTTTGGAAATGTAAATAACTTTGAAAAATTCCACAAATTGCACCCTAGGTAGCCAAATTATGAAAAACATAAAACCGCTATAACTTTTGCAAACCATGTCAAAAATTCTTAAAATTTATAGGGAAGCTTACTTGATTGATTTAGCCACACCACAAAAAAATTTGCTACATATTTTGAGATATAGACGAACCTTCGCAATTAGGGTTTGACACAGTCTTTGGCGAGTTCAAGCTCGATACCACTTGTAATGTAATTACTTGTATAAATTTGATTATTAGCAGAAATATAACATCAATGAACACAATTTTTCGATAAATTATCTCAATGTGCAAGAAGAATATCTTATCCACTTCGAGGGGCAACCTCCAAACCAGCATAATAAGACTTAAATGTTGAATATGATGATCAACTATTACCTACTAACCTCTATATATACTATTCCTATGCTATGGCCAACACCAAGTCTCGACCCACTAATTAAAATATAACATATATGAAAGAGATATATAATTATAAGAAGTTATGATAGCCACAAGTTGGCTATATACATCCAATATAAGATATATGATTAAGGGCATAGCCATCTTTGTATGGAAGATGTCAAATATTTGAAACGCATTCAACATATGGGTGGCCATGATAAATAGAACTGCAAAGGAAACTATTTTTCCCTCTAGGGCCTTTTTGTATGCTAATTGTTGAACTTCTTTAGTATTCATTCCCAAAACTCTAACCACATTGATGTCCTAAAATTTTAGTAACATAATCATCAAATTAACTTCACTCTGGTATTATAACGATGAATGATATTTTAACTAATACTACAAATAGATTAAGCATGTTTCTCTATTTTAGAACTAGATTAAGCATGTTTCCCTCTTTAATAAATTCATCAACAAAATTTTCATAGCGATTAGTACTGTTATTTTAACTCAAATATCTTTATGAACACCCCATCACACACAGCACTTAACATAATCAATATGAAATTTTGGTAATATAATTTTCAGCAAACCCAAGTAAGACTTGATTTGGAATCAACAATTTTTACTACCACCATGGCTTTGATGTGTGCATAACCAAACCCATAATCAAAACACAATAGCATACTCCTGAGAAATACATTTATATACATAGAACAATAAGATTTTATCAGTGAACAACATGGCTACAAAATACTTCCTTCCTGTTACAGTCTTATTTACTTTGTACAATAATCCAACATGAATTGGACAAAGCACAAATCTACATCAAAACATGCATAATTTATCATTTCATACAAACATGTTTATATACCACCTAGGCACACTACTTTTCCCTGCATGAGAATAGGAAAAACTATCCTTAGATTTACGGTATATTGTAGTGGTTTAGGGACATTTGGGTTGGTTTCCATGGGGTTTTATATTGGCGTAGCAGGGAAAAGCTCTTTGTTTCCATATATCCCTAGGGAAACACAATTACACCTAGCACAACATGTTCCATAGGCTCTCAAACATCTGTCATTCAAAGATGCTGTTTTACATCTACCTGTGTAGGCAGCCTTGCAATCTGCAAACACACACCCACAAACAATCATTAACCCATGACAACACCCACTCATAACAGTGAGTTTATTTATTTATCAAAAATAGGGTGACCTTGAACTGTAACACTTTTAGAGGCAAAATCTCTAGCTGAGTGCACCTACCTATGGTCTGGAGAAGCCTCTGGTATGTCCCATTTGTTGGCAACTGGAATTATCTCAGAAAGCCATTAGCAATGAATTAGACTCTTTACTTTATATAACATGAATATTGACAAAATGGGTCATCATCATATATTGGAATTATCTCGAAATCCATTAGCAATTTATTAGGCTCTGTACTCTATTTAACATGAAAATTGACATAATGGGTCATCATCATATACTTACTCCAAGTGACTTTGATTATGTAGCCTGCACAACTTCTACAGACATCTGTGGTGCCTATAAGCAAATGAATTACATTGTGTTTAGCAATTCCTTGAAAAATATTTTCTGCCATAAAAAATATAGGAGGAAAGTATGATGTGGAACAAAAACTTTATAAACTAGATGTTAGTACCAGAAATAGAGAGAGTAATACTGTGGAAAGCCTACTTTGCAACTGGTAATGATTCACGTCTTTTTCAAAATTGTAATCAATATAAAATTTATTGAGAGACTAGTAGAACAAGGGCTATATATTGGGTTGAAAAGCATAGGATATTAGAGCTTTTAGTTCAATTCTACTTGTGATTACTAAAGTCAATGGAACCAATTCTTCCTAAGAGGGAGAATTACATTAATCTATTCAGGCCATGGAACGTATCCCAATAAGATATTTAAAAAGAACTAAATTTGTAATAACCCGTATCAGAAATTCTCTGTAGCATCCACTTTGTCCCCACAATTTAACTAAGAACCCAAAAACCAAAACCAGGAGAGAAATCACATATTCATGCTTCCAAAAAAACCCTACATACACTCATTACCTGCAAAACAAGTGTCATTACAAGGCATGCAAGGAGCAGCCTTATTGTAGGAACACTTGGTGGAGCCATGGCAAACTTGCTAATACTTTTGGCTTATACAATTGTTCAAAACTTTCTAGCAATCCTAAGACAGTGAAGAAGCACTAGGACCTGTATATATTCAATGGGCATCTCTCACATTTATAGGAAACAAGGGAGATACATATCAATGTAGCAGGACTAGGAAATGTATTAACTAGCAGTAACTTCACAGACTTATCTTTTGGCACTAAATCGATGATTATATTTGAATGAGTAGAAAATTTTCCAAAAGATTTGGATAAAATTACATTACATTTTTTATTCATTTTGCTGAGTTTTATTTAGAGTAGTTTTATATCTGATTTGTGAGTATAGAAATCTTGTACACTTTGTATTTCTGAATGTCTTTTTAGTAAGATAGAAAAGTTGAAATACCACAACAATTTTCTTATCACAGTACATAATATGGTAGAGTTCTCAAGTCTCTTGCAAAAGCCTCAATTTATGATTTCTTTAATTATCTAGTAGCATAATAAAGTAAAATGTTTTATGCCCATCGAAGTGTTGCTTGTGTTCCTTGTAACATCTCTGTGTTTACCATCTGCATATTCATCCAAATACCTTCTGTAACAAATTCCATAGACACTCTCTTCAAACTGTCCAGGAAACTAGAAAAATTTTCTGAAGACATATCTAGGAAATTGATGTTTACCTGTCCCTACAGTAATATTTTGAATCACCACATTCTTAGATTGGTGTATATGAATTCCATTAGTGTTTGGACCGTCATGAGGAGCAAAGATGTTCAGTCCATGTGCTTTAACACCATTACAAAAATTCAAATTTATCTGAACTTGCTAAATTGTAAGGACTGTAAATATACATGAACACAATTCAGTCATTAGACTCTATTCATGTACTACCACAAAATAGTCATTTATCAAAGGAAAGATAAATACAAAAATATTACCTTATCTATTTATTCCTTCTATGAAAGTTTTTAGATGATATTTTATGAGTACTAGGTGGAAGAATTATTTGTAATTAAATCCTTGCCGTAGCAAAGGAAGGTCTTGCAAAAACGTAGTTTTGCAGATCATTATTTGGTGAATTTCCAAAAACCACTTTGTTGGTGAATTGCGAGAAACCACTGTTGGTAAACTACTGCCAAAAACCACCTTATTTCTTTACTTTCATCCATGAGAATCAATTGGTATTTGAAAATAAGATATTGCTATTAATTTAGGTGTTTGTCCCTCTTATAAAGTTACATCAATGAATTGAATTTGTTTCCTATGAATAGATTTTTTTGTGTGTTCATAAAATGATATGGTTGTAAAGTTTAGAATAGTGACATATGTCATCAAGGAAAAGTGATTTGAATTTTCTATATTTTGAGTTGGGGTGATTGATTGTGTTGCCTTTAATTTCCATGGAGACTATTCTAGATTTGTATTATAGTAAGTATTTGAGCTATATATATGTAATGCTATTGACTTGCACTTTTCTTCATGTTTTTTTTTAAGTTATGTTGATTAATTGTGTTGTCTTAATTTTCCATGAAGAAACCAATATAGATTTGTTATTGCAAGGCACTAGGTTATCCACTTTCCTTCATGGCTCTATTGCAAGGCACTAGGTATTTGAGTTATATATAGGTTATGTTATTGCAAGGCACTGGGATATGCACTTTCCTTCATGGCTCAACTGATTACCACATACATTCAATTTTATTAATTTCTTCTTTCACTTTTTTGCAGGATATTTGTGATTCTCGTTCTCCTACGGTAAAAAAGTGAGTGTTGTCTCTAGACGAACTTCAGGTGGGTTTCAATATTGATTGAAGTATTTATTCAATTGTTCTGTTTATTACATGTTATGGACTAAAATATTATTGTAGAGTACTTTCATGTTATTTGCTTTTGATTGATTCATCTATATTTATAGTTGGCTCCAATCCTTTTCCCAAAATGACATGCAGGGGCATGTGTCTTCATCAATGACAGGATTCGCTATGCACTAAGGGGCTCATTCCCCAATGAGACCATTTCAAAGCATCCCAATCTAGACATTAGACTGATCAACAAGAAGGATTTTTAAGCTTCCCATCATACCTAAGAATTTCTTGTTGGAATAACATACTTCTTTTCCCTCTTCAGTTTAATATGATGCAGACTAGAAACATAATTCCCCTCTCCACAATGGGATTGACATTAACTATGCCTTGCTTGTAAAGGGAGGAAGAGTATAAGCATCTTCAATGTGGTGCTAATTTTTTCATTGCAGAAACCGAAACTAATTAAAACGATGATAGTTGAAATGATCAAAGATCGTCTCCACCTCATGCCAACATCCCCAATTTTTTTCTCCAAAATCTGAACAATTGGATATCATTCACGATGCTTCTTCTTGATTTATGAATCTAATGAAGATGCACTGAAATATGAACCACCCCACAAATTGAGGAGAATGGGAATACCAATTGAGGCAGCTACAAATGGACAAAAAAACAAGAACCGTGCAAAGAAAATTACATAAGCAAAAAGCAAGAAATTTGATTTAAATAAATAGCTTGTAGTGGTTAGTTTATAAGTGTTTGTTTATAAATGTTTTTGAAACAAACTGCAAATTTTACCAAATAATTCCATGTATGCATTGTGGCAATATATATCGGACAGAGAATCAAACTTTTAAAACACATGTTCAATTTTTGTAATCCAACAACTATGCATTTTAAATTTCTTTATCATTGTATCTCCATACAAATACCTATAGTTTTCTTACTTCAAGTGTAAATATTGTTGTTATTGTTTTCCATTTTATTTACTTAACATAATAATATGTAATTCGTTTCAAATAAATGCATGTATATATTGCGGCAGAACATATGGAACACAAAATCTAACTTTTCAACATATGTGTTCAAATTTTCCTTTATACAATTGCTCACTTCTTTATGTAAACAAAAACAATGAATTTTTAATGTGTTCCACATTATATCTGCACACAAATACATATATTTTTTAAATGTCTAGAATTAACCATGCAAACTTTAGTTGTTTTCATCCAAATCTTTGTACATTATATCACTTTTTTGCATATTGAATTGTTAAAGGGTTAGACTTCATGTTTGCACTTTTTAGAAAATATAAATGAATAAGGAAGCAAACTTTAAAGGTTCTCATTGTTTACAAATGCATGCTTTCTAGAACACATCCTTCATTTCATGTTTGACTACACTACAAGTTTACATTTTCCACCATATATTTGTAGAACTCCCACTATCTCAAGCATATTTTAGTTTCCATGGAAATAACTTTGACACACGAAGGCATTTCTCAATTGATTGAGGGTGGTTCCAATGTTGACCCCACATTTCAAATACTGCACTTGTCCTCCCTAAGGTCCATTCTCAACACGGGTTCCCAACATCGTGTTGACCTTTCAGATGGGATACATTTTTAGACAACACTTGTACCCTCCAAATTTGTAAGCTATATAACTGAAAAATCAATACAAGAAGGCTCCATTGTGTGCTTACACAAATCTCACATCAGAATGATCAAAATTGAACTGTAAGCTTCATCTCCTGTTCAATTACTAATGTATATAAACTCCCTACAGTAATTATATTTTTTTCTGTTTGTTTTTCCATCCGTTGCTCAGTTCTAATTCTATCCCGATTTTATTTTCCATTACAGGACTGTTCTTATCATTGAAATGGATGTTGTTATCGAAACACATTTGGTAATCGGTGCTCCAACCCGACTACTAACAAATTCTCTTGAACACATTCAATTGCCGCAAATAGATGCAAGTGCAAACTAGGTTAACAGATATTTTACGAGAACACCCACTAAAATAAGTGGATTGAATACATCTATGTGCATGTGGTCTAAAGGGTCGTGCCCTAGCAAAAACAACCCTTCACGAATATCACAATGCAAGGGGAGATGGCTTTGTGTTTGGGTTTGATTTTTGGATCGGAAGGAGGGGAAATCCACATCACCTGTTTCAATGAGGTCACGGAAGCATTCTATGAGAAGATTGAAAATGGGAAGCTATATACAATTTCTAATGGGAGGATTGCGAGGATTGTTGATGCAAAGCTATGTTACAACCATTTGAACAATGCTTTGGAGATTTTCTTGCAACCTTCCTCAACCATAACTCCACTCATAGAAAATGAGGATACAATACCTTCCCATCACTTTCACTTCACCAAAATCAAGGACATACATGCAAGCGTTGCAAGTTCTACAATTGATTTGATTGGCATTGTTCTTGTGATGTCACCATGCTCAACAATTCATAGGCATGACAAGTCTAAAACAAAGAGAAGAACTCTATAATTAAAGGACATGTCGGGATTCAAGTGTAAGTGTCACATTGTGGGGAAAACACTTAGATGAGATAAAAAAGAACTTGAAGACATGCTTTCTATACCACCTCTTCCGGTCCTTTCCTTGAAAGTTGCTCGCGTCTCTAGTTTCAATGGGACCTCAGTTGACATTATTTCAAGTACCAAATGTTATGTCAACCCTTTAATTTCGAAACCAATACACTTCATGGTTGGGTTGATTCTGATGACTACTCCTTCTAGCGCACTCTATCACAAGCCAATTTTTGGGCCCTCTAAAAATATTGACCTTTGTAACAACGATTTCGCAGGTACTACAGGTTTGGGAACATCGAGAGAAATGAATGGGCTATGGTTACTGCATAAATCACAAATATCGGTATGGACAACGTTTTTTACAAGGCATGTCCTCTTAAAAAAGTTAACAAACAATGCAAGAAAAAGGTGAGAGAGAATGGTAATGGTTCATGGTTTATTTCAAGTTACAATGTACAAGTTCAGAACTATGATTATAGATATGTACTCAGGATCAATCTAAAGGACCCAACAGGAGAACTCCAATCAATTACCATTTTTTATGAGATAGCTGAGTCAATCATGGGTTTTACAGCTAGCGACCTCCATATTTTGTCTATGGACAAAGATGCAACTAGTGAAATTACAAGCAATGTCATCGGCAACAAATATTGTTTCACACTCTCACTAAAAATTGTAGAAACAACAGATTGAAATGTGTCATCCTTAGATAAAAAAAAGTGGAAAATAATGCAACTCCTCCATAACCTTTAAGAAAATATTTCTTCAAAATTTACACCCTCACCCATCCCATTCTACACTTTTAAATATCAACACTATGTTTCTTATTTCATATATATGTTTCACTTTTTTCCCTGCTTCAAAATAAAATTGTTGTATTCCCTTATACACTGACATACTATTGTCTCCTACTACTATGTGGATTGTAAGTACTTTAAAGAAAATAAATGAAAATTACTTGCACTTTTGTTATGTATGTATTTGCATCCTTGTATACTATGTGAATGCATTATATCTTTCCATATAACTAATACTCTTTTCCTTAAGAAAAATGCAATTTTTCTATACTCAAATTGTTACCTCTTACGCGTATTTCCCATTGGAACTCCACATGCATTATAGTTTTATATAGTTTTATATTTTGACTTATTTTTGCATTTGTATGTCATCAAACAATGTATCGTTCCTCACGACCTACACAATTGTTTTTCAGGCCAAATTGGTACTCCATAAGTTTGTGACTTTGCAATCATGTCAACTCCTACAAAACGAGCCAAACAAAGAGAGAACTACACAAAAATAAAGTACACATAACTATTTAGAAACGACGTCATAAATTAGAGCATAGAACAATGAAAATCTTTAATATCCTTCAACGTACATTGACCAACAAACTATGATTCGATGACATTCCAATCTTGCCATCAAATACAACTACTAAAGGATTTCCAAACAACATTCTACAAGTAACTTCCATGGAAACATATTATCACAAGCATACCAATTCCTTCTGTATGAACCCATCTTCACTAAATATTGTCACATTTCCCCAAATATCTAGGACACTACATGAAACTGTCTCAAGTACCAACCTTTCTTCGGTTCCTCGCACATGTACAACCAATTTCTCCTCTCCTTCTAACTACTTTCCACCTTACAATCCACAAATGACTCAAATAGAACACCCCACCCCTTCCCATACATAAATATTTCCCATATTCCCACCCTCATCGCAGACTATTGAAGCCCAACGCTAGTTTCGCAAAAGAATAGATTTGTTGGCAAACATCCAAACTTTCTCAATCTATTTGGAAAATTACCTTGGAATTAAAACAATTTCCTTTGAAGGCTTTCCCTCCTATAACAGATGCAAATATGAAAAACACAGTCATTTTTTCTCTTCTTAGAACAACATGGACCCCTGAAAAGCATCCTACCATTCTTTTGTCTTTAACCCAAATTAAGGAGATGCTTATCGCATGAGTCAATCCATTCCCCGCAAGTCACCCAAGTATGTGGCGGTGTAATACATGATACCTAGGACACACCATAAGTTTCCCTCAAAATATTACATTAATATAAAATTACCTAGCCCACCGCCTTAGAGATTTGGACATAGTTCTCATACAAAGGGGACAGAGCTAATTTAACAAAGTATGATTTCTATGTCAGTAGATCTCATGTTTGGGAAACCTTGCAATATAAAATCCAACACGATCCCTATTACAAAGATGTCTTAATCGATAATGATTCCCTTTCCTCTCTACCATATGAGTCATCAAATGTTTCCTCCTCTCTTAACACACCATAGTGGAATTGCCCCAAATGCAAAGCACCTCTACAACTCATGGTATTGATGTTCCCACGACTACGATGAAACGTATGAACACTCATCATTTTTCATGTCAACACCTCACAATATATGAACATAAGAAGAGGAAATCAAACATTTATTGCTCAACCACAATGGTAACACTCCATAATCCACAATCCACGAGGGAATCAAAGACAATTGCTGATTAAAATGGCACGGGATTAACTATCCACAAGTCCCGGGACTTACTTTACATAAAAACTATGGACATTAGAACCACCGAAAGGTAGGGTCGACATTCACAACTTTCTCTAGAGTTCCTTCGATTGAAAATCAGTGCATTTCACCTACTTTTTTATTCGAAAGGTACTCAAATATGGCACATGTACCAACACTAAGATCAAGAAGAAAGGAGGAAGTAAGACTACTATCACTCAACCCGTTGTAAATACTACCCTCTTCTTTGATAAGCACCTCCATTACTACTATACTCAACACTTCTTGTATCCAAAGTGGTAATGTCGTTCAAGGGGTATCAAATGTAATCATGTTTACTTGAAAATAAAATTTCCCACAAAAGGCTACCATTCATGATATAAATACTACAAATGTATACATGTCTCATTATGTGTACGAAGGTCTTCATGTATCTGATGTTGTGAAATTTGATTTGTAACTTTAAATGTACGAATTTTTAACAAAATTAAATGTACACATACAATGTTATGTACCTTGGGATATGATATTATAATGTATATGGGTTGATGGAGATTCTGACATGTGGCACACATCCCCTTAGTTAGTCACATAGGAATTAGTTATATTGGGTAATGAGTCGGCCTACATTGGGATTAGGTGTTACCCATCTATTAAGAGTAATGTATGTCTATATAAGGGAGGTGAGTATCATGTGATGAGGTATGAGTTGAGTCTTCTACTTGGTATAGGTATATTGGAGGTGTCCCCTCGAAGTGGATTCCCATCTTGGGAGATTGTGGAGTTACTCCTTCCTTAAGGAACATTGTATGGCGTTGCCCTACCTTAAGGGTGTTATTATGAATATATTGCACATTTGGGCATCTTGGACTACCCATATATCTTGTGTTGTGTTATCTTCTGTAATTTATTGATTTATTATATGTAAATTTCTTATCATACAACCTTTCAATGTAATGTTTCATCTATATTCCTACACTACCACTATCAATCACACGCATTATCAACCGTACAATAAAGGTTTTTTCAACAAAACACCAACCAAACAATGAACACAACACTAACACAATTAACCCAAATTAAATACATACAACATCAACTATAAAAGTAATTAACTATCAAAAATGGTATCAAATGTATTCATGTACGAATTTGTAACAAGTTGGAAATGTAGAAACAAACTTAAAATTAAGTACAAAATCAATCACACCCCTTATCAACATCAACTACAAAAGTAATAATTATACCTCTAAATCATATAACATATATTGTTCGGCATTCACATTGTATTGTACACATGTGATTGCTAGTGTATGAAATTTTAGACTTCCTTGATCTACACCACATGTTAACTATTCCACTTTTCAACCATCGGTAAGGAGAAGAAGAAAATAAACAATAGGTCAAGACAATGCATAACAATGATCTATACCACGTGTTACTTATGCCACTTATCAAAAATCCACATTGTTTAAATTTAAGAGGTGAGAATGTAGCACACCAATGAATTCTCATATGTCCTTCATGCCATTTTTCACTCATTAGTCACTTGTAGAGTTTAGAGGAAAGGATCAAAGGTTTGAGTTAGTCTCATATGCCATTTATCACTCATCAATTTCTATTAAAGGGAAGACAAAAGAATATGTACAGGATGTCGATGTTCACCACTTGTCTCCCATCAAAATTCTAAGAAGTTTGAAAACTTAGTTAAAACAAAAAAATTGCATCCACCACATGCAAAGTGAAATAATGAAAAATTACCAAGTTCAAAAAAAAATTGTCGAATGCAAGAAATTCTATGAATGTCACAGTGTCACAAATCCAACCTAGGAACTTAAAGTAACGGAATTAACGAGTTCAAAGGCTTTGATATGTTGTTGAGTGACATGTGAAATAATTTTACACAATTGAATTTGATAGGTTTGCATTAATGAGAAATCAAAGGATTTGGACATCATTTGAACTTTTCAAGGGAAAATCTATTGATAAGAGTAGGAATTTTCAAAGTTAATTTTTATCTAGATTGCATGCGAGATAGAAAAAGAAGGTGAGTGGTTTTAATGAGTTTTAATCACAAGGGTGTTCAAAAATTCGACAAAGTTGAGTTTTGGAAACAATAAATGCACTTGATGTTTTATATTAGGGAATTGTATTAAAGCTAACACACACTTCTCAAAAAAATTCATTGACATCCTTGAAGTGTTAAAACGTTTCACTCTTATACATTAGAATGTACACTCATGTGTGACTTGAGAATTCACTAATGAAAGTGAGAACATACTTGGCCCCTAAAAATAATGGGAAAGGACACAATGTCACTATTTACCAAATCAAGAGGATCTAAAGATCACGAAGAATTATTTTTGGGAAAACGGTCTCGATGATGCTTACCAAGTACACAAAATCAACAAGCACTATGTACAAAATACATATTAGGTAGACCAAACCCCAAGTTTTATAAACTTAATTGTTGTAAATAATTGTAATTCCACCGCCCAAAAATTTTATCCCAAATTTTTCTTAATGATTTAACATATGTAATGAGTTACCTCCTTGAAGAAGACTCAAAACCATCAAATATAAATACACATAAAATATGATCGACACTACCCAAAGTAATCATCACTTATGGATTATGTAATTCTTTAATCAAAATATTATGAGGAGATAACTCCGTGATCTTTCTAGTTGTATAATGACATATATGATATATAGAAATAAAATTGTTAGAGACATTAAGAACCAATAATACATCATTGATGTACTCATCCTATATCCGAATACTTTGCATGTACATAAAATAGGTATTTGTCTACAATCCCCAACTATAATCTATGAAGCGTTCTTAAGAGTCTATGAAGCGAGATGCTTATGCGATGAGAAACACCCAAATCTAGAATCCAACTATATGTAGATGAAATCAATGATTGGTCTAGAAGTTTCTTGTATTTTTCCTTAGAAGAAGAAGAATTAGAAAAATCAATGTTATTTTGTTTCAATGTTTTCTCTAATGATTTCATCCTATGCTAACACTATGTCTATGAATGGCCTTCTCTACCACAAAAGGTACACTTCTCACCTATATTGTTCTTGTTCTTGGAGTATGAGTCTTTGGACTTACAATAAGTGGTTTTATTAGATTTAGAAGTGGACCCAAAATAATGTTGAGTGGATTCTATCTTGTCAATGGGATTTGAATTTGTCTCAAGCTTACCCTTGTTATTACAAGTATTAACCACTAGTTTCTTTGAACTAAGAAGGGCATTAATTTGATAAAGTTTTGACTATTTACTAGTGGTATGTTCATACAAAGGTCTCAAAAGAAGGCATATTAAAGACATCTATGGTGGAATAAAAGGTAGAAGAAAAGACTTAGTATGAACCTAATTAATAAAAATAGAATTAAATCTTATTGTAGAGTAACTACTATAATAAATAATGTGCAAATACTAATATACAATAAGACACAAGCAATAAGGCATGTGTAATATAAAACCCTAAGAAAGAGAGGGAAATAGAGAGACTTAGTTGATATCTCGATCAATATGGGTAGGTAAAATTGTGAAACAAACTATAGATAGCATCATTAATGGTCACCTGAAATCCTGGAACTTAGAAACGGTGCGAGGCCATAGGAGGAAAGAGGTTCTGGGCTCTCGCGACCGGGTCAGGCACTTTGTTGGCTACATAAAAAATCAAAATCTAATTTATTCGTGTTGGTAAATGTTCATTTTTAATCCCCGTCACTCACTTAAGATTCACTCCTTGATAGCCAAAGGTACTTGTAACCTCTGAAGAATGAAGTTCACCTACACATACCCACAAACTACATCAAACCTTAAAATAAAATTCAAAATGAGTCGACTAACCCCAACGGTCACCCGAAGAGTGAAATTATGACTGAGCATTGCACTACATCTCATAATCCATGTATTTCATGTGTGTGTGTAGAAATTATTGCCAAGGATGCCCTTCTACAAGTCAGCACAAAGTGATATCGGGCTAGAACTAAAATGTACTAGATGTATAAAATGTGTGGGATTCCTATGTTGTTTATGTAGAAGTGATGCAACCCTTGTACCTTGTATGAGTGCTATATGGAAATTAATTAATAAGAAAAAGGGGTCCAAAAATATTGTAAAAATGTAAAGAGGGATAGGAGTTCCCAAGAGGACAAGAGCGCTTAGCACTAGTTTCCTAGCAGAGCGCTAGTGTCCAAGGCCATAGAAAGATAAAACATTCAAATTCCAGCAAGAGTGTA
The DNA here is from genome assembly GCA_018340775.1 of Taxus wallichiana var. yunnanensis. Lineage (NCBI taxonomy): Eukaryota > Viridiplantae > Streptophyta > Pinopsida > Cupressales > Taxaceae > Taxus > Taxus wallichiana. The sequence continues at coordinate 695,604,004 of CM031235.1, read as the reverse complement.
AGATATATAAAGCCAATAAAAGTGCAGAAGACAAAGTAAAAGGCTAATGGTAGTTTTCAATTACTAGTTTTCTTGCTTATGAATCATGTGAATGCAAACATGCTTTTAAGACCTAGAAATGTATCAAAATGCATATATTTGTGTCTATAGAATTGATGTAGGAGCATCACTCCATGTATATGAATAAGCCATGAAGGCATCAAATTTTGGTTTTTCAGGTATGGTCATAGGTCTTTGAGGTCATTAGATGTCAGTTAGGTGTGCTAGTTAGAGTCTAGGATATTCAAAATTTGAAAATCTCACTTTCCCTCCAAAATGTAAAATTTGAATGTGGAGGCCATTTTTGGCTTGTCATTGTTGTTTTCATGAATTCATGGGATTTTAAATTTGTAAAAGGATGGAAAGAGGTGTGATATGAGTGTATTAGGTCCTCTTTAGGGTATAAGAGTCATAATAAGAGTTATAAAGTAAAAGGTTTTAGCTTATAACTAAGAGGTTTGATGTTAAGCCTAAAATTTTTGCATATGACCAAGGGTCTAGGAGCTTGTATTTGGTTAATTTTAGATTAAATTATGATATATTACTCAAGTGTAACGATGATCATAATTATTATCCTGGATAATGAATCAATATATGAGTTTCAAGAGATTTGAAGAGTGGGAAAACTCGGTTTTGTGAACTTTTGCATGAATTTGGTGTGACTCACTTTATAATATATTTCTTGCATGATGTTGTGTGTTGTTTTTATGTATGTGTGGTGTTATTGGTCTCACAATGGACTCTTCATCTCATAATGGTGACAATAATATTTATGTATGGTGATAAGCTTGTATGCGATAATATATTGGGGTTGTTGACAATATTTACACAATCTTGACTTATGATAGCATGAACATCCAAGAATGTTTTAAGTATATTATTGGTGACTATTATGGAGCCTTTCTAGGCCAAAAATTCAAGGGTAAGGTGGAGACAAGAATAACATAGCGACCGGGAAGAGCCTCTTGATGAATTGATTGATTCCTCATTGTATGTGATAAGTCTATCCGAGTACAAATTTGAATACTTGTAACGGTGATGTAAATATTAGAAAGAAAGATAATGTGTGTGATGAAAGAATTCCATATTTTTGGATGATTGTAACCAATCCTTACTTGTGTATGTGATTCAATGAGTAACCTTTATAAACCCTTACATAATCAACACTTAGAATAGGGATTGTAATAGACTAAGAAACTTGTGCATGAAGGATTTGGATCCATTTACGGGAGAATGTGAAAGGTGGGGACATATTCATAGTGATTGGAGTATTTGCATGCCACAAAAACAAGTGGATTAAAAAGAATAAAAACCCAACTATTATTCTTGAGGGCTTCATACCCTATTCCAAAGAACAAGACATTGATCTTCACACCATTGATGGATCGTGCAAGCAATTAAAGATCTACTGGAAAGATAAATTTTTCACCAAGTAAGTACAAATATTCTTGTAAAATCTTGGGTTTGAATTGATCCCTAAGAGAATTTATAGTTAATTTAAGCTCCTAATGATTAACTATGTGTCACATTGAAGGAACTACCTAGAGCATGGGAGTAGAACACTCAAACTAGAATATATTTTCACAAAATTTAGTAGAAACAATAATGAGGTGATGTAAGAAGTGTTCCAATAATAATTCTTTAATTTCATTGGGTATTTTTCTAGATTTTTGTGGTGGTTGGCATAAACGCTGGGAGTTATAGTGGGAAGGCTAATTAGACGAGCTCCATTACAAAGGAAGTACTATATGCACTCGAGTTGGCCCTTGAATTTTTTTACGCATCTCAAACCCTCTAATAGGTACATGAAATACCACTCCTTTTCTATTTAAGCTCCCTATAAACCATTATGTGCATGACATTCTATAGGAGAGGACCTAGTTGAGGGTTTACAAGCAAAAGAAGAACAAGTGGGGTAAAATACGAAGGAAAAAGAACTAGAATATAAAATTGGGACCACATGATGAGCATGAAGAAGGATGCTAAGGCAATTATTAGTTCTCTTTAAGCATTAATAGGTCTTCCCCTTACTGTATGGAGTATTCATACCTTGTCTTAAGGGCATTTGAAGGTCAATATTGACTAGGAGGCTATTGTGAGTAATTGGATACTTTGGAGAGAATTTATATGGTTGGTATAACCTTGTTAGTGGTGATGTGGTATGGGATGAGTCCTAAGAACTTTTAAGAGTGACTTAAACCCAAGTTAGCTTGTAGGAGAAAGGAGAGTTAGTGTAGAAACCTAAAAGGAATAGTATATCGTGCAAGTGCATAATAACCGTAAATGAAAATGATGAGTAAGCTAATTAGGCTTAGAGGTGTATGAGTAGGTCACTACTTGAGATAGTGTGCAAGGAACCAAAACTTCAAGCATTTCATATTGAGGAAGGAGGTCCTATTGATAAATATTATAGGAAAGAGTGACTGAGGTGTGTCAAGTAACTTTAATGAAGAGATAATTGTTGAAGGATTGAAGTGGCATTGGTGACATGGTTTGAAGAAAATTATAATGAGCATTGGAGCTACCTAAGTCAGATTGAGCTAAGTAAAGGTGAAATTTCTATCAACTCTTGATTATTTGTCTACTTATATGAATGCATTTCCTTGCTATATCATTAGTGGTATCATAGCTTGCAAGATCGGCTTAAGGAGTTTAAATGAAAGTGTTTATTAAAGCTAACAATTATTTTTGCATGCGTTGATGAAGTATATGAAGGACAAGAGCATGAAAAACCAAGAAGAGCTTTATGAATTACTTAATGAGCATGGTTATGTGGTGCCTAAGAGGATCAAAAATATTAATGAAGAGAAATTGAAAAGAAAGGTTAAGAGAAATGCAAAATAAATGTTGAAGGAAGATATGGGAGAAGGTAATTAGGAGTTATTGAAGGATATGATGACCTTGATCAATCATAGAAAGAAATAAATGAAGAAGTTAAAAAGAAGAGAGATGGAGAGGAAAAGAGAGAAGTGGATGGAGGAAGAAATAAGTGCACTTAAGAGAGATGTGGAACAAGTATCTATGTTGATAGAACAATGGATGGAACCACAAAGCCAAGAAGGAGGGATTGTGATGACTAAAAGAGTCAAGTGGCCCATTAAGCTACTTATAGAGAAAATAAAAAGGATACAACTGAGAAGGTGGATAAAAGAGGAAGAAAGAAGGATAAGAAGAATGAGAAGAATAAAAAAGAAGTCAAGAGAGTTACCTTGGAAGAGGATAAGGAAAATGAAAAATAAGTGATAGAGAGATTTTTGACATCTCTTAGAAAGAGTGAAGATGAAAATTTGTTGAAAATGGAACATGAAGAAGATAAAAGTTTGAGTAAAGAGGTAGAAGAGCTCATTCATGGAGATTTTAATAGGGCTATAAGGCCTCAATATTTTCATTCTAATATTGTATCTTTATGTGTGAATGCAGGTAATCAGAATAAATACATGAATGCCTTGGAAAGTGTCTTGAATAAGGACCTAGAAGTCCCAAAGAACCAAGAAGAACCAAAATTTGAAGAGGAAGGTGAATATACAACTGAAAAAGAGTTGTTGTGGTAGAAAATCATGCAAGGACAAGATATTTCATACTTTTTTGATAATAATGAAGACCCCAAGAGAGAATAGGAAGAATTTGAGAGGATATTACGAGCTAAAGAGGAAGACAAGAAGCTATTAAGCAGCCAAGGAAACCAAAGTTGAAGAGCAACAAAGAAGCCCAAGAGGAAGATATGAAGATTGAAGAAGAGAATGAAGAAGAAGAAGCCTATGAAGAAACATACTTCCTTTATGAATACCAAGTACCAAATGAGAACCACGTAATGCATAGGACTAAGAAAATGAAGAATCAGTAGGTTTAAGGCAAAGAGAATATTAGAGTGAAGATGAAGAAGCAAAGAAATTGGAAGAAGAAGAAGACAAAGCTATGAGATCTAATATTTTCCTACCCCGGAGTATGATGCAGAAGCATCACTCCATGTATATGAATAATCCGTGAAGGCATAAAATTTTGGTTTTTCAGGTATGGTCATAGGCCTTTGAGGTCATTAGCTGTCAGTTAGGTGTGTTAGTTGGAGTCTAGGATATTTAAATTTTGAAAATCTCACTTTCCCTCCAAAATGTAAAATTTGAATGTGGAGGCCATTTTTGTCTTGTCATTGTTGTTTTCATGAATTCATGGGCTTGTAAACTTGTAATAGGATAGAAAGAGGTGTTATATGAATTTCTTAGGTCCTCTTTAGGGTCTAGGAGTCATGATAAGAGTTAGAAAGTAAAAGGTTTGAGCTTATAACAAAGAGGTTTGATGTTAAGCCTAAAACTTTTGCATATGACCAAGGTTATAGGATCTTGTATTCGGTTAAGATTAGATTAAAGGACTATATACTTCTCAAGTGTAACTATAATCCTCATTCTTAGCTAGATAATGAATCAATACATGAGTTTTAAGAGATTTGAAGATTGGGAAAATTCAGTTTTTGTTAACTTTTGCATGATTTGGTGTGACTATGTTTTATAATATATTTATTACATTATGTTTTGTGTTTTTTTTATGCATGTGTGGTGTTATTTATCTCGTAATGGACTCTTCATCTCAGAATGGTGACAAGAAGATTTATGTCTAGTGATAAGCTAGTAAGTAATAATATATTGTTGACGATATTTGCACAATCTTGACTTGTGATAGCATGAACATTAAAGCATGTTTTATGTATATGATTGGTGATTTTTATGGAGCATTGAAAGTCTATAAATTCAAGGGTAAGGTGGAGACAAGCATAGCATAGTGGATGGGAAGTGCCTCTTGATGAATTTATTGATTCCTTTGTTGTATGTGATAAGTCTATGTGAGATTATCTTTGAATACATGTAATGTGATGTAAATCTTAGCAAGAAAAATAATTTTTATTTGATGAAATTATTCTATAGTTGAGGATGGTTGTAACCAAGCCTTAATTGTGTATGCAATTCAATGAGTAACCTTTATAAACCCTTACATAATCAACACTCATAATAGGGACCGTAATAGACTAAGAAACTTGTGCATGAAGGATTTAGATCCATTTTCATAAGAATGTGGAAGGTAGGGATGTCTTCACGGTGATTGGAGTATTTTCATGCCATGAAAATGAGTGGATTCAAAAGAATAAAAACCCAACTCTTAGGCTTAAGGGTTTCATAGCTGTTCAACGAACAAGACATTGATCTTCAAACCATTGATGGATTGTGCAAGCCATTTAAGAGCTACTTTGGGAATAGAATATTTTCACCAAGTAAGTGAAAATATTATTTTAAAATATTGGTCTTTGAATCAATACCTAAGATAATTTATAGCTAATTTAAGCTCCCTGGGCTTGAAAGTGTGTCACGGTGAAGGAACTAGCTAGGACATGGGAGTAGAACACCCAAACTATAATATCTTTACACAAAATTTGGTGGAAACAATAATGAGATAGTGTAGCAAGTGTTATAAGAATAATTATTGAATTTCATCGGGTATTTTTCTATATTTTTGTGACATTTGGCATAAAGGTTGGGATTTACATGGGAAAGCTAATTAGAGGAGCTCCATTACAAAGGAAGTACTATATGCACTTAGAGTTTGCCCTTGAATTTTTATAAACATATCAAACCCTCTAATGGGTACCTGAAATACCATTCCTTTTCTATTGAATCTCCCTATAAAACATTATGTGCATGACATTCTATAGGAGAGGACCTAGTCGAGGGTTTGCATAAAGCAAAAGAAGAACAAGTGGGATAAAAGAAGAAGGAAAAATAACTAGAATATCAAATTGGGACCACATGTTTGGCATCAAGAAAGGATTCTAATGAAATGATTAGTTTTATTTGAGTATTACTAGGTCATACCATTATTGTATGGAGCATGTATATCTTGTCTTAAGGGCATTTGAAGGGTAATATTGACTAGGAGGTTATTGTGAGTAATTGGAAATTTTGGAGAGCATTTATATGGTTAGTCTAACATTTTTGGGGATGATGTGGTAGGGGATGAGTCCTAATAACTTTTAAGAGTGACTTAAACCCAAGTTGGATTGTAGGAGAAAGGAGACTTAGTGGAGAAATAAAAAAGGAACATTATATGAGGAAATTGCATAGTAACTTTAAATGACAGTGATGAGTGAGCTAATCAGGGCTTAGAGGTTTATGAGTAGGTATAAACTTGTGATAGTGTGCAAGGAAACAAAACTTCAAGCATTGCATATTGAGGAAGGAGGTCCTATTGAGAAATCCTAGATGAAAGAGTGAGTAAAGTGTGTCAAGTAACTTGAATGAAGAGATAATTGTTTAAGGCTTGAAGTGACATCAATGACAGGGTTTGAAGCAAAATATGATGAGCATTGGAACCACCTAAGTCATATTGAGCTAATTAAAGGTGATATTTTTTATCAACTCTTGATTACTTGTGTACTTACATGAATGCATTTCCTTGCCTACATCATTAGTGGTATTAGAGCTTGCAAGATTAGTTAAGGAGCTTGACCGAAAGTGTTTATTGAAGCTAATTTTTTTTTTCAAGTGTTGATGAAGGATATGTCGGACAAGACCATGAATAACCAAGAAGAGCTTTATGAATTTCCTAATGAGCATGGTTATGTGGTGCCTAAGTGGCTCAACAATATGAATGAAGAGAAATTGAAAAGAAAGGATAAAATAACTATAGAAGAAATATTGAAGCAAGATATGGGAGAAGGTAATGAGGAGTTATTGAAGGATATTTTGACCTTGATCGTTCATAGAAAGAAATAAAGAGAGGAAAAAGAGAAGCAAAAAATAAGAGAGATGGAGAGGAAAAGAGTGAAGTGGATGGAGGAAGAAATAAGTGCACTTAAGAGAGATGTGGAACACGTATCCATGTTGATAGAATAATGGATGGAATCCCAAAGCCAAGATAGAGGGATTTTGATGACTAAAATATTCAAGTGGCCCATTAAGGTACTTTTAGAGAAAATAAAATGGATGTAACTAAAAGGTGGATAAAAGAGGAAGAGAGTAGGATAAGAAGAATGAGAAGAATAAAAAGAGAAGAAGTCAAGATAATTATCCTAAAAGAGGACAAGGAAAATGAGGAAGAAGAAGTCATAGAGATATTTTTGACATCTCTTAGAAAGAGTTAAGATGACAACTTGTTGAAAATGGAAGGTGAAGAAGAGAAAAGTTTGAGTAAAGACAAAGAAGAGCTCATTCATGGAGATTTTAATGGGGCTATAAGGCCTCAATATTTTCATTCTAATATTGTATCTTTATGTGTGAATGCAGGTAGTCAAGATAAAGACATGAATGCCTTGGAAAGTTTCTTGAAGGACCTAGAAGTCCCAAAGAACCAAGAAGAACCAAAACTTGAAGAGGAAGCTGAATATATAGTTGAAGAAGAGTTGTTGTGGCAGAAAACCATGCAACGACAAGAGATTTCATATTTTTTGAGAATGATGAAGACTTCAAGAGAGAAGAAGAATCATTTGAGAGGATATTAGAATCTAAAGATGAAGACAAAAGCTATGAAGCATCCAAGGAAACCAAAGTTAAAGAGCAGTGCAGAAGCCTAAGAGGGGGATATGAATATTGAAGAAGCGGATGAAGGAGAAAAATCCTATGAAGAAGCACACTTCCTTTATGAAGACCGAGTATGAAATGAGAACCAAGAAATGCATAAGAATAAGAAAATGAAGAATGAGTAGGTTGAAGGTAAAGAGAAGATTAAAGTGAAGATGAAGAAGCAAAGAAATCGAAAGAAGAAGAAGAAGACAAATCTATGAGATCTAATATTTTCCTACCCCTAGAGTATGATGCAGGAGCATCACTCCATGTATATGAATAAGCCATGAAGGCATAAAATTTTTGTTTGTTAGGTATGGTCATAGGTATTTGAGGTCATTATATGTCAGTTAGGTGTGCTAGTTGGAGTCTAGGATATTCAAAATTTGAAAATCTCACTTTCCCTCCAAAATGTAAAATTTGAATGTGCATCCATTTTTGGCTTGTCCTTGTTGTTTTCATGAATTAATGGGCTTGTAAAATTTTAATAGGATGGAAAGAGGTGTGATATGAGTGTCTTAGGTCCTCTTTAGGGTCTAGGAGTCATAATAAGAGTTATAAAGTAAAAGGTTTGAGCTTATAACTAAGAGGTTTGATGTTAACCCTAAAACTTTTGCATATGACCAAGGGTCTAGGAGCTTGTATTCGGTTAATATTATATGAAAGGAATATATATTGCTCAAGTGTAACTGTAATCCTCATTGCTATCCGGATAATGAATCGATACATGAGTTTTAAGAGTCGGAAAAGTTGGTTTTTGTGAACCTTTGCATGAATTTCATGTGGATTATTTTTATAATATATTTATTGCATGATATTTTGTGTTTTTTTATGCATATGTGGTGTTATTGATCTCATAATGGACTCTTCATCTCTCGAATGGTGACATGAAGATTTATGTCTTGTGATAAGCTTGTAAGTTATAATATATTGGGGTTGTTGACAATATTTGCACTATACTGACTTGTGATAGCATGAACATTCAAGCATGTTTTAAGTATATGATTGTTGAACGTGATGGAGCATTGCAAGTCTGTAAATGTAAGGATAAGGTGGAGACAAGTATAGTGTAGTGACTAGGAAGAGCCTCTTGATGAATTGCTTGATTCCTCTGTTGTATGTGATGAGTTTATGTGAGTACAACTTTGAATACCTATAACAGTGATGTAAATATTAGTAAGAAATATAATGTGTTTATGATGAAATAATTCCATAGTTGAGGATGAATGATTTATATTGTTTATTTACATGAATAAATTTATCATTATTTACACCGTAATTAAATATATGTTACAAAAAGTACATAACAATAAAGAGGATGTGAGGATTTATAATAGGGGATTATTATGATGTAATTAATTCACCATTAACAATTCATAAATAGAATAACACATTAATACTTGCAAAGATTGATAAAACAATAAATAATGGCTCAAATAAGCAAGAGGAGAAGAAGACTAATATGTATAGGTCAAAAAAATAGATTTGGATGTGCGAGATGGGTGGAAAAGTCATATTAGAGACTATATATACTTCATTATACTTTATGGAACTATAATCAGTAGGGGCTAGTTCGCAAACAACTAATGTACAATCCATAATAGAACCGTGCGGTCCTAAACTAGGGTTGTATGGTCTTGGACCCTTTGATAGTTGGGGTCTACAACTTTTTGTGTGCTTCTCTTGCCAAAAATTTTCAATTCATTGTGTTTCCTTCTTGTTCACACAATCTTGGGATAGTCTATAATCACCCACAATAATGTGGAAACCCTATAATCATGCGAGAACATTTCATCAAAGCATTAGAAAACCAAAAGAGGAATCGTGTATTTCGGTGAGATTAGACTACCCTTGGTGGTTAACCATTGTTTCGAACCAATATAAGTGTTGCACTACATGCCCTTGTGTGAGATCAAGCCTCATATAGTTCTCATAGGTGTTTGTGCGAGTGCGAGTTTAATCTAGCCAACCCCTTATGGGTTCCCTCGTGTCTCTTAACACAAATATATTATGTAATCGTATAGTATTGAATGTACCCAACATAGTAATAATATGATATTATATACCTCACTACATGACCTAACACTTATGTCCTTGAAATCCATGAATAATGCTTGGATTGAATTTTCTATATCTAAGACATGGATGGCTCTATGACATTTACATGCTTCAAATGGAGGAAGCTAAACTATTTGATCTAGTTGAGTTCTTCAAACCTATAGTGGGGATTTCTCTAATTGATGTGTAGCTGATTTAGGAGAATTTTGTAGACCCTTGAGTGCCTTTGTAGTGGTGTTTATAATAGGAACTTGTAAGAGTTCCGTATGTAATCAAAATACTTATATAGCCTTCGTAGGTGAAATATTCTCATAAGGCTGACCCTAGGAAGATGTAATGACCGAATAAATAGATTCACATCAAAAACAGAGTCGAGAGAATGTAAAGGGACAATACCATACATGTCACCAATCTGGACCCACATCCCGACCAAAGTGTATGGTCCTAAATAAGAAGACTATGGTGTAAAACAACAAGTTGTGCCATGATTCTCAAGGATTGTTTACTTCTTTTATTTAATAATATTTATCAAATTGATGACAAAGCAAAGTGTATTGATGATAAAGTCATGGGAGAGCTTTTTAGATATGTTGATTGGAATCTAAATGCGATCATTTATCTTTGCGAGGAAGCATATCCAAACTTACAATTATAAGAGGAAAAGTTATTAGATTTTAGTATCTACACTCATATTCCTTTTGAAATTTTATAGGTGTATCTCTCAACATAGACCAAAAACCCTTCGATTGGAACAATTGTTTCATTTTTTGTTGCCATGTGTGATATTTATGTGGAGTTAAGAGATCAATAGCCTTAGATTCAACCATTTTGCAAAAAATACAAAGATTCATAAGGAAATGAGAACACCCAAAAATACAAGAAACAAGAGGGCACGTAAATTGAACCTCGCAACCCTACCAAATTATGTACGCAAGTGTCATGGTCTTGACAGTGTATATCTACCACACTAGTATAAGTTTTAGAATGGGTGGTTGCTCATTCTCAAATAGTTCCCCCAATACAAAATACGATAGTAGATTTGGATTACTCTTCAAAAAATACATAGTTCTAAAAAATGACACTTGAAATAGAGGGTACGAATGAGAAATTTATGGTCTCAAAATCTAGAGTACCAAAAAGGTTTAAAATGATATGTTTCCCATTCTATTTCAAGGAAATTTTCTTCCTAAAAACACTCAAGGGCTAAGAAAAAAGATTCAAGCTGCCTCTTGAGGACATGTGGTTTCCCGTTCTATTTCAAGCAAAAAAATCTCGAAAAAGCTTCCAAAAGGAAATTTAATGGATGAAAGAAAGGGTCAAAGGACCTTTCAAGAATGGTCAATCTTACATTCTCTTTTAAGACAAATTATTTCTAAGAAACTTCCAAAGGAAAATTTCAAGTCTTTGGAATAATGATAGAAGGGATCTTTTGAGAATGGGTGGTGCTCATTCTTTAGCTTTTGAAAAATTGGAGTAGCATAGAAAAATTGGAGTATTGCAAGACAAAATAGAGTGACAACGAAGTAGTAAGCATATTTGGGATTAGGTTTTCTAATAACAATATGAAAACGCCAAAATGGACCTTGAAAAGGAAAAATTGTGAATTAAAATTCTTAAATGTGATTTTAAAAATACCAAACCAAAGAGGATTAAACACAAAAAAATGATGCAAAATGGATGCAATTATTTTATGTTATAAAAGAAACTCAAAAAATGGTAATAAGAAAAAAACTACAATAGAATTAAAAATGCAACAAGGGTGATGAGTCTATATTTTGGGAGCTTGAAATTTCTTCTATTTGATAGGAAAGTTGCATGGGGGTAGAATATATCTCTTACTAATCAACCTTTCCACCATCCCTCTACATTCTTATATAGAGAAGAATATTAAATTAAGGTTAGGTTTTGAAGAGTAGTTAGATATGGATATGTATGCAAACAATTGTGCTTATCCGTACTATCAAATTACAAATAAATAATCCAAGGATATCTTAAACCATACAATAGTGTAAATAATTTATTAAATAAACTTACATCAGATACATAGTGTTTGGATTTAGATATCTTGGTCTCATCTTAATGCAGAGTTTCAAATCCATAACATATGCAACCTTCAATTTATTCAAGGTATTCATTGTTATTCCATTCTCATATCTTTTTTAATTTAACGAGTTTCTTACTTACAAATTTATACGTATATTGATGCACTTATATTTACTCGCAGGGGCATGAATTTTACAGGGTTGTCATTATCATTGCAAATTTGCAATCGTCATCAGCAAATCTAAGGAGGCCATAAATCTATATTTGCATGATATTGCGGAATTCACGGTGTCAACTTTAAGAGATACCTACCTTGAATTCCGCGTGACAAAAAGTGTTTTTTCTTGAATTATGTGCCCTCCGTGGAAAAAAAGATGTGAGCGTTCCTTCAATGAAATTATGGGATCAAAACATAGAACCATCGTGCAAGATTCCTCTCCACGTTATCTTAGTTTTATATGTATAAAACTAATCCCGTATATATCCAATTTAATAATAAAATTTTAAATGATATTTTTGAAACATTATAAATTCATTAAAAAACAGGGGAAGACCAAACAACCAAAAATATTTATGGTACATTTTGAAATTATTTCTGAATCACATAACCAATCAATTATTATATGAAGCAATTAAAATGTTTAATAAATTCTATAACTAGTGATCGCATGTAAAATATGTAATGGAAACGTCAAAGATGATTCGATGAATAAGTTAAACTTGAGGGAGCGTAACATCGGAGGAGGAAGAGGGGTGATGAAGAAGGGGTTTGAAGGAGCATAAGTAAAGGTGCAAGGAAAATGTTGGACGGACAAATGTGAAACTCTTCTTTCTTACAACCAAACACATATGAACCATGTACCATGTTTATCAATTGTTCGAAAGAGAAAGGGGTTGCGGCGTGCGAAGTCTTTAACACAATGTACTTTGGAGATATCTTAGAAAGCAAAGCATTAATGATGAATATGTCCACGGGAAACATGCATATGTTTGAATCCCGTAGTCTACATATATTAGATATGGAAACTATGTGTTTAGGGTTCCTTCACATCGATTGTATGCACATTTGTGACGAGGGTTTTCCTTTCACGATTAAGTTAGTGATTAGGGTTTCCTCTCATCAACATTCTTGATGATGTCGCACGTCAATGATCATTGACATAAAACATCGTCATTTCATTTCCTCAAGGTGTGTTAGGCACAACTACCGAGACTCCCATTTAGAGACACCTAACAACGTAAATAATGTTTGAGGCATTGATGAAAGGAGGAAAATTATTTTTGCATACACACTTGGATCTTTCTTCGATGCTATAGCTAATTCAAGGTTATAAGGAGGGAATGTTTCAATTTGAATATTATAATTCAATTCATTAGTTGTAAGAATTTGCTTCTATCACTCTAGTTTGGAAAAGTGCCTTTAAATATTATTACTTATTACCTTTACAAATTCAATCATACAATATTGTTCATGTGGATAATTCATTGTTAACATTTCTTTTTGTGCGTATATATAAGTGACGGTGTCTACTTTTATCATCTACGTTTTGTCAACGCAATGGAGGATTTATGATAGTTGGGTTTGTTTCTATTATTCTATGGTAGGTGACAAGTTACAAAACAAAAGATTGATGAGTGGGGTCTTTCCACCTTGAGCATTGATAATTACATCTACAAAATGTGGGAATTAAAAACTTGCATGTCTCGCACCTATTCCATGGCTTAGATTGTTCCTACCCAAATAATATCTAATATATGTGCTCCACTTTATCTTCTTGATTATGTTCGCATTATTTACGTGAGACCAATTTGCACTTAAAGGAGCCAAAATTCAAAAGGGGGAAAATCTAATAGGTTTTAGGTACGAAACCCAATCGTAGTGTTGGATTCTTCTAACACTTTGTAGCCCACTTCTCATTTTTTAGCTCAACTAATTATAGGAAAAATGACGATGCAAGAACTATCAATGATAATTGAGCCCCTCAAGTGGTTGGTCATATGGGCACCAAGTAGGTTTTATTTTCCCACCAAAATTTGTAGAATAACTTTGATAAGTTGGTCTAATTTTATATTTATTTAATTTATGAGAAGTGACAAATTTAGAAAGATAATTTGACATATATCAAGAATATTTGATTAAAATGTTTTCCATGATAATAAAACAAGAAGAGAAGTTTTGGGGGACGATGCACATATATGATGATATAAGTATTGAGTAATATGAGTCAATAAAAAATATTATCGAGCTTAATACTAATGTTGTATTGTATCTATTTTAATCTATATGGAGGGGTAACTCGGTCGAGTGTCGTTAACTTGTTCGTTAGTTCTAGGATGCCAACAATTGAACCTGCCTGCACAACCGAAAGAAACATAAAATTTTGAAAAAAATATGGGAAAAATAGGATTTTCTATTTTTTATGGTGTCGAGGTTTTCTATTGACGACGTTTGATTCATTAGATAAGAGAAAGACATGAATGAAAATTGGAAAGAAAAATATGGGAATCAAATACCTACATGTCACATACATGTTCCACAACTCAAATTATTCCTACCTATATAATATTTGCTATTTATGCTCCATTTTAACATCTTGATCTTGCTCACATTATTCACGTGAGTGTAATTAGCACTTAAGGGGTCCAAAATTTAAAAATAAGGAAAATCTAATAGGTTCGAAGTTTGAAACGCAACCACAATGCTTACTTCCCGTAGCATATTTTAGACCCCTTTCAACTTTAAGCTCAAGTAATTACAAGAAAAAGGCAATACATGGACAATTATCAATAATCAAGCCCTTATGTGGTTGATCATATGAACGGTTGTCCTATACATACATGATTAAGTGGATACGTCCCAACAAGCTACATAAAATTCAAGTGAAAATCTTTTGCACACATGTATATCCAATGATATTGTTTATATGCATAAAGATGTATTCAATCCTATTAAAATGTGACACATAAGTAGCTAAAAAAGAGAATTCTGGGACTGCAAAGACGAGGGTAGAATTAAGGAGAGGAGCCATAGTGGAGCAATAACCCATAATAGTGAGGGTAGATGTAAAGTCAAGGACTAGTACATGTACATTTTCCACTTAAAATGTGAAAAAAAAGTAGTCAATAAAAAGAGTCACATCAAATCACATCAAACAATCACCCAATCAAATGATGCCACATAAGTGAAAAAATATGCATGACATAATGCCCAACAAATGGTTCACCCTATATTTCTTTGTATGGAAAACTACTTGATTTAAATACCTTAAAAAACACTTTCCATACAATATATATATATATATATTAAAGGGTTTTTTTGTCAAATTTTATGGTATTTATATGGGTGTTGTACAACCCTCAACTTAGGGTGCACAACCACTGGCTCCTCTCCTTTAAAATTTGTGACCTGCTTTGCGGATCTTGGCCTTCTTGTTAAGTGGATTGGTGGTGGTTACCTAAAACGGTTTTGATGTAGACAATTACTAGGAATATGATTGGTGATGGTTAAAAATAAGATAATACACAATTTCAAAAAAATAAAATTCAATAAATATTATAATTTTAATATTAATAATAATGGTTTATATATTTAATAATTTAAAGATAATATAGTATAATATTATTTTAAAAATTGGTAAATAATTATTTAGTACTTTAAATTAATTGAAACATAATATTGACATTAGATTTACAATTTATATTATGAAGCAATCTCTTACAACATTCAAATATAACATAAGAACTTAGAGTATCTTTTTGGATGATGAATGTTATTAATATTTCAAATGACAAATACTCTAAAAATAGGAACTTGATATTTTTTCTCTTGGATATCGAATAGAGAGATAAATAGGGGCATTAGAAATGAGTTATATAGAGCCTATCTTTGGTCCAAATGGTTAGAGCCTTGTTAGTGTCTTTCTTCAAAGTTTCAACATTACTATAATACATATCTTCACTTTCAAGATGGGCTTATCCAAACTTCCGGACACACCCAACGTCAATTATCTTGTAGTTTAAGGATTCCAATGGAACGACGAAGAGTCTATTCACATCACAAAGACACACGAGACATATCACCATATATTCCTCAAAAACATCATATTTGTGAGATTTATTCTTTGGAGCCTAAAATCGAGAGTTTTTGTATTTAGATGTTCTCCTTATATGATATCAAAGGGTTATTCATTTTCCTTTTCGGTGACTAATATAACTCTTTCGAACCGCATAGATTACGAGGACCAAATACACTTGGATATTTTCTTTTGAGAGACGTTTTATCTTTTCACCATTTGGCTAGATACTTTACTTCCATGGTGATTTACACCTAGAGAATTTCTTCCTTTATTAACCTTATTTTTATAAACACTCAACTTTGGAAATTTACTCTTTAACACTACTAGTTTTGACAACGCACCCTTGCTAAGATAAATACAACTTTCCCATTATTGCTTAGTACATTTTGAGGTATCGTGTTTAGCTTGTTTATCTTTACACACTAACATGTCATCAAATTATGAGCACATAATACATAAAATATATAGACAAACATCAAGAAACAAGTTGCAAGCTTTAGTTGGCTTATTCTCCTTCCCTGTGAAGGGTCGTATAGATTGGTTAGGATAGTACATTTGATCTTGACCGACTTGTACGATCTTGGAGTGATATGTCCTCCAACTTTACTTTCAAAATCATATCTTTTGTTGAGTCTTCTAATCTCTTTGGTTTAACTTTTTGTTGATGAATAATCTATGGAACTCTATATAAGCAAGTAAACACTACCTCGTTTGCTAACTTTGAAATCCTATGGCACTATATTGATACATTTACTTCCTACACTTGCAAAAGGCACCTAAGGCTCCCTAAATCTCACAATAACATATCTATAATCATTAGGGCAACAATATCTACAAGTTTGAAGCTCCTTATTAGGTTAAGGAAACAATCTCCTTCATCCACAAGCACCCACATATCCCTTTCCCAAGTATCTTAGCAAGATATAAAAATCAAGAATGGTCAAAGATGGTTGTCAAAAATAGTTGCATTCATTTAGATAGCACATGCTAGGTGGAGAATGAGGTGTGGTTTGAGGCCTTTTCGAGTAGTAACAATGTCGACGGTGCATATGTGTGCCCATAACCCAACCAATGTTTGTTTTTCTTAAAACCTAATTGATGCAACAATATTCAACCTCACTTAAAATTTTGCATTGCTAAAAAACCATGTACTTTAGTTTTCTAAGAATACATGTAATGTTTCATATCATCGGTTGATATATGCAAGAATTTTTAGGCTAGTTAATTAAACTTTTCATGGATTTTTCAAAACACTTCGTCAAGGATTGTAGTACTGGTGGATGTGTTACAACCTTTGAATTTCTCTAAAACTCAACTCTTGTCCTGAATTACTTGTAAGCCTTTCAATTTATAGGCTTGTCCTTACTATTCATTGTTCCTAGGTTGATTCAAGATATATTGTAGTCCCTGAAAGATTGATGACAGTCTTGTTTAAATGTTTAATCAATCCTTTTGTTAAATTCAAGCCCAAATTCACTGAAATGTGTCTTATACGTTCTTGACCATCTAATCTCTCCAACTCTGTTATGTCCCTTTTTGTTCTTTGTTCTGATATAACTGAATTTCCCTGATAGAAGGTTATTCTTACTTCTATTAACACAATTCCATGCTTTACAACACTTACCTCGATTCCCTTGAAGAACACTGAGCTGCGAAATTGATAATTTCTATTTAATTTTTGCAAAAACGTTAAACCAGGCGTCTGACACGGTTTTACTAGATTTTTGGTAAATCGTTCTCTTTCATTTCATGACCATTCGATCTAATTCTTTTTGCAACAGCTACACGATCCCCAGGCAGACTTATCTTCAAAATTTCAGAATTTTTCGTGGGTTAAATCGATAGATTGATGAAAATTTCGTTTTCGAACCCTAGTTACAGGTTTATCGAATGTACCAAACCCGAGACACAAAAAAACGTTTAATTTTCACTTAATTTGAGGCCTTTTTCGATTCTTCTTGTCCTGGAGGAACGATTTGAATATAAAAAAGTTCTTCCATTCTTTGAACTTGTATAAACAGCCTCTGGATTTCCTCTATGACCCGATCTATAGCATACTGTGTTCACAGTGGTTTTCAACAGTTATACCAATTCGAAAATTTCATATCTGTAATCATTCACACAAATAAATTGGCTTCAAAGATTTGGTTGCTTCCCATCAACACTATTGAAGATTACTAAAATTATCCTGGACAACACTATAGTCATCCAATGGCCAAGAACTTGTGAACAACTCCCTCCTTTGAATGGATGATCTCTTCCCTAGCATAAACTCCATAATTCACTCAACAACACCCTAGAAAGACTCAACAACATTCCATTCTTGACTCATCATGCAACAACTTTACAAAGATACTAGATACACTCCTAATATCACTCTATGGCTCGTTCGAAATAGCTCTTCCCCACTTGCATGACCTACGTGGTCTCATTTAGCCTTTTACACGCACAATTTTGTCTCACACTAAAACTTACAGTTCATGCTTATTTATTTCATGAAAGCCACACATTGAAAAAGTCCAAATACAAATAATGGAGGGAAAGTAAACTTTACTACACTCTTAAGCCAATTTGACACCTAAACTCTTGACTAGCATAGATGCTCCTGCATCATACTACCTACCAACAAAAGAATCATTCACATTTGATCATGTTCACCAAGTTTTCTAGGTTGTTACCCAGTTTAAGAATTTCATTTTCACTCAACCATGTGGCATATTCCTTAGGTTTGTCTTTCCATTTGATTAAGTATTGGAAATACTCTTTGCCTGTGGTTTTCTTTGTCACCCTCTTGTCAAGAATGGCTTCAGGATGCTTAGGAATGTCCCTTGGTAATCTGTTGTTCCCAAGCAATGGTTTCCTCTTCATTTGGTTCAAAATATTGTACAGCTAGTTCTTCTCCTTTGTATGGATATAGGTCAGCTACATTGAAGATAGGAGAAATGTCAACACCTTCTGGAAGTTCAATCTCATATGCATTGCTAGAAAACTTTCTTAAAATCTTGCAAGGTCCAATTTTCTTGAGCTTTAGCTTGTTGTATTCACCTTTTGGAAATCTCTCTTTTTGAGATGAGCAAGAACTAGATCTCCCACATTAAAATAAACTTCTCTCCGCTTCTGATCAACTCTCCTTTTGTACTTCATAGTGCTTTCTTCAAGTGTCTTCTTCACCTGTTCATGTAAGTCCAACATTGCACTTGCAAAATCTTCACCATCAACACTTCTAGTTTCCATTTTCCCCAAATTTCTCAACTCAAAGACACCTCTAGGATGCATACCATATAAATTTTTAAAGGACTCATACATGTACTCCTATTTGGAGAATCATTATAGGCAAATTCAGCTTGAGTAAGTACTAGATCCCATTGTTTTGGATGCATACTTACTAAACTCCTTAGGATGTTTCCCAAGCTCTTGTTTACTACCTCTGTCTGGCCATCTATTTGGGGATGATATGCTGAACTGAAACTCAAGTTTGTGCCCAACTTCTTCCACAAATTTCTCTAGAAGTGTCCAACAATTTTTGTGTCTCTATAAGAGATAACGCTCTTGGGTAATCCATGCAATCTAACAACCTCCTTGAAAAAAAAATGGCAATATTAGTAGCATCAATGGTTTTTGTACAACGAATGAAATGGGCCATTTTGTAAAACCTATCAACCACTACAAAGATGGAATCATGCCCTTTCTGTGTTATAGGAAACCCAAGTATAAAATCCATACTTACTGAATCCCATGGCCTGTTGGGAATTGGCAAAGGCTGATACAAACCTGCATTCTGACTGCTGCCCTTAGCATGCTGACATATTTTACATCTCTCAACATATTTTCTAACATCATTGTTCATACCTAGCCAATAGTAGTGGGCACTAAGCTGAGATAGTGTTTTATTTTGTCCAAAATGTCCTGCTAGACTACCTCCATGCTTCTCCTTCACCAAGTTCTCTCTCATAGAACTTCTTGGTATGCATAGTTGATTTCCTTTGAACAATAGACCTTCTTGAACCATGTAATCCATCCATGGACTTCTATCACTTGGTTATAGGATTCATGCATGCTTCATAAGCACTTTGAAAATCAACATCAAGTCTTGTACATTTCTTTCAAATCCTCAAATCCAAGAATGTTGATTTGTGATTCTTGCATAGCCAAATTCCTCCTACTCAATGCATCAACAACCTTGTTAGTTTTTCCACTTTTATGTTTAATAACAAAAGTAAAAATTTTCAAGAATTCAACCCATTTTACATGCCTCTGACTTAGTTTAGGTTGAATACTAATGAATTGCAAAGCATGCTTGTGCAGTGACCGAAACAAAATCTTTGCATCATTCAATTTTTCACTGAAATAAGCAATTGGTTTGCTCTCTTGACTCAAAACAACACCTATAGCATTCCCACTGGCATCACATTCAACTTGAAAAAGTTTAGAGAAATTAGGCAAGGCTAAAATTGGCTCCTCTGTAATTTTCTTCTTGAGTAACTGAAAGCTCTTATCAGTTGCCTCAATCCATTGGAATGTCTTCTTATTACCTTTAATGGTATCCACTATTGGAGCACAAATACCACTGAAATTCCTTATGAATTTTCTATAAAAACTAGCTAATCCATGAAAACTCCTTACCTCAAACACACTTCGGGAGGAGGCCACTCAATTATAGCCTTGATTTTCTCTTTGTCCATCTTCAATCCTTCTTGTGAAATGAAAAATCCTAGATAGATCAGCTCTGTCTTCATGAAGGTGCACTTCTTAAGATTGATTAGTAACTTTTCATCATGTAGTTTCTCTAACACCAATCTCAAATGATTAATATGTTCTTCCTTTGATTTACTATACACCAAAATATCATCTAGATAGACTATGAAAAACTCACTGTGAAAGTGCTAGGTGCATTTGTCAAACCAAATGGCATAACCAACCACTCATAAAGTCCATCATTAGTCTTACTTTGATTTACTATAGACCAAAATATCATCTAGATTGACTATGAAAAACTCAGCTGTGAAAGTGCTAGGTGCATTTGTCAAACCAAAGGGCATAACCAACCACTCATAAAGTCCATATACTCATTCAATATATCTTGTATTTCCTGAGGTAAATCAACAAGCTTAGTATTGGTAACTACACTCTTAGGCTTTCCTACCAAAGCAAAATTTACCTCTTCTTGCTTCATTTGATGTAAAAACTCCTTACCAGTCAACATCAACACTGTGGAATTGGATTCAACAACTTTCTCCTCTTGCAAAGGTTTCAAAACATGCTTCTTACCATCCTTCTCAAAGGTGTATGTGTTTTTCTTCCATCATGCACTGCTTTCTTGTCATATTGTCAGGGTCTTCCAAGAAGAATATGACATGCATCCATGGGCATAACATCACAAATTATCTGATCCTTGTATGTTCCTATTTGAAATTCCACTTGACACTATTCATTTACCAAAAGTTGATGTCCTTTTTGTAGCCAAGATACTTTATAGGAGTAGGATGCTTTACCTTTTCTAATCCAAGTTTCTCCACCATCTCTGTTGAAACAAGATTGTCTGTGCTCCCACTATCTATGATCAGCTTGCAACATTTTCCTTTGCTCTTGCATGTTGTTCTAAACAATTTCTTCCATTGAGGTGGTTCTATGACTTCTTTTTCAGGCTTGAGCAAAATCCTCTTCATCATGAGTGATTCACCCACTTCTGGTAGGTCTTCATGAACCTCAGGTTCTACTGCTCTCTCTTCTTCACCTTGTGCCCCTAAGCACTCTTTTCCTTCTTGTTTGTAGGGTTCTCGGTACATTCAGAGAACCTATGACCAGCATATCTATTACAACAAAAACACTTACCCAAAAATCTTCCTCTTCCTCTTGGTGAGAAACCTCCTCTGGTACTCTGAGAACTGTTACCTTCTTCTTGGTTTGTTTGTAGCTTGTCTCCTTCCACTTGATTGACCAAATCGCTTCCAAATACTCTACCTCTTCCTCTTGAGAATGAACCACTCTTCCTGGAGATCTTCTCCTCAGCCTTGAGTGCTAGTTGATAAGCCTCATCCACTATCTTAGGGGATAAAATGTTGATTTCATCCAAGATTGCAAACTTCAATCCATTAAGATATATGTCCACCTTTTCCAAATCATCTTCCACTTGACCTGCTCTTATGGTCAATCTATAGAATTCTTCTGTATAGTCCTTTACAGACATATCCTTTTTTAGGTTATGGAGTGACCTAAACAAATTTGTCTGTAGTCCTTAGGTATGAATTTAGCTTTCAATTTTGCCACCATTCTGTCCCAATCCTTGATTTTTTCCTTGTTCTTATTGACTCTCTCCTTCTAGCACTCCATCCCACCAAATGGAGGCATGACTCTTCAACCTAGTTACTACAAATTTCACTTTTTTTTCATTATCCACCTCCTCATATTCAAAATATTTGTCTAGAGCATCAATCCAATCAATGAGCTCTTCAGGTTTTAGGCTTCCTTCATACATTGGGACCTCCATCTTTGGTCTGGAATTGGCTCCCACAATTGCCTTGAGTAATCTATCTTTTGTTGCCTCTAGAGGAGGTACATCCATAGTCAATTATCCCGGTTTCACTTCTTCACTCTCTTCTTCATATGTAATGCCTCTTCTCTGAGACAATTCCACCTCTTGTAGCCTTGCTCTTAGGCTTCTAACCTCTTCTATCAACTGGTTTTGCTTCCTTATTTCTTCCAACAATTGGGCTTGAGTCACCCTGCCTATTCCTCCTCTGCCTGCCATTCTCTTCACTCTTCTCAAACAACTTCCACTACCTTGGTCAACGTTCTCCTGTAACACTTCAACCTCTCTCTCTAGAGCTCAATTATTATCTCTGATACCACAAATTGGTGGATGTGTTACAACTTTTTAATTTCTCTAAAACTCAACTCTTGTCATGAATTACTTGTAAGCCTTTCAATTTATAGGCTTGTCCTTACTATTCATTGTTCCTAGGCTGATTCAAGATATATTGTAGTCCCTGAAAGATTGATGACACTCTTGTTTAAATGTTTAATCAATCCTTTTGTTAAATTCAATCCAAAATTCACCGGATGTGTCTTATACATTCTTGACCATCTAATCTCTCCAACTCTGCTCTGTCCCTTTTTTGTTCTTTGTTCTGATAGAACTGAATTTCCATGATAGAAGGTTTTTCTCACTTCTATTAACAAAATTCCATGTTTTACCACACTTACTCGATTCCCTTGAAGGACAATGCGCTCCGAAATTGATAATTTCTATTTAATTTTTGCAAAAATGTTAAACCAGGCGTCTGACACGGTTTTACCAGATTTCTGATAAATCATTCTCTTTCATTTCATGACCATTTGATCTAGTTATTTTTGCAACAGCTACACGATCCCCAGAGAGACTTATCTTCAAATTTTCATAATTTTTCATGGGTTAAATCGATAGATTGATGAAATTTTTCGTTTTGGCACCCTAGTTGCAGGTTTATCGACTGTACCAAACCCAAGCCACCAAAATCGTTTAATTTTCACTTAATTCGAGGCCATTTTCGAATCTTCTTGTCTGAGAGGAACGATTTGACTATAACAAAGCTCTTCCAATCTTTGAATTCGTATAAAAACCTCTAGATTTCCTCTATGACCCAATCTATAGCATACTGTGTTCACAGTGGTTTTCAACAGTTATACCGATTCGAAATTTTCGTACATGTAATCATTCACACAAAGAAATTGGCTTCAAAGATTTGGTTGCTTCCCATAAACACTATTGAAGATTACTAGACTTATAAGGGAAAACACTGTATTCGTCTAAAAGTCAAGAACTTCTGAACAACTACCTCCTCCGTCATTATTCAACTTCTTACATACATTACAATCCTCTCCTTTATTACATCTGAGATCCGATATGAATGGATGATCTCTTCCCTAGCATAAACTCCATAATTCACTCAACAACACCCTAGTAAGAGTCAACAACATTCCATTCTTGATTCATCATGCAACAACTTTACAAAGATACTAGATACAATCCCAATATCACTCTATGGCTCAAGCCAAAT
Source organism: Taxus wallichiana var. yunnanensis (assembly GCA_018340775.1). NCBI lineage: Eukaryota > Viridiplantae > Streptophyta > Pinopsida > Cupressales > Taxaceae > Taxus > Taxus wallichiana. The sequence continues at coordinate 695,580,208 of CM031235.1, read as the reverse complement.
AGATCTTCCCCACTTGCATGATCTTCATGGCCTTATTTAGCCTTATACATGCACAATTTAGTCTTACACTAAAAATTACAGTTCATTCTTATTTATTTCATGAAAGCCACACTTTGAAAAAGTCCAAATACAAATAATGGAGGGAAAGTAAACTTCACTACACTCTTAAGCCAATTTGACACCTAGACTCTTGACCAACATAGATGCTCATGTATAAGGTATCTTCTAAAGTTCATTACCGAGTTATGTGGGTCAAAAGGAGAATTAGATTGATATCATAAGGTTTCATTACTTGGAACAAGGAAGTTGACTTCATGAAATGCGTATTAGAGTAAAACATTTTGTGTGTGGTAACCCATCATTATTTTTAAAGATTACATATTGATCGCAAATGTTTTGTTTTATGGTGCATATCCACCTTTAAATTTCGTAGTCATTAGAGCTATATTGAGATAACATGCAAGGATTTAGTGGAGTATTTTAGAGAAAAATATTATGTATGATGGTGCGGACATGGTGCATAACATGTGGAGTTTTAGATATGATATTATTATGCGAGCCAACATGGATTTTACATAGTTCAACTATTGTGAACATTGAACCAATTGTAGAACACTCAAATTTGGCAATCTATCATTTGATAATGATGATCTTGATATTACACACTTGCATGCACAAATACACTCTCTTTGCTCTTGCTTAACACACCCTAATAGTTCTTCTATTACTTTCTTACCTTTCCAGACCTCTCTGTTGTCAATTCCCGAGGTTTTATAGCATAAAATGCATCTAAATACATCCATCCTCCGGCCTAGAAATCTAAAATGTGTTTTTTTCCCTCTCATTCAAAACTACTAGTTTCAATTAGAATTGACACATGTCAATCATGACCCTATTGTACGGTTTTGAACCAAGATGTTTTGGTCCCAAACTCTTAATTCCATCATCTTCATATGAACTAATATTCCCTCTTGGTTGGCCTTTCACGACATAACAACCATCGGAATCTTATATAAGCAAGTCAATCATACCTCATTTGGGGTCTTGACACTTTATGTTCTCCTCATGTTAAAATAAGAACAAAAATCACTTCTACCGCTACCTGCATAAATGAAGTAACTCGATGAAAATATATCATGGCAACACCCTCTATAGGTCTGAAGTCTCCTACCAAGTCTAGGAGTCTCCATCTTCTTTCTACAAGCAAGAAAAGTGACCCTTCCCAAGTATTTGAGCAAGTGTGAAACTCAAGCAAGGCATTGTCAAAGCATGGTTGTCAAGTTTTATTGCACTACGGTAGATATAACATACTAGGATAATGACATGCAATTTGAGCCCTCTTCGAGTAGTGGCGACTTAAGTGCAAAAGGGGTTCCCATAACCCACCTCACTTTTTTTTCGTAAAATCCATCTTGCACTCTGAAGGGTTTTGAGGATTTGCGCAGAATTTATAGATCCATTTCGAAGGTGAGCGAAGAATACCGACATACAACAAAATTAATTTTAAGGAAGGCGAAGCACTCAAGAAGTGTAAGCATAGATTTCAACATGGACCAAGACCGTATAGTAGGGTCAGAACCGTACAAATGGTCTTGACCTATTTCTATGGTTTTGCACAAGTCTAGTTTAAGGTGTCACTTCTTGTAATGAAACCTTTTGAGCCTTAGGTTAACTTGTTCTTACATTCGGATCACTAAGAGACTCTTAGATACACACATAATCATCTATGTGTAATTATACCTTGTGTTTTTTATAGTTACTACATCAATAGTCACTTTGTAAAGTGTTATTCTGATTTGTGCAATTAATGTTATAAGTTAATTAAATAAGAATATCCTCCTGTAATAGTAATTCATCATTTTTATGCATGTTATTTAGGAAACATTCTAAATCTTAAAAAGGTTGAGATTAATCACTTAAAAAGTGAAATCATTTGGTTAACTCGGCCTCTAATCAAACATCACACTTTACCCATAGTAACTCTAGGGTTTTATTCTTTCATTGTGGTATTCCATCTTTCTTCATCATGTTGCTTCCTACTAAATTCTATGATCTTTATGTTTGGCCTAGGGTTCCCAAGTCATCTACTATTAGGGAATGTTATCCCTCTCACCGCATCCATGCACACACTATTCATTTGAATGAAGTATTTTATGATGACCTCACTTGTTATATGGATGATACTTCTCTTGCTTATATTTCCATCCAATCTCGAGATCACCCTATTACTACTAATCATCCACCTCATTTTTGTTCTACTACAATTAATGTAGTAACCACATGGTGCAATAAACAACATATTGGGGAAATCCACATTTTCCTTCCCCACCCTCTCGCTCCTATTGATTAAGCTATATATATATATATATATATATATATATATATATATATATATATATATATATATATATATATATAATCTAATCTATAATCTAATGTTATAAGTAGCAGTAAATAAATGCAATAATGAAATATAGAAATATACCAAAGCAAACTAAGTAATAAATAATGAAACCCTAATGTGCAAAGAAGGGTAAGATGCCTTAGTTGATTCGTCGAGTTCTGGAAAGTGCACAGAGCTAGAAGAAAGAGAAATACAAAGCATTGAATATCACGCTGGAGCTCAAAAAGTGCATAACCGGAGGAACATGCTTTGGAATGGGGTGCTTGAGAGGGACAAGTGGCACTCACATGTGCCCGGTACTTATTGTGGCCGCACGGGTCTACAGAAATGCTGACAAACGAAAATATTAAGGGTCGCAAGATGTTCACTGATACTCACCTTTTGTCACTATGGATTCACAAAATGATCACCGAGGTCGCAATAAACTTGGAATGAAGAATGTACCTGCAAAACCCTCAAGTAAACATCACATCCAAAAAGAAAGATGCAAAATGAGGGGTCGGAATGTCCTCAACCGACACAATGGTGGACTTACAACTGAGCATTGCACTACATCTCAGACCCAATGTAGTTGTGTGTGTGTGTGGAATTGTGCCCTAGGTTACTCTTGTGTCAGTCACACGTAAATAACAAGAAAGTAACTAAATGTAGAATTTAATAAAGGTGTGCATGGAATAAAATGAACTTTCATCCTATGAAGTGTGATGCATAAAATTAGCCCATGTTTCCCTTGTGATGGACCTAGATGGATGCAAATGGACCTCTTATATGCTTGATGGATGTAACTTTAGGTGGTGATATCTAGTGCTTAGTGCTTGGTCCTTTATTATGACTACATAACTTTATATTTATATGATTTCCTTGCTTGAAATTCATAATTAACTCTAAAAAGGTTAACTATGAAAAATATGAGATGCTCAAATGGCTAATAAGGACCCAAAATGTGTGAGTTAAGTACGTAGATGACAGGGGGTGTCTAGATTGAACGAGGGTGCACAGCGCTAGTGTCGTGGTCCGGGTGCTAGTGTCCATGATGACAAATGGCAAAGTATGAAAAGACAGACCGAGCAAGCAAAGGTATAAGACCAATAAAATTTACGAAAATGAAATCAATGTGGCCAAAGACATGGTTTAATTAATCTGCTTCTTGCTTAGGAATCATATGAATAGTAGTATGTAATCAAGACAAGATAATTACCCAAAGTGCATGATTTTGTGTCTACATTTGCCCCACTTTATGTTGGTGAGCGGAAAGCTCAATAACATAAATTAGATAGAGATGTGTACCTGATAACCATTTAGATTGATGATGTAAGCATGCATAGGGACTAGACAAAGCATGAAATGATAAAAATGTTAAGCGTGGATGTTAAGGAGGAGAAAGTGTAAAAATTGATGACGAAAAATAAACCTAGGGCAGAAATTTATGTGTAGATGGTGTGATATACATGTGTGATCTTGTTTATATATTGACTACTACTTCCCATACAGATGGACCGACAAAAGAGAAGTCGAAAAGTAGTCAAATATACATGTATATGTGTAAAAAGTGTTTAAGTAAAGTATGTAAAATGAAAGAGTGTGAAAAAGGAACATGTGCCCCGATCCGTGATGAGAAAAAGAGTGTAGAAAGGATCATGTAGATGATGTCGACGTGTGATTTTTTATGGCGATCTCATGTCGGTTTAATGGAAGAAGTGTAGGGAAAATTGTCTCGGTGTCATTTGCCAACCTTTAATTGCTTCCCATTGTGTAAAATACAACTCGCAAATGGTGTGTACTATGCTAAGTACTTTCTATGCTATAAAATCCATTGTGTAAATGTCCAAGACTAAAGGACTCCATTCCTTGTGAAAATCCTATGTGACATGTCAAAAAGCTTTGTATTTGTCCCCTACTTACCGGTACTCCAAGAAAGATCGTTGTATTCCCCCTGTTACTATCATTCGGGAAGGTCATTATGCTAAGGACCCAAGTCTGATCATGAGACCTGAAAAGTGTGTTATACCAATATTGTATTGTGTGTGACTCGTATGGGGTGAGTGATTCACCCATATGATGCCCCCCTCATTTGGGGTGCATGCAACGTTGTTGAAGGAGTATGTGGCCTAAAAGAGGATTGACCATTATGTTGAAACCGTACCCTACAGGGGGGAAGGGCATGTACTTGGTAGAAACCAACGCACATGAAAACAAGTGGCTAGGAAATACAAATGTTAGTACAAGCGAAGACAAACATGCATGTATAAGATGAAATGTAAGCTAAGAAGACAATGTGTAACCACGCAAGAAGACAATGTAGACCACGAAAGAAGGTTGCAAACATAGGACATCACTCACAATACCACAAGACAATCAATGTCGTAATGGCCACAAAAAAACAAGTGTGTACACAAGACAAAGGGAAAAGCCCACAAAAAAGAGCAAACAACGACAAGAAATGTAATAAACAACCATGGAAACATGTAGTCCTGCAAAACAAATGATGCCCATGAAGCACCCGTTAGCATGTTAGAAGGATAAAAAGTATGCCAAAGTGAGTATAGTCTTATAAAGTAGTGTGATATGAAACAATAACACCTTTAGTGTATGGAAGTGGATCCCCAGAGTTGTCGTTGGAATGATAAGTAGATACTATGCCAATCATCCATGTTGTGTGTAATGGATCCGTATAGTTTGCTATCACAACTAAAAAGAAAATGAATGCACATGTGTGTATGATAAAGATAATGACATATAAGATATATATTTAGCATGTGTAATAAGATGAACATGTAACAAGTAAATGTAAGCAAGAGTAAATGCAACCAAGATATGTAGTATGTTATGGATGAGGTGGAATGGAATGCAATGTGAATGATAGGAGTAGCATGCCCCTCAAGTGGATTAAAATGTATGCAAAGAGGTTCATTTATTCATGTCCACTTGATACCAAGAATGAACCATAAACAAGAGTACATCATCAGGAAATAGTTTGAGCGATGGGTCTTCATGTCTTAAAAAGAGTTGATGAATAGAGGGTGTATTGTTGAATGATGAGGCATAGATGTGACATGGGGATGATTTAATAGAATGTGTGATGATTTATCCTAAAGCATAAATCACTAAATGTGTGAATAAGAATGATAGAAATTGTGATGATGTAGACGAAGAGCATATCACGAGATGGGTGAGTCGTACTAGCTAGAAATATCACATGAGAAGATGATTGAATAATTGAATGTCCGAGTGCGATGAGGTCCACTTGATGTGTATACCCTTAACAATGAGTATGGATTGAGATACTAGAGTGTGTCATCGCTAATGATCGCAACGTGTAAAAGTAGATGAGTAAGGTATGTAATATGTGTAGTAGACGTGGTGATGAGAAAATATTGTGTAGTGTGTAATGTGGAATGTGTAGTCTGTAATGTGTAAGACATATATATTGTATGTGTGTGGAAGTGTAAAACATGTATGATGTTGATGATTTAAAATGTGTAATAGTGTATTATGTAGGATGTGTATGATGTGTAGGTGTGTAAAGAACAAAGTGCGTAAGATGTAGAGTAGATGGAAGATTGTATGATGTATAAAGACGTGTAATATGTAATGTGACTAAGAAACGATAAATATATGTAGGGTGAGAGTTTCTAGTGTAGAATGTATGATATGGTCAAGTGTGTAAGAATGTGTGGTGTGTATAGTGTGTAGTGTGTGAGGTTCATGTGTATAGTATTCCCTCAACAATCAAGTGTGAACCTTAGCACAAGATTGCATCATAGGGTAATGACGATATAGGTATGTATGTGAATATGTGTGTGTTGTATGTGGAAGTATAGATGTGAAGTGATGAGATAGTAAGATTCTTTTTGAAGTAAGGGGAGGGAATAGTCGTGATGCCCCCAAGTGTGTGAAGGAAGAGAGTGATCAATTAGAGCCATCTAAAAGGTAATCATTGTCGAGTCAAAATCGTATGGTGATGATGCATTGAGTCTTGATAAGCTATAGTGTTAGGTTGGTCACGTAAATCATCATCTAAACGTAATTAGTACATTCCTATAACATATTCCTCATTAATAAAAGGAGGTAATGGACATTCGTGTGCATTCCATCGAGTCATATTAGGTGAATAACTAAGGAATGAATTATTGTAAATGAAAATGTGACCAATTGGCATAGGAAATGTTATATCGTTATGAGTCGGGTCTAACGTGCCCCCAATGTAAGCAAGCCAATATTTTCCTAATGTAAGTGGAGAAGAGTGAGGGGCTCGTGCAAGGTAGACGGTGAGATAAAAGACACGTAGACCATAAGTGGAAGTGATAGTGATGAATCCATAATAGAGATGAGGGTCATGAGTTGGAGGATAAATATCCTCAAAATAAAAGTCTAGCCAATTCAAACCATCATGTGAACATATAGTGACATCGCAAGTAGGATCAAATGGAATGTGCTCCCAATAAGAATCATTCATGAAAAGTGTACATGTAAAGGGAGGTGGTGTAGATGTCGATTGTGTATGAGAAGGTATGGAAGGTGGTATGATGTCCGATGTAGGAATATGCCCCTGATAAAGAACCATAGCAGTAGTAGTAGGGGGAGATGTAGTTGGGACCAAATCTATCATGAAAATGGCACCTTCAAGTGGTGGTAAATGTGGTAGCTCATATATAGGTTGTGGGTCATCAGTAGTGTCAGACCGTGGAGTAGGAAGTGTAGTATTTGGATCATGGTTGCAATATTTGTATGGATGACGGTCACAAAGAATAGTATACTTGACACCCTCATGTAGAAATTTAACACAATGATGTATTGTAGAGGAAATAACTTGCATGGCATGGAGCCATGGCCTACCAAGTAAATAGTTATATGAAACCAAAAATTCAATGATAAAGAATACTGTGTTAAGATTTTTTAGCCCTATAGTGATAGGTAAAACAATGTGACCTACGCATGGACGAACAGAACCATCATATGCACTGAAAGTGAAAGAGATGATGGACTAACATTAAGAACAAATAGTCATATCTTTTCAAGGAATGACATAGGACATAGATTGAGTTCAAAGCCACTATCAATTAAAGTTCGCTTGATACCCATATTATAAATGGGAATCATGATATGCAAAGGTGGATCATTGTCAAAAAGATAAAGATTGGCATGAGGATTAGATGGGAAAGCCATATGTTGGGATAATGCATCGACAAATGAGTTATATATTGAATCTGATTCATGTAAGCAAGAATGTGAATAGTAGCAAGAAGATGTTGGACTCTATGTCTTAATTCAGGATTGGCAAGAAAGAAGTCATTAATTAAGATACTCATGATGATAAAGCAATAAAGATCCTAATGGCATATAGGTCGATTCGGGTTCACCAAAATGATTAAGCTAAATATAGAGATATATATATGCCTAATCTGATGTTATAGTAGCAGTATAAATAAATGTAATAATGAAATACATAAATATACAAAAGAAAACTAAGCAATAAATAATGAAACCCTAATGTGAAAAGAAGGGTAAGATTCCTTAGTTGATTTGCCAAGTTCTAGAAAGTGCACAGAGCTGGAAGACAGAGAAATGCAAAGCACTGACCATCACATTGGAGCTCAAAAAATTGTAGAATTGGAGGAACAAATTAGATTGGGGCACCTGGAGAGGGACAAGGGCAGCCACGAGTGCCTGAGTTCTGATTTTGGGTGCTTAGGTATGCAGAAATGCTCAAAAAACCAAATTCTCAGGGTCGTAAGATGTTCGCTGATACTCACCTTTTTTTCCATGGATTCACACAATGATCATCGACGTTGAAATAAACCCGCAATGAATAATGTACCTATAAAACCCTCAAATAGACATAAAATTATAAAAAAATAAAGATGCAAAATGAGGCATCAGATTGTCCTCAACAACCACAATGGTGGACTTACAAGTGAACGTTGCACTACATCTTAGACGCAATGTAGTTTTGTGTGTGTGTAGAATTGTGCCCTAGTTTTCTATTTTGTCAATCACACATGGATAACAAGCAAGTAACTAGATGTAGGATGTAGTAAATGTGTGCATGGAATAAAATGAAATTCCCTCCTATGAATTGTGATGTAGAAAACCACCCTCAGTCCCTTGTGATGGAGCTAGATGGATGCAAATAGAGCTCTTAGATGCTTGATGGATGTAACCTTAAGTGGTGATAGCTAGTGCTTAGTGCTTGGTCCTTTATTATGACTGAATAAATTTGTATTTATATGATTCCCTTGCTTGAACTTCGTAATTAACCCAAAAGGCCGACTATGAAAAATATAAGATGCTCAAACGGCTAGAAAGGACCCAAAAAGTGTGAGTAAAGTACAAAGAGGACAGGGATCCTAGATTGGACGAGGAGCACCTATCGGTGACATCCTAGTCTCGGGAGATGGTGTCCAAGGTGAAAAATACCAAGTATGAAAAGATAGATTGAGAAAACAAAGGTATAAGACCAAGAAAAGTGACAGAAAGGAAAGCAATGTGGCCAAAGACATGGGTTAATTAGTACCATTCTTACTTAGGAATCATATGAATAGTAGTATGTAATCAAGACTAGATAATTACCCAAAGTGCATGATTTTTTGTCTATACCTATGCCTAAAGCTAATATTACATCTAAGATATCTATACTTGAGTTACTTCAAAAATCCCCTATTTATAAATACATATTATAAGATACCTTGTGCTCTTTCACATTAGCTAATGATACCCATCCCATTGCCTTTACTTCTCTCATGGATACATTCAAGGAACTTAACAAGGCTATTAATTTTACTTCATTTAATATCCCACCTAATTTTTAGATGACTTGATGTCCGCCTTTGTTCATCACTACATGCATTCAAGGATTATTTCTTAAAAGGGTTTTTAGTAGACAACGGATCAAGTCTCAACATATGTCCTAAATCATTGCTTACAAAAGATGGGTATTTCTCCTCTTACAATCAATCATTCTCCCACTACTTAACGAGGCTTTGATGACATCATGCATTGTACACTTGGAATTATCACTTTTGACCTACTTGTTGGTCCTAAGACATCACCCACTACATTTCACATTATGAACACCAATTTGTAATACAATTTACTCTTGGGTCATCCTTGCTCCATGATATGAAGGATGTCTCCTCTATTTTCCATCATTGCATCAAATTTTTACATAATTACACTGAGTATACTATTCATGTTGATCCTAATCCTTATCAATGTTGTAAGGTAGATATGGCTAATCCATAAGCACCTTCAGTCACCCCCCACCATAGCCTATTCCTATGGACACTCTAGATACATATGTTATTAGTGAGACTATTTCTCCTACTAAGAATTTGATGGATATATATTGACCTACTAAGTCACACGTTGACATTCCTTTTACAGATCTGTCAACATCTTCCACTCTTAACACACCACCTCTTAATAATTCCAATTTATTATATAGTTTTGTGCAACATCTTGACACACCCGAATGCACTACTAATAGTGATGATGATCTAATCACCCTCATAGATGATAATTTACACAAACTCAATTTTAATCCTATTGATTTGGACGACTCTATATTTTACTCTCTTTATATCCACTAGACCTAGACATTATTGACTCAAATACACTTCCCCTAGTGCTAGTAGTTCATCTCCTCCCGATCATATTAACTCCAATAATCCATACATCCCTTATGGTCAATAAAATTAATACTCTCAATGCTTCACCTCATGTTATAACTATTAAAATATCACCTAATATTGATACCCCACATGAATTAATTTCCATGTTACATGATCAAGGTCTTATCCCATTACCTTATAAGCACCATCGTTCTACTCATAAAATTTTGAGGCCACCCAATAGTCCTTTTTATGATTACCACCATGTCACATGTCATGACACTAATAATTGTCATGCTTTAATCAATAATATCAACACTCTTAAGCATACAAACACTATTATTATCTTGCATGATACACGTTATCCCATAATGATAATCCTCATTTTGATAGATTTACTAGCATTGTGTATATCAATAAGAAATATTGGCCACATGTGCCTCTCAATTTCAACTGAAACAAGAACATTTGCACTTATGAGGCTTTGACTACTTTAGGAATCACACCATCTAACATTACACCTTCCCTCACTCCCACTATCAAGTTTCAAGGATATATTACACTCATGATAGCTTTTGGGTTGCATGTTATCACCACTAAAATTGGGTTTCTCTTGATCCCCAACCTACCCCATTGGCTTTTGGTAGATCTTGCTGCAACGTATTTGTGGTACTATCGATAAGTACAATACTAACATAAAGTTCCTACTTACTATTGGAATGATTATTTTTCTTATTATCAGCCCAATATGTCAAATTGACTCATGTCATTAATGCAAAAATTCCCCCTTACATCGATGGGGAATATATCATGGAACTCAATCACTTCCCTGAGACAATATTGTTTATCCCTAGATGTTTCAACACATTTACTAAAATGGCTAATCCTGGACTAGTTGGGTTTAATCCTTCCATCAATGACCTCCTTGATGATATTTGGTAGCTCTCATGATATTTCTCCACTCTTTTTTGAATGACGCACTCGGTCTAAAGGTTAAACTTAACTATTGAGGGAGTGGTTCCACACTCGAACCTCACTTATCACACACACACTAGGGGAAATCTTGCTTCCCATCATTTAGTTGTATCATTTCTATCTATTCCCCTCCATGGGGGCATTCTTGGATCACCCTTCCTTCTCTTTGGAGAATAGTTTTTCATCTATGCCCTCATGGAGGGAATAAAAACAAAAACATTCAAATATTGGCAAAAATACAAAATCGGACATGTTTTTATAGCATACATTATTTTCACTTTACATTATACATGTTGTTTATTCCTTTGGTTTGATAGATAACATTTATTCTTTACATACATGTGTTCATGTGGTATATTGAGCATGATGCATGACATAAATAGAGTGGTACATGATGATAGCTAATGGCTCACCCTTTACATGGACTACTAACCTCTGGGGCATCTTATTTTTTCATACTACATCTAGATGCTATGTTTCCATTATAGTTCCTTTCTTTCCTCATTACACTTGGTTACATATATAGACATATATAAAGTGTATTTTATATCTTAGCACATGTGTCTTGTGTAGTGCTTATAGTTATTGCTATCTCTTTTACATATCATATATCATATGATTTTCATCACATCTTGTTATGCTTGTCTTTCATACATGTTTGCTAGTTGTGTGTGTATGCTTATTTTCTTCTCTGATTGTGGCCTAAGGGCCTTGATTTTCTTACGACACCATGGGTGTCCCATGTTTCGACATAATGTGTTGTGTATGGTTGTGCACCTCTTGTTCGACCGACTTAAGGGCCTTGATTGTCTTGTGACATTATGTGTGTCCTATATTTGCAAGTATTTTTTCTTTTTGTAATACAATTTGGCAAGTTTACACTTCTTTCTACATTATATGCACGTGTTTTCTATTAAGATATAATCTTAAATTGTTGTTTTTGTATTGGATCCATTCTCGTTATCATGCTTCTTATTTTTTTGTTATTGTTTTGTGTCATGATTTATACCATGTACATCATCTTTATAGGTAAAATTTATTCTCTCTGGCCACCATATCAGCTTTTCGAGGTTATCTATAGGTCATCAACATTTTAGACGTGGGTATATATATTTTCTTTTGAGCCGCATGCTCAGTATTCATCGCACATGCCTTAAAAGTAACGGCAATCACACGGGTTTATTCAAAATTTACAATAGTTATAAGCATCTTTCTATGCATAAACATATGTAAAGACAAGAAAAATTACATAGAATTGGATTCAAGAATAGAAAATTGGAAAAATCCATGTATGGTCAGAACATACAATTTGGTCAGATCAGTATAGATGGTTTTGACCTTTTCATACAATTTTTCCGAGGGATAATTTCTCCATATTTTTCAGCATTTTCCATTTTATCATCATTATTACAACATTCTTATGTGGTTTCATACTCATATTGACTCATATTAGCACATATTCAGGGGGCATGAAGTATTTCATTCTCTCCTTCTCCATGGTACTCAATTTTACTTCCAATTTTGGACACATTGGGGAGCGAGTCTCCTTTTTCCACTCAAATTTTAGCATACGATAAATTCTACTTAGTTTCTATTCAGCAGTATGCTACTTGAGAAGAGAATGGGGGAACTTATTTCCCTTTTCTATTGTGTGTCATAAGTTACAAAATCAGGCTTATATCCCTTTGCAACGGTATGATCCGTGGGGCTATGGAAGGTAGCAATCCAAATTGTCTTCTTTGTGGGTAGATTTTCCTATCCTCTTTTCACTTAAGGGGAAGATATTAGAGTTACTAAATGGATTTGATACGTGGTATTCCTCCTTGGCAGGGGTCATTTGGCTCCTCTTTTTGGTTATTCTCTTTGGAATTCATGTGCTAGATTGGTACACCTAGCACATCGAACTCTCCTTAGTAAAATTAGGGATTGATCACCCCTAATTTTTCATCAAAGTTCAACAAAATCTAAAATCTACAAGGCACAAGAACAAAAGGCACATTCCCTCCGTAAAATTAACAAATGTATTTTTTTCCATGTTTTGCATCTCTTTTTACATTTTTTATTGAACTCTTATTTACAATACTTTCATTATATTTTGAGTTAACTTTCGCTTCCTATTTTGGGCATTGACTACACTATGTGTTGCAGGTTTCATTTTGGAGTGTGCCAACAAAAACACAACGAGATATTTCTTTAAAAATTATTGTGAGAAAAGAAAAAGTGTATCTATAGACTCGGGTATATTTTCCTTTTAAAGATGTAATTTTAATTTCATACATAAGGGGGAATGTAGACACTCAAATTTAGAAATCTATCCTTTGATAATTTTGATCTTGAAATTACACACTTGCATGCACAAATACACTCTTTTCGCTCTTTGCCTAACACACCTTAATAGCATACCTCTCTATCATTAGTTCCTAAGGTTTTATAGCATGAAACATATCTAAAGATATCCATCCTCCAACCTGGAAAGCTAAATTGTGTTTTTTCCTTTTAGTCAAAACCACCAATTTTGGTCAAAATTGACACATGTCAATCTTGACCCTATTGTACAGTTTTGTCCGACACATGTTTTGGGCCCAAAATATCAATTTCATTATCTTCATATGAACTAGTATTCCCTCTTGGTCATCATTTCATGACACAACAACCATCAAAATCTTATATAAACAAGTCAATCATACCTCATTTGGGGTCATGGCACTTTATGTTCTCCTCATGTTAAAATAAGCATAAAAAGGAACTTACTTCTCCTAAACAACAAATTAAATCATGGAAATACATTAGGGAAGTACCCTCTATAGTTCTCGGAGTCTCCCGCAAGGTCCAGGAGTCTCCATCTTCTTTCTACAAGCAAGTGAATTGAACAATGTCAAATCACAATTATCAATTTCCGATTACACTAGGGTAGATATCACATGCTAGGAGAACAATGTGTGGTTTGAGCCCTCTTCAAAGTAGTGGCGACCTCGGCAAAGTGCACATGGGTACCTGACAACCCATCTAATTTTATTTTATAGGAACTCCATCTTGCACTACAAGGGGTTTGAGGGTTTGATAAGAATTTACAAAGCCATTCTAGATGTGAGTGAAGAAGAACAACATACAATGAAAATCATTTCTAGGCAGGTGAAGCACTTAGGAAGTCAGCAAGCTAAGAAAGGCCAAGACCGTCACAATAAGGTCAAAACCATATGAATGGTCTTGAGCTATTTCTATGGTTTTTCCCAGGTCTAGTTTTAGGTGTTGGTTCCTATAACAAAGCTTTTCTGTCCTCATATAAACCTATTACTACATTCAAATCACTTAGACTCTCTTGGATCCACATAAAATCAACTAAGTGAAATTCACCCTTGTGTTTTTGCTAGTTTCTAGGTCAATAATCACTTTATAAAGAGTTATTTTGATTTGTGTAGTTAATGTTGGAATTTAATTAAATGGGAATACCCTATTGTGATAATAATTTATCCTTTTTATGCATGTCATTTAGGAAACATTATAAATCTTAATTTTTTTGAGATTAATCACCTAAAAAGGTGAAATCATCAACTCAATTTATAATGAATTTTGTTTGGGCCCTATATTCCATAATGGATTAGAATGAATGGTAACATCATATGGGTCAGTTGTAGATTTGATTTGATATTATAAGTAGGTGTTTATTGTATTATATGAACATTCTATTCATATTTAGTTAGGGATGATGCTTGCATAATCAGTAATATAGTCTAGACTATCCAATTTATTGTGTTTTTGCATTGTAGTGCCACACTTCCAAATAATGCGTCTTAGTAAGTAAAGATCTAAGGATATATAACTTACTAAGCATATCACCTATGAGATAGATATTTTCTTATTTATTTTTGTGATAAAATAAATATATATATGAGTTTAGAGTTCCATACTTTGTGTGTGTGTGTGTGTGTTGTGTAGTTTATACATAGTATTCCACAAATTACTATGAAGTTTGTTTGGTCTAAGGCATCCCAAATACAAGGAAATATGACCATGAATACTTCACTTCTTTATATAATGAGGAGGAGGTGTACCACATCTAAATTTGTCCATTGCTTCTCTATAGATTTAAAAATTATACTTTAAGTTACTCTTGTCCTACACAACTACTTATAGATTTTAAAAATCTATATTTACATCCTCATTCCTTTCATTTAAAAATATCATCGATTTCATATGGCACTTTAATTGATGTAGTTTTGAACTTTAGTTATATTGAAAATAAGAAATTTTACATATATGCAAAAATAGATATTCCCTTTATAAATCTCTATGAAGAAGTAAAAGACTAATTACTTGATTATGTATCTAGATATTTCTAATAATTTCTATCAATTTGAGTGTATCAACAAGGTGATCGCAAGAATATTATTTATGGTTATACAAATGGATATGTAAATAAAATTTTGCCTCGCAATAATCGAAACCTTATTTTTCATCTTTAGGAAAAACGTAATATGTGGGATGATTACACTCTCCACTAATAATTTTAATTTGTTGACATTGATAAGTATTTATTGTATTTGGATTTAATTGCACCCAATTGGTGGATAAGTTGATAATTCCACTCTTTAATGACTTAATGATCCAAATTATCCTTTTTTAGATAAATTTGGTAATCTTGGAGATAATTGCAACAAATATGCCCTAATTGGTCATTATTAATCACTCCTACTCCTTATTAATTAAGAAAAACATGGTCAACATGAATGCATGTATCCTTAATTAATGAATAAAAATATTGATTTTGATGTGTCATCTAGCTTTTAAATCTTTCATATATTACAATTATCTTCAAATTTATTGTCAAACTTCTCTTGCACAATATTGGTCCAAATGCAAGATTCTCATTGATATATGGTATTTCTATGAGGTTATGATTGAGAGGTGACATTCTACTGGATTGGATTAAATGAATGTTCCCATAGGATTCGATTAATATCTACATTGTTCTCCTTCACAATTTTCTCATATTCTCGTTCTAATGTTAATTCAATATTTCCATTATTTTTCCTTTTTGGTTCCTCTCCATTACATGAATTTTAACAAAAATAGTTTATATTCTCATGTTTTCAATGGGTTTTTAGTTGATAGAGGGCTTGTCTTTAGGGTTGTGATTGAATGGTGATAATTTATTTGATGGATATAAATGTTCTCTCCGATATGCCACACCAAAACAACTTCATATACAATCTCCCCAAATTATTCTCATTATTTTCTAAAATTTCCATTACTAATAGAGGAAATTGTAGATTTATTTTACTATAAGGGAAGACCATGTAACACTATAATTTTAGTATTCACATCACATGTACCATCATTTAGATAGTAGTTTATTTACACTTACAACATTATGATCACACTTCATCATAATTAACCCTACACTCATTACTCAAGTATGTGTAATAATTTCAATCAATTTGGTTATGTTAGCAAGATGATTACAAGATTATCAATTAAAAGCACATAGCTAAATATGACCATTATTGTAATTTGCAGTGCAATAATCAAGTGTATCGAGCCTATTAGGTTCTATCAAAATTAGTATTTATGCATGAGTCATAAATTAATCACCTTTTACACACCGTATATTTAGTCTTCCTCATCACTAGGGTTGTGTTAATAAGGTGACTATAAGAACATCAATTATAGATATGGAAAATATTATTCTTTTACAACTACATTAATCAAGTCGATTGGGATTTATAGATTTAATTTGTTACACTTAGTCTCTATGCAAGATTCAAATATTTATCAAGTTATTACATATTTATTGTCTAGTAATTCTCGTTATTATTATACTTCATGTATTTGGGTGTGCTCTCATAATTGATATTTCTATATTGACATTGTTGTCTTAGTCCACTAGTTGAGTGTACCTACAAGTGATGACCTGTAAGAATCTCAACGTGATTATATTTAGGACTTATAAAGTACATTAATTTATAGGTGCACTAGGGTAAATCAACAAGTGATGAATGCAAAGTATATATAAAATTAGATAAACTTGAGAGCACTAGTTGTAGGTATGAAAATTTAGACAAATATTTTGGTATTTAGCATGTGTAATTAGTTTTGAAATTATTTAGTACACTTAGATAGTTGACATATATCGACTCCATATCACACTTTTCTCCTATTTTTACGCATAAATCATTTCAACCATATCTCTCTACCAATTAAACTTACTTGGGATAAACTCACTCTATATAGGACACCTTATAATTCCTAAATTAACATTCTTTTATACAACTTATTTTTCACTCTTATGAATGATTTCTCTATGCAAGTTTTTGGTGTATCAATCTCCCGAGTGTACACCTTAAGGCATGTACTAAGAATGGTTGGGATGCTTAGTAGTATCTAGAAATATATTCATTAAGTAGCCCTTTTTCATATCTCACTTTCTAACATGCCTTCATGCTTTTTTACTACCTCCTTACAACCACTCAATATCCTTAGTTGTATAACCTTCATAATAACTTCAAATACCCTTTAAATCAAATTCACATATAATACAAAGTGTATTATCAAATTCCATGATATTTCCCAGTTATAAAATTTTATATAAATATTTGGAAGCCTATGGTTTCGAATGTAAATCAAGGCCAACATGTACTATTTTCTACTAAATTACTACATTGACCAAGATTGATAGAGTCAAATAAGATATTTTTGACTTAAAGTTATGTTACTCTATAAATATACATCATTTTAATAATTTATTAAAAAAGAATCATCTCAAAATCAATATTCCTTTACTCACCAAACTACCGTAAAAGGTCTTAACGTTTTGACAGCTTTAGGGTATCCTATACTTGGAAGTATACTTTGGAGAATTGTGTCACTAGGACCCACAAGATCAAAATTTGCACTAGGAAGGTTTGTAAAGTATTTGGAGTGCAAAAATATGGTCTTCTTAGGTATTCCACATATCTCTCTTGGGATCCATCTATAATAACTCTCTCATAAGGTCTTTACCGACTAGGGGATTAATGTGTCAATAATGTCTTCAAAAGGTAGGTATCCCTAAACCTTAATATTCATTTATTTTTGGTTTAATTGAATATGTAGATGTTGAAGTTTTTTAAAGTGAAACAAACAAAAATCATATCTGAAATACTCTCTAAATGAATCTAGTGATGATCCAATCTTTCCTGCATAACAAGAAATTAAATTATGTGTGCTTGTAAGTGATATTAATGGCAAAATATGCACCATATAACTCCATATAATGGATCCAATTATTGTTGTTATATGTAATAAAATACCTAAAAATAAAAACAAAGCTAGAATCATTGCAAAAATATCAATAACTTGAAAAATTCATCCCACTTCACATTTTTAATTATATAAGAAACAATGCTAATATAGCCATTACAACAAGACTTGTATAAATTTGCATCATATGTAAAAGACTAATAATAGGAACTAAAATACTAAATGAACTAAATTAAACTAAATAATATTAAAAATAGGTTCAATATTATAAGTATCATCCAATAATAATATGTTCAACATGCAAGAAGCTATTATTAGTTTAAGTGACACATGCACACACATCATGCATCATAGTCAAACTAGGTGCCCATGGCTATCCTAAAAATAGAAATGGACTAAGTCAAGACTAAAATAAGTCATATATAAATGGAAATGGTTCCCCACCTCTTGGGGATGGATGTATAATTATTTTAACTCGATGAATTACACATCCAAAGAATTTTACTTTAACTAGCTCTTCTATTTTAGGAATAAAAGATGTATAAAAATATAATTTCACACTCAACCAAAAATATCCTAAAAACAAGAACAAAACTAAAACTAGTTCTAGTATTAACTAACTATGTTCCCATATTGAAATCATACTCAACATTCCCCCTTTTTATGTAAAGTGTAGAATATTCCTATCATCTCCTTAATTCTTCCATCGATCTTCTTCAACACCATTTTGGTGAATATATAAAAAAATTGATCTTCATTTATCACATACTCAATGAAAAATTGATTATCAATGACCAAGTATATTATAAAACGATGTTTGAGTTTACCATAAAAATTAGATTATTAGAAAATTGTATTGTTATTTACACCCTAATTAAATCATCTTATGGAAAATGTACAAAAATAAAGAGGATGTAAGGATTTTGTTGGCTAAAATTACACCCCATGTAATTTTGAAAAATAATCAAAGGGACTTAACCATTTTTTTGCTTAAGAAAATATGTGGGACATTAATTAAGTTTATCATGAGCGCAGAACCTAGTGTTCTATAGGGTCTCATAACCCACAAAACAAAAGAATGTGAAGTGCGGGGATTTAGGAAATATTGGTGAAATTTAGTGTTTCTGTATGATGGAAAAGTGACAAGCGAGCATGGGAATCTACAAGTAACTCTACCTCGCACCCGACCTCCCAAGGTCATGCCGAGACAACTGGTGGGGATGGAATATACGTGGGGTACAGAAAAACTAGTTAGGCAATCTTATGTGTTCGACGCGCACTAATGGAGCCTGCAAATCTAACGCAAATAAGGCCCTTCTAACTTGAACTGGCGTGATAGATCGGTTGGTGAGGATGAATGCTCAAAGGATCCAATCAATATCGAGTTATGGCATGATTTGATCTATGGGTTATGGGATACGTGGAAAATGACATGGGATTGTTTCGTGTATGTCTCCAGATAGGGTCATAAGATGGAAGGCGGATATATGGTGGATTCTATGGGTGATTCTCTGTTCTAGTCAAGAAATCTTTAGCTAGATTAGCTAATATGTCTAGTGAGGATAATTGTGCGATAATGGTTGGTGGAAGTGGAGAGGATCTAAACACTAATGTTCGTAAACCAAGATCAACGCCTCGAT
Source organism: Taxus wallichiana var. yunnanensis (assembly GCA_018340775.1). Taxonomy (NCBI): domain Eukaryota; kingdom Viridiplantae; phylum Streptophyta; class Pinopsida; order Cupressales; family Taxaceae; genus Taxus; species Taxus wallichiana. The sequence continues at coordinate 695,560,340 of CM031235.1, read as the reverse complement.
TGACTTTTGTGGGCTCGTTGGGTTGTGGGATCTGTGGATCACAACCGTAAGTTCGTGGTCGTTGTGGACCTCCTATGGTCATGTGCAGAATTAATCCCTAATCCCTAATATCCAATAGTCATATGCCTTTTCAGCCTCTATATTTAGAACTAAAAGTTGTGAGATCTTCTCAGAGTACCTTACAGGCGTTTTGGCAACTTGAATTCTTAAGCTAGTGTCTATGTCGATAAGGATATCCCCTGCATCTAGCTATGGGACCAAAGGATCACAACCGAACATTTTCTCTCTTTCAAGCCCTTCTACAGTCATGCGAATATCTATTTAGGGCAATATGTAGTTTGGTTGATTTGTCCAAAACGCATGTGCTTGGTCGTCTTCTATGTTTAATCCTCTTAACTGTGGGCTGATTTCTTGTAGGTCTGTTGTTGTTCGGAAGACTTGGATTCTAAGATTCTGATCTATATCAGTTATTGCTGTAACAAGATTGGGTTGAGGCATGATTGGCTTGAATACGTATTCTCTGGGCTCCCTAGGTCCCGCGATTGTCATACAAAAGGAAATAATATAAATCTAACTAAGTTAAAGTAAACTAATTATACGAAGTATATCCACAACATATATATAAATTCCCTATTTTTGTATTTTCGATAAACTATTGAACAAAATTGAAAGAGCAATTATTTAAAATATCTAGAAATTGACAACTAAGCTAATAACAAAATTAAAACAAACAAGGCAACTGAGTATAGCTACTTGCCTATGCAGTTGTAAATCTATTCTAAATAATGAAATAATTGATCTAATCTATTTGAAAGACTCTCAATCCTACCTCAGAAGTGAGGAATGAATCATAGTTTCTTAGAAACTATCAATCCCCATAGCTTCCCCGGCAATATCGAAAGTGAGATTAACTGAAATGAAATGATTCACTATTCTATTTGATATATTTTAACTAGAACTTTGATAGCTTGAACCTGGATTTTGTAGAATAGTGGTGAATCCGATTGTGTGTGGCTTTGTCCCCTCAGTGTGGTCTCCTCGTTCCTTCGTGCTCACGTGAATCCAAAAAAGTGTGTAATGCTAGCATCAACAGAAGTAGGTATTGGAACAATGGCAGCTTTGGATGTAGACTAAATACAATGCGAGTAGGAGAGGGATAGTGCAAGAGAATAGAGCTTGGCTTATGCAATTCCTAGCGGGATTTATTGCAAGTCATACAACACAAAACGTCCAGAACCTGAAACTATCCTTTTTGACGAACAAAACCTGCAACTCTAATGGCTTCAGACTGAAAATAAAACTATCCTATCTCAATTGATTGTATGAAACAATAATAGCACTAGCACAAGAAGATCATGTGGCTTCTAAACAACAAAACAACACTAACTATGCATGCAACAAATGAAAACTATGAATTCCTAAGAACTGAAAGACTAAACTATTGAAATGAGAAGATGAGAGGCAAATTTTGAGGGGCCATTTGCTTGAAAACCAACCAGCTATTTATAGAATTCCCATTTACCCAAAAGTGAAATCCAAATAGAACTCTTTTACAATAAACAATGGAGAAACACTATTCCAGGGAACCAAAATAATAAATACGAGAAAAGGAGGTGAAAAAAGCTGGTAAACATTGAAATTTTACGCGAGTCGCATTCTAGAAAAATGCGTGTAGGACCGTCGCCCGAGCGGGGCAAGCATTCTAGGACCGCTGCCCAGTGCAGGGCGGCGGTTTCGTCACTAAAGACCAAAAGGCAAGGAAAAGAGGGGGAAGAGCAAAACAAAGCACACAGAGGCTAAGCGGGGCATGTGGGATGTTAATGTACACTTTAGAGATCTTTTCCGAATCCCAAACACCTTACGAGGAGACCTGTATCATCATTGGGGCACGTGTGACATCGTTCGGCAGCGTAATACCCTTATAATTTTGGGTACGTATATATTGCCCCCTCGGAGAAGTGTTTTAGCCATAAAGAGGCGTAAACGGTGGGTTTGAGTATGGTGGTCCCGAAATGGGAGGTTAGAAATTATACCTGACACGTCCGTGTGTCGAAATGACGCCATCCAAAATTTCCACTACCTACAAAATGAAAAGAGGACTCAAGTGCAGATAGATAAAATAGATCGAAAAATAAATACTAAAATAATATGAAATGAGGACTTACCATTTGTGTGGGGATAAGAACTTACCTCTGTCGGCACTCCAAACCTACAAAAAGGGCATTCAAAATGAGTCAAGATGCTATATATATAAAAACGGGCCCATTTTCCTATTCATTTACACGTGTCTATTTGATTGATTTTGAGCTCTGGGACCCACGGTGACGGTTTTTGACGAGAGTATAGTCGAATGTTCATGACGAGATAGTGATCATGCCTCTGCAAGCGGAACATCGACCCACGAGATCATAGGTTCTTCTTGATTTAACATTTTTACCCCCAAAATGTTAAAATGATGAAATCTTTGTCATGGGGGGATTATTTTTGAAAATGTCAGTGTTAATAGGGTCACTTAGGGGGGGTGCCTAATGGGTAGGCTTTGTTTTAGTCGAAATAGTCATTTTTAGGGCATGTGACCTGTTTTGAAATGCGGGACACAACCACCGCCCGAGTAGGGCGGCGATTCTGAGGACCGTTGCCCTTTAAGGCGGCGGTTCTGAAACCGCCGCCCGCTCAGTGGTGGCGGTCCTTTACTAACTCCAAAATCTCAGTGTTTTGAGCCCAATTTTTTATTTTTAGTATTCTTGTTTTAATGATTTTTCAAGTGAAACTCAAATACTAACTTACTCCTTTTTGCGTGTTTTCGGGTGTATGCAAAAGGAGGAATATATCAAATAGAGCCAAGAGAAAGAGAGAGTGTGATTGGCTTCCAGCAGTGTTGGATGCACTTTCTCAGGCCGAGCAGGATACTCTTCAGAGGGCCAACATATTACGTATATCACGGGTTCCTCATGTCGCACCTTCTAGTCACATACTTTGTGACTTGTTTTCATATTGGGATGTTGATCGGAACACTTTCCAATTTCCAGGAGTCAGGGGTGAGTGGACTATCACCTTGGAGGATGTCTACCGCATCTTGGGAGTCCCGATCATCGGGAGATGACTCACACTTGAGACAGTGGGGTTGCGGGCTCAGATAGCTTAGTGGGCTACATACATGGGAGACGCAGTTGTCTCCACTGGTTCAAAGAAGGGGGTGAGGGTCCGTTCCATTCCTAGCTTGCCTATCCCCTTGATTCGTCAGGCCATTATGGGGATCCTTGCCTCAAGATTGATCGGGGACAAGGGAGGGGACACCTTACTCTACTACTGGTCCCCTATTATTGCACAGATTGAGGCACATGGCCGGTTTATGCCAGGGAGACGACATACTTGGGACCACCTATCATGATTTGTACCGGGTGGTTTGCTTACAGGGACAGTCTTTGAGCCATCCGACCCTGGTTATGAGTTGGGTCTATGAGTATATCATCCCTTATGGGAGAGGTGTAGAGGTGGTGGATCCCGGAGCCGTGAGGGTAGCTAGATGGACAGAGATGTTGGTGCTTAGAGCACCTCACCAGCTAGTTGCTTCCCTGACTACTGATGATATGGAGGCCACACCTTATCAGGCCATGGCAGGGTTATGGGGCGAGGAGACCCTCACTTTGATTTCCTGCTCTACTATAGGGCAGCTTGTGGACAGGATGGGGAAGGTGGAGACACACCCCTTTGATCGAGTGCCTCAGCAGTTTGGCCTTGCTTACGTTGGTATGCTCCCCCCAGTGGTGCCAATGTTCAGATCAATTCGGGATGCTAGGGGAGGTCCTAGAGGCCGGTTTGTTGGATCTGTGTTACTCATGGCATTCCTATTGCAGCCGGGAGTGTGGTACGTGCTCGAGGGAGAGCTAGTGCTCCTCGAACACCTTTACTTCATATCACCACCACCACCTTGCCACACCATGACAGCCCCATTGATATCGACTCCGAGTCTGAGGAGTTCACAGGGGGAGAGATGGAGGAGGAGACCGAGGATATGGAGATTAGTGAGTCGAGTGGAGATGAGGATAGCGATCTCAAGTGGCATGATACTCAGGAGATCTTACAGCCGAGAGGGAAGAGCAGAGCACGGAGAGGGTGACCTTAGTTTCAGAGGAGTTGCCCTCTCTCGGGCTTAGGCGAGAGGATGAGTCCGTATTAGGACGTTATGTTGCCCCACGCATAGGAGGAGGACATCGCGGTGGCGGCATCTCGTGCGTGCACTCGACCCTAGGGATCCCTCTTGGAGGCCTAGAGATCTCGAATGAGTTGTCACCCTTCTTTTAATATTTGTTTTTAGCTAGGATTGCCTTAGTTGTTATCTCTCCTTTTGTTCATTCTTGTTTTTATCCTTTGATTATTTCTAATTTTGTCTTCTCCTTTGGTTGTAGAGACTGCTGATGAGTGGCAAGACCTAATTCACCGGGTATGTACTGATACCCTGATGATCCCCATGGATAGGACTCGCGCCGAGCTATCCATGGATGTAGGTGACACTTCAGCAGTTGGTAGGCATAGCGATGTCTTTGCACCCGTCTGGCATGTGGCCAAGATGGTGACCAACCTCCGTACTGAGTTGGCCGAATATAGACAAGGACGCCGCTGATGAGGAGCCACTCTCATATCGAGGCTGCAGCTGCTCCTCGGGACCGTGAGCCCTCAGTGCATTCAGAGCGTTGGTGTAGCGAGTCCTAGACGTGGTCATGCACCTTCAGAGGGATCTCATAGGGGTTGAGAGGCCACTTGGCTCTTTTTGTAGTGACTCTTAGATTGTTTATATGATTTATTTTGTATTTCCCGGGCTCATTGAGCGTTTTGACCATGCCTAGTGCATGATGGCATTGTACATAAAACTTGATTATATATATATATATATATATATATATATATACTTCTTTTTGGATCAGACTCTTGGTGTCTAGGATTTTGTGATTTGTTTCCACATGTAAATTATAATGTTGTTTTTATATGCTTTTCAGAATGTATGCAATGGAGAACAAATGATACAAATGCTTTCTTTCTTTCTTTTTGTATTTCGTAATGCTAATATATGATAATGCAGACACAATGTGATTTTGAATTTAGCTTTCATAAGTAATCTTTCGGCACTTCATATTGTTTTGACAACGTGTAATGATAAAACAAGTATGATGAGTAGATGTACTTACCCCACTCCTAACTCCATGCAACTAGTAAGATGCAAAGGCTCACCACCGAGAGCTAGAAAGGGCACAATCTATGAATTTTTTTGAATGGTAGTGATGAGAGATAGACAAAGATTTGATGGAACCAAATTAGGATGCTACAAACCTATTCTACTCAAGTGACTCCATAGTTTAGAATGCAACTTGCTTTGCAGTTTATCCAGACTTAGATCCGTAGATGGCCACTTGGTTGACAAAATCTGGTTTTCGGGGTTTTGAACTCTCTTGGAATTTTGGACATCTGATTCATTTGTTCTTGACTCAAGATTTCAAAGGTTTATTTGAACTATTTGCTTATGACCTTCAATATTCTTATCACAAGAGGACCCCTACACCTTGCCCCATGCTACTAGTAAAAGTACGGGCTTATCACCACGACAAGGTACATGTGAGTAAGGGCATTCCCATCCTTTCCCAACCCTACGTCATTAGGAAGAGACACAAGTTCATCACCGAAGGTTGGTAGGGCATGAAAATGTGTAAAAGTAAAATTTTCTTTGATCTATGTATTGACTTATTTATTTGAGAAAAATGCTAGTATGTTCTTATTTCCAAAGAGATCTATATACGGGATAGATGTGATACCATGAAGCTTCTAGAGCAGACCATAGGCAAGACACCTATCCTAGGAAGAAACAAAAGTGGGAACAAGCAAGCGAGCCTTGGTATGGTTACCGTTAACAATTTGCCATATCTAGCTTTGATTGATGAAATGATTCTAAACAATTGAGGATGTTATGAAAATGAAGAAGTATGATTCAAATGCTTCTACCAATGCCAACAAGTTTGTAATGAATTGATTGTGAATAAGTTCCTTGATCACAAAACTTTACAAAACGCAGTGGACAAAATGAACCTAACTACATGATGATGCAATGTAGATATCATTATACAAATAGTGCTGGTCGCTTATGCGTAGAATCGTTTAAGATGCAAGGAATTGATTGTTTCGTTAAATTCCTTGCCTTCTAGTGTACATAAGAGATACGCACCATTTCGGTAGTCTTTCATGACTCGGTATGGGCCTAACCATTTGGGCCGGAATTTCCTTCCTTCACCAAAGATTCTTATCAATCATTTATCTAGTCTTAGAACTAGATCTCCTTCATATATTTCTCGCTCATAGACCTTTTTATTATACTGCCGGCACATCCTGTCAGAATAGATTCTATGCCGTTGTTCAGCGTTTAAACTGGCCTCATCTAGGCTTTCTAGTTGGGAGAGGCGTGCTTCTCTATAAGCTTCTTCATCCAGAATCCCTTGTAGTGAGATGCGGAGACTGGGTATTTCAACCTCAAGTGGAAGAACTGCTTCCGCTCTAAATACCAATGAGAAAGGAGTTGCTCCTGTTGGTGTTCTTATTGAGGTTCGGTGGGCCCACAAGGCCGGATATAACTTTAAATGCCAATCTCGTATGTTTTCTTTCACCGTTTTTAGGAGAATAAATTTCAACGTCTTGTTTGTTGCTTTAGTCTGCCCATTAGCTTGAGGGTAATACAGGAGGGCTGATGATGGTTTATTTTAAATTTATTACATAGCTCATGGACCTTTTCATTCTTAAAGGAAGTGCCATTATCTGAGATAATGATTTGTGGGACACCGTATTCGCAAATGATCTAGTTCAAAAAGAACTTGCGATCACAAAGATCTGGGTACAGTGGTAAGAGGCATAGCCTCTACCCATTTGGTAACATATTCGGTGGCCATGATTATGAAGTTGTGGCCATCCATTAACGAGGGAGAGAATTTCCCTATCAAATCTAGGCCCCATGTAGAAAAGGGCCATGGAGTCACGATTGGTCAGTAGAGCTTGTGCCAGGTATGTGAATTTCATGGGAAAATTCTCAAAGCATTTATGGCACTTGTGTACAAACTCTATTGCATCATGTTCTAGAGTGGGCCAGAAATAGCCCATTCGATGTATTTTGGGCAATGGCATGACCTCAAAAATGGCCTCCACATATTCCACTGTGAGATTCGTAGAGAATCTTCTTGGATTCTTCTATGTCAACACATCTAGGACCATTCCATCAAAATCCTTACGATAGAGAACTTGTTCTATAATAACGTATTTAGCTACAATAATGTGTAACCGCATTCTTTATTGTGGTGTAGCACCTTCTAGATACACATGGTCCATGATATAATTAACAATATCAGTATACCAAGGACATTCAGAGATGGGAGGTCTAGTTTCAATGTAATATATGCATTCATCAGGAAAATCTAGATCTACTAGATCACCTTCGTCTAATGGGTTATCGGCTAACCAATCTACAATGATTTGTCCCTTAACGGACTTCTGGTTTACAAAAGTTAATTCAAATTCACCCATTAAGGTTATAAAGTGTCTAGCCTTTTTAGACAAGGACCCTTGTGTGAGGAAAGTTCGTAAATGGTCTGTTTTTACAATGACCCTTGTTTCTTGGTTTAGCATGTAATGTCTTAGGCATTTGGTTGCAAAGACAATGGCAAGGCATTATCATTCTACATGCATATAACGTGTCTCATAATCGAGCAACATCCAGCTAATAAAATAGATTGCATGTTCTTGTTTATTGTTGTCTTCTTGAGCCAACATACAGGCTAGCGAGACATCCATAGCTCGTGAATATAAGATCAAAGGATGATCTGGTCTAGGTGGCATTAATGTGGGAGGAGACAATAGGAAGTGTTTAACTATTTCGAAGGCCTCATTGCATTCCTTTGTCCAAATAATGCAACAATCCTTTTTCAACAAATTGTTGATTGGATGAATAGCAAAACTCAAGTCTAGAATGAATCTTCGGATTGCACCGAGCTTTCCGAGAAACGATCTAATACCATAATCATTTGATGGTGGGATCATCTTAAGAACAGCCCGGATTTTAGTTGGGTCCACATTGATCCCTCGTGATGATATAATGTAACCTAGGAGTTTCCCTCCTGTTACACCAAATACGCATTTTTCTGGGTTTAGGGTGACTCCGTATTTGATCAAACATGAAAGAATGATGCGGAGCACTTTCGGGTGATCACGCGCGCTTCTGGCCTTGGCCAAAAATTGCCTCACATAGGATTCCATGATTTTATGAATAAGATCATGAAATATGTATGTCATTGCCCGTTGGTATGTAGCGCCAACGTTCTTGAGACCGAACGGCATAACAACGTAGCAATAAGTTCCCCAAGGAGTTATAAACATGGTTTTGGCTTGGTCTTGTTTGGATATTTTGATTTGATTGTATCTCGAGAACCCATCCATGAGAGACAAAAGCTCAAATCCAGCTGTTGTATCAACGATGACGTCAATGGATGGTAATGGGAAGTCGCCTTGGGACCGCCATCACCAATCCAAAACTATGATAATTCTTCACCGAGAACTCCTCGTCTTATGATTATTTACTAATGCATAGCTTTTAGTTTGGTGGATGGAATTTGGAAACACAACAACAAACATAACACAAGAATACCATAGACTATGATAAGAAGGAATGACAATAAATCTGAAATATAAGTGTAAATTATAATATCAACATGAAATTGTTACAATCTCACCCATGAGGTACTTCAAGTGTTACTGACTTCACTTGCCTTCCAACAATAACTATGGGAGAAACTTCACAATTAAACTTCTTAATGGCTTCTTTAGCACACCTTCAAAATGATGGCTTCCTTTACACACTTACTCATACAATATTTCTCACTACTTCCTTATATATGCTAAATGAGGGGGTGGCCTCTTTATTTATAGGAATTTAGGCTTCTCCATCTTATCTCTACGATAGGATAGGAAATCTCTTCCGCCAATCATATTTCATGCCTAAACTCTTGCCTTTACATGTAGGCTTATCTTCTAAAATAAGATAAACCTTATCATCTCACATGTTCCACCTTTTTAGACTTTTCCACAAATAAAATACACAAAATATTTATGACATCACTCTTTGTCCTTATTACAAATATAATATTTATAATTCCTAATCTTGTAGACCCTACTTCTCTACTTATCCCAACTTTGACATTTTAACATTACCGGGCCACATACAACAAATATTTACTTTTTACAACATTCCTATTGTACTTTGACTGTTACCGTACTCTACATTATTGGTGGCACCGTACTGATGGCACCGTTATCTTCCATCGGATGCTACTACTAATTACACTTAACAACATCCTATTCCTAATACATACATTAATGAAATAGAAATTACAGAGGAAAATTTTAGTGTCGACATCTTCCCCCTTCCTAGCTTCTACTCCATCCTCGGAGTAGACTATTCTGGTGCTTGGAAAATCTTCAACTTATCGTGGTTGACCCATTTCGTAATGGGAGTGCCATCCAATTCCTCCAGTCGGTACGTACCATTTTCATGCACAACTACTATTTTGTAGGGCCCCATCCATTTTGGAAGAAATTTTCCTCTGTCTTCTTTTTTGTATCTCGAATCATATACTAGAACCAAGTCATTCACATGAAATGGAGACCAACGGATCTTTTGATCAAAGTATTCCTTCTACTTCATTTTCTTCTTATAGCTTGTATCCTTTGCTATTTCCCTCATTTCCTCTAGCAAATGAAGATGTACCAACCTTTCTTTTATTGAATCACTTTCATCCATCCTTTCATTTTTCATAACTCTCACAATGGGAATATCAAACTCAATAGGAATAACTGGATCAATGCCATAGGCCAACTGAAATGGGGAGTATCCTGTTGTTGACTTTGATGTTGCCCTATATGCCCACAATGCTGCATGAATCCTTTTATCCCACTTATGTACCTGCAAGGCTGCATCTTTTGCTAGAATTTGACATAACACAAAATTTGTTTGTTCCACCGTCCATTTTTGCATGGCTTGTATGTTGTTGCCTTCCTTGTTAATAGAAAATTTATTGACTAGGGCTTCTAATACCTCATTAATGAAGTGGCTTCCTTGATCATTACAATTTCTAATGGGCAACCAAATCTTGTGACAATGTGTTCATATATGAACCTTGCCACTTCATCCATAAAGCTGTTTTCAATGGCCTAGCTTCACCCACTTAGTTAAATAATCATGTGGCAACTACAATATACTTATATTGGCATGGGGTAGTTGGAAGTGGACCTCAATATCTATTCCCCACTTTTCAAAGGGACCAAGTGGAATCATAGGGCATAATGGAGTGATGAAGTCTTACGGTTACCATGTGTTTGAAAAATATCACATGTCTTACAATAATTATAATAATCTCTAAAAAGAGTGGGCCAGTGATAACCTGCATCCAAGATCCTTCTTGTTGTAAGTTGTCCAAAGAAGTGTCCTCCACATGTACCATTGTGGAGTTCTTTTATCAGCTCCTTCCCTTGATCACGTCCAACTACCCTCTTGTACTATCCATCAGGTCCTATTCGAAATAATACTCCATGCAGAATAGAATATGGACGACTGGCTTGAGTAATCTTCCTCTTAGTCTTTGCATTGGCACCATTAGGAAACTTGAATTCATTCAGATAATTCTAAATATATATGTATTCACTAGGGATTTTTTCAAGGGATAACAATGCTTTGCATCTGGGAAATCATCATCATCACAAGATGAACCTAAACCATCATAGGCTCGAGAGAGTGCATCTGCATTGACATACTTCTTTCCTAGCCTATCTATAATATCAAATTCAAATTCTTGTAGCAAAATTATCCATCTTGCTATCCTTCCTGATGGGTTAGGCTTATTGACAATATATTTTAGAGCTTGATGATCGGTCACAAATATAAATTTTTTCCCTAGCAAGTAATTTCTAAACTTCTTTACAGCAAAAATGATAGCTAGAGCCTCTTTTTCGATTCTGATATAATTTACCTCAAGCCTTTGCTCATTTGTCTGCTCCCAAAGTAAACTGGATGATCATTCCCATTTTCATCCTTTTGGCTTAGAGTACTTCCTAGTGCTGCATCTGAGGCATCAGTATACACAATGAATGGCTTGCTCCAATCTGGATTCTTTAAAATAGGTGAAGACACTAGGGCTTCCTTCAGTTGTTCAAAATCTTCATGCGCCTTATTTCCTAGTTCATAAGTAACATCCTTCTTCAAGAACTGGGTTAGTGGCTGTGCAATCTTTGAGAAATTCTTGATGAACCTTCTATAGTGACCCACGTGGCCTAAAAATGATCTCAATTTACTTATATTCATAGGAAATGGTAACGCTTTGATTTTGAAACTTTATCGGGATCGAGTGCAATACCATCTCTGATCAACATGACCTAACAAAACACCTTTAGAACATCCAAAGACACACTTTGTAGGGTTTAGTGAGGCTTGTGCTTCATCTAACCTTTGAAATGTTGTCTCTATCTGGTGCAGGTGGTCCATCTTGCTCCCATAGATGTAAAAATCATCCAAAAATACTCTGATGAAGTTCCCAATGTAGGGTTCAAACACCCTATTCATCAAGCACTGGAACGTTGCCGGAGCATTACACAACCCAAAAGGCATAACTCTATAAGCAAACGTTCCCCAAGGAGTGGTGAATGTGGTCTTCAGCTGATCTTTCTCCGCTATACGAACTTGGTTGTATCCGCTATATCCATCAGCAAAACTATAGCACTCTTGGCCTACTACTTCGTCCAAGATCTGATATGAGAATGGAAGAGGGTAATGATCCTTCTTTGTTACCTTATTGAGCTTCCTGTAATCAACACAAATGCGTAGCTTCCCATTCTTTTTTATTGAGATCACAATGGGAGAAACCCATTCTGAATTCTCCACAACAAATATGAATCCTGCATCAAGCAACTTATCTATTTCTTCTTTTACAGTCTTAGAAAAATTAGGATTCATTCTATATGACATTTGCTTTATGGGCTTAGCACCATCTACTAGCTCAATAGAATGTTCTACCCAACTTACTTGACGGAGTTCCTTGTAATCAAAAGTGAATATGTGTATGTACCTTCGAAAGAGATGGAGGTAGGATTCCTTCTCACTCTCCATCACAGCATCACCAATCTTTATTTGTTGGAGACGATCATCAATTTCTTCTTCAAATAATTTTATGGGGTCATGAGTCGGTGTGACTGGAAGGATATCCATGACCAAAACATCAACCTCACTTTCTTCATCTTTTGTGTCCACTTCATTGGTACTAGAGTAATCAGAGGATGTCTAATCATCAGTTTCATCACTTGAATCGATAGGTTCTTCCTTATGATGCCGAGGGATCATGTTTATTTTCACCCTCTCTCTCTACCATGTCCAAGTGTCATGAATCCTTCATTCCATTAGTTTCTTGCATGAACTCTCCTTAGCCATGGTCTTCCCAACAACATTGGATACGCAACAGTACCATTTTTCATCACCTGAAAGTCTACCACACATACAACACCCATAACAGATATTGCCACATTTGAAACACACCTTTTGGTTTAGTTTTTCCCTTATTTAATGACCTTAACATAAGTGTTGAGGGCGATCAATTTTTAAACCCAACATATTCATTACAGACTCGGTCATTACATTAACTGCAGCACCTCCATCAACTAAGACATCATGAATTGAAATACCATTACATAGTACCTCAGCTTGTAGAGCATAGGGATCCGCCTCTACCTCCAAAACAGGAACATCAACCTCCTTCCTTCGTCAAGCATTGAGTCCACTTTGCAGCTCCCGCCTCTTCTTAGAAGACATAGCCAAGAGTTGACCATATGTAATATTTGCAAGCTTTTTGGACAGATCGTCTAAGATGGAGTATGGTCCTTGTCCCTGTGAAATCAGAAAATCCTGCACACCCAACTTTATTCTCCTATGTTTCTTACTAGTTTCTCCTTTCGTCTTCTTAGGATCATTTCCATCTTGGTTTTCCTTTTCTTTCTTTCTTTTTGTTATAAACACATCTACTTCATTATTTATGCTCTTATCTACTACATCAAAAGAATTCACAGGTGGTTTTCCTTTATCATTATCTCTTGTACTGCAGGATGTAGAAGCTCTATCTGGACAATTATACTTATAATGACCCTTTTATAACAACCATAACATACAACTTCAGAAATATTTCTTTTTGGACCTCTATCTCCTCCCTGAGAACTAAATTCTTTTCCTTGGAGAAGATTAATAGTTAACTGACCCATCTTCTTGAGCAGATCTTCATACTCAGTAGATGTACTAGGAGAAATATTTGTGCTCACCGAGAGTGGTTGTGGATTCTGGACCAAAGGTGCTGGTGTAGGCTCTACTTTAGCAACAATTTCTTTGGGCTCCTCTTCCATGCTTTCTTCTTGCCTTCTTACAATCTCCTTTGCTTGTTCAATGGTAGCTGGGCGGTCATACTTCACTCGTTGTCTGATCTCTGGCTTCATCCCAAGAATGAAGTGCTTACATAGGAGATTATCCACGCCATTCATCAACCCATCCACTAATCCTTCCTTCTGGATCTGGGCATCGAGCTTCCTCCTTAGCTCTAGAACATGAGCATGATAATCCCTTATCTTCTCCTTCTCTCCTTGGGCTAGCTTTGTGATCTCGATCATGAGATTTGCATATTTTTGTTGTTCACCAAATTCTTCAAGAAAACTTTCAATTAATAAATCCCATGAGTTTTTACATTTTCACCTAGTGTTTCAAACCACTTAAGTGCTGAACCATCCAAAAAGGTAGGAAAAATTTAGTCCATTGTTCCCTTCTTATAAGGCCATTACAAATACAAGATCGTTTAAACTCTTGAATGAAAGAGGAAGCATCTTCATTAGATTGGGCTGAAAAAACAAGAATCTTCCCCATTTTCAAAAGTAACCACCGTGAAATACCAACCCACAAGTACAATCAACAAGACTTATGTGCACAAATAATTGGAATCACTATAATAGAAAGTGACTTTACACCTTTCTACAGTAAAATAGAAATGACCATGGTAAACTATGGTAAAACTTGACTTATTACGGTAAAAACTAACTTTACTGTGGTAAACATTATTCACGGTAAAAATGACTTTACCATGGTAACTCCTATGCACAGTAAAAACAAGGTTACCCTCCAAATGATTTTTTGACTAGGTGGGAATATCTCTCCAGAAAATCCACCAACGAGGAATGGTCCCGGCAATGGAACCAAAATGTCATCACCAATCTAGCACTATGATAATTCTTCACCAGGAACTCCTCGTGCTATGATTATTTACTAATGCACAACTTTTAGTTTGGTGGATGGAATCTGGAAACACAACAACAAACATAACACAAGAATACCATAGACTATGATAAGAAGGAATGACGATAAATCTGAAATATAAGTGTAAATTATAATATCAACATGAAATTGTTACAATCTCACCCATGAGGTACTTCAAGTGTTACTGACTTCACTTGCCTTCCAACAATAACTATGGGAGAAACTTCACAATTACACTTCTTAATGGCTTCTTTAACACACCTTCAAAATGATGGCTTCCTTTACACACTTACTCATACAATATTTCTCACTACTTCCTTCTATATGCTAAATGAGGGGGGTGGCCTCTTTATTTATAGGAATTTAGGCTTATCCATCTTATCTCTAAGATAGGATAGGAAATCTCTTCCGGCCAATCATATTTCATGCCTAAACTCTTGCCTTTACATGTAGGCTTATCTTCTAAGATAAGATAAACCTTATCATCTCACATGGGTTCCACCTTTTTAGACTTTTCCACAAATAAAATACACAAAATATTTATGACATCACTCTTTGTCCTTATTACAAATATAATATTTCTAATTCCTAATCATGTAGACTCTACTTCTCTACTTATCCCAACTTTGACATTTTAACATTACCGGACCACATACAACAAACATTTACTATTTACAACATTTCTATTGTACTTTGATCTGTTACCGTACTCTACATTATTGGCGGCACCGTACTGATGGCACCGTTATCTTCCATCAAACGCTATTACTAATTACACTTAACAACATCCTATTCCTAATACATACATTAATGAAATAGAAATTACGGAGGAAAGTTTTAGTGTCAACAGACACGCCTTGTTAATGTCTTGGAAGTCTATGCAGATGCATATCTTCCCATTCTTTTTTAGAACGGGGACAATATTAGATACCCACTGAGAATAATCGACCAGTTTGATGAACCCTACTTGGAGAAGCTTCATTACTTCTTCCTTCACCATGAGAGCTACCTTGGGTTTCATTGGTCTCGATTTTTGTTTAATTGGCTTTGCATCTGATTTGGTGATGAGGTTATGTACTGCGATGTGTGGTGTAATTCCCATCATTTATTTATAAGTAAATGCAAAATCCTTTTGATGTTCTTTGAGGATTCGAGTGTGTATTTCTATTTCTTCTGGAGTTAACGAAGATCCTAGTTTCAAGATCTTTGGTTCTTCCTCCGTTCCGATGTTAATATCAATTGTTTCTTTGATTAAAGAAGCGTTACCTTCTTCAAACTCAGGTGGGGCTAGAGGTAGTTCCAGATCTTCTCCATTCTCTACCGCGTATATGTCGAGCTCCTTTTATGGGGAAGTTCTATCATGGGATTTCCAAAGTAAGAAGACGAATGTGGGATTAAGGACAAATCTACCATGTGATGGGTGAGATGTAACTCTGCATAGGTGTTTAGGTAATCAAGAGTGGCTCTATCACTATCAACATGATCTAAGATAGTAGATGTATTCTCAGCTATGTTTGTTAAAAGAGGGTTTGACATTTTCTTTACTAATGGTTCAGTACGAAGGGATACCATGAAACAGTGTCTTCCAACTCACTGTTTGGAGCGAAACATGAAGTTGAGGTTGCTATTGAATTTACGAGAAGGTTTTGTTCTTGTGGGATTGCCTCAATGGATATGAAGTGAAATCCTTTGCTCAAATCTAATATTGATGTTTTGTAGAGCTGTAAATGTTCAGCTCTAGTCTCATACACCTCGAGAGACTTGGTTTCTTTACTAATTGAGAGTCTCCTAACACCACGATGTCATTAACACCGAGCCTTTTAGCTATGATGAGTCCAAGGAGGAGGGCTTCGTAATGACATCTAGCTCCATCAAAATGGAGAGTCCAATATTTACTTGGGAAGATGGATGTTGGGACATTTGCTATGTCTATTTCTTCTACTTGATTACTTCTACCATGCGCAGAGTTCCTCTGTTGGAAGAGAACCAACTCTAGGGTACACCCCATACCTGGAATCAAACGGTAGGAAAATTGGTAAATCCTGCTCTAGCAATTCAAAAAAAATTACAGTAGTTCCTAATGATATTATTTCTACAACGTTAGCTTCATTCTTTAGGGCTGGGATATTCTTGATTAGGTTCTTAACTTCTAACTCCATTGTAGGTACCAACTTTTCTTCCGGTTTTGAGTCGGTTGGCTTGTTAAGTTGGTTTGTTGGGAGTTCAAACTCAGAGTGAATGCCTGGCCTTTTCTTCAGATCTGCTAGGTGTATATCGAATGGTTTTGGATCGCCTTTTTCTACGAATATCTTTCCTAAGTGCAAGAATCTTATTTCTTGAAATAACGTAGAAGGGATTGCCTTCATACGGTGTATCCATGGTCGGCCAAGGATCATATTATAATTGGTTTCCCAATCTATAATATAAAACTCAATGAGGATTGTTTTGGGTCCTAAGGTGACTGGTAGTATTATAGTTCCAATCGAAGTGGCTTTAAGGCTATCATAGCCTCTTAGCATATTCTCGAGTTGTGGAACAATTTGTCTCTCCATACCCTAACTTTTGAAGGAAAGATAAGGGGACTATGTTAATTGCTGCCCCATCATCAACCATTACGCGTTTAATGTAATTGTTATAAACCCACACTTGTAAATGTAAGGTTGGATCACCTCTACGTGCAATCTTAGCGTCATTGGCATTTTGCTTATGTTGAATATAAACTCGGTATCCCTATCCGGCTGCCCTGAAGGGTGGATATCAAAGTCTATATGGTTTACTTGTGTTTCGGGAGGTGGAGTGATGTTAATTAAATGACCTAAACCTAATGCTTCTAAAAGAGCAGCCCTATGGGTAGGAGAGTTCTTCAATAAGTCCAAAAAGGAGATGTGAGAGAAGGTCTTTGTTAGGTCATTAATTAAATCATAGGCACCTACGGGTTTTACTAATGGTTGTTGAATGTTATCTGTCTCTAGCGGGTAACTTGGATTTGGCTAAGAGGAATACTCTCATGTCCTTGTTACGGCTTCCACGTGTAGCTCAGTGTCTAACTCCACTAAACTAACTATCTTGGGTCGTAGCTGATTTCCTAATTGTGGTGCGACAGGTGGATTTAGTGAAGTCGAGGCTTCATGATCATTGTTTCCTGTCATCACACCCTTATTCATCCCATTTGGATTTATTTTGTTGTTATTGTGATTTGGGAGCGGATCATTGAAGATCTTGAGGGGTGCATTTTGAGGGGAGACTGCTCCCGTGAAAGTATTTGGCGTAGGTGATGCAGGATCTGCTAAGAACATATCTATGAAAAGTTATCTTTGTTCCTCTGGCAAACATTGCATGAATTTATTGTAATTGCAGCAAGTCCTAGTGTCATGGCCTCAAATTTTGTGGAAACCACAATACGAGTTGGGATTGTAATTCCTAGTTTGTTGGTTTGGTGTGTGTTGTGGTCCAAAACTCTGATTAAACTGTTGATTATTAGGATTAAAATTTTGCGTTTGTTGCCTTTGGTTTTGATATCCAGTTGTGTTTTGTCTTGGACCCTATGTCGGGATCTGTCGTTGTCATTGTTGTTGTTGTTATGGATGATTAAAATCCACTGCAGTAATTATTGGGGTAAAATTGTTGTTTCGTTGATTGTTAATCGGTGGTGGAGCATTTACAACATTTACCTTTTTTGCTTGGTCAGTTACTCCATCTATTGTTACGTCGTGATTTTTGTTAAGGATTTTAGGTCCTTGATTGGCATTTACTATACTAGGATAGGTCGTAGTGTTTTGGTTGGGGATGATTAACCTCCCATTTGTTCCATACGTAAGTACTTCATCGTAAGTCCTTAGTGGGAACTTCTGGACTTCTTCCTTTATCTCTCTGCTGAGAGAATGAAGGAATAAATCGCATAGTTCCATCTGATCCATGTTTGGAGCACTTTTCGAAGAATAAAGGACTATACGCCATCTTTGGATGAAATGAGCAACATATTCATTGTGTTCTTGCTTAATATGCAAGAATTCCCTGATTCCTGTTCTCAACAGTTTGTTCATGTCAAACGCCTTGATGAACTCTGAAATGAGTTGTTTAAACAAATGGATGGAAGCTTCAGGTATTCTGTAGTACCAATCGAGGGCGATGCCCTCTAAATTTTTGGGGAATATTTTAGCAACAACCCCATCCCAAGGGAGCAGTTCTCGAATGGTTGTGGCATATGCCTTAATATGTGCATTTGGGTCTTTGTCCCCTTTGTATTTGGGCAAATTGGGAAGATTTATTGGAAGCATGACGCTTCGTATGGTGAATTCTAAGGGTTCTTTCAAACATTCTAAATAATTTCCTATCACAAAGGTTTCAACCATTGATGGTGCTTCTTTGAGGAGGTGGAGGTGGAATGGGTTGTTGGTATGGCGTAACGTATGCATTTGCAGGGACATAAGGGAATCCTGTGGTTGAGCGAACATGCCGGAGAAGAGAACATATCTCCTTGTGGTGACTTGGAATACATGTTTAAGTATGGAGGAGTATTGCCTAGGAATGGATTATTTTGTACTAGACCGGGAGGTATCATATTTTCACTGGAGCGGTGTTAGAGAATGCGGTTCTAGTTGGCGTTTGTTGTGAATACTGAGGAGGCATGCCCAATGTGCCTATTCCTGTGAGGAGGTCTACTTGGCTAGGATGATGTGGAGGGTTGGGGATTCCTACTTGTCCAAAATGTGAATTCTGATTTTCTTGAGCAAGTTCCAGCCCTCTAACCTTTTCAGCCAAGGCTGAAATGACCTCTATTGGTGAAGACACAATATTTTGCCTTACGGGCATTTGTTGTGTCATTTGAGGCTGCAAAGGGGTATGATACCCCGCTATGAATTGGTTGTTATCCTACCAAACTTCACCGAGGGCATTTCCCATTGGTGGAGGAATGGGGGTGTTTTCCTGGAATAGAGTATCAGATTGTACTTGTAAGCTCCCTACTGGTGGATACATGCTTTGGAAGCGTTGGTCACTTTTAGCGAAGCGTGCCAAGTATTCCTCATCCAAAAAAGGAAGTGGGTCTGACTGTCTACTGATCTGTGGTCTGAATAAGACCCGAGGAGATGAAATAGATTCTCCAGTAAACGTCATGTTATTAGAGCCTGAAGGCTCTGGTTGTTGTGTAAGCTGATTGAACTCCTCAATTCGGAATGAAGAACTTGTGCTAGCTCTTTGAGGGGGAGTTTGAGATGATAAATAATTATTTGAATAGTTATCAGCCCATGCAGAAAGCGAGGGTGATGGTTGTCTATTTGTTTGACTATAGCTTGTTTCAAGACCTGAAAGAGGTCTGCCATATGCATCGTATCCCGACATATTCGGGGTATATGAATACCCGCAAAATAATGGGAAAGAGCAAAGGTGGATGGAAGAAATGAAAACTAAAAGAGGAAGAACTGTTTGATTCACGTTGGGTTCACCAATTTTGTTGGTGAAGCTAATGTGAAGGCTAATGAGGTGGAAAAGACAAAAAGTATACTAATTGGAAGAACAAGTAGAAATAAGACTCCGAATCAGAAGGTTGCGTGTTCGATTCACGTCGGGTTCACCAATTTTGTACGATGGAAAAGTGACAAGTGAGCATGGGAATCTACAAGTAACTCTTCCTTGCACCCGACCTCCCGAGGTCATGCGAGACAGCCGGTGGGGATGGAATATACGTGGGGTACAGAAAAACTAGTTAGGCAATCTTATGTCTTCGACATGCACTAATGGAACCTGTGAATCTAAGGAAAAGAAGGCCCTTCTAACCTGAATTGGCGTGATAGATCGGTCAGCGAGGATGACTACTCAAAGGCTCCAATCAATATCGAGCTCTGGCATGATTTGATCTATGGGTTGTGGGATACGTGGAAAATGACCTGGGATTGTTTCGTGTATGTCTCCAGACATGGTCATAAGATGGAAGGCGGATATATGGTGGATTCTATGGGTGATTCTCTGGTCTAGTCCAGAAATCTTTAGCTAGATTAGCTATTATGTCTAGTGAGGATAATTGTGCGATAATGGTTGGTGGAAGTGGAGAGGATCTAAACACTAATGTGCGTAAACCAAAGATCAACGTCCCGATTGACTTGTGGGCTCGTTGGGTTGTGGAATCTGATGGATCATAACCATAAGTTCGTGGTTGTTGTGGACCTCCTATGGTCATGTGCAGAATTAATCCCTAATCCCTAATATCCAGTAGTCGTATGCCTTTTCGGCCTCTATATTCAGAACTAAAAGTTATGAGATCTTCTTAGAGTACCTTACAGGTGTTCTGGCAACTTGAATTCTTAAGCTAGTGTCTATGTCGATAAGGATATCCCTGCGTCTGGTTGTGGGACCAAAGGATCACAACCGAATGTTTGCTCTCTTTCAAGCCCTTCTACAGTCATGCAAATATCTATTTAGGGAAATCTGTAGTTTGGTTGATTTGTCCAAAATGCATGTGCTTGGTCATCTTCTATGTTTAATCCTCTTAACTATGGGCTGATTTCTTGTAGGTCTGATTGTTGTTCGGAAGACTTGGATTCTAAGATTCTGATCTATATCAGTTATTGCTTTGTAACAATATTGGGTTGAGGCACAATTGGTTCGAATACGTATTCTCTGGGCTCCTTAGGTCCCGCGATTGTCATACAAAAGGAAATAATGTAAATCTAACTTAAGTTAAAGTAAACTAATTATACGAAGTATATCCACAAAGATATATATAAATTCCCTATTTTTATATTTTCGATAAACTATTGAACGGAATTGAAAGAGCGATTATTTAAAATATCCGAGAAATTGACAACTAAGCTAATAACGAAATTAAAGCAAACAAGGCAGCCAAGTATAGCTACTTGCCTCAATGCGCTTGTAAATCTATTCTAAATAATGAAATAACTGATCTAATCTATTTGAAAGACCCTCGATCCTACCTCAGAAGTGAGGAATGAATCATAGTTTCTCAGAAACTATCAATCCCCACAGCTTCCCCGCCAATATCGAAAGTGAGACTAACTCAAATGAAATGATTCACTATTCTATTTGATATATTTTAACTAGAACTTTGATATCTTGAACTGAATTTTGCAGTAAGTGTGGCGAATCGGATTATGTGTGGCTTTGTCCCTCGGTGTGGTCTCCTCATTCCTTCATTCTCATGTGAATCCGAGAAAGCGTGTAATGCTTGCAGCATCAACAAAAGTAGGTATTGGAACAATGGAAATTTGGATGTAGACTAAATACAATGCGAGTAGGAGAGGGATAGCGCAAGAGAACAGAGCTTGGCTTATGCAATTCCTAGCGGGATTTATCATGTGTCATACAACACAAAATGTCCGTAACTCCGAAACTATCCTTTTTGACGAACAAAACCTGCAACTCTAATGGCTTCAGACTGAAAATAAAACTATCCTATCTCAACCGATTGTATGAAACAAGAATAAGCACTAGCACAAGAAGATCATGTGGCTTCTAAACAACACAACACTAATTATGCATGCAACAAATGAAAACTATGAATTCCTAAGAACTGAAAGACTAAACTATTGAAATGAGAAGATGAGAGGCCAATTTTGAGGGGCCATTTGCTTGAAAACCAACCAGCTATTTATAGAATTCCCATTTACCCAAAGGTGAAATCCAAATTGAACTCTTTTACAATAAACAATGGAGAAACACTATTCCAGGGAACCAAAATCATAAATACGAGCAAAGGCGGTGAAAAAAGTTGGTAAACGTTGAAATTTTACGCGAGTCACGATAAAAGGAATGTTCTGGAAAAATGCATGAAGGACCGCCGCCTGGTAGGACGGCGGTTTCGTCACTGAAGACCAAAAAGTAAGGAAAAGAGGGGGAAGAGCAAAACAAAGCACACAGAGGCTAAGCGGGGCATGCGGGATGTTAATGTACACTTGGAGAGCTTTTCCGAATCCCGAACACCTTGCGAGGAGACTTGTATCATCATTGGGGCACGTGTGACATTGTTCCTAGCAGCGTAGTACCCTTACAATTTTGGGTACGTACGGTTGCACAACATATTTTAACATTTGCAACACTAAGGAAATAAGTCCCTAGAGATATTTTTTAGATAGGGTACCACAAAATTATTTATCTACAAAAAAGGAATAAATTGAATAACTTCAAGATCTGTAAAACACTAACTTTGGTGTTTCACGGATTCAATGATTAAATAACGTTATAAGGGTTTTCTCAAACCCATAGAACAAAGGGGAAATAGATGTCATGTCGGATATTTGTGGGTCAAGGAGTTAGATTCTTGCAGGTGGCATGAAATATCTCCATTAATCAAGGAAATTGGGGGATGTTGAGAAGGTAAAGAGGAAAATTTGAAACACCACGGTGAGAGCCGCAAAACAAAGAAAAATCCACGTAAGGATTCATAGCCATACCGACCTCTAAACTAGAAATACAACTACCCCAACCACTAAAATTTAATGAAGTATGACACTATCCTATGCATCTTGATTGCATGTGGTAGAATCAAAGGCCATGATATGGTTGTTGGATAAAATTGTGGCATCTTTTCTTGTACTACAAGAAAACTCTGTAAAGAAAGCATAACACCCATGCTTATTCAATATGATTTCATATGGATGGATTCCAACCCAGTGTTCCTTTTTCATCTTTCTTCTTTCTCTTTCTTAATTCCACAAGTTTTATAAATACAAGCAGTTACACACTTTGTATGGATTCTTCTTCCTCTTTCCTTCAATAGCATATTTTTAAGCTCTTCCCTATGACACTTGAAACCTAATGTCGTCAACCTTTGTAACTCATGAATGGTGATTTTCTTGCCTCATCTCTATATGTAAGAAATTGAATATTGATTAATGAAAGTGTGGTTTGCTCCTTCGTTCAAATACGTAGTGTTTTATGTGAACGTTTCACCCTTTTCACATTTCATATACTTTTATTTTCTTACATCCGAACTACGAGCGTTCTCACAATACCAATATCATAAACTTACATTTACGTCATCTAGATTCAGGAAAAATCCACATTCTTTCTAGTGTTCTAACCGCCCTTTATCATAGGATTTATCTTTCTTTCATCTCTCCCCTAGTCTCTTAGATTTTCTAAAGTGGGAATTAAGCGTAGGAGTATTTTTAGCATTAGTAGAAGGTTTTGTTATGTGGGTTTTTCCAAATCCGTGTAACAAGTAATCAACTTCTTTGGAGGTATGTCTCAAGCTGTAAGTCCCACACTTGGAGACAATCCAATGTTGCCTCAAAATCTTGGATCTTCTTGTTTAAGGGATGAGAACAATTTCAAGATCCAACGATTTTGGCACACATATTATCTACAAGCTTTAAAGGTGTTTTAAACCTTATCATTACTAAGTTTTGGTGTGTGAATTAGTGATTTCAGCCTTTTGAGGTAGTTCTTTAACACATCTGGTGACTCCCAAGTTCAAACCTGCTATTTAAGCATTCAAGTGCCCATTTTCATGAGAATAATGGAGATAAGGAAAAGTACATCAAGAAGTGAGTCTTTTGAATACTTGTGGCTATCACCAACGAGAAGAAGAAGAGGGGAAGCAGTTCAAAGATCAATGTCTCCTCCCAATAGAAATATTTCTACTCCTCTTCCTGGTAGGCATTTTTATTTCCCTCTAGATTCTTGAGACCCTTTCCATTCACGAAACATCAAAGAGATTTTTCCTTTGTTAGCGTCAATTATAGTAGTCCCTTGGATCTAAATTCCCAACATGACCTACCAATTTATTTTGTGAAGAGTATCCCTTCATTGGTGAAAAATCACTACCACAACTGATCATATTCAAGATGTTGCAAATGTGTGTTCAGTTCATCTAGTTATAGAATATGATGTTGTAGTTAGGCTTATTTCTTCTTCATTAAAAGGTAAAACACTTTAATGGTATAGAAGCTTGAGACCTACCTCCATTCAAATTTGGGATGAGTTGGGAAAAATTATTTGTTAATATTTTGAGGAGAAAGTAAATAACATATCCTTGCTATAACATCAAACCACAATCAAGTTATCTCTAAATGAGCTCATGGTAGACTTTAAATTCAAATTCCAACAAATGTGGGACAAAATTCCAAGTGTTTCTAAGACCAAGCCCTCAAAATGCATTGTTATACTTTCCTAGAGCTTCAAATTATGATATATCTCGTAATGATACAATCTATGGGTGTTGTTCAATTACTAAATTCCTATGAAATAGTCTTTATGGATGATTTTTTTCAATTCAAATAGGAAATTTATCCCCTATATTACCCACGCCCGTTTTCCCGAAATGTTTGCCAATTCCCAACCTGTCATTACTCCCATTTCTCAACCTTGTGCTTCATCTTCCGCTTCCACATATGGTTTTGTAGACACTATAAAATTCACCTTACACATAAGGTCCCTTATTCGAAAACAAAAAAACATTATAAAACACAAAAGGCCCAAAAAAATCATAAAATCCCACAAAATGGGGATAAAAGACAACTCACCACCTATTTACTAACCCTCGCCCACTTACATTTAATTTTTTCCTTCCCATCTACCCATGTGCATTCCCAATGCACTATGTTCCCTATCATTACACCCATATGTGTCCCATTCCCCCATGCACTCCAAATCAATAAAATCACCCTCACCCCCTCATTCTAACCCCTAACTATGTATACACTAAGGATACACTTGATTTTTCTTACTCACTTGCTCACATAGCTTGGTTTTATAGGTATTTAAGAAGAAAGGTGGACCAAAAGGATAGATCTAACTTTATGTAACATTATTCTAGTGAAATCTCAAAGACATGCGGGAATCACGACTATAATTGGCTTGCAATATTCGTATGATTCTTGATGAACATAAGTGCAATCCCATTTTGATTTAGTAGCTGATTTGAGGTTTTCATATTAACTAATCCATCTTGCAAGTGATACAAATCTAAGCATACATGTTCCTCTATTAAATAGGAAGAAATTGAAATCCCTAGTATCCAACTTAGAAACCTAGCAAATGAGATTGTCTCTCTTAAGACAAATCAAGCTCAAGATCTAAATAATTATCCAAATCCTCCTTAGGGTTATTTGCAACAAGGCTTTCAATATCCTAATCAAATATTTCCTCATAATTATCCTCCAAAAAACTTACAAATGTAAATTTTCAGCCCCTATCAGTGCCTAAATGAAGCAAATCCATCGTTTCAGTTTAGAATAACATGGTTGAAATTTTTGAATGGTGTTATCCTTCTTATCAACCATACAATCAATATACATGTGAGGCTAGAATGAAATCCTCTCAGTAAAATTCTATCATGGTCCAAACCCCATTTTGTTCACAAGAACAAACTACGGTTCCTTCAATAACCAATACATATGAGGTTCAAGAGTTTACCCTTAAACCCAACTTCATGATCTTCATACCTGGAGAAGTTTTTGTAGTTAATCAAGCTGTGGGAAGCTTGAATGAGCCAAAAATTCATGTGGAAGAAAACATAAGGTCCAAGAAGTGGCAAATGGATGTAAGATATCCTCCTCCTATTACCTCAATTCCGTGAGTCACTTCCTATCACCACCGGATGTGAGTGGAAGTTTAGGTTCATCTAGTTTTTGTAGGTCACTCAATAGTCACATAATGAGGAGGCTTCACGTAGTATTCCAAATCTTCCTATCAAAGAAATTTCACAAATTTTGTAAAGGACAAAGGGGAATTCCATTCCTTTACTACAAAAATCCAAAGGTATTCCTCTTAACATTGTGGAACAAATGAAGAAGACAAATCTCAATGTCACAATGTGGGATGTTTTATTTATCCCATCTCAAAGGGATTTTTACAAGAATAATTGAAGAAACTTCCACCTCTTGAGACTTCCATACACAAATTAGATGCCACAGTCAACATATGTCAGTATAAAGATGGACAAGTTCAATTGTCAAGCCTCCTCCTTTCTACATGTCTCTCATAGTTAGAAAGCACCTTATTCATAATTGTATGATAGATTCGAGTGTTAGTACATCATTCATGCCAAATAAAATTACTGATATCTTAGGGATTGAGTACAATCCAATTTCAAAGGGTGTCTTGTAGCTTTATGGATCAATGGTGCAAGTCTTTGGTGTAGTAAAAGATATTGAATTAACCTTTCATGCATGTCTTAGTATAACCATAATGCAATATATTTCTATGATTGATTTTCCACCTTTGTTTTCACTTTTCCTATCCAAAGATTTAATTACTAAGGTTGGAGGATATCTTTCGTTGGATTGGTCTCATATGTTTCTCGGGATAAGGTATGGGACTAGGTTTAATATTAAGGTTGAACCTATATCAGCTTATCATGTGGAAGTCTATGATCCTAGTCCTTTTAATTCCAAGTGTTTTATCCAAGAAGAAGTAAATAATGATCTGAACCAGTTGAAACAATGCATTCATCAATTGCAATTATTGATCATAATGGGCCAAATAGCACTATGAATTTGATCCCTATGATACATCTTTGGAAACTGGCTAGGAACTTATTGCATCCATGAGGAAAATTTCACTACCCCCATTTTGCACAAGGAAGAAGACAATGGCGCTTCTAGCCAATGGAAATTATATTTTAATGGTTCCAAAAGTAGAAATGAATCTAAGGTGGCTATAGTCCTTACTTCTCCAATGGGTAAAAACTCTTCTTTTCCCTAGAATACAATGTGCATGTACTAACAATGTAGCATAGTATGATGAATTGGTCATGGTTTGTTGATTACAAAAAACAAACAAATAAAATATCTACAGATCTTTAGGGACACCGAATTGGTCATCCACCAAGTTAAAGGCAAATGTGTAGCTAAAAAAATATTTTCATATCTTACAGGAACTGATTTTGGGATCTCCTTGAGAGTATCAAAGCTATCAACTTCCACGTGGTACTTGTAGAAGAATAACAAGAAGGAAGATTGGATGATGACCATTGGTTCTTAATTTTCACCCTTTGAAGAACTTATTCAAAGAAGTCAACATGTCAATATGGCTATAAGACTATCTATTCTAGATAATGATATCAATTGGAAATTTTTAGAGGATGATGAGAAATTTTTTTATTTTATTCAAAAGGAATTTGAATTCTATTCAAAATTGTAACCCACTTTGCAATAAATATATGGTGATCAAATCATTTAGTTATGAACAAATGAGTTACCCAAAGGATTACTCACCTTTGAAGGAATTTTCAACGTTGATGATGAGATAAAGGGGCATAATGAAAGTATGTATATAGGTCAAGAGGAGTGCAAGTCAATCACCATTACACAAGGAAAATATATTTAGAAGGAATGTAGTGCTAAGGAAGAACAAGATTTTGTTTCCTTGTGTCTCGAAATATCATGATGTATTCTCGAGAACTATGATGATCTTAGATGTTTTGACCCCAACATTTCTCAACATTCTATTTATCTTAATACTGCTTCTAAGCCGCTTATGCAAAAATAGAGGCATGTGAACCCCAGGATTGAACCCCTCATGAGGAAGGAGTTACCCAAACTCATTGAATCAAAAATAATATTTCCCATCAAGTATTTCTCCTAGGTGGTGAATTTGGTTTTGGTTAGAAAAAAATAATGGTGATATAAGGCTTTGTGTGGATTTTAGGGACTTGAACAAGGATTAATTAAAGGATCATCATCCTCTGCCTTCCATGGAGAAAATAATTCAAATAGTGGATGGGTCAGAAAGGTTCTCTATGCTTGATGGTTATTTAGGCTTCAATTAGATAAAGATCTGAGAAGAGGACTAGTACAAAACAACTTTCATAGCCAAATGGGGAACATATGCATATCATAAGGTGCATTTTCATTTTTCAAATGCAAGTAAAAATTTTGAGATAGAAATGGACATTGCTTTTCATGACTCATCAATCATTTTTTCCTTGTTTATCTTGATCATATTACTATATTCTCAAAGCAAGGCCAACAACATTTGGAGAATTTAGAGAAAGTATTCATAAGATGCTGAGAATTTGGAGTATCATTGAACCCCAAGAAATGCATCTTTGCAGTTCCACAAGGTAAGTTATTCGGTCACATTGTCTCAAAAGAAGGAATCACAATTGACTTGGAAAGAGTCTCTATCATCCTCTACCTCTCTTTACCAACTCATAAGAAGGCTTTGCAACCTTTCCTTGGTAAGATCAATTTTGTTAGGAAATTCATTCCTAAATTTACAGGACTAATCAGGACTATCACCCTGATGCCGAGGAAAGACACTATTTTTAAATAAACCGCAGAGTGAAGGGAAAGGTTCACTGAAATCAAGGTTGAAATTACTCAATCACCTACACTCATCAATCCATATTTTTCAAAGTATTTCATCCTTTATGCTTATAACGTTGATATTAACATAGATGTGTTTATGAATAAGAAGAATATTGAAGATATAGAGCATTTTGTGGCTTTCTTTAGCCAAACATTGACATATTTTGAGATCGAGATATAGCCACTTATAAAAACAAGTTTTCCCCATCTTGTGTCCTCTTAAAAATTCAAACTCATGCTAGTCACCATCCACATAAAATTCTTTTAGTCTCACACCCAAGTGTAAAATATTTCATCATGGGGATGAAGATGAGTGAGAAAAAATTGAATGGGTAAAAAACATCATGGAGTTTGATGTGATCATCAA
The DNA here is from genome assembly GCA_018340775.1 of Taxus wallichiana var. yunnanensis. Taxonomy (NCBI): domain Eukaryota; kingdom Viridiplantae; phylum Streptophyta; class Pinopsida; order Cupressales; family Taxaceae; genus Taxus; species Taxus wallichiana. The sequence goes on along the minus strand of CM031235.1, from coordinate 695,531,347 downwards.
AGCCACAAAGTTGGTGAAAGGCAGAGCTTTATGTAAACAACTTGCTTTGGATGCTCAAGACAATCATGAACAAACTTTTTTCTTGATGGAGGAAGAATAAGAACAAACAATTGAAGATCACCAGAATTGGGTGATATTCACCAGGAAAACCCACACAAATTAGGTGACCTGGAAGAAAAATAATATCAACCTAGGCAAAAAATTTGGATGAATAACAAGGTAACATTTATAGCAACTAGCGGTTATCATCCTAATTTAAGTAATAAAAAAAGAAGACAACTTAGGTTACAATCAATTCCTTATGTATTAATAGATGAAATTATTTTCAAAATAAATATGGATGGTTTCTACGGTGGACATTTCTTAGCCAAGGCTAAAACGATGAAAATTCTTAGAGCGGGATACATTTGGCCTACACTATTTTCAAAAGCATACCAATGGGCCAAGAAGTGTAAAGAATGTATCTTTTTCACTGGTAAAAAGAAAATGGTGACCCTTCCCCTTTATCCTATTCAGGGGGATGAACCATTTTATCAATGGGGATTTATTTCATAGGCATGATTAATCCCCCTTCAAGTGTGGGTCACAAATGGGTTTTAACAACAAAAAATTACTTTACTAGGTGGACCAAGGTCATACCAGTCAAGCAGGCTAATGATTAAGTCATCCTTGACTTCTTGGAGGACATTGCAACAAGGTTTGGAACTCCTCAAATTGTCATCTCTGATAATACATTTTTGGGATCAAAAATATCTAATTGTGCTCTTAGAAATGGGATTTACTTGAAGACTTCCTCAAATTATTACCCACAAGGTAATGGTTTGGATGATTTAACAAACAAGAACTCGATCATAATAATTAAAAGGAATATGAAAGTTAATAAAATACAATGACACACTAAAGTAAAGAATGCTCTTTGGGCTGATAGAATCACTCCAAAGAAAGTAATTAGAAATTCACCATTTGTCCTTATATATGGAAGAGAAGTGAGGCTCCCATTTTCACTTGAACTACCTTCATGGAGCTAGCTCAACAGTTGGAGTTTAAGGGTGTACATTAAAGAGATATAAGAATGGTAGAATTGGTTGAACTTGGAGAACTAAGGAAATCCTCCATGGAAAGGTTAGAAAAGCATAAAAATCAACCAAGCAGTGGTTTGACAAGAAATCTTAGCCACATATTTTCAAAGCAGGAGATTTAATCCTCAAGTGAAATGTGGATAGAGCTAAACCAAGGCGGCATTCAAAGTTTGTTGCTTTTTGGAGTGGTCCATATATTATCATTTATTTCAAAGAGGAAAACTCCATTGAGTTGTACAATCTTCATAGAGAGGTATTGCAAATCCCATTCAATGGGATTTATCTCAAACACTCCCATTAAGTTTTCTTATAACATATTATTAATACTTATGTTTTATGTTGTGGGAGTTTCCCTCTTGTTGTTGTGTTGATCACTAATTTAGTGGCTTCTCCTCAATCCTTTTGATGATCCCTTTGTTTGTAATAAATTTTTACACTCTCTTCAGTTTCACTTGAAGCATATATGATCTTTTATTTTTACATAAATTTTGGATCCACTTGTATTCATTCGTGGATCATCTCGGATATATGTTTCCTAGTGAAAATCAGATAATTGAAGTGAATTTTAATGTATATGTTTCAAAACTCCATAGATCATATTTGGTTTAATATTGAGTTCATGTGGATTTAGGAGGTGGGTTTATAAGGATGAAATCAATTTTCTTCAAGGTTAAGATTGAATCAATTCCCAATGAATGCTTCAAGGAAGCTAGTATTCATCATCTAGTAGGAAGATATCCCCTGGGGGTCTCCAAAATGTTTTCTAAAATTGCACCCCATGTAATTTTGAACAACTCATCAAATGGACTTAACCATTTTTGTGCTCTAGAAAGCCATGGGACACTGATTCATTTTTTGCGGGTTCTCCTAACCCATAGAACAAAAGGATGATTAGTGTGGGGACTTGGGAAAAATTAGTGAAATTTAGTGTTGTACAACATTTTTAACATTTTCAACACTAATGAAATAAGTCCTTAGCAAGAGAAATCGACAGGTACCGTGGAATTGTTTATCTGCAGTAAAAGAAAGAAATTGGATAAGTTTAGAAGTTTTAGAAAACTAACATGGTGTTCCATGGATTAAAATATTTGTAATGTTTCGTGGGTTTTCTCAAATGCCCGAACGAAAGGGAAATAGATGTTAGGTCGAAAGCTTCGGGTTGAGGAGTTAGATCATTGCAGGTGTTATGAAATGTTTCCACTCATTAAAGAAAATGGGGAATGTTGCAAAGGTCCAAGGAAGATGAAAATTTGAAACACCATGGTGAGAGCCATGGGACAATGCAAAAGCTGAAAAAGGTTTCACATCGGCGATGGACTCTAAAATTGAGAGCTAACTACCCCAACCAACAAAATTTAATGAAGTACGGTGTCGTCTTATGTAGTATGATGACATGTGATAGATTAAAAGGTCGTCTTATAGTTGTTGTATGAAATTGGGGGCATCCATGCATTTACTACAAGAAAACTCTATGAAAATATCAATGCACCCATACTTATTTAATACACTTTCGGAGGGATAAATTCTAACTCGGTGGTCCTTTCTCATCTTTCTTCCTCCTCTTTATTCATTCCACGAGTTGTATAAATACAAGCTCTTGCACACTTTGTAGTGGTTCTTCTCCCTCTTTTCTTTAATAACATGTTTTTGATATCTTCCCTATGAAACTCGAAACCTAATGATGTAAACCTCTGTAACTCATGAATGGTGATTTTCTTACCTCGGATTTATATGTAAGAAATTGAAGATTTATTAATGCAAGTGTGGTTTAGCTCCTTCCTTCGAATACATAGTGTTTGATGTGAATATTTTTCCTTTTCATATTTCATATATTTTTATTTGTTTACATCTAAACTACTTGTGTTCTCACGATCCCATCTTCGCGATCTTACATTTGCATCATCTAGATTTGGGAAAGTTTCACCTTCTTTTTGTGCTTATCATTGCCCCTTAGCTTAGGATTTACCCTTCTTTTATCTCTCTACCCATAGTCCCTTAGATTTGTTAGAGTAGAAATTATTTGTAGGAGTATTTTTAGCACTAGTAGTAGGTTATGTTATGTGGATTTTTTCAAATCTGTGTAACAAGGATACCGACATTCTCCATAGGTCCTGTCTCAAACTGCAAGTCCCACACTTGGAGACAATCCCATATTGACTCAAAATCCAAGATTTTTTTGATTCAGGGAGGGGTGAAATTTTGAGCTCTAATAGGTTTGTAATAGGAGGTTATCATAGTCTAATAAATTTATAAATAACCATTCATAACCACAATAATGCATTAATACTTGCAAACATTTGATAAATGATAAATGATAGAACAATTACACAAGAGGAGATGAAGACTTAGATGTATAGGTTTGATTAGAGGAGATATGAATGTAAAAAACAAGAGGAAAAGGTATATCGAGCTAGAGATGTTTTTAATGAATTTTGGAGCTAGAAGTTGAGTAGTGTAGGATAATATAAATTATGTATGGTACAAACCTAGATTTTTATGGTCATGACTAGAAGTGTACTATCTTGGACCATTTGAAAATCTAGATCTAAAACATCATGTGTAATTAACTTCCCTATAAATTCCCTTCACTATGTGTTTCTTTTGCTTACATAACATCAAGATTACATGTAATCACCTATAACTAAATGGAAACAATAGAAACTTATAATGTCATTCATCAAATCATGAACAAACCGAAAGGAAAAATCATGTGTGTGGTGAGGCTAGACTAAAATTGGTGGTCTAGTGGCCAAACCAATCTAAGTGTTGCATAACATGCCCTCATGCGAGGATCAAGCTTCATGTAGTTATTCTTGGTATTTTTGTAGGCATGAGTGTGATCTAAGCCAACCCCTATGTGTTCCCTCATGTCTCTTGACACAAAGATAACATGATAGCTATATAATATACAATGCACTCAATTTTGTAGTAGTGTGATTTAGTTGCATGACCTAACCCTTTGTCCCTTGAAACCCTTTGAAAATAATTGGGGTTAACTTACTCTTGCTTAGACATGGCTCTATAAATTTTTCATTCTTCGAAATGGAGGAATCTAGAATCTTTGACCTAATCAATTGCTTTATACCTGTAGTAGGGGATGATCTAATTTATGTGCAACATGTTTAAGAACTTTTGGAGAGCCTTGAGTGATTATGAAGTGATATTTGATATCGGAGATTAAAAGAGTTCCTAGTGAGTTATAAAGTGATATCATCTTGTTTATATAGCCTTCCGTAGGTGAAATAATATGATAAGGTCGAACCTAGGAAGATGAAATGACATGATAAAGATATTAAAATTAAACATATAGTTAGAGAATGTGAATAGTAAAGACTATACATGTCTGAAAAGAATGTATTTCATATCCTAACCAAACTATAAAGTCCAGACAAGAGAGATGTGATGCAAAATAAACATTTGTGGCATGATGCACAAGGATAGTTTACTACTTTGGTTAAATAATATTTCCTGAATTAATAAAAAAGTAGAGAGTAGAGATGAGCAAGTCATGAAATAGATATAGAGATATAATGATTGAATTTTGAATGTGAGAATTTTTATTAAGAAGAGAGAATAGCCAAACATGGCATTGAAAAGGCAATTTACCAAGATTTAGTCTCTACATTTCCCCCATTTAAGTTTGTAATTTAAAATAATATGCTTAAATAAAAAACATACCCGAGTGTGCACGCACATTGTGTCTTCTCTCGATAGTTGTTCTTTGATGTGTTGGTGTTGGAATGCTCCATGATTAAACCAAAAGCATAGAGTGTAGTCAACGTCTATGATAGAAACTGAATTGTAACTCAAAGTGTGGATAACACTTATAACTTTTATAAATTTTAATTTAAATAAAATAAAGTAAAGAAGATGAAAAACATGGAAAGAATGTACCTATTTTTTCTATGGAGGGACAAGATCATGTTCTAGTTGTACTCTAGATAATTTGGAAATTTTACTAAGATGTTAAAGGATTGGGGGTGATCAAACCCTAATTGTTTCAAAGGATATATTAGATATTTGAGTGTATATAACCCAACACCATAGGAAAGAGAAGAACCAAAGCACCCCACCAAGAGAGAGAAGACTACTATGTCAAAAAAATTAGTAACATTGATACCCTCACTTTTTTAAACTTGTGAGAGAAGAGGAAGGACAACCTATGAATAACTTAGTTGCTTCAATATATTCCACAACCCCTCAAACTATAACATTACAAATAGATTTAGGTCTAATTTTGTAGATTTAGGATGTGTTGGGAAATATATTTATTACTGCTCCATTATTTGTGTGTAATCATTATTTAGGTTAGTATATTATGTTATATAAAACAACATATAACAATTATTTATTGGTGAGTTTTAACCACTCATGTATATAGAGTGTGGGAGATATTTGTGGGAGAAGTAGTTAAGGATACCTCCTAAAATAGGAATTATATGTCCTATATATATGTAAATGTATCTGAACATCAATATACAGTATGATTGAAGTATTATTCCTTGTGTAAATCTGTTGCTACACTTTCATTTGGCATCAGAGCGATCATGGTTTTGTGAGAGGGTGTGAAGGGCAGGACAATTTACTTTTCCCGGAGGATGAAAATATTATTAATTTTGTAATGCTATATTGGGATATGCCATTCATACATGCAACGAATTGGACTCCTGCATTTGTGAGTTTCTTGGCTCAGTGGCTCACTCCACACCTGCATTTACACGAGCATTTTGCAAACCATTGATCAGTCAGACTCAGGGGTGTATGCAGAGATTGGCGCTATGGCGCTTCTGGATTTCTATGCGCATCCATTCACCGGTGGACAGACTGCATGATATCTTGTTATTTGATCTATTTCGAACCAGATCTTAGATGCTATAATCATTCCGCCAATCATCATTAGTTGCAGATTCAATCAAATCTTTGTGCAGAAAAAGTATTCAAAATTCATTCGCTGAGCATAGAATATCTTGACACGGTCTTGAAAGCAGTCGTGCCTTGCGTGTGGAGAGTGTGTAGATTCTTTGTTGAAGACCCGGTCTCATATTTTGCATCGTACCTATCACTAGAGTTCCTGCAGATTCTTGTTTTGACATAAACTTCTAAATTCAGTTGATTTGGCACGTTTGGCTCTTGATCCATGCAAATCCATGTTTCACTCATGCAGACCTGTACATTAATCGATCTCAATCCGAGCTCCATTAGCTCCTGCCGACTTCATCAAAGGTTCTATGCACCAGTTTTTCTCCAAGTTTGAAACGTGTCTCCATATATCCATGTGCAACGTAGGGGACGGCTTGATAGGAATTCATGCATGGAACACATATCCTATAAAAGACTATTAGACAAATTCACGGTGAATGGTCATAGTTTTCTATAAAGTAGAAGGTACCGGTCATAGCCTCTACATTAATTAAAAGTTTAAATCTCATAATGAGTCAATGTTTATTGTTTAGATCAAAATATTAATTGCCATATATATTTAGACCTCATAGTTAAAGAAATTGTATTTGAAAGTCATGTAGTCTTTCATGTGTCTTCTCTAAGAGTTAATGTGTCCAAGTTGTATGGTGTCAAAATTTGTTCAAGTAGTCTTATTTTCAAAGTTTGAGTCAAATTAAATTTGTCTAAGTCCTTTTATGTCTTATAAAAACCAATATTTAATTGGTTTTTCAATCGTTTAATTGTGTCTCTTATTTTGCGAAAAGTCATTATATTTATTATAGAAGTTGTTATTAGGGTGTCATTCGTAAAGAGTCAATCAAATCTTCATCTCATTTCAAGTGTATTCATGTCATTGTAAAAAAATTGCTTACATTTCAACTAGACACACTATCGGTGGAATCCGACGTCCTTTGATATGCATTTGAGCTCCATGATCAAATCCAGCTGAGCTAGCAGCATGAAACCAAAGTCGGGAGGCATCGAGGTTGGAGGTCATTCGGTGACCTCTCGTCGATTGCCACAGCGACAGGCCGCATATCAGCTTTGGTGACATGTGTGTGTGTGTGTGCAATTTGATTTTAGTGCTTCCAGTGTGGTACAATTTGCAGTTTTCAATAAGTGGAAATTTCACATTGAGGGGGGAACATGATCCCAATGTTCCATTTCCATTATGTCAGCTTTTTCTATGTATGTACGAGCAATAGATTTCAACAAAATTTCCTATGTTATTCCCTATGGTGAAATGTGATGAGGGATGATAATAGTACTTGGCACATCATGATGTGGTTGTAGGTAAACCAATTGAAAACCTTCGTTTGTGGTTTGTGGTTAACCAATTGCAAAACCACCATTCTTGGTTATTGGTAATCCATTTGCAAAACCATCACTTTGTGGTTTGTGGTAAACCAATTGTAAAACCACCATTCTTGGTTTTTGGTCAACCGTTTGCAAAACCATCCTTGAGGTTTGTGATCATCCTGTGAAAATCACCAGATCATGAGCAGGTGCAAGTACAAAGGCAAGTTTTCCCCATGTTCGCACTAAGGGGGGGAATGTTGGGAAATATATTTATTAGTGCTCCATTATTTGTGTGTAATCATTATTTAAGTTAGTATATTATGTTATATGGTTGTTATATAAAACAACATATAACAATTATTTGTTGGTGAGTTTTAACCACTCACGTATATAGAGTGTGGGAGATATTCGTGGGAGAAGTAGTTAAGGCTACCTCCTAAAATATAGGAATTATATGTCCTATATATATGTAAATGTATCTGAACATCAATATACTATATGATTGAAGTATTATTCCTCGTGTAAATATGTTGTTGCACTTTCGAACCAAAGCACCCCACCAAGAGAGAGAAGACTACTATGTCAAAAAAATTAGTAACATTGATACCCTCACTTTTTTAAACTTGTCAGAGAAGAGGAAGGACAACCTATGAATAACTTAGTTGCTTCAATATATTCCACAACCCCTCAAAGTATAACATTACAAATAGATTTAGGTCTAATTTTGTAACTATTTTTACTACTAAGTAAGATAAAACCAAAAAAATAATGAATATAACATGCCCCCATAATGTGTTATACTACGAAAACGAGTGTATAGATTATAGGAATCATAGAAGAGAATAAGGCGCATGCCCTCAAACCTTTTTCTTTTAACTATGTCTAAGTAGTTTATATCGAAGGAATGAAGTACTCATGCCCCATGTCACATTCTCTAAATTGAGAAACTTATCTTTCGAGTATATTAAAAACTTGTAAAGAATTGATATAATATGAGAAAACAAGAAATTTCTAAGTATATGCCCCTATCTAGTAATGTCCATTGAGGTCAGGGACCATACAATGGTCATGACTATACTATATGGTTTTTACCTCTATTGAATTATACCAATTTTTAGTATTTATAATTATATGGATCCTACAAAAACTTATTCCTATTGTTGTAATCTATTTTAGATCTAGAATATATCCCGGTGAATACCCCTCTTTTGAGGTGTGTGTGAAAAATAATTTGAGCATGTGGCTTAAAATAATAGATGTGTACCAATGTGTAATAAGATTGATAATCAGAAGAATCATGTGAAAGGATGGAATGGTGGCCAACAATGGGAACTTGTCCCTAGAAAAGGGGTCTGCGAATGGTGGAAACCATGACATGTAGAGAAAGAAACATGCAACACACAAGTGATAATACATGTATAAAAGGAACAAAAATAATGTAGGATAGTGTCAATCATGTCATAATATAGAGGTTCAATAATTTTGTAGTAAAAATGCAAAGTGTCATTAATTAGAGTAGTAGTAATAATAATAATAATAATTAGAGTATAAATTCAAATATGTCATAAGAAAAAGTAGTAATGGTATAGTAGTAGAAAGAGACAATTGATCAATAATATAGAAACATAGTCACATGGAGAAATAGATCAGCAAATATGGGACACCAATGATATCACAATACAATTTTAGCCACATATAGAGAAACAAGTGTAAAAATGCAAGATAGGTATAGAGCCACATACACAGACACCTATGGTGTCACAAAACACTCAAGGATCTTAGACCATATAGAATAAGAAAGCTTAAAAATGTAATAAAGAAAGGAAATAAGTAAACCATAAGTAAGGATTCAAACAAGGTATTATTCTATTAAGGAAATAATCCATATAAGCAAGTAGTGACAATAATGAGTCAAACAAGTATATACAATATTGATTGTAAAAGAATATATAGAAAGATAGGTTATCGTTGCACATGAAACATGTGTTAGGCCTGTTATCTCAAATGATAACATAGGAACTATGAATATAATCAAGTGTAATGAGGAAACATAAAGTAATTGAACTAAAACAACCTATGTAGTATGGGAGATTACCCCAAATATTAGTTTTAATGGGAAGGAACCAAACTAACATCTTTCACCGTGTGTCATCATATGTGTTTCCTACATCAAGCTCAATATACAACATTAACGTATCTATTTAAAAAATTAAATAGAAATGGTATGTTACCTATAAATCTAATTTGATAAACAACATGTATAAAGTAACTATCTAGCTAATCAAACCATAAACATGTCCTACTTTTGTATTTTTAGAAACATGTGAGTGTTTTTGTATTATGCACTTATTTGAATGTTTTTGAGTTGTTTTTGACAATATTTATGTACAAAAAATAGGGGTAGCAAAATCCTCATAAAAGTCTCATAAGGAGGTGAGACAACCCAGGATGGTGGAGGAGGCTTAAGCCTTAAATATGTCATGGTAGGATAAGGATAATCCTATATAAATCGTAGAGGAATAATATTATGTGCAATACAAAATTGAAGAGGGATAGACCCATTATAATTAGTATGAGTAGAATAATTTGGATAAAGAATATTAGAGAACTATGTCACATGAGATTGAAGTTGATTAATACTGATGTTGATTTTTTCATGATATTCATAGCTATTGAATTGATGTGCTATAACACGTGATGAGTGAGGATAACATAAAAAGTATTAAAAACATATTGAAAGCATAACCCTTTCCAAAGAACATAGGTGTTGATCACCATGAATGTCACACTCCAATATCCCTCCATAATGCTAAGGAATGTTGAAAAATTTATCTAGGGCACACACAAGTGTGGAAAACCTAGATAGGGTCTCTCCCAAATGGGTGAGGCTCTACCTCTCTTGAAAGTAAGCCACACACATGGGAAGGTGTAATAGGTAGTTCAATATGCACATGGGAGTTACCTCCTAAGGTTCACTCTCATCAAGTCTTGGTGGCCAAAGCTAAGTTGATAATAACTCAAGTTAATTGAATGAGTGGATATTTATGTTTTTATGGTTTTTGCTAGTATGGGAAATTAATGGCTTGAGGAATGCATCACAAGGAATTTAGTTTGAATGATATTGAAATCAAAACAATTTATTAGCATTTGTTCATAGCTTAATGATTGGGAAAAATCCAATAAAATAGATATTCATCGATGATTATCACTTGCAATATGAATATACATTGTGCATTATGTATAGGTTACAAGATTTATCACTAATACTAACAAAGTTGATAAAAAAGTGCAAATGAGAGTAGGTAGAGAAAAAGAGAAATAATTATTTTTGAAATTCACTCTAGTATGCATAAACGACAAGATCCATGAAAACCTTACTTGTGCTACGACCAATATACTTGATCAAGACATGGACATTTGTGTTATTCTAAGGGGAAGGAGTTATCACATATAGGTTAGACTAATATTCCATTGGATACCTAGGATGCGCTCTATGATCTTCCACTCACCAAATAAATATGTTGCATTCAACTAAAAATATTGAATATTAAGCATTCATCATGAAATAATATACACATAAGCTAACTTAGGCTAATAACATGGATAACCAAGTGATAAAAATAAATGCAAATAAAACTCTTAGAAGCTTTTCTATTCCAAATTATGTGATCTTTATAATGAGTTTGATCTCAGTATTTATAGGAATACCCAAATGATGACATTATGTGTGATAGTTTCTTCATAGCCTAGATTTGACAATAGTATATTACATGGTGGATGCATGATTTGATTACATTGAATACCAAGTCATCAATCTGAAGGATTTTCATGTCATAACACATCCTTTGTAAGAACAAATATCTTCATTAAATATTTATAAGGCCTAAACCAATCCTAGATATGGTACACTTAGATTTACATGTTCTAAGGCACTATGCCATACCCGGTTACATAAATCAAACTGTTCATTTAAGGTAACCAAATACCTATTACATGGTGTGTACATGCACTAAAATAATATCTTATGATAAATTGATTAGTTACGATGTTTTGATTTACGAGTGAGCTGATTTTTTCCCTAGATAACTTGATTTTTTATCATTTTGTGCATCATTTAGTTTGTGGCATATAATGGTGTGCACAGAATGTTTTCACAATAGAATGTACCTTTAGAATTTTTACTGATTTTTTTCCTAGATAACTTAATGTTTTATCATTTTGTACATCATTTAGTTTGTGGCATATAATGGTGTGCACAGAATGTTTTCACAATAGAATGTACCTTTAGAATTTTTGGTGCATGAACATATTGTGTAAGGGATTTGTCTTTGATGGAGAGACCTTTAGAATTTTTGCATAATGGGCCTTGCATTCTCCATTTATTTATAAGTTGGTGCACACGTATCTTTCTTTTACATATCTTTGTGAGTTATCTTACATACCAAAATTAAGAAGGAGATAGTTAGTGTTATGCAAAATAAATTAAAGTGGGGAGAAATACTTACAAGGTCTGCGTGAATATACAAACACAATTGTTTATCCTATTCACTGAATAGTGTCTTAATCTTTGACATGTGGCAGAGATAAAGTTTTATGTGTAAGGGGATATTTGAAAACTCAACTTGGGCCTTTTAATATGATAGTGTGCTTATTTGAGACATGTGGTTAAAATTGGTATAGCCACATTTAGGAATACTTTGGGATTGGTTTGGACTTCTATATTTTGGAGTGCATTGATTGGAGCCATATGGACTCAATTGATGCATACAAAAATTTGTGTCATAATTTATGTCCAAGTAAAACCGTCCTAAAAATTTATAAACTTCACATATATTTCCCCATCATAGATTCGCATGCACTGATTGAAACAGTTGAAAGGGATAAGTATTCAGTATAAGGCATAGTCAAGTGATTACGCAATGAGGACTTTGATTTTGTGATGGTTATAGCATTTGTGTAATGTGAAATGGAAATAAGTAAAGTATGGGGTTGTATGAGAAGCTTTTTATTATTTCTCATGTGGCCTTAGTTAAACAAAAGTGTTGTGAGGCATGAAGAGGTTCACAGGACTCATAGTGTGGCTATGCAAATATTGTGTGAATCTATTTTATAACTTCACAAAATGGCTTCGGACTAAATGTGAAGGTTTTAGGGATGCATGAGAATATGTAGGGTATTGTGTGATATGCTTGCACAATAATGTGTGCAAAAGAAATTAATGTTTTTTTTATCTATAGCCTAGAGTTCTATAATTATATATATAGAGGGGCCTTTCACCTATTCTCAACAAACTTACTCAAAACAAATATCGATAGGAGTGGTTGCACTCAAGGATTTTGTGTCAAAATTGGAATTATTTTGTATAACAATAAGGTAGGAACATTTACAAATGGGCATGAAAGATAATCATTAGGGGAAGGATTGAGAGAATATGACTAAGGCATGAAATTATTACAAATGGGAATTATGTATGTTGAAATAAAACAAAACAAGTGTGTGTAATCCTAAACTACCTTATGAAAGGTTGAGTGGTTCATTCATTTCACTTTTGAAATTAGGGGCATGTTGTGGAAAAAAATAATAAATGGTGAATCATTATAGAATTATGTTGAATTCAAAATATTAAACTCACCTACAACAATATAGAAAATCACACTAGAAGATTTTGTGTTATCAAACTAAGAGCGCAATATAATAATTTAACTTTTTTGCATGTCATACCGAATTGAAATTCTCTAAATATTCTTGTGTGAGTAAATGAAGTTATTTAACTTTACTTAGACATTTTCTTCTTAGCACAAGGCGTTTATGTGGCACACATTGTTTGCACGAAAGTTTCTTATATTTTTGTATTTTTATGATTTTCATGGTGGAAATGGATGGAGGAAAAGGATTAGGCATTTCTCTGCTACCATACAAGTGTGTATATATCCCCAAAAGTATACCTTTTGTCCCAATCATGGCCTTGCTTCCTTTATCGGTCAGGCATCTATAGCCCTAGAGGAGATTACAAGAAACATCCTTTTAAAAATAAATCCTTTGAAACACTTTAACTCGAGTGATATCTCCTTCTTAGTAAATTTTCGTGGGTTGGGAAATAATGTATCTAGGTTGGATGATGGGAAGAAATAAGCGATACACACTTGATTCCTTAGCTATCCATATTATTGAAAGGCGAATTAATGTGAATATTAGTGCATGAATATTTTAGAGCACCTCAAAATTTATAAATATGCATAACAAATATAAAATAAAGATTGAGATTTGATACTACGAGATACAAAATAGTCAACTAAGTGACCAAATTTTGTTGATCGAGTTCATCAAATTTCTGAAAAGAACACTTGATAAAATATAGCATTGTCAATTATTGTACTAAATCAACACGAAAATGCCAATAATAGACCAAGAAAAATAGGAACATTTGGAATGGAAGTACGTTTAAAATATCTTGATGAGAGAAGAACAATACAAACTAATGATTGTGCAAGAGTGCAAAAATTTATTAACTACCAAAGAAAACTACAAATAGAAAAGCACAAATAGAAAGGAATCTATCCTAAAAAGTGGGGAAAACTATTTACATTACATAGGCTTACCAAAAGTGTTGTGGAATAAGGTGCCACATTCTAAAGTAGCTCATGCATAAAAGTAATGTTTGATGAAGTTCCCTTTTATTGGAATTGGAACATCCTCACATTAAGGTTCTTGAGATGAAATGTATTTTCACCTAAACTTTTGTAATTTGGAAGGGGCCAAGCCAAAGTTTGTAAATTTTTGAGTGTTTCCCCTTCTTCTCATGTGCCTTATCCTAAAGTATCAATACGTATGATTTTTCAAGGCTTTAAAATTAGTTTTCTTATCAAAGCAACATTTTATGACCTCCTTGTGCCTACTAAAATGAGAAAGGGATTTGTCACACTTTCATCCAATTGCATATGGCTAATGAGTCTAGACCTTTAATTTTTCATCTTTTCTTGCGTATTCTTACATGAATTTGAGCATGTGAATTCTTAGGCTCACTAGAAAGGTAGGGTCTAGGCCATAGACAAGATTGTGAGGTGTGGTTCCTAACTTAGAGTTGATTTGGATTCTAATGACCAAATGACATATTTGAGCTGATTATGCTAGTTTCTCATATTTTAGTGTAAGTTCTTATTGATGACATCCAATTTTTATTTATTAATAGACTTTGCACTACCATTCCCTTAAGGATATTAGTTAGAATAAAATCTCGAATAATTATATGATCATATGAGCAATCGAGGAATTGTGTAGAAGAAAAGGCATGGTCATTATCACATACCACAATGAAAAAAATACCAAACTTTGTAATAATGTATTCCTTGATGAACTTGACGATGATATCCATTGTGAAATTGAACTTTGATGGTGCCTCCAAAGGAAACCCTGGTCATGCTAGGTTGTGGCGGGGTCTTTCGTGACTCTGAAGGAATTTTTATTCTTGGGTACCATCTCAATTTGGGCACTCAAACTAATAACATTGCTAAGGCTGTTGGAGTCTTTTGGGGCTATCTATATCTCTTCAACACAATTTTGTCAATCTAGAGGTGGAAGGAGACTCCCTGAACATAATTAACAACATAAATGGGAAAGGATCCATCTCTATTTCCAACCATAACTCTATTAAGAGTATTAAGGAAATGACCCCTTATTTTAATCTTATCACCTTTAAACATGTTTATAGGGAGGAAAATACCATGGCAGAATTCTTTGCTAATATGGGGGTTAATGGTTTTGAGTTGACACTTATGAAGGAGGTGGAAATCCTTGATCCCAAGGTGCGGGCACACTTATTAAAAGACATCAATGAACATGTATAAGGTCCTTTCATGGGGTGTCAATATCATCATGGTCATATGCCATAGGATGATTGTGCATTTATCTTTCAATAATGATAAGATCGGGAAGGAGATCCGCTCATGTTCATGGAGATCTCTTATTACTTCCTAGGTGTGTAGAAATTTCACTTCTTGGCATGTGAGTAATCTTCTGGTTTTCTAGATTTCGGGTCTTTTTGTGAGGAGGTTTTTGTTGTTTGGCCAAATGGGTGGTGATCTTGTCGAACTGAACTTGCTGACCTCGAAGGGGTCACGCCTGAGGCTATGGCTTTGTTTGATAGCAAGGGATTTACACCCTTTCTGAAAATTTTCAAAGGGCATTATGAAAATATTAGCAAAGATTTTTCTAATGCATGAAAAATGACCAAAAAGGAGCAGTTGTTGAAATGAAGGGGATCAGTATGGAGATCACTATGGATTCGGTGGCCAAAGTGATGGGCATCCCTGCTATGGGGAGGGAGGTCTACAAACCTAAGAAGGAAGCCTCTGAAGAACTAAATCTTTTCCTTAAAGGTAATGAGAATCTCACCTCCCATTTTGCTGGTTACCTTCGAATGTCTCTTCCTAATCCTTATGACAAGGTGGCTCTCACCCTTATTCAATTTTTAACTCGGAGGGTCGTCACAAGTGTATTTATGCCTACCACCTCCCTATGCTAAATCATTTTAGGCGGGGACAGGCTTTTAGTTTTCCCTACTTTCTATTTCGCTCCCTATGTGCCTCTATTTCATAGTTCAAAATGAGAAGAATCTTTGTCCCTCTCCATCAAGGATTTATCCTTGCCCTTGTAAAAAGAGCGGCTTTGGATATTGATAAAACTAGATCCCTTACCAAGGCTCTGGAAGCTTATGCGGATGGCACTGGCTCGGAATCAGAGGATGAGGATTTGAGTGATGACACTAACTCTCAGGATGGGGACTCGGATGATGACCAGGATGGGGTGGAGGTGGTGGCAGCCCAGAATCTTAAGGATTTGAAATCGAAGTAGGTCCCTTGTACTTCGCCGTACACTAAGGGTGAGTCTAGTAAATAGGAAGCCGAGACCCCTATAAATGCTTTCAACTGGAACAACACTTTAAGGCTACAGGTCACATCGGACCTATAAAAGGGGAAAACCATTTGGCTAGGATGGCGGCGGATATTGAGGAACTCAAGGGTGATATGCGGCTCACTAAGAGCTTGGTTCATTTTTATTTAATGACTGGCATAAGATGAAAGTGCAGGTGGAGGAAGCGGTCAGCAATGGGCATGGCGGAGAGATTGAGGTTTTAAAGGCCAACTTTGGTTTCATAACCAAAGAGATGGATCATGTTCGGGCTATCCTCCATAGCTACATGGAATGGAGCGTGGTCACGGTGAAATTGAATCTGCAACACCTTCGGACTGCAGGGGTAGGTCGCCAATGCTTACTATCTTTGTGGATAGTTAGGGTAGGAAGAGAAAGGTGACCCCTGATGGTTTCGACTTGGGCACCTTGGCGGGTAATATTGATGTTTTGGCGAAGGAATGGGCTAAGGTGTTGGAGGGGCTTGAAAAAACCTATAAATGATCTGGGGTGGGATGTTTTGGTTTTTTTACTGTCTTTGATCCGGGCATTACTTTCATCACTTCTTTGTTAGTTTTGCTATGTTTTTTGTTGCTGTTTTTTTCACTTCTCGAGCTTCGAGAGCTCTTATTACTATGAACTGTTATATTTTTTTGATGTTTTAGTTTTTTTATCTACTCTCTTGGAGTGGTGTTGGTGTACAGGTAGGCCCCCTCAACCTTTTTACCTCTTATAAAAATATCCATTATGAAATTATTAAATGGTTTTACTTCTTAAAATCATGTGCAATAGTCATTCACAATGAGGATTATCTCGTAAGTGGATGACTTTTTTACTACAAAGCAACAAAGTTTAAAGTGCATTTTGTAAAGGGATTCACCTCAATAACAAGTTACAAGGGCATATAAAGATTGTGTTCTATTGTCACGACAATATGTAAAATGTGGAAACATATAATATGGGCATGCACATCTTTGACTAAACAAGGCCCACAATATCACACTACTAAAATATGGTGTGTAATAGAAATTTTTAACACATGTTCATTGTCATGTTTCTCATAGAAACCATGCAATACTATAGAATATTCCTCTTTGGATAGGCATCATAAATATATGCCTTCATTATTTCTTTGTAGACTACACTATCCTTTATTAAAAATTTGCTAAAATTCAATTATATTATTGTATATTGGGTGTAGTTAAGGCATGTAAGACATCTTTGATGGACTAAATAATAGGCTATGTCTTGATAGCACTCATGGGGTTTGAGTGATTTGAAGATGTACTATTGAAAACCTCATTTGGATATACCTTTGTCATTTCTTAACTTAATCCCATACCACTCACTATCTTCATTAGATAGATATCTAATTCAAACTCTTAGAGGATGGTCATCTGTTTTCCACAACACTCACTAAGATTATCTTGTATTAACATAGTCATTATTATGGGATCGAAACCACAAAAATTACCTTACTTATGTAATATGTAGCATCTTAATTTTTTCACATCCTTAATCGAAGTAAATACCTATTTATTAATGATAGAGTAATGAATTTTGATGTTACATAAAGGTGAACTCATGAATGTAAAATTCCTCTCACTCTCAAAGATCTTCTTTCTTCTTAGTCAATATGGTTATGTAAGAACTCTCGGAGGAAAAGGCATAGATAAAGAAGGGGCACACACTATATGGGATCTATAGGATGGCGATTTAAAAAAAAAAGATATTTATTAAACCCTAATTACAAATTAACTAAATGTAAACTATGATATACAATTGCTAAATACAATATGACACAAGCAATAAGGCGTAAAAGTGAAACCCTAAGCAAGAGATATAGAAAGAATAACTTAGTTGATTTATGCTTGATCTATAGGTGCTCTGGACTAGGAAAAATGTTGAACAAGGAAGTGAACAATGTCATAAATTTTTAGGATAAATTTTGGATCTCACGAATGATGTTGGACATGGGCACCTAGATAGGGGCAAGGGCTTCTGGGTGATAGATACTACTACTAGGCATACATTACTATGAAAATGGCCAGAACCTGATTTTTACAGTGTCGCACAAGTGTCAAAAATATTCTCTGTTGATCACCTATATGTTGTTCCTTGATCGTCGAAGGTACATGTAACCTAAAAATAGAAGTTCCCCTGCAAAACCCATAAAACCACATGAAATCCAAAAAGAAATATGCAATATGGGGAGTTAGACTAACCCCAACGGTCACTTGATAGAGTGAACCTACGACCGAGCGTGGCACTACATCTCAGACTCCATGTAGTTCTTGTAAGTGTGTGTAGGAATTGTGCCCTAGGATGCCCTTGTGCAAGATGCACTTAATAGTGGTCTAGATTTGCTAGATAATGAAAATGTATGTATGGAATAGAATTAAGTTCCCCCTCCTATGCATTGTATGCAGACAATGCGATCCCTTGTCCCAAATAAATGCCAAATGGATTCGTTGAAGTGCTTTAAGTTCCTTTTGAGTGCAAGATTAGGTTATAGTAATAATTCTTAGAGCTTGGTCCCTAATTTTGAACATATGACTATGTATTTATATGATTCCCTTGTTTTAATTTCATAATTGATAACCTGGAAGGCTGACCATAAGTGAAAAAGATGCCCAAAATATAAAAGAGACCCAAAAGGATAAAGTAAGATAAGAAAGCGGTCAGGGGCACCTGAGGGGACAAGGGCACTGGGAATTCTGTCTGACTAGGTGTTGGTGTGGAGACATAAAAGATAAATAAGTAAAATATCGACTAGGCTTTAGGGTGTGTAAGATCAAATAGACAACAATAAACTCATAAAAGAGGCTAAAGACAGTTCAATTACTATTTTTCTTTCTTAGGAATCATATGAATGCTATTATGTGTTTAGGACCAAAAAATGTACCCAAGGGCATGGTTTTATGTCTATAGATGGGAGCTCACATGATTTACTATTTGATCTTTATAAATGTATCACACACTTCGTACTTCCACTTAAATTAAACATCTTGCTTTAACATTATATTCAATGGCCTCACTATCTTAATAAAGCATGAGATGAACTTTCTCACAAAAATTAATCTTTTGAAGAAATAATTCAATCCTTCATATTGTTGGGGAAGGGGATATTTAGTATATCCTCTTTCCACTCGGGATCGATCGATATTACCTTCTTAAAAATGATGTTCCCCAATAGTTTACCTTCGATGACCCTGAAGATGCACTTCTTTAGATTAAAGGAGATGTCACGATCACAAAAATGTTGGAGAACTATGTGCAAATATTTAATATGGTTTGTCACGATCTTTGGAGAAGACTGTGATATCATACATTTAAAAAAATTCACTTGAAAATTAGGTCTTTTAAATCTATGTCCATTACACACTAAAATTGTATGCCAACATTGATTAGACCAAATGACATCCTTCTATAAGCAAACATGTCCCACTTAATGGTGAAGACCCTTTTGATCTTGTATTCCTTGTGCACAATGAACTAATTATATTTTGTATACATGTCAAAGAAAGACATTATTTTGTGTCATTCACAATTTGTAACAACTCATAAAGGAATGGCTATGGATTATTATCTTTCTCAAATGCCTTGTTTTGTTTGTGGAAATCCACATAGAGGTGAATTTATCCACTCTTTTTTAAAAATGAACAAGGTTGGGGACCTAAGTTGAGTGGTGTATTGAAAATATGATGCAATAATTAAAAAAATATACACTTCCTTCAATATGAGAGGCTCAAGTAAGGGATTTAATGATCTCCACCTTTATTAGAATGGTTTCACGTCGATTGAGTATGAAGTTATGCATAAGGATTAAAGGATAAAATGTTTGCAATTCATTTTGCTATAAGAAATAAAATATTTGTAGAACTTGAGGGTGTGTACCAATTCTTATTTCTCTTGTGGGGTGCAAGATTATCAAATCAAAATGCACTTTGGATCCACACAGTCTCCTAAGTGATAAGATTGATTACACATTCCAAGGAGGTAAGGTGTTTTCTTAATTATTTTTGTGATGATCCAAATCAAGTAGCATCTCTAACGCTATGATAGCGGTGGAAATGTCATTTGTTTTTAGGCTCAATATTCCATCTTTATCCCATTCAGGTTCTTATTTCTTGACTTCATTAATGATTTTTACTTCAAAATCTCCAGATTTAGAGAGAAACTATATGATGTGTTTTACATTATTAAACACATGAAAGTGATCAATGTGTCTAGGATGGATATTTGGGAGAATAAATTGGCTGAGAAACACTTGAGCTTAAAAATTTGTATTAATCTAAAGTTTTGTCCACACAAGTTAGTGAATTCACAATACAATTTTGATTATGTGGTATGAAACAAATGAAAAATGCATCAAAATATTCAATGAGGATCTATATGTAGCTCATGTATCTAGATAGGTGTTTTTTTATGGTAGGTGTAATGGATTATTACTTGCTTGGTAATTAAAATAAAATTTATAAATGTTCTTAAGCACTTGGTTCCTTTCTCGTAGAGAAAATACAAGACATGTATAACCACTTCATAATCTATGACATTAGAAGTACATAAGAACTAAAGTTTGAATGTTGTGCAAAGACATGTTACCTATAGCGTTGATCAAATCAACGCATGTACCAAATCCTTATTTCCATTTGGATCCATAAAAATGCATGGTCTAAAGTTGATTTTCCATTTTTGGATTATGTAGTTTAGGATAAGCCAAAATATGCTTTTCTTCAACAACTGCACAATGGAATATTTCATAGATTTCTTCATTCCTTGGGTACTCTACAATTCCTTCTATATTCAAATGAGGAGGATACTCAAGAGAATTATCTTTAGTTTATTTCTCATTATGTTGTAGGAATGAAGTGTCATTTGTGGATCTCAAAATTTATTATGTGGAACATATTTTTTTGACTGAGGGTGGAATGGGGATCATAAGTAACTATGGGCCATTGGGTAGAATAATATCAATGCACAAACCTATGTAATTGCACAAGTCTCTATGCTTTGTATGCTTATCATTGTGTGATGATAGATGGATAGGAAGGTTGTACAATGAGGCTTATTATTTTATTTTGCATGCGCTTGAGACCAATTTGGAAATGCGACCCAATCCAAATTTGTATCTTGATTAAGGACCAAATAATCATTAGTTAGTCAAACACCACTCTGTTTATATTATTATCTACCCCGCATGAAAATTATTCATTCTTAATGATATCTTCCTCCATGGTGATTTTTATGTGTTTCTTCATTAAGATCTATGTTTTACATTTTTTTCTGTGTATTCTTTGTTTCTTCATTTGTGCATTAATCGCACAATTCTTCATTAAGCAATTCAATAGAACAAGACTATGCACAAGGATCTACACATTCTTGGAATAAAAATTATACTTTTCATTATGCCTTCCTCTCATAGCATACAATGTATCCTCAAATTCAATGAATAAGATCTCATTTTATAGACGCTCAAATTTGGAAATTTACTCGTTGACACACGCTAGTTTTGAAAACACACACTTGCTATGATAAACACACTCTTTCTATCCACGCTTAGTATATCATGAGATATCTTTTCTATATTTATTTTTCATGCATAATGATATGACAATATATTATGAGATTATAATGCATGAAATTCATAGAAAAATCCCAAATCAAAAGATGTAAACTCCATTTTTCATGTTTCTCATAATTGGGAAAACGTATAGTTTGGTTAGGAGTTTATAGCCATAGTTGACCTATTTTTATAGTTTTGCACCGGCATATTCTCCATCTTTGATTTGAGTTTTAAAATTTTTGATGGATCCTTTAATCCATGGGGTCATATTTTCTTCAATAATTTACCTTTAGAACCCTATATAAGCAAGTATAGAGTCTCTCATTTACACACCCATAAATCATATGAAACTACAATGATAAACTTACTTCCTACTCTTGCAAAAGGAACCCAATGCTCCCTAAATCTCAAAAAATCTCATACACTCTAATTATAGAAGTAATCACTATAGGTTTGAATCATCATACTAGGTAAAGAAGTCAAGGTATCTCATTTGTAAGCACTCACACATCCCTTATCCAAGTATTTTGGCAAGATCCAAACTCAACTCAAGAATTGTCAATGAAGTTGCCAAATGATAATTGCATTCATTTAGATATCACATGCTAGGTGAAAAATAATGTTTTTTTAGGCCTCTCGAGTATTATTTCTAATGTTAGTGGTGCACGAGGGTGCTCACAATCCAACTAATGTTTGTTTTGTAAGGTCTCCCACCCACGCCTAGGGTTTGAGATCTTATTTAGAATGTTTAGAGTACTTCACAACATGAATGAAAATTAGGGTTTGATATTAAAAACATTTCGTGTAGATGACACTCTCAAAATATTGCAGAGATAGAATATAACCAAGTCCAAGACCATACAATAGGATCAATATAGTACAAATGGTCCTAGTAGAGTTTTATAGTCCCACCATAGGTCATTTTCTTGTCACAATTCTATGAGTGAAGCATTATCCAGTTTATATCTCATAGTTCCATCAATTTTCACACCCAAAACTTCCCATAATTATATCTAATTACATAATTTTATTCATTTCCTCGTGTTTTCAAGTTTATAGCATATCATATAAGCATTAATTACAATGTTATGATATTATATGATTAATTTTGGAAGGTGATTAATCGAATATACCCCTATATCTACTCTTACATCCTTAGTGTACTTAATTCACTAAATAATTAGATTACTCGATCTAAAAAGGATATAAACACATTGACCTTATTATAACATGTGATCATAAATTACATGTGAGGCTCCTAATCAATCCTTATCCGGTTCACTATGTTGCACCATGGAAACCACATATGTGAAAATTCTTTTCCCGATATCCATTGAGAGTATATGATCAATCTCTTATTCGGAGCATGACATATGCCAAGTGGGGATGTCCATAACTTGAATATTAATGAAGTGATGGACTCCTGGATATGCGGTGAGTTGTATATGGATGTGTGAGAGGTCTCTAACAACATGCACCTATGCGTGGTGTAATTGTACCACTCTGAACTAGAGTTTGTGGGAGGTATACCCAACTACTTGTAAATGGAAGATGATGTGAAATTTATAGAGGTTCCTAATCATCCAAATAGTTGTGTACTTTTAACCGAAAAATCCTACTTTTAGTAAGAAAGGAGGAGAATCTAATTTACCCGTATATAAAGCAATGTGTGCATCATTCACTTCCCTTTTGGGTTTCTCAAATGGGGTAGAAATGAATTTAAAAAGATGTCCTTTTGGTTTTTTATGTGAATAAGTTTAAGTATATAGATATTGGCATTGGTTTTGGATAAATCATCAACACTTTGTTATACTATGTTAGGATTTACTCGATGAGACATGTAGGATTAGGATTTTCTCTCACATGACAATACATTTTTTCGTTCCTTAGGATGTGGAGGATTATTGGATGCATGTACTTCTAGGAGAACTTGGGAATATTTGGGAGGAGTTAAGGTAGTCGAGGTTCACTAGGTTTATAGTGCAAGAGGTAATTTATTCCTCTTTGAACTCGCTAGTAGGCATGGACTCCCTCTAAGTTATTATATGGTTCATTATTTTTCTCCACTAGTAATTCATAGGTTTCAAGACTAGTGTAGTCTTGAGGTCATTCTTAATGTTTTACACATTGTCTTCAATCATGCAATATATCTAAATGTTATCAATTTCCTCTTGGAATATATCAAAGGTTGTGCAAAATCTATACAATCCACTTTAGAATGATGTCATGTTTTGTGGATGTACACCAATAACATAAGGATAAATATATGAAGTTGATAGAGTTAGAGTGATGGCCAAAGCTACTAGCTTATCACAAGCGCTTCTGGTATACGGGACTAGGCATGCCCTCGTTATTTAGTTTAGTGTTCCATTACCTTTTATTGCATTGGAAGCTAAATTTTCATGTGGGGTATCTAGTTGATGGCTAGATTTGATTCAATTCCATGTCTTGTTTTTTCAATTTTATAATTTCATTTGAATTTTTTTTTGAATGATTTGATATAAGTTCTCGGTCTCTATGTTTGAAGTTGAAGATGTGGGTGCAGAAGAAGAAGGTTATTTTTGGAATGTTTTCAATGGTAGGTTATAAATTCCCAATTTTACCCATTGAGTTTTGTATAAGGTTAGGAGTAATCTAGTTGGTAACAATAATAGCATAGTGATTTGGTGCGAGAAATGTAAGGGGATTAATAATGATTGTTGCACAAACTAGTTATGTGAAAGGGTTATAGGAGAAAAAATATATGCCAAAGGAGTAAGAAATTATGAATATGTTGGAATCTATGTAATTTGAACTCTGATTGAGAAAAATTTTATTGTGTTTAAGCACATAATTTATGAGTTGCATCTGATTTTTTATAGCGGGTTTCCCTAAGGATGAAAAATTCCAGTGCATTTAAGACCTTGAGGCCTCATTTCATGCTCAATCTTGAGTACCTCTTTGTAAGAAACAATCAATGTGATCAAGAAATCATGGATTATGTGAAATAACATAAATGTAACGAGTCCAAGAAATTGGAGGTAATTTTGTATAGCCATAACTTTACTTTGGTTGTAAAAGGATTTCACACACCTATATAACTTGTGAAAGTTGCCATTAAAATGGCTGATGGGTTCATTTGGTTTTATGCATGTAATAGTAAATTGATAATACAAGATGGATGGGTCAACAATAATAAAAAAGTGGTCTAGGAAATCCATTTTTAGATATCCCAATAGATAATGGATCCATGTGAGAGGCTAAGGAACCATTGATAATATGGCTCATCCAACCCATGAGAGAAACATATACAAACAACATCCTCATGTTGGAAATTTTCCCTTGACAGGATTTTCTTAAAGGCTTGGATATGTTCTTCAAAGGTTTAGGATCCATTATGCACGTACTTATCGTATATAATTTCGAGTTATCATGTAATTCTGGTATCCTCTCGGGAATGGAAAGAAGGTCACCGTTGTTTACTAGCTATGCCCCCGTGTTTTGGACTTGTGAGATATTGAAGAGAGTGACAAACGGGTGTAGTTAAGTGAGGAAAAATTCTTACGGAATGATTATTCTTCGGGATGGATTTCCCTTTATCTCTTTTTCACTTCATATGGGTTGGAAGGATTAAGATTTCAAAGTACCCTTTAAAATAATTTGATTTGGTGATGATCCTTCTAATTTCTATGGTAATGGATTCTAATTTGGAAACCTTCCTTCTAACACCAAAGATGTTGATCACCATAAAGTTTTCACTCCATTTTCCTCCACCTTTGCCAAGGAAGGTTTATGGAAAGTATCTAGGGCATGCGTAAGCGTGGGAAACCTAGACAGGGTCTTATGCGGTAGGTGAGGCTTTGCTTCTCTTGAAAGGAAGGTGCACATGAGCAAAGGCACAATGGGAAGTTCACTATGTATGTGGGAGTTACCTCTACAAGGCTCACTCATACCCTTGTCTTGAGTTATTCCCAACATATATTTGGCCACCAAGACCTTGTGAGAGTGAACCTTGTGGAGGAAATTCCCTCACATGCAATGAGATGCATAGTGTTCCTTCCCATATGTGTGCCTTCCTTTAAAGAGAGGCAAAGAATTTTCCATTTGTGTGAAACCCTATCTATTTTTCCCATGCTTGTGCATGCCACATCTACCTTCTAGAAATAGTCTTTGGTACTATGAAGGTAAACTATAGTGTGAAATTCATGGTGATCATCAACAAGGGGCCTATATAGTGTAAGGAAACTCATTCTTATAAAAAGGAATGGAGATCCAAATATGCCTCTAGGTATGTGATAAGGGATTATTTGTTAGTTAATACTCAATGATGATAGAGAGAATAATATGATGAAGCCACTATGTAGAGAACCACTAGAAGAAGCATGTGTCATATAAATATATTTGTAGAACAAGTAAGATAAAAACCAAATTTAGGCTATGCATATGTAAATATTTGTAAAATCCCAACTAATATGAGTAGGAATTTTATAATGATCAATTTGGTAAGCCTTGTAGCTATCGCGGATAAATTGAGAATCATCATTATCAAAGAGAAGAATAGTAACTTGAGACATTGTCTCACGTGTTACATCTATTTTATCATCATTACTAACATTGATATCATTGCCATCTCATTCCTTGGAATGGACTAGTAATGGTAAATCGATACTATGTGTGAGATTTTTCTCCATGTTGCCCTATTTGGGATGGAAGCCATAGTCGGAGGAGACTTTTTAGGAGTAAACTTAAGATTAATTTGGTATGTTCTTATTCTTATATAGATATACATATCATCATCATTATTTGTATTTAAGATAGAATCATATCCATGCATAGTAAGTGTTTCCTCACTAAGAATCGCTACTTTAGTATGATCATTCATATTTACATTAGTATTATCCCAATCATCACCCTTATATGACAGAGTTTCATCATTAAAATATCACTCATTTTTTGTGGTAAAGTAGAGATGTATACGTAATCAATTATTATGTTTCACCCTAAGCGGGGGTTATGTATTCTTTAAGAGCTATGAAACCATGTGCAATTTCTCATGCTCCATTAATACTATTTTCATTTTCATTTTCACAATAGTATGATGTAATTATTTCATACAATTTTACCCTTCAAAAGATGTATTTCTTTCATATCTTAAGTTATGTCATTCAATATTGCATTATGTTCATTTGACATATATGTATCAACTTTGGGAACCCATTTATATTTAGGCGGTTGGGATGACTACATAGGAGATCTATCGACTATTGTGTATTAAAGGAAAAAAACCCTTATGCTCAAGTTTTCATATTGTTCATTGGAAATCATAGTCATCATTATCACAATTTCCGTTAATTTCATGATAATAAAAAAATGGTTGGCCCTTGTATGTTTTATCATATATTTGGGATAGTAATGAGTAGGTAATAGAGTGATTAATTGATTGAGTAGATCATTTATAATATCCAGGTTGTCCAAAATTCTTGTCAAACCAAAGAGGTGATTTATGATGTGGTTGTCGTAGTTTTTGAGATTTATCTTTCACTACAACATTTAGATCAATTAAAGTCACAATTTAAGTTGGTATTAAGTCATTAAATATGGTTTTTTAGAATTGCACTAGGTACCCTACAACTAAATTTAAAGTCACAAAATGACGTAACGGTGGCTTACATTGCAACTTTAAATGACATAAATTAGAATGTCACATTGAAGACACTCTAACATCACCTTTTAAGACACCCTAACATCTTATCCTAATGTCACCCTAGTATGATGTTATGAGGATGTGAAGGTGAATTAATAGGGACATTACGGTGTCTTTAAAGGTATATTTAATCGTGTCTTTGAATGAGACGTTAGGGTGACTTTTTAATACACTCTTTTTATGAATAAAACTTGGATGAGGATCCACGAACTTGTACAAAGAAATAAATAAATTCATGAAGAAACTCTAGAAACAAATCGAACAAGGACGAGGGGTCAAATATACTTGACCCACACACAAAGAAAATAAAAGTTTAAGTAACTAATACATTAGAAGACTATAAAAAATTATATAAGACCACCAAAAAAGCCACTAAGATAGCAAAGAGTGTCGGGTCAATTGAAAAAGTTAGAAGAGGGCTAAGACCAATTTTTTTGTCATGGCCTCTAGTTCGAGTACTAGGGTTATCATAGATACTTTATTTCTTACTCCCAATCTCCTCATCATTTGTTTGGTCATCGGGAAGTGGTTTGTATAAAGCATGTTGAATTGCTTTGATGCTTCTGATCCATGAAAAACCCAACACAAAGGAAAATCAGGGTTCGAGAGTAAGTATGCACAAAAAATGGAATATGGATTTCATCCTGCATGTTCCAATGCAAGAGAGGCCCGAAAACCCGAAAGTCACAAGAATGGACACTCTAACTTTGGAATGAAATTACAAGTTGTCAAAATTTCCCCGAAGGTTATTTTGAAAAACAAGTTGATTAAATAAAATATAGAAAAGGGGATTGTTGTATAGTTCACTTCTAGTATTTTTTACGGCCTTGCATTTAATAGTTGATAAATCATATTAAATTGCATTGTTTTGTAAAAATTGTAATGTAGTTGAGAATCCTACACCTTGAGGTTGTGGTTTGAGTGAAGATTGGTATCCTACATTCATCCACCCCTCTTCCTCTCTCTTTCCTTAAGTGTACTCCCATTGAAATAGTGTGTTAATACTACATGTCGTTATATTAAGAGATGTTTCAAACTTGTAATGTGTTCATAATGTGTAAATCTTTATATAGTAGAGGTGTTTGGGAAACCACATGGGATCAAGGTTGGCTAGTGGATCCCACTAGCCAAGATTGGTTGGTGAGTACTCCCTATTTCAACCTCCTATACAAGTAACAATTACCATATTTTCAAACCAGGATTCCATAAGTGAAGTTGAAAATTACAAGAGTTTGTGTGTGATTATATCTCTAATGATATGGAATAAATTGTTGAATTTATTGCAAACTTGTAAATTAGGATGAATTAGGATGCTTAAAAGATATACTAAATTATTGCACCCTTCCTAATTATAGATATTATCACTATTTTGTGTAGATTCTTGGTTATAATTTAAGTTAAACAAATAAATAAAATTATATGAAGGGTAGGGTAAGTGCATTGCCCCCTCCCCACTACCTTCTTCATGATAATAACAACAAAATGGGGTGGGATAGGCTAGATTGGGTTGGGTTGCGCCATCCCACAACCCACACCGAAACTTGCATATGTCTACATTGCCCTCCATTAGAGACCCCCACCTCCATACAACCCATCGATCCCCACTACATACTATGTTATGTTATAATAATCACCCGTCAGAGGAAAAATGCCAAGATACCCTTGCATGAAAGGAATTTAGCATATCATAATTTCATTATTTGTAAAAGAAATGATGCTAGAAAATAAATGAGAAAATTACAAGAAGATAGGAATATTTTTATTAAAATAATTTCATGAGGAATAATTAGATTGCTAGAGAAATTTTAGTGAACCTAAATAAATAAATTTAAAACAACAAGCAAAAAAAAACCATGGGGTTTTTAATCAAAATATGGACTTGTAAACAAGTATTAGATTTCACATACCACTCATATGCTCATGTGGATATAAAATGTAACACAAGTGCGATGAAATAACTTAAAAGTCCATATTATTCATTGAATCCCCGCTTAAAATGGGAAACTTAAAAATTAAAAAAAAATCAAGGTATCTTCGTCTCTATGAAAAGCATGAACGACGTGTATTGGATTCAGAGAGAATAAGATTATACTTAGACCGTTAGGATTTCCGGGAAAAAAACGTTAGTAGTCAGAGGAACAATAACTTACAAGAAGATAATGAAATGTAAATAAAGGATTGGGTTTTATTGTTTTATAAGATTACATAGGGTTTTTAAGAATGGAGGGTGTATATTTAATAGGTTCTATGGTAGATATTAAACTTGGAATAAGGATGAGAGCTTTATGTTATTTAAATTTAATAAAATATCATAATGAGTTAGCAATTCTATTTAATTAAATATTGATTTTTAATAGAGATGTGGCATAATGTTTTTTATTTTAATAGAGATGTGGCATAATGTTTTTATTTAAAATAAGCTATTATTAATTTGAATAAAAAGAATAGGTTGTAACATATTTTTAAAAGGAGGAAAATTAATAATAAGTAAATTGATAAGAAAATATTAATAAATCATTATCGATAATAATAAGGAATAATATTATTATTAACACTAATATTAATTACGAAGGAATAGTATTAATATTAATATTATTGTTAATAATAATAAGGGATTTAAAATTAGTAAGAGAATACACAAAATACTATAATTTCACTTCATACAAGTGAAAAACTTTCGCATGATAAACTAATTAATAGACAATGATATTCACCTTAGGATAGTTAGTAGTAATATAAGGCCTAACTACTAGGGGTGTTTCTTACCTTAGCAACCTAGGCAGTTGCCTAGGGCACTCAATGGGGAGGGGCAGCCTCATTTTCAAAAAAAAAAAAAAAAAAAAAGTCACTAAGACTTTCCAAAGAAACTGATCAATGGCTCTGCCATTGCAAGTTAAAACGGTGCCATTGCATTTGCTTTCCTTTAATTCAAAGCTTGCACGATGACCCTTCTTGCTTTCCCTTAACTTGTTTTCTGTATTTTACAATTTCTGTAGGTTTAAAATACAACCGCAACTCTACCACCAGTGCACCAAGTTTTCACGATTCATAATATATTATATAAATGGTAAATGTTGCACAACCGTTGCTAGAATACAAAATAACAGTAAGTATTTTCCTAAGAAAAGATAGTAGAAGATCAACTTTACATTAAAAAATGAAAAAGATAAACTTGCACGAGTGCTCTGTGAAACACAGGAACAACAGGACTGGAATAAGTACCACAGTGCAAAAGGGATTATATCTTGAGGATCATGCGACTGTTTTCAAGTAAATCTATCAGGTCTAAACCGCTCATTTGCATTGTCATCCAAGATTACCCAATTGTGGTCCAGTCTGGACTATATATTGTTTTAAAATTTCATCTCAATCAATTATTTTATCAATTGTCTACTATTTGTTACCTGTAGCAAACAGAGACTAGCAGTAGTGTAGGCGGCCATTGATTTCATTTTAACGTTGGAGCTTTACTATTTAGAATTTTAGCCTTAATTAAAAATACCTCATTCTTGTACAGGCAGCTGCCAACACTGTGCTCCTCAAAGTCATTCGGCCTTGTTTAAATATTTATCAAGCCATCTTGGCCACACACTCAGGAGTTAGGTGAGTTTGTAATTTATTGTTATTATTATTATAATTTGTTGCTAAGATCTGGATCTAGTCTCTAGAGGCTAGGCTATTTGATTGAAGTCGTGAGAAATTGTTTTAAAAACTCTGCACAAGCACTCGACAGGTGGGTGACTGGTCTCGAGCAAGGAGGGCGTACGCTCCGAGGATTGCATAGGGCGCTCTCGAAACCTTAATTCGGCCCCGCTAACTACTTGAGTGCGGAATAGTTACCCAACTTGCAAAGATTATCACAAGGGTAATCAAGTTATAGTAAAATAATTCATAATATTACTAATGGGAAGTTAACCTTATAAATGCAATTACCCCCTTGTGTAAACGTAGGAGTTAATATTGGATAATGGAAAGATAACCTCCGACATGACATTTTTGTAACAATACATTTAATTTGATTTTTTTGAGGTCGACATGATGTTTCAACATAGAACGATGTACTTTAACAAGTGTGGTGGTTGGGTATGACCTAGTAGTTTGGAGCTTACTTTTGTTGGTTGAACATTATGTCACAA
Organism: Taxus wallichiana var. yunnanensis; assembly: GCA_018340775.1. Lineage (NCBI taxonomy): Eukaryota > Viridiplantae > Streptophyta > Pinopsida > Cupressales > Taxaceae > Taxus > Taxus wallichiana. Next base: position 695,499,736 of record CM031235.1, on the reverse strand, counting down.
AACCCTCATCTTGTAATTTATTGTTTCCCTTTGTTTTTGAAATCAGCTTCACTCCATACCAATGTGTAGGTATATGCACATGATAGTGCAGGTCATACACTTTCCATAAATGCATCACAAAAAGAATCCCTATGTTGGTTGGTTGTTTATATGTGGCATTGCAGCAATAACCCATAATTTCATCCGTAGATAATTTTTTATTAAAGATAAAAAATGAACTTAAGATGATACCCATTAAGACAATGAATAATTTAAATAGGATTGTGTAATTTCTTTGAAGAAATCAAAACCCCTAGGAATTACATTTCCAAGGCATAATGGTTGGCATTGAAAAATCTTAATATGAACAAAAATATTGTCACCATTAAAGCAATTAAATGTAATGAAAATATCGTGATGAATAGGAGCAATTATGATGCAAATATGATAGATTATTTACATAATATCAAGAGATACAAGAGTTTATTTATTACTTTGATCATCAATATTACTAGAACCATCAAAAAGGTGTTCAATCAGTCATCCTTTAGTGACAATGTGAAGAAATGACTCATTCCTAAAAATGAAATTTCCCCAGATATATGGAGCCCAAAGATACATAAGGATGGGGTGTTATTAAGGCCTATCATAGACATTGTCTATTCACCCATGTATGTCTTATCTTTTTTCCTATGTAGAAAATTCAATCCTTTAGTCGAATAACTTCATCCTTCATCAAAGACTCGTGTTTTTTTGAATTCATCATAGGAAAAAAGTTTGCAATGATTTGTTGGCTAGTTGTGATGTTGTTTCACTATTCATGAAATTCCCCATTGAGGAGGCTCTTAGGGTTGTAGAAAGACATGCAAATGACTATACTACTTTGTTGGTAGATATTTGTCTAAGACTAACCTTTTCACATTCAAAATCATATTGTTTATGAACAAACAAAGGGGATTGTGGTGGGTTCACAACCTTCTCCTGGTTATTTCCAATTTATTTGTGGAGTGTTTTGAAGACACGTCTCTTAATCCCTTTCCTTTAAAATTATAGTGGAAAATGTACATTGATGATATTGATGTAAACTATCCACATGGTTAGAAATTTTTTGGAGGAATTCCATGATCAAATCAATGCCATATTATGAGAACATCAAGTTCATGAAGGAGCTAGAACATGATAGTAAACTATCCTTTATTGATGTCTTCCTCTCGATGGATATTTTTGTCACCTTGTTTTAAAAAATTCAACTCACATTGATCTCTCTCTACATATTAATTTGTATCATCATTCTACTCATAAGGTAAGCTATTAAAAATTCTAGCTATGAGATCTTTGAGAATTTTTATGAGGTTTACTTAGAATAAAAAATCAAACATTTGAATGAATGTTGTAAGAAGAATGGTCATAAAAGTAATACAATTTCTAGGACCTTCAAATCGACGAAACCGCATAAATTATAGCTTGTAACAATGAGATTAATAATAAAACACATGTATCCTTTCTTCCTTATATTGAGGGTATTTATGACAATATTTAAAAAAATAGGTATATGAACATCCAAACCAACTTCTTGCCTCATAGAAAGCTTGAGAGGTTGATTAAATCTTCCAAAGGCAATCTAAAACCACCCCTTCATAGTGGTACTTATATTATCGATTGTTCTTTTGATACTTCTTACCTTGGGAGTAAGGTTGTTCCATATGTGCAATGAATTTGTAAACATGTGGGAGACATAAGAAATGAAAGGGAGGTCGAATCAACAATAGTATAACATTCTTTCAAAGTCTTAACACAATGTTTGTGTTAAGAATGCAAGGGTATTAGCCATGAAGACCATTACTTCAAACATCATGTGAGGGAGGGAATGGAAATTTTCAAACATGAGGACAATAGAAGAGAGATATTATCCTTGGATTGAACCGCTCCTAGAATCCAATTTTAAATTTAATGAAAAAACCTTGTTTAGCAATCCATTAATCGTGTGCTGCTGTTTTTTTTATCTCTCATTAGGATCATTACATTCACTAAGACTCTTCGAGGCCACTAGTATTCATACATCATTTGGATTCCCTTAGTGTTGTGTAAGTTCATTAACTCGTATCTATTTATTAACTAGCAATCACATGTGTACAATGCAATGTGAATGTTGAATGGTATAAGTTTTTTTATTTTGACCATTGGGATTCCTCCATTTATTGGGCTAGAGAGTATTTTTCCTGGAATTAATTGTATTAGTCCCCTAATCCAGTGTTCCAAATGTGGATCGTATACCCTAGGCCTCAAATCCAATTAGCATACATATATATAATACAAACTAATTGTAAGAAGAAACATTCTACTAATTCATTTTCTTGATCATAAAATTATCATGCCCTTAAACTCCACTACTCCTTTGTGAAGCCTTTAACTTCTACTTTGGTTGTACTCATACCCTTAATCTCCTCCTTTGACCTCTTAGGTCTACCTTTGGTGTTTTTATTTAGTGATTTCACCTCATCCATTACAAGACTTTGGAAGAACATCTACAACATATCTAACAGGTTTTCAAAAACTTTGATTGTCTAAACTTAGGAAAGTGTACCTTCGAGAGAAAAGAAGGTCTTATAATACATATTGTTCCTAAATATCACACACGTTTGTAGTTGACAATATAATACATGGATGCATGTAATATACAACTCAACATTTTGTCCTCATAATTGTAATGGCTCCTTTTCCCTGTGTGTGTATTTTGGTGAGAGAAACTACTGCCTTTCCTGAGAGCCCAGAGCTAGTTGAAGCAACAGATGGAGGTCTGGCATAATCCCCAACAGGATGTTGGATGGGTCTTTTGGGAGGCATCAGAATTCTCTTGTTTATATCATTCAGGGTCACATCTCCTTCAACCCCACTGGGCTTTAGCACAAAAATGGATAGGCCAATACAGGGGTAGCTAACTTGGCTTTCTCCTTGGGAGCTGGAGGAGGAAATGTTTCCATGTGCAAGGGGTGTTTCCTACAACTTAGCTTTAAAGTGGAGTCTCAAGGATTCAAAGACAAACATGAACAACTTTAAAAAATTAAAAGGATTTGGACAATTTTGATGGATAACTCAAAGAACACCAAATACAGTAGAGGTTCAAGATGGTTTTGCCTTGCATTTTGCATCAGGAAACATTTCTAGCAGGAAACAACATGTGCAGTGGGGGTTTCCTACAACATAGCTTTAAATAGGAGGATTCTCCAAGGATTCAGATAAACAAACATGAACAACTTTCATAAAAACAAAAAGATTTGGACAATTTGATGGATAACTCGAAGAACACCAAATACAGTAAGTACCAATAGAGGTTCAAGATGGTTTTCAAATGTCGTGAATCTCCCTACAAAGTTTTGAAATGGAACTTACTCAAATTTTCAGTTGAAGTTAAAAAGAAAAGATCACAATGGCAAAAGCCAAAATCTTAACAACTACATACACAAGCATAAAAATGCATACCTTTCTGTAAAATCACCATTATACATTAGTGTTTTAATTTGAATGAATTAAAACTCAGTGATGCTTCTCTGTTCTAACCATTTTAAGACACCCCTATAAAATCAAGGTGGAAAATACCCGCGAATATCCCCGTAACCACTTTCAAATAAAGGTGAATTTGACAAAGATTCAAAAACAAAATTTTCGCCGGTTTTTCAAGGCTAAATCAAAGACGTGCGACAACAAAGAATCCTTAATGACGCACGCCACCGGCGCGACAATAGCTCCTAATGACGTGCGACACTCGAACGACACTAGATCGTAATGACGCGCGCCGGGCTTGATTCTATCGACGCGCGACAATCGTTTCTCTATCGACGCGCGCATACGCTACTAATTGACGCGCGACATTACGATCTATCGACGCTACGACATTGTTGTCCTCAATCGACGCGCGACATTGCCCTCTATCGACGCCGCGACATTGTCCTCCATCGACGCCGCACATTATTATCCTAAATCGACGCGCGATATTGTCATCTATTGACGCGCGACATTGTCCTCTATTGACGCGCGACATTGTCCTCTATTGACGCGCGACATTGTAAACAAATGACGCGCGACACTGTAATCAAATGACGCGCGACACTACAGACAAATGACGCGATGACACTATAGACAAATGACGCGCGACACAGCCTTCTATTGACGCGCGACACTGTAATCAAATGACGCGCGACACTATAAACAAATGACGCGCGACACAACCTTCTATTGACGCACGACACTGCTTTCTATTGACGCGCGTCATTTGAAGCAAATGACGCACGTCAATAGGGGACAGTGACGCCCTATTTAGGTTATAAATACCCTTATTCCGCTCATTTTCTCGTTTACGTTTTCCCGTTCTTGAATTTTTACAGGTCTAAATCTTTGACAAAGACGCAATTACAGCTACAATGTCGACTTCACATGCCTCCCAATTGCAAGTTCAGCAAGAAAATGAAGAGAATCCAAGTCAATCGATTTCCAAGATAACCTACAGGAATCCCTTATGCCCTCACATCCATACGGCTTTAAGGATGTCTCCAGAATATCAAGGTATAATTGAAGAGTGTGGATTTACAGGGCTCGTTAATATGCCCCATTTCGAAACAGATCCGGATATTTTGAATTACCTTCTGTCATGCTACAATTCAGAGGACGGTATATTTTATGTGACTCAACGATGGCCAAATGTTCCAATTCACTATCAACCGAATGACATACATCGGTTTACCGCCTTCCTATCGAAATTTACCAACTGTTACAACCAAGGCAACACTGTGGAAGAAAACAAGAAATTTCTCGAATCAAAGTACGGTTTCCATGTTGATCAAAGTATAATTCGCTTTTAATTCAAAAATTTTATTCTGCTTTTTTATTCTCGATACAATTTGCTGTTATAAATTGATAGTAATTTTCATCGCTTCGCATTTGCAGCCCATGTCAATAAATCCAGCGCGTGTGTGTAGATACACAATCAATCGCACACCACTTTCTTGCTGCACTATTGCATTTTTTCAAGCCGTAATTGTTATGCAGGTCGCCAAACAGATATACCAAATTGGGCCATTGCAGATACATTTGTGCCACTATCTCAAAACAAAATTCGATTGGTGCACATTTCTATCCAAAAATAAGAGTCGACATATCAAATTCAAAATGTCGAAAAACCTTTCATTTATTCAACAAACTATCTCCTCGGCTTCTACTATGAGGCACTTTTAAATTTAAAAGCTAAAGAAATTCCTACTTGCTCGATGAGGCTTTTTGAAGAAATTCTCAATTCCATTTGCAGAACAACAGTATAAACTATTTAGTTTGTAATTGTATTACAATTTTCTTCATTACAAGCAAGGGTTATTAAATATTAAATTTTAATGTTTTGCAGAGAAGATATCTCAAGCCATTCCCAAAAAAAAAAAAAAAGATGTCGAGAGGAAGAGGCCAACTACACGCGGAGGCTTCTGGGACTCCCATTCTCGAAATGGAAGCTCACTCCTCTCCGCACCCTCAACAATTTGAACTCGTTAAACGCCGCAGAAGTAATACATTCTCATATATTAATTACAAATTCCAAAGTTGCAGATTTATTTTTCAATTTAAATTTTATCAAAATGAATTGACAACATTTAATATTGATGAATAGCAGGACTATGGAACCTTCTTCCCCAACTCACTCAATACAATGCCCATGCATTGATATCTTCGTAATGTAGCCACCGAGTACAACTCCTACAAGGCCACCCGTAGACCGAAAAAACAACCCCTCGACAACAAGGTACAACTTTTCTATAGAACGTTTAATTTCGTAGTTTTGACTTTATGAATTGTTTTAATATTTTTCATTTTTTCTTGTACTTTTCAGCACATGTCAGTCATGATCAAGCCACGGCACCGACACCCACTCAACCATTAATTTTTAAAATGCCAACCAGAGGAACAAAAAAAGACCATTGGTAAACGCATGCCTTTTTTGCTCCGGCCCTAATGGGACACTAAACCTTGACTCCTCGCTTCAATTCCAACTCTCTCACTTGGTGGCTTGCCCAAAGGCAACGGGCATATCTGCTTTTGAACAATATAAATTTAGATGAAGATTATTTGGGCATCGATAAAGAATGACCCAACCGGTTTTTTCGATACCCGCGAGATGATTCAAGGCCAAAGCAGTATACTTCAGTCTTCAAATTTCAATTTTAATATTCTTTACAATTTTTAATTACATTCTGATTTATCTAAATCTAAATCTTCAGTCTTCAAATTTATTTATCTAAATCTTGATTTATTTTTTCAACAACAGGATCAGCCCACCCAAAGACAGAAACAAGGAGCAGTTGATCTTGGTCATGGTGAAAGCCCCCACACTTCTCCAGCAAGATCTTCTGCCTCAGATTCAGATAGTGAAGAGTTTCCACCTTTTCCTTTGGAGAACTTAATTGGTAATGATTGTCAATCCCATGTCGCTGAGTTTATAATTCCTCAAATCCAACAAATTATAGAATGGGAGAAAAGGGCTAAAATTTTATCAATGAGATTATTAGTCGTTATGAAAATTATTGGCAAAGGGATAGTTTATACGCTGCAGTCCAGAATCAACCTGCAAAGATGGATTCCTTACTTACCCAAGTAAAATGTGGGACTGTCACGTTTAATAATGACTATAAAGATGGCATTCTAGATAAGGCACTAAACAAATTGGAAAATATTAGTGCCGAGGCCCAGGCATATTTTAACAAATGGTCAAAGGACAAGGATTTGGTATCAATCGCAAATGCCGAAAGAGATAGAGCGGTTGTAAGTACTATTACATTCTAACAATCATTTTTGTTAATTTGAAATTTTGAATTTACATTAATACTTTGAATTGACGTTACTCTTTTTGTGCAGTTGAAATATGAAAATTTGAAGAGTCAGGCGAAGGTTTTGCAAGTTCACTTGGAAACAGCAAAGAACAGCTTATCCGCAGCAAAAAATTTGAAGCAAAATATTGTTTTGGTTAACAAACAAAACAATACACTAAAGCGGATCATTAAAGAGCATGGTCTCGACCCTGACATCTTGTTCAAAGCCAAAGCAGCTGCTGATCCAAATTTGCTGTCGCATGGAGATGCAACAAATCAAGAAGAAAGAATTATAAAAATCTGACAAAGGTCTTAAGATCTTATAAGTTCAGGGGGTTATTTCTGCTGTTGGGGAAAGGGTTACAACCATAGTGGAAGAAGCCGTTGGGGAAGGGAGCAGAGGAGTACAATTGATAAAGAAAAGAGGGTTGAAAACTAGAAACTTTTATTATTGGGGAAACTATAAATATTGAGTTTGAAAACTTCTAATATTGAGTATGGTATTTGAATTTAATTATATACAATCTTTAATTTTGATTGCATTAGATGGTTGTGAAAATTAGAAACTTTTATTATTGACTAAACTTTTAATATTGAATTTGAAAACTTCAACTATTGAGTTTGTACTATGCTATTTGAATTTAATTATATGGTGATTAGATGGTGATTATCATGAATTATATGTATGTTTCTTGTTTACTTGCATTGTCATGAATAGTATGTGGACGTAGATGATGAATGATGACAATTGATAATCAATGATAGATGATGATGAAAGACGATGATCGATTTAATGTGTATAATGTAAAATTTATTGCCTGAATATCTTGTGGGACTTTAATTATCTTGAAAATTATGTCGTGGGACTTTAATTGTATCTGTGGGGTTATACTGTCTATGAAAGTAGACTTAAGGTTGATAGGTTAAGAATCTGTGTTGTACTATGATTTTTCAACGTGTTGAGGACTTCAAAGTGTGTTTGGATTTTATGAATGACCTTTATCAGTCTAAAATAAAGATATCCAAGTCAATGATGCTAAGGTCTAGCAATCTGTCCTGTTATCTAGTTGGTAAAGCTCATCCTTGTTAAGGAATTCATGAATTGAATATTGGAGTGTCAAGTGCAAGTTACTCAGTCAATGCTTCAAGCTGACTCAGTCCTAGTTGGTGATGAAAATTATCAGTGCTTCATGATGTACAAAGTGAAAGAATTTCATCAAGGAGATTTATAATTCTCTAAAAGTGGTATAAGACCATGTCAAGGTGTTGATTCATCAATGTCTTGTAGTTCTAAAAGGTGACATATTAAGAGGACCTTGTTTTATGCCTTAAGAAATGTTTTCACATCTTTGAGAAAAGCTCAAGGTCTATCAAGACCCAAATGTCATGCTATATGTCATTATGTGGTCTATCATGGTGTTGAGACAAGAATGTATTGCTACTACAAGAAGATGTATTGTGTAATAGAGGTTATACTTCTGATTCATGCTCAAAGTTAGGAAAAATGAGTATCTACAAATGTTATAAAGTTGAGAAATCTCATATTGATGTTACCTTGTCATAAGATTTCTGCATAGTAAGGAAGAGTATAACACATTGTTTCTATATGTCATTATGTGGTCTATCATGGTGTTGAGACAAGAATGTATTGCTACTACAAGAAGATGTATTGTGTAATAGAGGTTATACTTCTGATTCATGCTCAAAGTAGGGAAAAATGAGTATCTACAAATGTTATAAAGTTGAGAAATCTCATATTGATGTTACCTTGTCATAAGATTTGTGCATAGTAAGGAAGAGTATAACACATTGTTTCTTAAAGGATTCTTAGAGGTCAATGCAAGGTTTGACAGTGGCTCCAGGAATGCGTTGATTCAAATGCTCATCTATCTTTGCATCACAAGGTTATTGCCTATAAAGGTTGTGAGTTAATGAAAGTGTGAAAGATGATGTGATATGTGTAAGGTAATTGGAAACAGTCTCTTCCAGTACAAGAAGATTCATGGTGTATGGTCAGGTTATCTAAGATGAGCTTTGTAACTTTGTTTGACCTGAGGAGTGCAGTGGAAAAGTTTAAACAAAAAAAGATCTTAAGAAAACTGATGGAACCAAGAAGGGGAAATTAATTGATGTTCCCAAACTCGATGCAAATCAAGCAGGAGGGAAGAATTCTGATCAATGTACTTTAATATTAACGGAGGGTGACTCAGCCAAGGCTCTTGTGGTTTGAATCAAGGAAATGTGAATATTGAATTTGGTAGTATTGTGACATGTTTCGACATCACTTTCCAATTTAATTTTTTGTTATTTTAGTTATCTTTATCCTATCAGGTGGCAGGAATATCTATTTTTTGGGAAGCTACCACTCACCAACAAATGGAGAATAAAGAGATAGTAAATAGAAAAAAAATCCTTGGTCTACAGGAAGATAAAATATATTAAAAATAAATTAATATAATTCTAAGAAATCAAGAAAGAATCATCACCGTAAGAAATTAAACATAATCGCAAATATGCTAGGGTTTAGCTTACCTCTTGCATATTAGATTGCACAGAAATCATCAAGGGTAACGTATAGATCTTTGTTTCACATGACATCAGAGATGGAGGGGTGAGTTGCTTGACATCACACCCCGAGAAGTGCCAAAGAACATCTTTAAATATATAGACCAACAATATCTTTAAAGGTCAAGTAAATATAAATATTATGTTGAAGAAGATACCTATTTAAAATTGAAATCATCACCGGTAATGTGCTAGATCTTTGTCTTAAAAAATTCAACACAAAAAATTGATTAGTAGATAGATGGGTGAGTTGCCTGACATTGTCAGTCCCGAGAAGTAACAGCTTCCTCGGACGGATGTCAACCCACGTTTTCAAAAAATAAAAATTTTGTATTTAACTAAATGTAAATACATACACCTGTAACATCTTTAATTATAACCAGAGCTGAAAAAATGAGCAGTAACAAACAATAAGATTAAGGGGAAAAAGATACCTGCTTAAAGTTGAAATCATCACTGCCACTGGTAATGATATAGATCTTTGTTTTAAAAAAATCCAACACGAGAAATGGATTAGTAGATAGATGGGTGAATTGCCTGACATTTTTAGTATATAAAGATAAAAGATAGATAAAGAAGATACCTACTTAAAGTTGAAACAATCCATTATCAATAGCTTCATCAAAGTCGATGTTGTCTTCTGTAGAATGTGACGAAGAGCCAATTACACTCTCAAGGTTGGGAATATTTGTACTTGTAGCTGTATTATTTACACCTCTTTTTTCGCAAAGGGAATTCCAGTGAGCAATTGCTCATTTAAAAATGAATAGTAAATAAACAATAAGATTAAGGGGAAAAAGATACCGCTTAAAGTCAAATCATCACCGCCACCTGTAATGAGCTAGATCTCGTGTTTTAAAAAATCCAACACGAGAAATGGATTAGTAGATAGATGGGTGAATTGCCTGACATTTTTAGTATATAGACCTGTAACATCTTTAATGATAAAGATAAAAGATAGATAAAGAAGATACCTACTTAAAGTTGAAACAATCCATTATCAGTAGCTTCATCAAAGTCGATGTTGTCTTCTGTAGAATGTGACGAAGAGCCAATTACACTCTCAAGGTTGGGAATATTTGTACTTGTAGCTGTATTATTTACATCTCTTTTTTCGCAAAGGGAATTCCAGTGAGCAATTGCTCACAAAAATGAATAAACAAACAAAAATAAGATTAAGGGGAAAAAGATACCGCTTAAAGTCAAATCATCACCGCTATTGGTAATGAGCTAGATCTGTGTTTTAAAAAAATCCAACACGAGAAATGGATTAGTAGATAGATGGGTGAATCGCCTGATATTTTTAGTATATAGACCTGTAACATCTTTAATGATAAAGATAAAAGATAGATAAAGAAGATACCTACTTAAAGTTGAAACAATCCATTATCAATAGCTTCATCAAAGTCGATGTTGTCTTCTGTAGAATGTGACGAAGAGCCAATTACACTCTCAAGGTTGGGAATATTTGTACTTGTAGCTGTATTATTTACACCTCTTCTTTCGCAAAGGGAATTCCAGTGCGCAATTGCTTTCACAAACGGAAAGGTTTCGAGGGAGTATCGTGAAACGTAACACCTCATGCAACTTTCCGCATTTTTATCCAACCTCGCTTTCTCGCTTTGATTTTATAAATGACAATGCACCAAAACTCTTTCATCCTCCATGACCCCAAAATCATTGTCCGGCATAATTCATATAGTCCAAATACTCACCGATATCTTCTTGTAAGATAGAACTTTGATAGATTCCTCTCCACACCTTGTAATAGCACCACTTTCGTAAGGTTGATCTAAATTGTTATATTGGTTCCTCATTGTTGTTGCAAAATTGGTCGATCAAACTTTAATAAATCGGCATTCAAGATACCTTTGATTTCCGCACTCTTGAGCTCGACGCCTTAGTAAATTGTTCCATTATTGTACCCATTGATTTATGGAAATGCTTATCGACAAAGTCTCAGACGCCACCTTCTCGTATTCCAAAATTCGATTCATCACACCCATGGCTTCCATAATTTTATCTTTACAGAAACGTTCCCTAATTTCTGATGACAAGGTTTCTGAAAATTTTTTAAGCTTTATTCTGGTTTCAACTATCACAGACTCAAACAAATTACGTGTCACAGGAACATCTTCTCGTTCCGATCCTGTAATATCTTGACGTCTTTGCAAAATGTGCATAGGTATTTCCTTCCCATTAACAGAGATGCATAGGTGATCGTGGATATTAAATCTCAAATAGGTGTTAGGATTTTTAAGATCTAATAAATCTCTCCAATTTTCAAAAACAGGTGCATCAAAACTATCCTGGGAACAATACAATATATCAAGACTTTGACATACCATTTTCCTCATCCGTATAAAATCCACAATATAGATCAATCTGCCCTGTGCATGCTTCATCAGTGTATTGATCTCCTTTAACATTGGAAGAATACCAACCAATGTAAGCAAAGTCTCCAAATCAGCTTAAGCGGAACAACAGTCCTTGCCTATCAACTTCATGACGGTATTTGTGCATGAAACCAACCAATGAAGGATACTCCTCACGAACTCTGCATGCTGGTTCATACAAAGAGATCCATCTAGTCTCCACATCCTTCAGAAGTTTTTTGCCGTCTGTAATTCCAATTGCAAATTTTTGGAACTCCAGAAAACGCTTTGGGCTGCTTGACATATAGGCATGGAGTTCTCTTATTAGGTCTTCTAATTTAGCAACATTTTCATGGTTGCTTACCATTTTATACGCTAAATTCATTCTGTGAGCCATGCAGTGAATTGGTAGCATATATGGGGCCACTGTTGTTTGTAATCTAACACAGAGCCCTGTTCGGTGACCCTGCATGACAGATGCACCATCTGCTCCAACGCATACCAACTTCGTAGCAATTTCATAATCACCATACCAAAGAACATCTTTCAAATGAGAAACAACTATTTTGTATAGGTTTTCAGATTGCAGCTTTTCAACCATTTTCATAACACCCAACAGATGAGGTGTCCTTATATGATTTTCTAATGTATAGATGTGGATACATACCCATGCGGTGTTGTCGACTGCTGTCACTTCATCAATTGAAACAGAGATAAAGTTTGCTTTTTTTACATTCTCTTTCAAATCTTCCTTCTCTATCATCGAGAGGCATTTTGCCATTTCCCATCCACTACTCTCAGACCAATGAGACTGAGGTACATTCAGCATTCCGTTAAATTGATACAAAACTTTGAAATCAAGGAAATCTGACATCGCCCTTCCTTTTTTAAGTATTTGAAAAAGAGTAGAGAATTGTATGAATTTTGCATGTAGATTTGTTTCTTTCATCTTACCAATATGCGATGTGATTGTTCCTCCCTTTTCCAACAATGTCTGTGTTTTTCTCGCTCCGCCTCATATTCCACCGCATATCCGATACGCATGCACTCCTTTTCGCTTTTCACCTATGTGTTTTGATTTTCTCGCCATCCGCCTCACATATGCTTAAATATTGTTTTCCACAATGTTTTTCTATCAGTGTCCAAATTTCAGCTGCATTTTTTTGTTGCTTTCCCAATTTCCACGCACATATTGTACATGTACATTCACATGGGATTTCTTCAGAATTGATGATTGTACAGTTCAATAAATGGAAATTTAGCTGCCCAATCAAACTTGTATGTCCCGCCAATGGTCCACATATTCTTGTTTGTTTTCAATGCTTTACTTTTTTGAGTAGAATTTTGAGCAATATCGCAATCACCTGGTTTCTCTTTCTTGACCAGAGTTTGATATTGATTTCTGTCCTTCCATTTTGCTTTGAGTGTTTGATCTGTGATATCTAGCCGCACTTCTCGTCGCACCCAACAGAACAATATCTTCAAGATCTCGCATATTATCGTAGGTTTCATTTGTTTGATCGTGATACTGCGTGTAATGCAATGCATGTCCACCTCAATAATGCCTTCCACACAGTCAGTATTCTGATTCTTTTTGGTGGCATCTATATGATTGGTATTTACATTATCTGTATCCGCAGAGTTTCCAAAATACTTGAAGAGTGATTTCTGAGATTTCTTACTTACTTTTAGGTTATTCGTATTCTTTGAGCTGGCACCTTCCATTATTCTGAAAAGAGTCCTCGCCAGCAAAAGAACCAAGAAGCGACTCGGTCCAGCCTCTGAGGTCTTGTCGCGCGTGAACGCCGATGTCGCGCGTCAACACTTTCCCAGTCGCGCGCCAACACTTCCTCCGCCGCGCTGCCTTCCTCTCGCCGCGCGCTTCACTTCCTCTAGCCCACTTCTAGCCCAAGTCGCGCGTCGATATCTCTCTCATCGCGCGTCAATATAGCTCTTTGTCGCTCACAAGATGCTCTCTTGCTCGCCAAGATATCTCTTGCCGCATCAATACCGCATTTGTCGCGCATCAACAATCACAGGATAACAGTAATATGAATCTCTGGTGCAAAGGGTATGCGAGTTCAAATTTCACAGTATTGGTAATTTGGTAAGCTACTTGAGGTATACTACCCGGCGAATCACATAGGTTTTTATAGGAGATGTTTTCAAATGAAGGCGAAGCCGACCCCCCAAAAAAAATATACTTTATATTTTAGGCGAACAGGACACCGACCCACTCCGAATAATTCGCCTTTTCAAATTTTAAGTTTTGTAAAGACACAATTATCACTCATGCCACACCATTTTCGCTCTGCTACACCATTTTCACTCCTGCTACACCATTTTTGTTGCTTCTTTTCAGTCTAAAACGATGCGGTTAATAATTTTCCAATGCAATAGAACCCTTTTATCAGCCCGATCTAAACCAAACTATACAAATAAATTTAACATCAAAATAGAAAGGAAAAGATAATCACCAACACTAACCTTCGACCCTCTTGAGAGAATTCTCTCGGCTTCGCAAAAGTTGTCATCTTGTTAAACCCAGATAAATCTCAGACAAACCTAAATCCGAAGACGATATAAACTTATAGGGGGCGATAAGTTGCATATAGAAATATTTTTACAAATGGCACCGAGTGGAGTGCACATGTTTGCAGTTGACAATATAATACATGGATGGATGTCATATAAAACTTAGCCTTTTGTCCTCATAATTGTAATGGCTCCTTTTCCCTATGTGTGTATTTTGGTGAGAGCAACTAACGCTTTCCTGAGAGCCCAGAGCCAGTTGAAGCAACAAATGGAAGTCTGGCATAATCCCCAATAGGATGTTGGATGGGTATTTTGGGAGGCATCAAAATTCTCTTGTTTATATCATTCAGGGTCACATCTCCTTCAACCCCACTGGGCTTTAGCACAACAAATGGATAGGCCAATACAAGGGTAGCTAACTTGGCTTTCTCCTTGGGAGCTGGAGGAGGATAATTATTGACTTTCTTTATACCTAAACCCAAGAATACAAACATAATACCTCAATTATATGATGTTAGAGAGTCTATTATTGATTAAAAACAAATAGATAGGATCATCAAGGCTAGTTTAATATACCCTCAATTGAAGGTCTCTTGATTAAAGGTTTTTCTTCAAATGGTTGTAAATCAACATTCTTTGGGACTTGGCTTTCTACAAATAAAAACTAGAATATCAAATGATTAGAACTCTCTACAAACCATAGCATTCAAAAAGCACCATTAATAATGATTTCATTTACCTTGTAGATAAGTCCAAGAACACCAAATACAGTAAAGGTTCAAGATGGTTTTCGCCCCATATTTCACCTGGGAAACATTTCAAGTAGGAAATGTTGCCATGTGCAAGGGGAATTTCCTACAACTTATCTTTAAATTGGATTCTCAAGGATTCAAAAAGATGAACATGAACAACTCTAAAAATTAAAAGGATTTGGACAATTTTGATGGATAACTCAAAGAACACCAAATACAAGAGAGGTTCAAGATGGTTATGCCTTACATTTTTGTATCGAGCAACATTTCTAGCGGGAAACAACATGTGCAAAGTGGGGTTTCCTACAACATAGCTTTAAATAGGAGGATTCTCCAAGGATTCAAATAAATGAACATGAACAAATTTCTAAAAAACAAAAATATTTGGACAATTTGATGGATAACTCGAAGAACACCATAAATATATCCAGATATGGAATGAGAAACAACAATTGCATCATTAGAAACTGATGATCCATCAAGATGCACAGAGGGAGACCCTGATCCTCGAATGGTGGATGGTTCTTCAAAATCTTCTGTTGGAGGCATAACGGAAGCTTCAACCTGCATATAATTTGTAGAATCTTTGTTGCCATCACATTGGAGAAAAGGATCAATCAAAAGCTCCCTTTGCAAGCCAACCTATAGGGACACTGTTGCTACAAGACATTTTTCAATGAATGCCTTTACTTGTGCATCTTTTATTTTATTCAAGGCAGCAGGCTTTATACCCTGAGGAAAGCATCCGAATAAACAAAGTTATTCCTGGATGTAATGGTCAGACTTCACTAAGTACACATTAATCACATATTTTTATTAACAACAAATTAATCGCAAGAGAAGAGAATAACTTACAGATGTCACTTTCTTATAAATTTGAGCTGGATTATTACATTCACTGTATGGATACTCAAAAGTCACCATCTCCAATAGGCACATACCAAATGAATAGATGTCAACCAATTCATTATAATCTCCTTCATAAAGTTCTGGAGCCATAAATTCAGGAGTTCCTAAAGATAGCAGATGCTAAACTTAATTAGACCCAATGATTACCACCCTTAGAGAGTGCACACATCAACCAAATGAAAGGAAAAACATATAAATAAAACTTACCAATAACACTATGAGCATGTGCCTGCCGCAGTAAAGTGGCCAAACCAAGATCCCCAATTTTGACCTCACCATGGTTACCGTTAACAAAGATGTTGTCACATTTTAAGTCTCTGTGAATAATTGGAGGATTATGACTGTGGAGATAAAGTAAACCCCGCAGAATTTTCCTTGCCCAACCCTTGATAGCCTTCATGTCAACATGTTTATGTTTCTTCTGATATCTGTACAAAAGTTTAGGTCAACATGTTTATCTCCACAACGATGTCCATAATAGCTAAAATGAGCGTAATAATACTATCAATGCTTCTCGCTAATTTTAGTGAAAGCTAAATCTAATGCAACTCTATAAGTATTTAGGGTTCAGGGAATTTTGAAAAACTAATTGCCTCAAAGTGTTGGATGTGAAAATCTCTGTTATGATATTCACAATCTTGTTTTTATCATGTATCCATGAATTGTAGAACTTGATAATATTCTTATGTTTTATGGTCTTCAACAGATGCACTTCGAATACAATCTCTCTAGATCATCAAGATTCTGCAAAAGTTCATCAATCCTCACTTGGTTCCAAGCCACTTTATCCCCTCAACCTCATCAAATGCCTTGTAGCTGTACCAAAAGGTTAAGGGAAAATATAGAGGTAGATGTATTTTGACTTACAATGAAGTGATTCACATTGAATAATTCCTTGAGTTGCATCATTGGCAAATTACTTTCCAAGCTGCCATCAATCCACTGCCTAGTCCCAACAACGCCGAATCTTCAGGAATGACCTGAAATGGAGTGTGATAATGAACCAAGTTTCCATGTCTGTCCTTGGCCATCAATTCCTAGGCCTGAAATAATCCAAGGAAAGCACAGGGAACAATAACTGCACTCCAAATCACCACATAGGGAGAAGTTAGATAATTAAGGCATCTCAAAGGCTCGTGCCTTCTGGGCAAGCAAACTGAAATGCCCAAAATGTCTAATCATAAGCTTCTTGGAAATTCAGGTTCCTCGTCAAAGACCTAAGCAACAATTCAAGATGCAATTGTTGTTTTTTCCTTTAAAGGCTATCGCATGCAACAACAAAAAAAACAAAACTTAAAAATAGCAAACTCGTCGCAACATGCAAAATCGGAAAAGTAAAATTGTTAAAAATAGCAGAGAAGAGCTACGTCATTTAGGTCATCAAATTTACCATAGTCTTGTGAATGTCCACAAAGCCCTTTCGCATGGGGACACCTTCAGCGTAATTAATAGTTGACTTCTTAACTACACTAACAATTTATATTGATTAATTTATTTATTGACTTGAACTTTTTAGTTGTTAAATTTTTAGGGTATTTTATGTTCTTCATGGGTTTATCGTTTCATCTCAATTTAATCTATTTGTATTTATTTATTTAATTAAAATATCTATTATTTTAAATTTTAAATTTTAATATTAATGTTTAATTGTCTCAATAAAGACCTTAATATTTTAATAATATTGTTTTTGAATTTTAAATGTTTATTTTAAAAAATTGATGGATATTAATTAATTTCAATTAACTACTAATTAATATAATTATATCATTTCGTTTTCTCATATGTTCACGTAAATGACATTGAGGTCCTCAAAGTTACATATTTTTAAATTTAAACTTGCGTATCTAATCATTGCCTAATTTATTATCTTCTTGATGATGGATCACAAAGTGTGATCCTAAATATTTATAAAAAAATCACTATACAATTTTCAATAGAATAATTATATATCATCTACATCTGGTGTGTTTTATCACATGTTTTGTCAATGTACTTGTATTTCGTTTATCTGCATGTGTAAATGAGGAAGGGCTAACATCCTCCATATTTCACTGCAAATAGTGTACCACCTCCTTTGTGAGCATAAAGGCTCCAACATGATTCAATGTAATATAAATTCCAAAGGAATAAATTTAGATTCCTCTAGGTGTTCTTTGATCCACATGTTTCCCATGAACCATCTTTCCATTGCTAAGTCATCTTAAATAGGAGTACCAAATAAAACGATGTCTTTGTGCATTTCTTTTTATTATGCCTTTGTTATTCTCCTTTTTCATCTACCCCTATATTGAGGGGCACACTAAGTTAAGACACATAATAGTGGTTAGTGATCACGTCTCCCTCATATTTCACTCTATACTTTAGAACGGGAAATGTTGTTGTCCTGTATGGTTCGAAAATAAAGTTAGAACCCTATAAATTGTATGTGGCTCCACGCACCATGAATAATTCTTTATCACCTACTAAATCCCTCATGTCTGCATTTATTTTGGAAAATAATACCAAACATGTTTTATATGTGTACAATGTCCATATATATATTTTTGCCTAATTACCATATTTAATATTGGGAAAACAAGACCAAACTATGTTATAGGTACCCTCCCCATTGTCTAATCCAAATTATATCTATTGTTTTCTAATGAGGGACACCTATAGGGAGGTACATTAGATACCGCTCATATATCCATGAAAAAAAAAAAAAAACTAGCCCTATGGTCACTTGATCTCTCACCCTAAAGTTTTACAAGTCATGGGCTAGCTACACCTATACTCTAGTACCCAAAGTGTTTGGTGTACCCTACTCCAAGGCTACACGGCACACAAATATGGATTATAAATGGGTTGCTCCATCTAACTTGTGACATAATATGTGTTTAATAACCAAAATTATAGTTTCCTTTCTTATATATGGAATATATTTTGATTATACATCACGTAGTATTACACTATAAGTATGTGGAATGAACCAATTTAGAAATGATTCCTTATTTGGATAAGTCCTATCACTTTGTAACTATGGGTGGGAAATGGTAGACCACTAGCGCACCTTATAGTTGCAGACCCAAAATTACATGTATATCTTCCAAAGTGACTATGGTCCCCACCACATCCCCACCACCTCCCACCTTGATGTGTTCATGTACATCTCCTAAGACTCGATGAACATAAAAAGGAGGTTTACATCAAATAGGATGGGACACATATTCATGATGCTACCAAACCCCAAATTTCTAATTTGGTCTCAATCAAGCATGAAAGACTACATAATAAATCAATAATTTATGATACATTGATTTTCCTACCGTAGACACAAAATCTATTCACTTGGGTACATTTCTAGGCCCTAAATCATACTAATGTATACGTTATTCCTAAGAAAGAAAACTAGTTAGCGACAACTCCTTATAGCTCTTTGATTATTGATTTGGATCAGATTGAAAGCATTTTACACACACAATATAATATTCTTTGTATTGATATTCAATCTTCTTTGATACAAATACATCCATATATATAGGAAATAGACTTCCTAAATAATAGGAAGTAGCTATAACAACTCACTAACTTACGTGAGTTGTTTCTAACACACTAACCAAATATAATTGTTATTGTTGTTTTATATAACAACTAATAACAGTTTACTAACACATACTTACAACATAATAATTACTTCACGTAATTATAATTTACTAATGGAGCACTAACAATATAATTTCCTAACATTGATTTATTTATCTCTTGCACTTTACTTGTCTTATACATCTTACAGCTCTGCTAGCACTTGACTGGTTTATCTTTTATGGCCTTGGACACTAACACCTAGTTTGGACAGATGTGCCTAGTCTCTCCTACCCCTTTTGGGTGCCCCTATCCTTCTCTTTCTTCTTCTTATTCTTTTGGGTCCTTTTTGTCCTTTGGTCACCTTTTAAAACTTTGGGTCGACCTTTCAGTTGTCAATTACGAAATTAAAACAAGGGAATTATATATATACTTAGTTATTGCTCTCAAATAAGGGGCAAGCACTATAAACATTATCCATCATCACCTAAGCTTGTGTCAAAGGAACAAGAGCATTACAAGGACACATATAGCAATTTCATACAAGGAAAAGGGATGCATTATTCTACATACACAACATAGGAGAGGAGTTCATTCTATTCCATCACACACATTCTACATACTTGGTACATTCTAGATCTATCCCGCTATCATCACATAAATTTCACAAGGAGAACTTAGGGCATCATTACACACATAAGAATGGAGAACTACATGGATTCTGAGATGTAGTACAACAATTGATCATAAGTTTACTCTTCGAGTGATCACTGGGTCATTCCGACTCCACATTCTGCATCTTTTTATTAGATTCAATGTGTTTTGTGGACATGTGCAGGTAGATATTTGTTTTACAGGTTACAAGTACGACTAACAATCTAATAGGAAACCGAGCGAAAAAAATATCAACAATGAAGCTCCTCTAGTCCATAAAACACTAGAAACTAAGCATCTAAGCGCCACTAGCGCCCATAATAGTCACTAGCACCCAGACACTCTTGTCCTCCTGTGGGAACTTCTATCTAGCATATTTTTGAGTTCCAAAACCCTTGGTGAGCCTTGACGAGGTTGTTTCTAGTCCTGCTCCAGTGAGCTTACTCAGTCCGATCATCTCCAGTTACGAAATCATCTAATTCATACTCCTCTCTCACTTGCTTAGGTTTTTACTTCATTGAATTCTTTTTGTTTCTCCATTACTCTATATCATTGGTTGTCGTAAGTTACTCTGAAATTGAGGTTTAATTATATTTATATTAAATCATTTGGCGAACCTCAACTCGTGATCGAAAACTCGGATCCTTATTTTTCCTATTCTATTGCATTTGTCTTTCCTTAACCTTAAACCCTAGTTACATTAAGGTTCATATTTCCATCTATTTTCTATCATAATTTGATCTGCCTAGGTCCTCCTAGGGTTTAATCCTTGGTCCTATCCTCTGGGTCAATTTCTAGGGATCTTATTTCACAACTTACCTTTTCTTTCATATCATGGCCTCTATAGTTACTCAAGTCTCCTTGTCTCAATTACTTCAAAAGAACCCAATTTACAAAGATGCTTTCAAAAATGCCCTAAACACAATTTACCTCCTTGTGATATGTCAAGTTCACAAGTAATTACAATTTGCAATCATATTTTTGACCCCTATTAGTCCTAATAACACAACCAATCAATCCATCTTTAAGTCAATTCAAGCTTTACATCTTTTTTTCAAGATAAATTTCAAGTTATGGAAACCACAATTACATCCCTCATAGCTGAAATCCAACATCTCAAGGATGTTTCTCATGCCCATGCTAGTTCTTCTTCTACACCTCATCCTAATCCCATGTCTACTACATGTGCTCATATAAGTGAAGTCAAGGTATTACCACAACAAGCACCTCTCAAGTTTGATCAAAATGTTAGGCAACATGATATTCTCTCTGATCTCCTCAATCACTAGTTAATCACCTTGTCACCTACTCATTACTACCCTCCTTATTGGATTACAAAATACAAAGGTCACCTATTTTGTAATTATCATAGAATTAATGGACATCATGATAATGATTTTTATGCTTTAGAATGAAGAATCAGGAAACTTGAGCATCAAGGATTTATTTCATTTGCTACACAACATTCTACTACACACTCATCTTCAATTACCAAACCCCAATGGGTTCCCAAATATGATCCTTTTATCTCTAGTGAGCATCACGCAATAGTCACTCCTATTCCTTCTCTATAATGTAAAAATCACCAAAAGACCCATATAAGGACAAACCAAGAAAGGAATAACTACCAATTCACTCGACACAAGTTGTGATCCGTCACCTACTTACATTTCCTCCGTTAGATCCATATTTTGATATTGGTCATACCCTTGCTTCTACCTACCATTGTGATGACCATATATTTTCTCATTCCACGTTTCAAAATCTGCCACCATAGCATGGTCTCTATCACATCATCACATAGATCTCCATCGCTCACACACTTGAGGGGCATCAAAATTTCTCCCTCCCCCATAACTTTTGGCTATCTCTATCACCTACTCATGCCTTATCTACTACACTTCACACTCTATTCATGATAAATATTTCCTAGCATCTATTCCCAATCACATGCAATTCCTTTGTTACCCAATGACACACTTTGACTGTTGAGGGTGAAATTCCTCTATGAACCTCACTTATTGCATCTTCGTTACTCACGCTTTGTGCTTCATGTCTATTTTTCTGCACATTACCACATCTCTAGTACTCACACTATACCATCATTACCTGATGAAACATGCTAGTTCCATGGTTTATACTTTACTATTGAGAAGGAAATCATTACATGAACCTCACATAATCTACTCTTAGCTTCTTTGTTATACACTTTTTTCTTCACGATAAACCTTTCTAAGCACTCTCACCTTTTTGGCACACACATTGTACCATCATTATCCAATGACGCAATCTTGTTCTATTTTTCATGCTTGACTATTGAGGGTACAATTCCTCCATGAACCTCACTTGTTGCATCTTGTCTACTCATGCTTTGTGCTTTATGTCTATCTTTCCAAGAATCACCACATCTATGGTAAACATACTTTATTATCATTTCTCAATGACGCACTCTTGTTCTACGGTTCATACTTGACTATTGAGGGGGCATTCTTAAATGAACCTCATCTCACACACATTCCTTGGGGGGAAACGTGACTCCTCCCTTCTGTACATCCTACATATCGTAGCACACCATCACTTTCACACAGCATCTGCACATCTCGGTTGCATTTACTTTTTCTAGCTTATACTATTTACATGTTGCAATTTGTTTCCTATGCTAGTTGGATACTTAGTATGTCATTATATTTTTCTATACACACATATGCATTCACATGGTATCTTGAGGTGAATGGAGGAATTTTTATAGATTCTTACATGATGCATGATGCATGATACATGATGCTCGACACTGCTCTTTACCTATCCCACCGAGACTATTTGGTGCATCTACCTTCGCTACTCTTCTATAGTAGACACAAAATCACACACTTGGGTACATTTCTAGGTCCTGAAATCATACTATAATTCACATGATTTCTAAGAAAGAAAACTAGTGGTTGAAAACTACCTTTGGCATCTCTTTATCGCTTTCTTTCTATTTGGTCTTACACACCCTACAACCCAATCGAAACTTTACTTATTTATCTTCTATGGCTTCAGACACCAGCGCCCATCAAGGACAGTGGTGCCCAAGCATTCTTGTCCCTTCTCATTTCCCCTAACCCTTTCTTACCTTACTCACTCCTTTTGGGTCTCTTTTATCTTTTGGGAATCTTTTTCACTTATGGGTCGACCTTTTAGTTGTCAATTACGAAATTCAAACAAGGGAATCATATAAATACATAGTTATGTGTTCAAAATAAAAGACCAAGCACTAAGCATTACTATCACCACCTAAGCTTGCATTCTAAAGGCACTAAAATACCCTAAAGGAATCCATCTAGCATCCATACAAAGGACAAGGGCTGCATCTTCTATAGATACACTACATAGGAAGGGTAAGTTCATTTTATTCCATCCACACATTATACTACATTGCTACATTCTAGATCCGACCCGTTGTCAAGTGCAACTTACTGCACAAAGCGTATCCTAGGGCACAATTTCTACACACACACAAGGGAATTACATGGAGTCTCGAGATGTAGTGCAACACTCGGTTGTAAGTTCACTCTCAAGGTGATCGTCGGGATCGATCTTACTCCCATTATGCATCTTTATTTTTAGGTTTGATTTGGTTTGTGGGCTTGTGCAGGTGAACTTATCTTTTGCAAGTTACAAGTACCTTCATCGATTAAGGAGAGACTATCAGGTGATCAACAAGGAACAAGAATTAAGACCTTGCAATAATATTTCGACTCGAGCACTGTGTAGTCACAAGAACCCAATTCTAGTCTCCAACACCCAAATGCCCCTGTCCAACTAAGGGTGCTCGTGTTTGACATTATATGTGAGCTCCAAAATTTACAAGTGACCATAAATGACCCTTTTTGCAATATGTTTAGTGGTCGCACCTACCCATATCACTTCTGTCCATTCAAAATCGGATAAGTCCTCTTATCTCTTCATCTTTCTTAGGGTTTCATATTTTACATAATTTATTTCTTATGTCTTTATTTATCTTAGCATTGTAATATCATGCATCACAATAGTTACTCTTGAATAGGGTTTAATTATTTAAAATTAAATTAAATCATTTGGTGAACCTAACCACTCAAATCCTACCTTCTGAGAATGCATTGAAATATATCTCCTTCTTCTGAATTCATGGACCAATCCTCATATCCTTCTTACTCTCTAACACAATTTTATGGGCAGGCTACTACTACTAATTTTATGCAAGTTTGTACTCAACATCCTCCTCGCTTCATCACTCCAATGCTTGATCCAACAATCAATGTAGTCACCACCCACTGCACTCATCCTCCTACGACTCCACCCTGTCTCTATCCCACCACATATCACTTCTACAGTTCCTACCACCACCTCTAAGGGTTATGACATCATTGAGAAACTTAAGAATACAAAAGCAAAAATCTCTCTTTATGATCTCTTATGCAATGCACCTGATTTTTTTCATACATTAGAGGCTACCCTTTGTTCCATCCATATTGAAAGTAATAATTCACCTGTTTCCTTTACTCACCTCATTTAATCCCTCAAAAATATACCACATGCTATATCTTTTAGTGATGAGGATATCCCTCCCTCTTTTGTTGACAACCCATTTGCAGCTTTTATTATTACCACTACCATTGGTGCCATATATATTAAACATTTACTCATTGATAATAGATCTGCTATAAATCTATGTTCTCTCCTCCTCAAGAAAATGGACATTACTTGATGATTTAATTAATAAATCCTCTCAAGTAATTTGTGGCTATGATTCCACTACTCACACATGCATGGGAACTATCACCCTACCTCTACAAGTTGGGCCTAAAATTGTTCCTATTGTATTATTTGTTATCGATGCCTCATTCTAGTTTAATTGCTTACTTGGTAGACCATGGATTCATACAATGCATGCGGTTCCCTCCACAATTCATTAGTGCGTTAAATTCCTACATGATGGCTATGAGCATACCATTGTTGTTGACCCTGAACCCTTCAATTTTTTTCGTATATACCCCATCACCGCCATGCCCATTCCTCCATCACATCCTATTCCATATTACAATATTAGTACATACGGTGTTGGTCAATATAGCACTCCTACTCCTTCTACAACCTCTACATCAGGGAAATTTTTAGTGGCAAATTTTTGTAATCTCGTGAAAATCGAGGATTATGGAAATTTGAATTGGTGAATATTCTGTTATTTATAGCCAGAATTATTCACCAAAAAAATCGACTGACATGTCCCTTATACTATTCATTTCACCTAGATTTTACACATATATAAGATCTTATGAATGTAATTCACCACCATTTTGAATCATTTTGTGCGCATATTCACCGAAGTAAACATAAGCAACCTCTCACCACCCAACTTAGAGCCATCCAACCCTAAGTCATCCAACACCTGAGTCATCCAACCCCGAGTTATTCAACCCTTAGGGCCTAACTTATCCAAACCCTCGGTCATCCAAAACTTAGTCGTCCAACCTTGAGCCGTCCAACCCTGAGTTGTCCAACCCTGAGTCGTCCAACCCCTCATCCGTCCAACCTCTCTTATCAATCCAACCCATCATCCATCCAACCCCTCATCCGTCCAACACCTCATCCATCCAACACCTCTTCCATCCAACCCCTCATTCGTCGAACTCCTCATCCAATAGAATTCTAACCACTCAATCATCCAAACCTTTTCCGTCCAACCACAAAGCCATCGAAGCCTTTTTGTCCAAACTTTTACCATCCAACCACTACTTTCTAACCCTAAACCATCTAATCTCGAGTCTTCAAACATAAGAGTCGTCCCTAAGCAGTCATGGATACTAGAAATCAAGGTAAGAAGGTAACTAATTCAACCATGGATACAAGAAATACTTTTCTTGGTTATTTTGGAAAATCACAAAAAATGAAGGGGGTTTCTGCATCAACTGAAAATATCGGTATGTGGCATGTGCTATTTACAGGTTATTTAATCTTATAGTATTTAATAATTATGTTTTTCATACTGCTCTTGGAACTCTTTGTATTGTGTAAAAATTTAACTATAGATAAAATTAATACTATATTTGTAACAATTTTATAGAATTATATGTAGATGTTTCAGAAATTCCTTCACAAAATAATCAATTTAAAGATATCGATGATCCATTATATGTTGAGGAAAATATTATGTCCCTTGATGACATAGAAGAACAAGAAAATTCATCGAATTCTCATGATACACCAACAAAGGAAGCTTCTACTCCAAGGTATATTTCGAGAAAAAGGAGACATGAGAATCAAGATATTCTTACTGAGAGCCCAAATGCAGAAGTTGAATCCCAAGAAAAAAGAAGAAAATATGTCAAAAGAAAGAGGGAAAACTAGACAATTGGAAGGAAATTCTAGTTTGAATGGGCTTTAAAATATCCGTTTATTGAACTTGTGTACACTTAAAATGGTATTGATGTTCCAACACAATGTCGATGTAAAATATGTGGTTAGAAATAGGGAAGGATCACACGATGTAGCTCAAACTGGACACAATTGAAAAGCATTGTGGGAAAATATACATTTCCCAAAAGAAAAGGATGGCAACATAGTCAGAACATATAAATGGAAAGATGTAAAAGATTGTTTACATGTCAAATACGCAGAAGAATATGAAAAGGAACAAAAACATATGAAATATGTGAATGAAAAAGGTGGGACCATAGTAGCAATATTTAGTAAAGCTACGGAGAGTAGAAATGCATACAAAAATTATTCATTTTCTACCGTATTCCATATATTGAAAAGGGGAATACCGATGTCATATTTTAGAGAAAATTAAATTTTGTATCAGGTTATTGGTATACAAAATGTTCCTCAATCTCATTGGTCAGATACAAGTGGCTGGGAAATTGCAAAATGTCTATCTCTAGTAGAAAAGGAGGATCTAAAACTGTGTGTTCAAAAGGCTAAGTATATTTCCCTTTCAATAGATGAGGTTACTACAGTTGATAATACTTCATGGATTTGTATTCATGTTTATACATTTTCTAATGAAATAAGAACTCCACACCTCTTAGCAATTCATAAAATGACTGAGAATTACAATTCTAAAAATATTTATAAATTGGTGGTCTCAAATATGAAGGATGTTGTTGGAATGGATGACTTCGCCATTGCAACAAAATTAGTTTGTGTCAGAACCGATGGTGCAGTTGTAATGCAGGAGCCTAAAAATGGTCTTTGTGTTAGACTTCAAACAACTTTTTTCTCCGTATATGGTTGTTGTCCATTGTATGGCCCACAAAATGAATTTGGCTTACAAAATTGTGAGCACATTTGAAAATGTAGCTAGAGTGGAGGAATTTATGTGAGTTGCATGCTTATTATTCTAGCAGTCCAAAGAGATTTTTAGAATTTCAAAAATTTACAATTAGACTGACAGAGGGAAAAAATATTCTCAAAGATGTAGATACCAGATGGATATCTATGTATGAACCTGCATGTAGAATATTTGATGAATATCCTTCATTGATAGGATTTATGTATAAATACCATAGGGATGTAGATAAAGCTAAAGATCTATTGTGTCATCTAACAAACATAGAAAATTTAATCACACTCTGCGGTATTTTTCCCATGTTGAGGGAGCTTAATATCTTAACAAAGCATGCACAAGATCATTCTTTCTACATAACAGACTTCATAAGACTTAGAAGACATGTGTGTTGGAGTCTCGAAAGTTTATATATTTTTTATGGGAGTTTTCAGGGTGTTGCTTTTGAAAACTAGAATGCATTGATAGATTTAAAAAATCCCAGGTGATTTTAAAATAAAATATACATGATCATCTGTGTATTACAACACATGGAAAGGAGATTCCACTTCATACGTTCCAAAAAAGAGTTGATATGGTTGTCTCGGAAATAGAAGAAGTAAAAGTGACACGGAATTTATATGATGCAGTATTAATGGAAACTAGGAATAAGTTGAGAAAGATCTCTGAATCGTTAGCTAAAGAGATCCGGGAAAGATTCAAAAATGATAAAATTCTTGAAGCAATGGGAGTTGTAAATCCATAGTTTTGGAATTTTTCTAGGGGAAAACCTTATACATCTATCAGTCCTTTATTTTTCAAAAACATGGGTGTTCTAACTGACCATTTCTCTAAGACTGAAGAGATAAACAGAGTTTCTGTTGAAGGTATTTTACAAAGAAAAATACTTAGTTCCCAGTCAATGGATTTTGCTAATACTATGATAAGACAAGTTCAACTTCTACAAAACCCACAGGATTATGGTGCCATCAAAAGGATTTGGAAGGATATTTGTTCCAGTAGTATTCTAAGTGAAGATTTGAGTGAGTATATTAAGTTGTATGAACTCTTGTCAAACTATGATTAAGGTTACGTAGAAGATGAGAGGGTTTTCCAGTGCACTATCTTTTTAAAATCAAAAGTTCAAAATAGATTGGACAGAATCTAGAAAGTTGTCTGAGGTTGTATGTATCACGTTACTCAGTGGAGTCTTTCCCTTATGATAGAGCACTCACATTATGGAATTCACTAGCAGAAAGAAGAGGAGTTAGTAACATTCTTGCTTAACCTAGGGGATGGAGACACATCCAAAGATCATGCTACAATTGATTTCCAAGACACGAATGAAAGTGTTGATCCAGGACTATTTCAATTCACATAGATTTCATTACAATTATTTAATGTAATGAATTATAACTATTGATGTATTTCATACAGAGATTGTAACTTTCAATAAATGCAATATTAAATATTTATTTTTTATATTTGGTTTTTAAACTGAAATAAGAAAATATTTGTCTTTTATATTTGTTAATTGATTTATTTTACATCTGCAAGAAATCAAAAACGTAAATTATTTAAACAAACAAAATCAAGTAAATTTAAGAAACATTTACGTAAACAAAGAGACAAAAACATCATTTGTATTATGTACTATTGAAACATCATAATTACAATTCCAATTCCCAAAGTACTGTTGAAATGGTTCTCTCAGGTGATTACTTTATGAAGAAAATTACAAATTCATAAAGCATTGTCGGCCAATACAATTACAAAAAGGGGTTGTCAATATATTTTCAAAGCTTCCGGACAAGTTCTATCATATAAGGACATATTACGAGGTCATCCTCTTTTTTCCTATGATTCTAAAATCATAGTTATCATTATGTTTGCCTCACAAAATAAAAATAAAAAAATTGGTTGGCCACTATCTTTTAATTCCTATGCTAGTGTCGGAATTGTGACAACACACATGTCACATGGTGAACATCACTAACATATTGTCAAAGCTTCCGAGAAAATTTATGTCATATAAGGACACATTACGAGGTCATCCTCTTTTCTGCCTATGATTCTAAATCATAGTTGTCCTTACATCTACCTCACGGAATAAAAACAAAAAAAATTGGTTGGCCACTATATTTTAATTCCTACACTAGTGTTGGAATTGTGACAACACACTTGTCACATGGTGAACTTCACTAACATATTGAATTTCTTATGTAGTAGGAGAAGCTTGATCTTTTTCTTGCATTAGAGGTGGAGGAATCTGTTGTGTCTGTAAAGAGCTATCTGATTATAACTCTTGATGCCTGCAAATATCATGCAGCAGTATTGATATTTTCAAGAATATTCAGTTCCTCCCTCACTACATCTCCTGTTGTCAAAAGTGTTGCATTTGTGTCTGTCTTTTCCTTCAGTAATATTTATGGATCCATCTTATGCTCCTTGATTATTCTTCTCAATGTATTATTTTGTTTATTTATTACTATCAGTTTTTCCTTCAACTTTGTACAAATGAATTCAGGCTTTTGTGGCATTCTTTAAATGTGCTTCAAAAATAGTTGCTTCTTTCTTTAAATTTTCATATTTTTCTTGCAAAAGAAATAAATTTTTTTTAGTTTATTAGATAAGTTAAACAAATATATTACAGTGCTTTTAATATTAGGATTTTGCATGTAAAACATAAAGCCCACTCACCACAACTTTTTCTTTTTCAACATTTTCTATTAAAACATTTGTCTTGTCTTTTGCCCATTTGTTGTAGTAAGATGTGCTTCAGCATTCAGATTCTCCAACCTGTTTAACATTATGTCTATAATTTCATCATTGTAATTATTAGCATAGAAAATTGTCCCTGATTGAGCTTTATTTAGCAAAATGTCCTACCTTGCCGGTTGGCTCTCTACGATAGTGAACAATGAATGCCTTTGAGTGTGATTATGGTATCTTGTATTTATTTCTTTTATCAAAATTTTTGCTCTCCTCTCCCATGACCACACAAATCCACATCAGACATGACAACCTCTTGAATTTTTACCCCATACTATCTAAAATCATATTTTCTAGTATAAAATGTGTCTTTTCATCATCTGTTTGTGGAGCGTTTGATGGAGGAGGAGGAGAGTCACTATCCAGTACATCATGCACATTTTTTTGTTGTTGTGGTTGAGGTGGAGTAGATTGAATCATATCATGAGTGTCAAAATAGTTTCCCTTGTCAGCATCACCA
Source organism: Taxus wallichiana var. yunnanensis (assembly GCA_018340775.1). NCBI lineage: Eukaryota > Viridiplantae > Streptophyta > Pinopsida > Cupressales > Taxaceae > Taxus > Taxus wallichiana. Next base: position 695,469,041 of record CM031235.1, on the reverse strand, counting down.
GTATCGAACCCCAAATACTCCTCGTCAAGGGTAATGTTGTTGAAAAGTTGTGAGGCCGTTACACTTAAAACACCTCCTAGTGAGAGTCCATAAAATTCCGTTGTTGCATGATAAACTATTCCAGTGATTCTACACAAAACCTTATATTCTTACATGTAGTTCTTATTTTTGTTTATACTTTGAACATGTTGGCGGTATTGGTGGCCTCCTTGCAAGTGGAATGTTCTCAGAAGATATATTACCTGTAAGATGCAAACAAAAATTGTTAGAAGCCAATATATGGCTAGGCCATGTAAATTCTAAAAAGTAGTAACGTAATAAAACACGTAAAATTAAATATTACAATTTACCTTGCACATTTGGAGACACAAGCGTAACATTTTGATCTTGTGCGTCAAAATGAGTTTGATCATCATCAAACGTTTCAGTAGTTTCTGAATACAATAAATGCAAAAAAGAATAGTAGAAATATTAAAATACAGTACTAATTACATAATCTATATTATTTGTTTGAATTAGTTAATTATATCAATAGAAAAATTCATACATGTAGTTAAATGTGATGGTAGATGTGATGGACATAGTGACCCCTAGGTCACTTTTGACGAGGTGGTCTTACTGGTGTTGATTCTATTGAATCCATGTCGAATAATCGTAGAGACCTCTACAGGGGATTTTCCTCGAGCAATTGCCTCCTTATGAGTTGTTGCAGCAATAATTATTCTCTGTAATAGAAAATATTACAATTATTATTTTATTGAAAAATATTGAATTTGAAATCGTTATAACAAGAAAATTGTAAAAGTAACAATTACATGTTGTTCTTCAAGAGTTAGACCAATCATTTTATCATTGATTGCAGTTGGAATTTTAGCTTTCTGAAATTCGTAGAACGCTTCTTGATAGAAAGCAATAATAAAATTGCAACAAGAGAATACAGTCTTGGATTTATCAGATTGATTGGCATTGCGGGCATGGGAGACATTTGTTTTTATTCGATTGGAAAAATATGTGCACCAATCAAATTGTTGACCTACTAGTGTCCATGAATAAATATTGAACTTCCCAATACGAAATGTCTATAGATCTTCCCTATAATACAATCTTGGCTTGAAAAAGTGATGCAACTGCAAGAAAGAATTGGTTTGTAATACCTTGAAGAAGTAGGCCTCATGATGAATGATTAAGAGGAGCTGTAATAATAGAAAAAATGTTAGAGGATTGGGTGGTGGACAAATGTTAAGAGAAAAATAATTTGAAAATAATAAACTTACCATCAACTTGCACACTTTGTAATGAGACTCCAAAAACATTTTGTCTTTATCATGAGGACAACCTTTGTAGTAACAAGAGGTTTATTTTCGAATGGTAAACCAGTTAACTGATGTACGTCTGCAGGTTCAATTGTGAATGAAATTTGACGATGTCTCGGATGCACCAAGAGAATGGAAAATTTTCCATCATTCTCATTGTAAGAGGTGAGAAGGTAATCAAGCACTGAAGTATCAGTATCGAATTGGGGCATCTCCACAAGCCCGGTAAATTTCTATTTTTGAACCAATCCTTTTGTGTGTCTTTTGCTTTCAGAAGGGCTACAATCTATGGGCACATGAGGTTTTTGTATTGGAATTTTGGTGTAGGAGTAGATGTGGTGCTTTCCATTGTTGAAATTTGGAAGAACTTTGAAAATTGGAGAGCTCGAACACTAGAAATTTTCATAGAAAAGTGAAGAAATGAACCTTGTAGGGGTATTTATAGGGTTTTGAATGGGTCAAAGGACACGTGGCTAAAAATTATTGGCTAGCCAAGGCAGCCGCCTAACCCATAATTAATGAACCCATCCAATACTTAGTCGTCCAACCATTAGCCATCCAACCCTTCAACCGACCAACCTACCATCCAACCCTTTTCCATCCAACTCCTTAACCATCCAACCCATCAACCGTCCAACCCACCAACCCAACCCATAGCCATCCAACCCCTCTTCTGATCTGACTCTTTTAACCATCCATCCCACCATCCAACCCTGAGCCGTCCAACTCCCAACCGTCCTACTCACCCATCCAACCTTGGCCATCTAACTCTTAGTCATCCAACCTCCAACCGACCAACCATCCCATCCAATCCCATGCCCGCCAAACCCACCCATCCAACCCTTACCCATCCAACCCACCCGTCCAACCCATACCCGTCCAACCCTTACCTCATCCAACCCTTTGCCAACCAACCCTTAGCCATCCAACTTGCCCGTCTAACCCACTCATCTAACCCCTTACCCATCCAACACACCCACGTCCAACCCTTCGCCATACAATCAACCCATCCTACCCATCCATCCAACCCTTAACCATCAAATCAGCACGCCCAACCCCCACCCAACCCATTCAAAAACCTTAGTTGTGAAGCCATCCCGTCCAACCCTTTGTCGTCCAACCCACCCGTCCAACCCTTAGCCATCCAACCCTTGATCACCCAACCCCTTAATTTCCAACCACCCAACCTACCCGACCAACCCACTCGACCAACCTTCCCACCCAAGCTCCAGCCTGCATGCTAATTGCTAAACTTCCCGGCGTACTTTTCAAAACCAAGGAAAATTTCTCTCTGTGAAATCACCTTTGCCACGAAACATATTTTCAGAAATTCGCCAACGATTTGAAAGTTGATTTTTGAGATTTGCCAAAAATTCTAAACTAATTTTTCAGAGGGACCTTCTTAAAATGAACCCTGCTCTACATGTGTTCGGTCCATTCCTACTCATACTATTAATATCCTATCACCTACCATGTCTACCTCTATGACTACTACTTCTCCACCTATCATGGATCCTCTCAATTCTACATATGGCTCCATCCCTACCAATATCCTTGATAATGTTATCCAACAAGATAATGCTAGTACCAATGATTCCGATGATGAGGTTAATGTTGTAGAGCTTAATGATGACACATTGTGCAATCTTAACTTTACTCCTATTGAAATGGATGAATCATAATTCCAGGATACTTTGTTGTTATTGGCCCTAGTGAATATCAATTCAAGAAACCTCCTCCTTCCACTAATTCCATGATACCTTTTTAAGGGACTGTACATACATTGGAAACATTACCATCTACTACATCTCCCCAAATCCACTCGTGCCACAAATTGATCCCTTCACATGCACTCTCTTCATTCGTAACTCTTATTGGCCTCATATTCCATTCAAACCTACTTTATATGAGACTGTTTAAATGCACGATGGATTAGCATGCCTAGGATTCACAATTTTCAATCTCCTCCCCCCACCTCACTCTCCTCACATATATCATGGATGTATATTTGTTATTATTTCCTATGGCCTCCGCATCTTCCATTTGATAGTTTTCTTTTCCACACTCCTTGTTCCTCTCCACTCATACTTGGATAGTCTTGGCTTGACTACATTGGTGGCACATTGGATCCCAATCATACTGATATCACATTTCCCATGCCTTTTGGCCACATCTCTATTTGCAATGACTCATTCTTGGGCTATACTCAAAATCTAACTCGTTGGTATGCACACAATTTTCCTCAACATCCTTATAAACTAATGAAGAATATTCCATGGGGCATGTATAATTTACACCACACAAGCTCTTTATATAATCAGCCCCATACTATTACCTACCAAGTATTTAATCATGATCCTATCGGTTACAAGCATGTCACTAATGATATTCTCAATGATTTTGCTTGATCCTGTTCTACATCATACACTCATGGGGCATTGCGCTTTCTTTCCCCTTCCATTCCTACCACGTATTTGGTATCTACTCTCACCCTTCTTGCTCGTGTTTCATGTCTCATCTTTCTAATCACTTTCAAACCCCTTGATGCATGTAAGGTGTCGTCATCACCCTATGATGCACTCTAGTTCCATGGTTCATACTTGACTATTGAGGTTCTAAATCTAAAATGAACCTCACCACATTAAATTTTCACACTCTATGCTTCATGATATATCTTTCTAGCACACATTCTCAAACCATTTCCTAATTATACACTCTTGTTATATGGTTCATTCTTGACTATTGAGGGGTCTTTTATAAATGAACCTCATCTCATACACATCCATTGGGGGCACATTGCTCCTATCACATTCACACATTGTATACCATTCCATCACACTCATACACTACATTTGCATATCTTGGTTGCACTTACTCTTGCTTTCTTATACTACTTACATGATGTATTTTTCTTACTATGTTAGTCGGATACTCAGTATGTCATTATCTTTATCATATACACATATGCATTCACTTGGTCTCTAGTTTTGAATGTAGATATCTTATAGGTTCTTACATGTTGTGATATGCTAAATGTATCCTTTTCCAATCCCGCCGAGGCTTGTAAGGAATCTACCTTTCTTACTCTCACACATTACATGTGCTTTATTATTTCATTATTTACTACTTCTACTTTCTAGCACATTAATTTCCATTTTTACATATATGTCATGACATATTATTTATATTTCTAACATGCTAACAGGTGCTTCATGTGTAGCATTTTCTTTGCAAGACTATCTACTGACCATGGTTATCTGATACACTTTTCTTGCCATTGTTTTCTATTATGTGTTATTATTTACGGGCTATGCCCTATGCCTTGTTTGATCATTGTTTTCTTTCTTATGGCTGCTTAGGCCCTAATTGTCTTGTGACATTGTGAGTTATGTCCCATGTACAAAACCCACTTTTCATGATCCACTTTATTTGTGCACTTACTTCTTGTATTGTTTTATAATACATGCTTGTTAAATTTTCTACTAACACATGTTACTAACCACTTTCTTTGCATGTTTCTTAGTTTCTACCATTCATATCCCCTACCCACTTTGCAGTATCTATTTCAACTCGCCTGTTTCAGGTCCTCTCCTTTAGACCGCATGCTCCTACATTATTTTTATGCACATCAAATGAGGGGGACATACATTGGGTGAAAAAATCACCCCTATAACATCCGAGAGATATAGTACTTATCGGCATAAGTATAGAGTCAACACAGTGCGGACAGTCCATAGAATGACTCGAGAATTGACTATGGTCCTCAACACATTACAAACACCATCGCCCAACATCGAGAAAATAGCATCGGGTACATGTTTCCTCCCCGTGTAATAATATCCTAGGGGGCACATACAATCATCTTCTTAGATCAACACATTCTACATAATTCTTGAGCAATTTTATAATTACGAGGCATAGTCCTCCAATCACATATTGCATTCAATATTCTTGAATCGGTGCAACTCGAAATAATTCAGAATAATCAAGACAAAAGAAACAACAGAAAAATCACAAATACACCATATACGGTGGTGCTTATGGGGAAAATTCATGGAAGGAGAGTAACACTAGACATATCTCCCCAACACTTTCACTTTGGTGTGAGATCGACCAAAAACTCATTCTTGGCATGAGATCGCCCAAAAACTCGCTATTGGCATGAGATCACCCAAAAACTCTCTATTGCCATGAGATCACCCAAAAAATCAAACTTCACGGCATGTCGACACATTTCTATCATTTACACTCTTTTACATCATGTGCACACTTTCCTTTATTGCGCTTTTACACAATTTTTATATACTTTTACATACTTTGATCATATTTTTGCATATATAGGACTTTAACTAATTTTTCACTCTTCTTTTACAGTCATCTGTCTTAACACACAAGGGAGCGAGTAACTTCATCCAACACAAGTTCTAGAAACAAATATTTATGCATACAATTCACCCCTAGGGTCACACATTCTTTTTCTAGTCTCCATGCTTCATTTTACAATCACTCCAAACTTCACTTGTCTACTCGACACATTATTCACCGCATGCTATTTATGGATCATAAGATACGCATATTCTATCTACATTATGTTAGCGATTATGCACTCAATTAAATTGGGGAAATGTAGACAAAAAATCATGCACTTTTGTACATTTCTAGGTCCTAAAAGCATACTAGCATTTACTTGATTCCTAAGCAAGAAAACTAGTGGTTAACAACTACCTTTGGCCTCTTTTCTTTGTCTTTTTATTTCTATTTGGTCTTGTACACCCTACATCCTAGTCAGAACTTTACTTATTTATATTTTATGATTTCAAACATTAGCACCCATCCATGATAGTAGTGCCTGGACAACGTTGTACCTTCTAAGTGCCCTTGACCCTTTCTTACCTTACGCAATCTCCTTTTGGGTCTCTTTTATCTTTTGGGAATATTTTTCACTTATGGGTCAACCTTGCAGTTGTCAATTATGGAATTCAAATAACGAAATCATATAAATACATAGTTATGTGTTCAAAATTAAGGACCAAGCACTAAGCATTACTATCATCACCTAAGCTTGCATTCCAAAGGCACTAAATTACCCTAAAGGCATCCATCTAAGGGACAAGGGTTGCATCTACTCCACATACACTGCATAGGAATGGGAAGTTCACTTTGTTCCATCCACACTTTCTATGACATTGCTACATTCTATCTATAGTCTGCTATCAAGTGCAACTTATAGAAGGGCATCCTTGGGCACAATTTCTACACACACACACGAAATACATAGAGTCTAATATGTAGTGAAGTGCTTGGTCATAAGTTCACTCTTGGGGTGACCATCGAGGCCAATTCAAATCCCAATTTTGTATTTTTATTTTTTGATTTGCAGTGATTTATGGGCTTATACAGTTAACTTCTCTTTTACATGTTATAGGTACCTTCAACGATCAAGGAGTGACTATCGGTGATAAATAGGAGACAACAAAGAATACCTTGTGACACTATAGAAATTATATTTTGAGCACTTGTGTAGCCACATGCAACCAATTCCATTCTCCAAAGACCCGTGGGCCCCTGTCTAGCTACGGGCACCCATGTCGACATTATCTATGAGCTCCAAAATTTACAAAGTGACCAATAATGACCCTATTTTCAATCTCTTCACTATCACACATGTTCGAGATCACTTGATGTCCATTCAAAAATCAACTAAGTCCTCTTATCTCTTCATCTTTCTTAGGGTTTCATATTTTACATGCTTTATTACTTGTGTCTTTACTGTATCTTAGCATTTGAATATCATGCATTACAGTGCTATTACTCTCTGATAGGATTTAATTAATTCAAATTAAATTAAATCACCTACTACACATTACTGAGTCCTATTATTACAATCTTTACTACTTTTGCATTACTATCACTTTACTCTTCGATGATATATATAGGATTTGACATACTACTTATCTTTCTAACATGATAACAAGTGCTTCATGTGTATTATTTTCCTTGCAAGATCTATAAAACCATGGTTACCTATCACTTATTTTTTGCTATTGTTTGTCACTATTTGTGGGCTATACCCTATGTCTTGCTTGATCATTGTTTTCTTATGGTCGCTTCGGCCCTGATTGTCTTGTGACATTGTGAGCGATGTCCCATATATGCAACCCACTTTTCACAGGTCCCTCTTGTCTTCATAGTTACTTAAGTTACATGGTATCCTATTACATGCTATGTATTTTCCTCTAATACTTGTTTCTAGCATATATTGTTTACATGTGCCTTAGTTTCTACCATACACATCCCCTACCCCTTATAGGTATCTAACACATGATATGCATATCGAGAATCGGGTCCTCTCTTTTGGGCCGCATCCTCCTACATTTTTCACATGTACCCCAAATGAGGGGGCATCTATTGGGTGAGAAAATAACCATTCCAACATAACAAAGTTACATAATAGATCAACACAGACACAAATTGGTCCAAATCAATTGGACCAAAAACACGAGTGGACACTAACACCCAATAGAAGATAGTAACCGTAGGCACTTGTGTCTTGGGTACTTGTGTCCTAGGGAAAAAATAGATAGTTTCTCGATTTAGAATCGTTTCTATCTATTTCAAAGTATAGTTCTTCAATATTAAACACTTCTCTCTAGTTACATAATTTAGGTAATAAATTACAATTTAGTTCTGATTCAATTACAAATGGTTACAATTGCTTATAAATAAAGGATGTGGAATTTGCATTGGTGCTTATTTGAGAATTATCATAGTTGAGATGAAAAATAGACCTCTTTCCGCAACACTCTTCTCTTGGCGTGAGATCAGCCAAAAACTCACCCTTAGCATGAGATTTCCCAAAACACCCGCCATTAGCATGAGATCACAAAAAAACTCAATCCTAGCATGAGATCACCTAAAAACTTGCTCTTGGCATGAGATCACCCAAAAAACTTGGCCTTGACGTGAGATCACCCAAAAAACTCACTCTTGGCATGAGATCACTTAAAACCTCACCCTTCGACAACAAGACTATTGCATAATTAGTTACCTAGGTACATGTCACACGCGAGGATCTAGGGCACACGCAAGACATGCATGAAGGGGTATGCGGAGGCATAATGGATAACACATGAAGACTTGTGTCCGAGAGGGGAACTTCTAGGACTTAGACAATTTTGTGAACCATGGGCTAAAAATAGAAAAACTCGAGTTAATGTGTCGATCACTCAATGATACAAATCCGAGAGAAAAGCAAGGCGAATTGGTTGCAAAGAATGTATTTTTGTGGATAAAACACTAGTTAATTAAAGATGAAGGTTCATGCATAGATCAAGCTTTTCACAGATTAAAGTAAGTCTGATTTATAGGATAGTCTATTATTAGTTGATGTACAAGAGCATGCATGTTGTCTATTTTGAGCACGCGGTCCATTTTGAGACTACATAGGTGGTGAAGGGAAATTCTCCACCCCTATATATATCTTTTGTATGTCCTTTTTTGGTACCATGTCCTATTTTTCATGCACTGGTGCTTGAGAGTATTTGTATGTGAGGTTATGGATTAGGGTTTTATGCTTGCGCATGTTCCAACGCCTAGTTATGGTGATGTATTCATCTTATAATATGTAAGACCTTGTTATAATGGATTATGGAGGATGGATTATGGTTATTGATGTGTCTGAATATGGTGATTACATGGTGCAATTGATCTTAATTGTTATTTGATCTGTTATGTTTCCTTATTACATGTGTTTCCAATTGAATGTATGCAATGGGTTAGTATGAATGAATGAGTACTTGGTTATTTTTCATCATGTATTTGCATGCTAACATCTTGAAAAACATCACAAAGGAGGGACCCAGTAGCTTTATGGACTTTGGGTGAGTATTCATCCCTACTAAATGAGGTGTCATGCACGTATAACATTTAGGTGAAATAAAAGACTATATTTTGGTTCCATTGCTGGGACCTATTTTTTAACTTGTTTTGAGGATGTTGCTTACTGAGATGGCATATCAATTAACTTTAGAGAGAATTTAAATTTGTGTAGAGACAGTCAGGATTAGTTTGCGTAGAGATATAGAACTAGACCTTATTTTAAAACATGTCAGTGAGTGGAATATAATCTTTATCATGAGCTCTATGAAATGTTCTTCACCTTATTTCTAGTAGAACTATATGAGTGGTTGGTAGCATATAGATTAGGGAAGCATTGGGGTCCTAGACAAAGACTTTGGATGCATAAATATTACCAAAATCTTGTTGATGGAGATGTGGAATGGACTATAGTTGTATATCATTAGTGGGCTACAGTGTTACAAAATTATACATTGGAGTACATTATTTCTACATATTTGTGTCATGAGGAGGTTGAGTTCTGGTGCTTTCTCAAGCCCAGAGGAATGTACTTGTGCACTATACCATTATCGATCAAGATTTTGATTATAAATTTGGATTTAGAAAGCCTACCTATGGCTAGCTAAACCCCCACCATGCACAAGGGTAGGAGCAGGTGTGGAGAAGGATGGTAGACCTAGTAGCAGAAAGGTAGAGAGAGGAAAGATGGATCAAGTTTAATGAAGCGTGAGAGAGGGATATAGTGCAACAAAGGGAGATTGAGGAGTCAATGGAGTTTAGGAGAATGATGGCTAGTAATTTTTTGAAGCATCGGTACTCCCCAAATTGGGTAAGCGTAATAGAGAATCCCCTTTAGCTTTGGATGAGAGCACGTCAAAGGAAAGCACAAGGACCATGAGCACTCATCTAATCCGACCTAGCCACCTAGCCCTTGTACTTGGTTTTCCAAATCTAGAAGTATTAATTGAGAATATTGCTAGTGTAGGTAAACAATCAGAGATGAGTAGATATCACTTTGTGTTGAATTCAAGAGATAAGGTTGATAACACTCCTATGATATCACATATCGGCATCGTTGTTTGGAATTTTGATTGCGGGATTTTTTTAGGTGCGTCATTAAGATAGAATGTTGGCACGCAGACCGTTGGAATTACTACAGTAGTTGTTGTGACTAGGAGGATTATTGTTTTCCATTCTAGTAATACAAATTTGACACAAGGGAGTATGTCACCTGGTCTCGCATCCCGTGGAAGGGGTGTAGGAGTATTAGGAAGATCAAGAGGATCGCACAGGAGGAAATACTAGTAGAGGTTATGAATTTGGATCTCTTAGACAAGACACGTATCTCCAGTAACCACCACATCAACCTTAGCAACCATTACAGCTGATACCTCAAGTTTACTATGAGATGTCTCTCATTCTATCGGAGTACATGGGTATTAAATATGTAGTAGAGAAAGTGCATAAGTATGAAACTACTATGGCACGCTAAGGGAATTACAACCTCAAATAGAAAGGTTAGTCAATTTTCTACTATGCTCTAGGGGCACACACATATAGATAGTATCGAATCATGACCCACATCATACTATGGTAGATTATAATGCTTTGCACATTACGTTTCGGTAGATTTTCACTTTCCATAATTTGAATAGCAGAGCATCGTGCACTCAAGGATATCAAGAAGGATTTATCTAAAATCATGAGGGAATATGACACATTTTAAAACTATGTTGTTTAATTTTTCTTATTATATTCATCACAAATAGTCACATGCAAAGTGTTTGTTGGAGGATTGTTGACACCATTCCTAAGAGCACTCTCTCGTAAGACTTATGTGGATCCGCGTGAGGCCTTGGAAGTTTCTCTTTGTGTTGAAACAGATTGTATGTGTTAATACTAGAGTGATCCCATTCTTAGAGGCACAGATCATAGCCATGGAAAAATAGTTGGAGAATATTTTTTCCAACTCAACACATGAGATGCGTAGTGGAATATGGTGCACTAATTGTGATGTAGAGGGGCATACTAAAGATAGTTATTCGTGTAATTTTGTTCATGTGATGTTGTTGGATTATGAAGTTTTCCACTTAGACCACGATGTTTGGAGCTTTCCTCTGTTGAAGCATGCGATTTAAAAGAATGTGTCCATGTATTGTAAGATTTACAAGTCCCATACTCATGACACTATTGATTGCAAACTAATTGATCACATCCACGAATCCATTGAAATAGGAGTACACCAGACTAGTGTGGTGAGTGGATCCAAGGAACAAGAAGGAAAACATAATGAAGGGTGAAACAATGGAGATAATAGAAATGGAGGCTTCTGAGGAGGATATCGAGGCCGAGGTTGCTATATGGGTAGAGGAAGGTTTTCTCGAGGAACTTTTTACACTTGTTGATCACCTGATCATTACTAGTGAGATTGCCCTCATAATACTGCTTTCTCATGGTGTGGGAAGAAACATAAGTTAGATAAATTCCTAGACTTATATGATCATATGAGTAAAAACAAGAAGAAGGACAAGGGCATGGGGATGGTCAAGTTGACAATGCGCTAATTTTGATCAATGGATGCCCAAGAAGTTGAATAATCCAAAATTACAACCCAATCTAGTTATAACACATAATGAGGCAAGCACACACATGCAAACCTATGAAGGCTAAGCCTCTTATTACATGAGAGGAAGTGATACATGCTAAGTACTCGGACACGACACATCAAAATGAAGTATACCAAGAGAATATAGGATTCATTAGAGATCTACAAGGTGAGCTATAGTGTTTAAAAGAATAGGTGCACACAAGGGAACATGCAAAGCATATTGATCTCTAGAAAAATGATGTGGATGACTTTAAATTGGTATGTAAGATGCTCCACCAGGAGAATATTATTCTCATTTCTTAGGGAATGACTTTGGAAGAAAGTACCGCACACACGAGTTGAGCATGAGCAAGAGATAATTCATGTGAATCTCCCACCTCAATACCATGAATTTGATAATGAGATCACATTGGATACAATAATTTATGGTTGGTTAGTAAGAAATATATTGATAGATAAAGGCACTGAGGTAAATGTACTCGCTCTAGAAGCATGGAATCAATTGGGGAGACCTACATTGCAAGCCATCTTCGAATGTGTTGTATATGGAAAATAAAACTAAGGAAATTCCTATTAGGGTACTAAAGGATGCATCTATTATCATTTAGGGAGATAAGTTTACTAGGTACTTTGAGGTATTGGAGCTTGCTGAAGCAGACAATTTTCTAGCCTTACTTAGATGACCTACAGGTGTTATGCAAATGATGTTGATCTACACTTCAACAAGAGATACATTGGTTTTGAGAAAATTCATGAGCGCATGATTATACGTCTATTTGAGAATAATCCAAAGCCTTATGTTGAGCCTTTGAGTGAATAAGCGCTTAATCAAATCTATGCATAGCATGATGTGTGACCCGAGAATCTAGAACCATCAAAAGAAGGTGTGCTTCCATGGGAAGATGCACACTCAAAGAGTGAGTGACACTACTAATGTCACTTATGATAACTCAACACTTGTCACATATGAAATGGCCAAGCGCAAAGTTTAGGGGTGACTTATAAGGATGATCATCAGTTGTGCATGGTGAGGTGCTTAGGCTCAGCTCAGGTACCAAGATATATTGGTGAAGGGAAGCCCGATACATTCCTTTGTGCTATATAGAGACTCGAGTGGATAAATGAGGAGAAAGAGAAGAAACGTGGTAGTTTATAACTTTTGCAGGACAACAACATGTTGGTGGGAAACACATAGAGATAACCTCTTGGAGTGGTGAGAAGTGAGAATCACCTTTTCCACCAGTTCACTCAAAGAAATGTACCTACGCACATTTGTGAATTTCATGGTAAGAATCCAACTTCTCATCACATCCATACTTGTGAGAGACTATGGGAGAAAGGTTAGGAGGCTTTACCACCATCCCTATGGATACATAAGTTCTACTCCACATTTTATGGATGTGTGTGCGGTATGTCCATGCCGAGCTAAAAATGGAGACTACAAACTGGCAAGAGATGACTGTAGTATGATTCAAACTTTTGATTACTTTTCTACTAAGCCTCTAGTCCATGAAACATTACAAATAATGAAGCAAATCACATTGGGAAATAACGTGAAGGCCAAAGAGCTCATGCTAGAGGTATTTGGAGAACCTAATCTCGAGCACGCCTTACTCTGAGAGGAGACAAAAGAAGTACATATGGGTTGCACCTAGAAAGAGAAAGAGAAAGGAAAGCTAGTATACATGATTGATGATGAAGAAGTAGACAACCTGGATGTTAACCTCATTTAGTTACACGCAAGGTAATGGATTCTGTAAATGTGAAGGTGCACGCATACCATGCTCCTATGAAAAAAATAAGGTGAATATTGGCACAGAGGATGAGCCTAAAGAATAAATCATTAGTGATTACTGGTCGAGAAAAAGAAGTTGCCAAGATCATAGAGCTTTTGTGTGATTTTTAGGACTATTTCCAAGTGGTTACCATGAATTAAAAGGTGTGCATCCTTCCTTGCAAGATGAAGATCGAGCTAAAATAAGGCACGCATCGGTTAGGAAGAGGCCTTATAGGATGAATCCTAATATGTGCATGAAGGTGAAGGAGAAGATTTATAAAATAGTCAAGTCTAGAATTATTAAGCCTATTGAAGAATCTAAATGGGGGTCAGCCCCATATTCATAAGCATTAAGAAAGAAGGGAGGATAATTATTTTTTTAGATTATAGAGAGCTCAATGCTTCATGTGTCATAGATCCCTTTCCCACCCCTTTTACAGAAGAAATTTTAAAAGGATTAGTTGGGTGCAAAATATATTCTTTTTCGAGATGGATTTTCAAGTTATCACTAAGTGTGTATTGCAAAATAAGATCAAAAAAATTCACCACTAAGTGGGGAAGTTTTTCATATACAGTTATGCCCTTTGGATTGAAAAATGTGCCAGCAGTGTTCTCACACATTATTTTTTAAGCATTTCAATATTTTATTCACAAGTTCCTACAAGTATATTTGGATGATTGGACTATCTATGGCATAGTAAGGATCAATCAATAATTTGAGGATTATGTTTGAGAGGTGAAGGTAGTTGAGTATATCTCTTAACATTAAAAGCGCATATTTGCTACACCCTATAACACCTTTGCTTTAGGACATATTATTTTCAAGGAAGGATTGTTAGTAGACCCAACCAAGGTAGTTGTAATCTTGGGCTTAGAACTTAGAAGATCCTTCCAATCAAAGTAAGGTGTGTGAATTTCTGGGACATACTAGCTATTATAGGAAGTTTATAAAAGGATATGTAAATATTTTTGTGCCCCTAGAAGAATTACTCAAAGATTATTGGGGTGATGTGCAACAACACACATTTGAGACATTGAAGGAGAGGCTTACTACCGCACCTATATTGCAGTTGCTTCATGGGATAAGCCTTTTCATGTACACATTGATGCTTCGGCATGGAAATTGACATAGTGTTGGCACAACCAGGAGAATGGATTGTAGATCATCCTATTGGCTTCGTAAGTAGGAAGTAGACACCCATGGAGTATAATTATACAACAACAAAGCACGAATCCTTCTCCATGATTTATGTGCTTCAAAAATTTTCATAGTACCTACTGACTACTCTATTTATTTTCTATACAGATCACATGGAATTAAATTACTCGGTCAACAAACATATTTTTAAAGGGCACATTTGTAGATGGATACTTCTATTTCAAGAATTTGACTTTGCAGGTTGTTTTCGATCTAGGTAAGATAAATTCATGGCCTCAACATTTATCAAGGATTAATTATGGTGAGGACACACAAAGTATTGAAGATATTATGTCTGATGTGCAATTGTTTAGATTAAACCATGCACCCACAAATTTAGAGTACATATATGTTTTCTTTCAACTGGTATGATACCAAAAGGAATGAATACATTAGAGAAAAAGTAGCTTGCAATACGTGTGGCACCTTATAAGTTTATTGATGGAGATCTATACAATTTGGGTCATGACGAAGTCTTGTACTTGTATATTTTGAAACATGAACATGACACCATTATGGAGGAGGATCATGGTGGAATACCAGGAGGGAATTACATCGGTGATGCTACACGTGCACAACATCCTTATGGTTAGACTTTGGTTGGGGACCTTGTACAAGGATACTAAAGATTATGTGAAAGCATGTGATCATTTTCAGTGCCTTAGAAAACTTGGCTACAAAGATGAGATGCAACTTAGATTGGTTGTAAGTGTAGAACCCTTCGAGAAGTGTGTTATTTAATTTTAGGACCTATTATACCACCCATGAAAGTACTAGTGTGAATTATATTATAACTTGTACAAACTATCTTACTAGGTGGGCACAGAGTTGTGCTCTACAAAGTATTAAAGCACAACTACAACAACAAGCTTTCTTTGGGAAAACATTATTAGCATGTATGGTTTCCCGTTAAGCTTCACAAGTGATAGAGGAACTCATTTATTGAATGAGACAATTAAAATTCAATTGGAAACGTTTATGGTGGCACACTATAAGACTACTCCCTATCACCCACAAGCTAATGGAACTATAGAGGATTTGAACAAATCTTGGGATAGACATTAACAAAAATCTATGATGATGGAAGGAAGGATTGGGATGATAAAGTGTCATTTTTCCTTTGGGTTTAAAGTACCACTTATAAAAGTTGAGTAAGGCCATACCCTTTTAGTTGGTGTTTAACATGGAAGCACTACTACCAATTGATTTTATGTTACCGTCCTGTGTATTATGCACGCAGGAGGACTTGATGATGAACAAGTTGTTGAAGAGCACATTGATAAACTAATGAAATTGGATTAGTGGCACGATGTTGCACATTGGAGCCAAGACCGAGAAGGCATGATAGAAAGTATGGCATGATATGCACATTAAGAATAAGACATTCGTAGCTATAAATCTAGTGCTTCTCTATCGCAAAAAGTTTTCGTGCCACCCAGGGAAATTGAAGGTGGATTGGTTGGTGCCTTTTTTAGTAACCAAGATACTTGACTCATGCGCATGTCGATTCAGAGTCTGGATGACACCATGTTTCCCGGTTATTTCAATGGGATTAGGTTAAATCCCTACTATAAATAAAGCTTCTTGGTGTTTGTAATAAGGAAATACTGTCATTTAGCTTAGATTTTCCTTTTATGTGTTTCTTTCATGTTGTTTTTATGATTTGTTATTTTATTTCCTTATTTTTTTGTAATAAGCGCACTTGCACACATGAAGCTAATTATTATATGTTAATTTCATGCACACAGGACCACACATACTTTTAGTGTGGAGTAAACCAGGTGCAAGTACAGTGAAGTGAAAAATATTGTTATCGGGATTTGTACATGTTTGTGTGTTTCACGGTGTTCTCTAATAGAACTGTGGGGAAGAAATAAGGTGCTAAAGATGAAGGTGCTTGTTGGTTGCTCAAACGTGAACCCACGTCTTGGATCTCGAAAGGGTCGAGGTGTCTGAGACCAAAATGAAACCGTCCCCAAGTTGTGGGATCTTGCGCGCTTGGGACGGATCTCCGAGAAGGTTGGTTCCTCTATCTATTTCTACTATTATTGCTACTCCTAGTGTTGAAAGGGGAAACTAAGCTAAGAATGCTAAGGGACTAAGGAAAGAAGGATAATATGAAGTAAACTACTTTAAAAGGTGATAGCACTAGAAAAGAGGGGTGAACACTATCTTTTTGAGCGAGAATGATAGGGAATGCGTGAAAGGAGGCTAGGCATGAGTAGCACAATGAAAAACACCTTCACCAGATGCTCTCATGGAACACAACTAAGTATGGAACTGCATGGGACTTGAAATAACACAACAATACACAATGCAAGAGAAGAGGCAAGAAGAAGGAATGCAAACACATTAGGACAGAAAATAGTCACAAAACAATGCTTCTATTACTTCCGAAATGCGCAGAACTATTACAATGATAAGGAGACCGATATCTACATGAAAGATCCAAATATAGAGGTATGCAACTCAAAATACGAAAAATATGGAGTCCTTAACAACATGCGTAAGGATCCAGAGTGTCCAACATTTTACAATGAGACATGACCTTGCTTTTTATAGATTCAACACAAAGGGAAGAAGGAAAGAGAGAAGCGGGAAAACTAATTGAAGCTCAACCACCATCATCAATGCCACAAAAAAATTTTGTGTCTGCATGAATTACTTTTTTTGGTGCCTCGAAGGAGGAGGAACGGAAGATCAAATCGAATCAGATCTGGTGGTTGAAGAAATCCAATTCTGCTTTAATGGCCTAATAGAATTTTTCTAATTTTTCACCCACCAAATCCCTTTAAGAATGATATTTTATGTTTCCATGGTGGGAGGGTGTCGAGACATTTCCAAAAAGTCTTCTCCCGCCTAAATCTGAGTCTCCAGGTCAAAAGATATGGCCATTTGAAGATTTGGGTCGCGGGTGTAATATTTGAAAGAGTATGTCCATACAGGGTCCACGTGGCAGCCTCGCACTTCTTGGAGATTTAGCCCCTTCTTTATGCTCTTGAAATCACACTAGATCAACACGTAGCGCTTACGTGAGCTCCTTGGGCTCCTTTGTATTTTTCCTGAGTCCTTCATGTTTACTTGGCGGGGCCAAAAATTTGACCCTGGACATGTGGAGGCTTCGCACTCATTTGAAAACTACCCCTAGATTTTACCTTTGAAGTATGCGGTTGAGACATGTGGAGAATTCCACTTTATTTTGGATTTTTCAATGAATGACTGCACTTCTTTTGACTCGAGACACGTGGGCAAGTTGGTGCTCGTTTGGAAACCTGCCCCAAATTTTACTTTTGAAAGAGTGCCATGTTGACACTTGGCTCCTTCCGCTGGCCTTCGCTTTTTGGTTTGACTAGTCAACCCCGAATCTGTCCCTTTTTGGACTCTGGGACACATGGAAGGCCCTCACTCATTTGAAAACTTTCTCGTGATTTTACCTTTGGAGATGCATCAAGTCGACATGTGGCGCTTCCTCTAAGACCTTTATACTTAACCAATTTTGGGTGACGACCTATTTTAAGATGTCTACGTAAGGGTGTGCATGGAAGGCGCAAGGGGATAGAAAATGGGCATGGGGGAGGAAGGCATGGGAGGCACGCGTGCAAGAGGGAAGCGTGAAAAGGGAAAATGGAAGGAGAGCAGAATGTAAAGGAAGAAACAAGAAGGCATGTAAGGGTGCATGGAAAGAAGGCGACAAGGAAGCAAGGTGCATGGTAAGATGAAAGTGCATGAGAGGAAAGCAGGGAGAATGCATGCATGTAGGTGCACACGCCGCAGAAAATAATGCATACTTGTGGAAGATAAGTATGGAAGCAGGGTGCAAACATCCAATCAGGGAAGGACGCACGACAACAGAAAGAAAAGAGGGTGTGTGACAGGAAGTCCCATAACTTAGCCGATTTGGAAGGCATCTATGGAGGGGCGCAAAAGAATTGCAAGGCACGGGGAGTGCACGAAAGGACTATAGCCTATGTAAAGTTCCAAATGAGAAATTATGCGGGTGCATAACCTGATATATGAAACATCAAAGTCATAATGAAAATATAAGTTATCTAGATAACTAGGAGAGTTATTTGGATAACAATGCTCTTAATAAAATTGCTCAGACTAAAGACCATGCAAGAAAAATGACCGCATAGTGTAATGTGAGGTAGACAGTGGCATGATTAACTACTTGGGAAATGGCACATAGGATTATGTGTTTTGGCTAGGGAGGAGCGCGTAAGGAGTTATATGGCTTGGAAAGTAGTAAAGAATGCAAGAGGTTACGAATGCAAGACGTGAAAGAGAGTTGAGTGATAAAGTAAAAATTTGGAAAATTTTCTTTTAAAAGAATAACTTAAAATCTTTAAAATCATAGAAAATCGTGTTGAAAGGGGAAAAATTAAGTCAATCGAGTATGAAAATTTAATAAAAAGGGGGAAATTGAGTTATTGTCTACCTTGCATTTGAGAGAACTTGAGCAATTAAGCTATTGATCAATTTGGTACAAGAAAGTGAGAAGAGCGACAAACAAACTAGAGCAAAGATAATTGAAGGTGTTTATGTGTGGCTCCTTTGTGGAAGGAAGTTTGAGCCGAAGGTTGAAGTACAAATGAGGGGATGAACAGAGAGGGGTTTGCAAAATTATAAGTAAAATAGATAGGGTTCGCAACACTCAGAAAGGGAGATTATTTAGGACACAAGTTGCAGGAGTAATGAAATCAAAAAGAGGAACTACAACATCCCAATTAGGAAGGGGAAAACTCGCATGAAGATGGTTGAGGTTGAAGCCAAGGAATTGTTAGAATATATATATTCTGAAATGCAATACCCTCATGGAGTATTTAAAGTTCGGACATGAAAGTCATAGCTCAAAAAGTGTAAAATCAGCGAATACAACCATAGGGCTCTGGACTATGAAGTGAAATTTAAGGAGAATAAGTTACGATAACTTATAGGAATAACCAAAGAAGGGAAAGTGCTGGTAGATGATTTAGTAAGGAGAAATTTAGAGAAGGTAGGGGTCCTCCAGTTGTTTGAGCTACCCTTCTTTGTGAAGCCCGCACATTTGTTCCAGTGGCTTATGTCTAGGGTACATGAGGATTACTTCTATTTCACGGGCCAAAGGATGAGAATTACATTCCAGCTCATTAAACATGTCATAATGTTGAGAGGTACAGGGGAGGACATGGAATTGGACTTATGCTCCGATGTAAATATCGATGAATTGGCCATTAAGCTACATTATGAAAAAGGAGGAAGGGCCATGAGCATCAATAAACTCACTGACCTTCCAACTAGGGTTTTATCTAGGTTCATAAGTTGTAAATTGTGTGCCTTGAGAGATGGACAAATGTAAATAAGAAATTTTTGTATATTACACACAGAATGGCCCATAAGACTTATCATAACATCACACAATACATTGTGAATGGAATCATAGAGGAGGCCAAGGCGTAGAATGAATATGGAGAAAATATCACTTGGGGCTCGATCCTCCTACTTATTTTCTTCCTGGTAAGGTTCTAGATGGTTCAAACGAGGATATGTGGGTTTACCCACCAGTGAAAAAATCCCTTGTAGTTCAATTCGTTGGCTACACTTGTGATGGTGCGATCTCCAACGTGTATAAGGCAAGAATATATAAATGGTACAACACGCTGCGCGTAGATTTTAAAAATGAATGGTGCATCCCATGTGAATTACCAATGAAGGTTGGAGAATAGGACATGTTTATAGTAATGCAACACTACAGCCTCTTGCGTGCTTTCAAAATGCAAGATGGGGAGATGAGCCCTTGGTGCAAGTTTCCATTATATTTACTACTCGACATTTTAAGTGTGTGTGAATAGGATTAAGGACGTGCATAATTTTACCTTTGATGTTGATACATTAGATTCTGATTTACATATCAGACCTATAGGTATGACTCTAGGATTGAGTATCTAGAGACTTTGGAGTCGATACTTTGGACTTGAATCCCTAGATGAATGTCACTATAAATATGATGATATATAAGGTCTTTGTAGTGTTAAGACCGAAGACCCAAGGAGGAGTAGAAATGGAAGCCACGATACTTGTATACTTGTGTACCACCTCTTAAGAGGATGCGTGAATATATTCTTGAGGAAGAGGAAGAAGAGGAAGGTGGACTTGACCACTCACGAAGAAAGAAAATGTACTATAGAAGAAGGAAGAGT
Organism: Taxus wallichiana var. yunnanensis; assembly: GCA_018340775.1. Lineage (NCBI taxonomy): Eukaryota > Viridiplantae > Streptophyta > Pinopsida > Cupressales > Taxaceae > Taxus > Taxus wallichiana. The sequence goes on along the minus strand of CM031235.1, from coordinate 695,448,109 downwards.
GGCGATGGCGCAGAACCTCTCACCACCTAAAGATAGTATAAAGGTAAAAAAGGTTAAAGAGGAATCAATGAAGAGGAGGAATCTAGTGACAAGGAGAAGGATGATAAATTTTTGGAAGAGCTTGAGTGCAAATGGGCTTAGTAGATGGCCACGAGGAACGTAGAGGAGGAAAAACATTATAGTGCCATAGAGTAGGAAAATAAAAAAGTCCGCTTAAGCGTAAAACACCCGAGCATGGGAGGCATATAAGGAGAAAGAGATTGATGATACTTATGTCATCATGGAATATAATGGCATAGAAGGTGGAACTAGTGCAGGCCCATTCACTCCTGGGAAACAATGAACAAAGGTGAAGGTGGTGAGGAAGCGGTTGACTCCGAGTTCGAAACATATGGACTTTTTAGATGACCCTACAAAGGTCATGAGGGTGTGGTTCTAAAGTACAGTGACTACAGATAAATTATATGGTTGGGACTTGATGGATAAACATGGAGGACTCTCGCGTACTAGGAAAATGTTGTCCTAGAACATGCATACACATGTAGATGAGCCTGATTTTTAGTAAGTAATAATTCCCTCAATGTCATAGAATTAAAAAGTGATCTTGGGAAGAAATACAAATAGGTGGAGCCAATGTACTTGACAAATGAGTAGGCATGTAATGCCTTGAAACATATGGCCACGAATATGACACATAGGAATTTGGATGTCGGAGCTACAATGAGGGTTATGGCAGAGATAATAAGGATAAAGATCGTGAGATTGATAACTTGACGAAGGATTTCAGGGAGAGCAAAGCATACTAAGGAGGCATATGATAGGGCAGGCACATTACTAAATCATATTTTAGGTCAATTCCCAACCTTTGGGAGCCAAGCGAGAAGTGATTATAATGATGAGATGGATTATCTTGAAGACCTGGTTGGAATGTTTTTGGTAAACATTAAGAGTGGCAAATGGCCAACAATGGAAGAAATAACAAAGGAAAAGGAATAAAATAAAATAGTTGTTGAGGTTAGGATCACTGAGTTTGAGGAATTACTCACATAGCTTAAGGAAGCAGGCATTAAGGTTGACTTGGCTTTTGCTAGATGTAAGAAGTATGACCTGATACTTAGCACATGCATTAGTGATGAAGAAGAAGCGCTAAGGGCTATACAAGAAAATATTCCTACAAATAAGATAGATCACACTAAGGTTATGGCCGAGATATCGAGCGGAAAGAGTTGATCAAGGCCAATGAGGATAAGTTAGAGATTCGGATCGACCAATTTCAGAATCTGGTGCTTGAATGCATGGATACAATCAAGGGGGTGGTTGCATAATTAATTATGGTCATCTAAGAGCTCAAGAGTAGATTTGAAGAGTTGGTGCCTGACCAAATACCAGGGGTTGTAGAATATGTACATGGGAAAGCTTTGGAAGAACATAATGAATGGAATAAATTGAGGGGTGAATTGAATGTTGAATTCCCAAAGCTTCTCCAGCAACCTGAGGCCTAATGAGACTTGTGCATAGGTAGAATGAATCCTTTTGGGCATTGAATTATTACTTATTTTATTGATTATTCATACATTCTTTGAGAAACAAGTAGAACAAATCATTTTCAAGGATGGAAATCCAATTAGTGTTGGGTAATATGGCATGGCTGAGTTACCTAAGTACATTTTGTACGCAAGGATCTAGGGCACATGCGAGACAGAAATGAAGGGGGCATGTGGGAAGAATGAATAGCACGTGAAGGCTCACTCCACGAGAAAGGAACTTCTTGGACTTAGAATTTTTAAAAAAATAGAAAGGCCTAGTTAGAGTGTCAATCACACAATGATCTAGATCTAGAGAAAATCAAGGAGACTTGATGGCCAACTAATGTCTATTTTTGGATAGAGCACATGCAGAATGAAGATCAAGGGTCATGCATGGATCGAGCTATTCATATGATTAAAGAAAGTTTTATTTATAGGATAGTCTATTATTAGATGATGTACAATAGCATTTATATTTTGTATTTTGAGAGTGCATAGGTGGTGAAGGGCAAGTCCCCACCCCTATATATATTTGTTGTATGTCATTGTTTTAGTACCACATCTTATTGTTCATGTCTAAGTGCTAAGAGTATTTGTATGCGAGGTTATGGATTAGGTTTTTATGCTTGTGCATGTTCCAATGCCTAGTTATGGTGATGTATTCAACTTCTTTTATGTAAGACTTTGTTATAATGGATCATGGAGGATGGATTATGGTTATTTATGTGTCTAAATATGGTGATTACATGGTGCAATTGATCTTAATTATTATATGATCTATTATGTTTCCTTATTACATGTGTTTTGATTTGAATGTATGTAATGGGTTAGTATGAATGAATGAGTTCTTGGTATTTTTCATCATGTATTTGCATGCTAACATCTTGACAAACATCACAAAGGAGGGACATGGTAGGTGCATGCACTTCGAGTTAGCATTCAGCCCTCACCGAATGAGGTGTCGATGCATATCATTTAGGTGAAATAAAAGACTACAAAGACACTTAAATCCAACAACATCTCCAAATCAAACAGGGCAAATTTCTACCTTTAGAAGGAATGATAACCAGATTGTACTCAAGCCACAACTAACTCATATGCTAATTAAACACCATGCTCAATAATATGAAAGTCATTCACCGAATAACTTTAATACAACCTTTGCAAATAAACGAACAACAATATTATATATTATTATGGAACTCAAATGAAAAATAATGAGAATGGACCTTGCTTATATAGGCAAGGAATATCCATCTAAGAACCATCTAGGCTTTAGATCAAGGCACAAATAAAGGAAAGAACTAGTCAAGACCATATATTTAGGAAAGAACTAGTCAATGAAAAGAGCGATCCGACACGGCTTAAGCGAAAAAATGCTCTGCAACTATGGCACAAAACTAGAGTTGACTCTTCAAGGGTTTCCCCCCTCTAACCATCATACCGCAGCCTTTTCAGGCTCTACAGAATTTATTGTTATAGTATCTCCTAGGGTTTTCACCCTCCTGACGTCCCCTATATAATGATCTCGTTATCTTCAAACCTGATTGTTTCAACCGTGGTAGGAGATAGTGGAGCGAGTGATGGAACCTTCGAGAAATGCCCCACGAAATTAGTTTCAAGGTTTTTCACGAGCAAATATCTCTCCTTCGATGTGGTTTTTCCCATTGCTAAATTTAATGTTATATGTCAATGGTTAGAATAGTTTTACCTCATTGGGTATTTTATGGGTTGAATCCTCTCGAAAGCATGCTTAAATCTTGTGCTAACACAATCTAGACTTCCAAGGGGTACGTCTGGATAGTTTCCAAAAATGACCAAGGGTTTATTTCTTTTCACTTTTCCGATCCTCGCTAACGCACCCAATATTTTGACTAAGCAAGCCACTTGGTATGTATTATCCCATAAAATTGACAAGGAAATTTTACCAATAACCATACCGAAATTTTGTTCTGATCCCTTGTTAGGGATCCCTTGCGTTCGAAACATTGCAAATCCCTTCCCAGGAAATCTGGTTTCCGAACTTAGTCTTTTTGGTCTTTTTTGACTGGGCGCATGGAATTACTATGTAACATCAACTTTTGGTGCACCCCCTTTAAACCCTTTGGCGCATACTTTTCAGTGTCAACACGCCTTTTCGTGCGCCAAAGTATGTTGAGTCTTCCACGTGCGCCAAGGCGCATGCGCCTTCGTGTTAACACAACGTTTGTTGCGCCCCTTTTTGGTGCGCCAAAGGGCGCACATAATCTTTTGTCAACACACTTTTTGGTGCGCCAAAGGGCGCACATAATCCCATGTCGACATAGCTTTTGGTGCGCCAAAGGCGCGCTTAATTTCATGCTGGCAAATGCTTTCGTGCGCCAAAGGGCGCATGCTTTTCCATGTCGACAGCTGCTTTCATGCGCCCTTTACAAAGTGGGTGGCGCATTTATGACTAGCTCAGCTATATATATATGTTTTTCACCCAAAATGTCATTTTCACTAGACACAAAGCACGTGATTTCTTTTATCAGAGCCTGTCAGCCCCTGCCTCGTCGTTTTCAACGCTTTGTGGACCCGTTACACGTCTCTTACTACTTATCCAGGTAAGAGGTTCTTACCTCTCTTGTGCGTTTTACGTTTTTGGTTCTTGTTGTGCTTGGTGGCCTGGTTTTGGTTTGAAATATTGAAATATTGATCTGGTTCCCTTTCCCCCCTTCCTTTTGCTTTGTCTGTCTTTCCATTTTCCTCCTCTTTCCAGAACTGCTGGTAGAGGGAGTTGTCTAAAAGCATGGTCTGAAACCCTTTGGATTGAACCATTATATCTCCCAAAACAATCTTGGAAATGAAAGGAAGAAAGAAGGGTTGAACCATGTAAAAACACTATTTTTTTCCTTTTGGCGCATCTGACCACCTTGCAACATGAACAAAACCCGCGCCAATGGCACACCCATTTTGACTGCTGCATCATTAACTTCTCGCGCCTTAGGGCGCGCCTCCTTCACATGCTGCAAGTGCTAAACTTGCACCCTAATGGCGCGCCAACCTTCCTTGCTGCATCACATTTCCATGCACCAATGGCGCACCCAGCATCTATGCAACACCGGCTTTATCTGCGCCAAGTGTGAAGTTATAAAGGCGCAGGCGCTTTCCTCATCACAGCAACATCATGTTGTGTAAACCCTTCGTCATGCGCCATGCGCGCCATATTCCCTTTGGCGCACGAAAAGTTCCTGTTACACAAACTTTCCATGCGCCAAAGGGCGCACCAAATCCCAATGCAACATGAAAAATCTATGCGCCAAAGGGCGCATCCTGTCACTATGTAACACGAAGTTTTCATGCGCCCTTTACAAAATGCAATCTGCAGTATGCATGCGCCATGCGCCTTTGGCACCAGTTTAACCTTTGCAACACGCCTTTCCTGTGCACCTTACCTATTTAGCCCTGTAAGCTGCAATTTTCATGCGCCCTGCGCCCTGAGCCTAATAATAAATAACTCTTTCTTCTGGCACTTCAATGGGAAATCAAATGACTGATTCAACCTTTCTACGTTGGGTTTCACTTCTTCTTCATGCAGATCAGCAACTGAGTTCGAAAGAACATATGTCTACATCTAGCAAGAGACCCATCAAATCCAAAGGAAAGGCTAAACTTACAGAGGAAGAAATGAAATATAAATATCAGAGGGTCAGAATGCCCGAGTCCCAGGCCGAGTGCAGCATGGACGTCAGAGATTCAGAATTAGGACATATTGATATGGAGGAATTCTGGGCCAGAACTCAGAAAGTTACAAGGAGTCCATGGATGGACAAATTGATCGGCAGTGCCCTGCACTTTGCCGGAGGAATCCCCAGCGCGCCGGCCAACAATGAATTTATGATGGTGGTTGCCCAGTGTTACAACAAGGACACAAGGTGTGTCAAAAACAGCAAAGGCGGGGTAGTCATTAACCTCACTGCCCTTCATTTTGAGATAATACTGGCATCCCCTCACCACCGCACTTTGTGGCCGTCGCACCAAGCGGAGTGCATTAAGGCTGGGATGACAATGAGGATCAATGTATGCAACTAATGAACGAAGTCTATCTGAAGAACAAAAGGTAATAACCCGGTGGCCCCAAATCATCCACCGCAGTGACTTCTCAGAAGAGCTCAGCGACACCATTACATTCCTAAGCAGGGTCTTCGGGCTTTCTGATGCCCATTATTTCCATAAATGGATGCTGCGGTACTTAGAGACCATGAACAAGAATATGCCTGATCAGCGCTTTTGCTGGGGAGAGATTATAAGTAGCACAATCTCCGAGCAGCTACAACAATTCAGCACAACGGGGACATTTCATATGAACTCCTACGTGGTCTATGCTGCAGCATCAGAGAGGGACTATCCAGGCCTGACGCGGAGTGGAGTTTGGCCTCAGGTCAAAATATACGAGTATTATCCAGAATTGAGGCTGGAGAATAGCATCTCCCAATTCACCAAAATCAACGATGCATTCTTCTACCACATCATCTACCTGCTTTCAGGCCGAATATGACTTATGGTCACACGACCAAAAGCATAGTGGCAGCCATCGAGAAATGGGGAGCCTGTTCACCCAGTTTCCTACATTCACCTATCTAAGGGCTGCCAACTTTTTGGGAGAGCCAACCAGGCTACCGAGGTATGCTGGACCTAAGCTGATTCTGCTGGAACTGTCAAGGCAGCTAATCACATACCACGAGAAATGCCTTAAAAGAAAGAAGGGTGGAACTCCGTTCCCCCTCACAGTAGGCCGATATACATGCTCTACCCACCATAAGGCAAAGGAAATGTTCGCAGAGCTGGAGTTACTCAATTTGAAACATGACTTCCCAGCCAGGCCTACCTTCGACCCAAGGAGCTGTCTGCCAAGGGCGAAACTTGATCCAATCCATGTTCCTCAGATCGAGGATATTTACATTGACGTCCTCCATGAGGTGGAGCTCAGAAGGAAGGATCATTCTCACCTAGCATTGGCAGAAATCATCCAATATGGGGTAGCCATTGTCCCCAAAGGCTTCCAAACTATGGAAGATGAAGTAGACAAGGTATATACTGACACAGATGGGGACAATTGGCCCTTTTCGGCCATTGATAGAACTAAGGCTCCTCAGACAATTGAGGAGAGGGTCAAGGAGACTCTGCGGAGGACAGAACATTGGTGCCGGATGAATGGCCTAATCTACCTCGGGGTTGATTTCACAACATCCCCATTGGGAAACGCACCTCCACGATCCAAAAAGCAGCCTAAAGGTAAAGGAAAAGGCGTAGAAGGTGAATCTAGCACCATTCAGGAAGAAGCCCCTGAGAGTCCTCCTTCCGCAGCACCAGAACAGGTAATAACTCTGGATTCGCCAGAGAAAGAAGCAGAAGAGGATATTCCCATTGGCCCATCCACTCAGGATGTCGGCATTGTTACAACAACTGAGGTCCCTTCTCGTCCCTTCTTCTTCTCTTCCTTCCCCTCCTCGAGCGACTCAAGCGACCATCCCTTTGGTCGTGTCCTCTTCCCCTTCTTCTACTGTTTCCCCCACCTCTTCATCTATCTTTTCTTCCCTCACTGATCTGTCCTCCTCCATTTCTTCCCTTATCTCCGAGCTCCCTTCCCTTCCTATGTCTTCCGTAGCTGCAGTTTCCCTTCCTTCCATGGGCACTTCTTCGGCTATTCTCTCAATGCCGCCGCCACGTGTCTCCACGTTTTTCCCCTCTTCTTCTGCAGCTGCCCCCTCCTCTGTTTCCGGTCCTTCTACCGTGGGTCCAGCTTGGATCTCTCAGCAGCTAAGTCAGCAAAAGAGGAAAGTTCCCATCGCTCCGATGGACTTTTCCGTGATCCCATCTAAGGGGGCAAAGAAGCAGAAGCCTGTCACGCGCTTCTCTCAAAGTGCTGCAGGAGAGAGAGTTATGGAAATCACATACCCCAATCCCCTCAAAGAGAAAAAGGATCTGTCTCCTACAGATTTTACTGTGACCCAAGTCACAATGGGGACATCTTCCGAAAGTCTTCAGGGGGAGGCTCTTTCTGTAGTTGACGCCCTCTGCAAAAAGCTTCAGGAAATCAAGGAAGAGAAAAGGCAACTGAAGGAGCGAAACAAATATCTGCTCCAAGCCTTACAGAAGATGGGTAATGCACCCCCTACAACTGCCACCGAGACTTCTGAGCTTCTCAGCCAGGAGAAAATTAATGAGTATGCCAAAATCGGCGAGCAGGGTATGGCCGTTTCTGCTTGGAGGAGCCAAATCCTCAAAGACAGTGAAAAAGTGATCGCTGAGTTCTCTGACTTGTACCTGAACATCAGTAAGGTGAATAAAGAGCTCCAAGCGTTAGCAGGGCCCATATCAGAAGAGTTGGAACATGCCAGACTGCAACATGAGACCTTCCAACAAATGTTCGACTGTTCACTCGAAGATCTGTCAAGTTCGGCGTCTTCGGCCATCCAAGGGCCCTCAACAAAATCATGTCCACTCTGGACTACCGGGTGGATCAGCTAGAATTTATTCTAGAAAAGATTGACAAAGTCAAGGAAGAAGCCCTGGATGCGATGCACCAAATGGAACGAATTGTTCTTAATATGTCGCCAGGGTTACTTACTCCTTCCTTCACTTTAAGGAAAGCTGATGAAACCACCCGGATCTTCAAGGAGATCACTTCTCAAGGAACGGGGCCAGAGGTCACATTTGACACAGAATCTATCAACAACCTGCTGGCCTGTAGGGACTTCATCGGGTTTCTCATTGAGGCAGAAAAAGACTATTCCAAACTCCAAGAGAAGCTCATAGATGAGCGGGAGACTTGTGAGGCGATAAGTGATAGGCACAAGGATCCTTCCCAGGATCAACTAGGGCCAATAATCAACAAGTTCATGGAATACCGCTCTCAGTTCCATATCTCACACCAGAAGCAACAAAAGCAGTCCACCCCCTTTCGGCCGCAAGATGATGATGACGAATAGCTGCTGCTTCTTCTTCTTCTTCTTCTTCTTCTTCTCTTTCTCTTCTCCATCTTTCTTTTTGGAAATATCTGGAGTATGTTGATACAAATGATGACATCATCCATGTTGCATCATGGGATGATGTCATCCATCAAATAGTAAAAAGTCAACATGACTTTTAGATATTTTGTAAATATCTTTGTAAATAGTTGTTGGCTCCTTTTTGCTTTCTTTTCTCTTCTTCTTCTATAAATACCCCAATACTTGTAGTATTGTGGGATGGATGGATATCTTTCAGATGAGAAATAGAAGTGAAGAAAAAAGACTTTGAGCTTTCTTGTAACAGAAGAAAACAGTAATACAAATATTGAGACTTTGTGCTGAATAGTTGTGTTATGCATCAGACCTTTCTTATGTTAGATCTGTATGTGTTTATTCTGTTAGATTCATATCTACTTTTTTGTCATTTATTCATCATCAGTATTGCTTTGTTTGTTTATGCAAGTAGGTTTGGCTTTGTTTACTACCAATCCCAAAACATAAACCTTGACCTTTACTCTCGCTTTGGAATTCATTTCTTTTCTTCCTTCGGACTGCTCTTTCTTCATTCGCTCTTCCTTTCCTTTCTTTTCGCAATGGAAACACCCCTCTACCGGGATGAGATCCCAAACCCCGAAGGCGTAAATCTGTGAGACTTACATAGATTCCTGCTGGTAGAATAGCAATAAACCCGCCACTTTGACTCAAAGAGGGCTATGCCCTGCACACTGTTGGCTCGTCTATCCATAGATATGTCCAGCAATGATTTTCGGACCAACAAAGATGTTCGCAACTCGCTTCTTGTATTAACACCCTGGCACAAGGAATTTTTGGTATCTGATTATACCGCCCTTAAAGTGCTTGTTTGGATTAAATTTTTTGGTCTCCCTTTGCCATGCATTCATTTTCTACCACAAATTACACTTCACTTGGGCGGGTTGTATGCATGGAAGCCAATAAATTTTACCATGCTCGTCCCCAGAAGCGAGTATGTGTTGAGATTGATCTCTCGTAGGACCTCAAAGAATTTGTGGATATTCAAATGGGCGATAAAACGCTACTCCCAAAGAGGTCATGTATATAAATCTACCCAACACTTGCTTCCATTATCAAGCATCTGATCACAAGATCAGGGATTGTCCACTTTATGTTCCCCGTAACCACCCTATGGAAAAAACCACTCCCGAGCTAGTCAAACCCCAATAGGAGAAAGGTTGGAAAATTGTCGAGGGCCGGAAAAACAATAAAAAAACCCAGAAATCTAAACCCTTTGGTTCCCATGGCCATTAGGAACCAAATCATTAAGAATATTCTCACAATACATCGTCTATGCTAAGGAACCAACGGTTGCTGTTATGAAACCAACTACTACTGTCATTTCCACTACCCTGTTACCAAAGTACTCCAACACTTATCTTACGGAAACAGTTCTCATGGACCACAAAAATTCTATTTCACACGTCCCCGTGTCACATTCATTTCCTTTGTTGCTTTCAAGCAACTCACAAGGACCTTCCAAACGACCCCAAAGTCCACCTCGCATCTCTCGGGACCATAGCCCAACACGCAGTGTGGATTCCACTAAAGCAGAATACAACATTGAGTATGCTGAATGGAAAAAAAATGATCTACAGGATTTTTTCATAATAACGTTGCTCAATTCTTACACAATCAATATGATGCCCTTGAGGGCTTGGAGGATGGGGATATGGCTCTTGACCAACGTTTCCCATGAATTGTCTATCTTGGAATGTTAGGGGTCTCATAGACTCCTATCGTAAGTATGTGGTGCATGAAACTCGACAACGATGTGCAAATCTGGATGTTTTGTTTTTGCAGGAAGTAAAAATTATAGGTTTTCAGTTGCAAATGGTATGCAAGTCCATCTAGCCTGACAACTTGGCTTTCTATAGTAATCATGAAGTAGGGCATGGGGGATTAATTTCACTTTTTGCTCCTAAATGAAGGCCCTTATTAATTGATCATGGAATCAACCCCACCAACCGTGTCATTTGGGTCCTCTTTAATATTGAGGGCCGCCCTTTTGGGCTTATTAATATTTACGCCTTGAATGATGTGGCCGAAAGGGCCGATCTGTGGCGATGGATAGCCAACTCCATTCCCGATGCCTACTAGGTAATTGTTATCCAAAATGTTCCCCTTGCACTTTTTAATGCTAACTCCCTTCATTCTTCCCTCCCTTGTGCCTCAGTCATAATTTTTTGCTCCTCAGGCACTCAAAACTTTTTGGAAATAACGCCATTGGATATATCTTTTCTCAGATTTCCAGAAAGGTAAATTTTTCCTCCTAACTCCATGTATTTTTGAAGTTATGGCTCGGTGGAGTTTTTGTGGAAAATTTTCCCCTGGAAGGCCCGCAGTCAATAATATGGTGCCACGTGTCAAAGGAAGTGGTGGCGGTCAAAGGAAAACTTGGAATTTTTACCAAGTGTTTGGAAAATTTTTCAAAAGGAATATTTTTCCCCGAAGGCTCACCTGTGAATCAGATTACGCCACATATCCAAGGGGAAAAATTTGAAAAATCGACTAAGTGTTGGCACCATGGAAAATTTCAAAAGGAAAGGCCCGCGCCCAATCATGTTATGCCACGTGTCCTATGGCATCGGACCGGCGGAGGGCGGAGGAAAGATTGGAATTTTGGTGAAGTGTTTTGGTAAAAAGCAATGGAGAAGTTTTTGGCCCGCTCCCCGCCGACCAGTTAGAGCATGCCACGTGTCCCCGAGGGTCGGAGTTTCGGAGCACGGGGAGATTGGGATTTTTTCCCAAAAGCTAAAATGAAAAGAAAAATGTTTTCCCCAAGGGCCCGTGGTGAATGAGATGATGCCACGTGTCCCGAACCTAGGAGAAGGTGGGGAAAATTTGGGAAATTTTCCCAAAGAAAAACGAAGGAAATTTCAGAAGGAAAAAATGCCCACCCCAAACGCGAGCCAATGGAAGCTTGCCACGTGTCCGGTGGCGGCAAAAAATACAGGAAAGGCCCGCAGGAAAAAGGAAAGGAAAATCCCACAATGAATGGGGTTTTGCCACATGTCCGAAGTCGAAAAATAGTCAAAAAGTGATGAAAAATTTAGGAGGAAATGCCCGCGGTGAATCACCTCTTGCCACGTGTCCTCAACTCATCGGCCGACGGAGATTTTTGGAAAATTTTCCAATGGCCAAAACGAAGGAAAATAAAGTGCAGAAGGTCCGCATCCAATCAGAACATGCCACGTGGCATCCGGAATGGTGGAGCGTGGGGATTTTTTGGGAAATTTTCCCAAATGCAAAAAGTGGAAAATTTCAAAATTTCGCCCGCCAACTGCTTCGCCCTCGCTTTTTCCCTAAAATTTCAAATGGCCATATCTTTCGATCCAGAGCTCAGTTTTTCACGTTCTTTATATCATTGGAAAGCTGGAAAATTATCTACAAGATTCCAGGTCATTTTTGTATTTTGATGGAGTTTGGAGAGAGAAAATTGAAAAATGTCTCTAGCACGTGGTGATGAACAAAACTGACGTTTCAACCACCATTTTTAATGAATAATGGCTCGCATTCTCTCCCAACATGGTAAAAAATGTCAGGGGATGAAACTGTAAGGATGCCCATGCCATTTTATTACATTTTTGGTTGGTGGTTGGATCTCTCCTACGTTTTCTCGTGTTTCTTTCTCCCCGGGGTCGGTTCGCGCAATTTTGTAAAGCCAGATTTGGCTCATTTTTGAAGGGTTGAACATTTTTATGTATTGTAGGCTCCCTCTGTCACTTTAAAAAGTGATTTTGTGAAAAACCAGAACTTTTCCAATACTGCAACCTGTTTTGCCTCTCAGGTGTTGTAATGCAAGCGTTTTTGATGTTAAAAATGACAATGCAGGCTCTGTGAATGAGTTTTAATCCTCTGTTTGTGTTGTTTGATTCATTTCTAACCTTCCATTATAGTTATCAGTTTGTGCATGAAGTTTTGTTGCATTTTTATGAACTGTGTCAATCTACAGAAGTAAAAATGCTCACCACTCCTTTGGTGCATCACCTTATTAGCACTAGTTTCAGTTTTTTGCATTCCCTATCTTTGTCCCCTTTGGAATTTAGAGTAGGATTTTGAGTTTGAAACCTCTGTATAACTTGCAAGTAATACACCTAATCAAAGGAGTTGAGGAACCAGCCTCTAAACTAGAGATTCTTTTCCCATTTTACAAGTCCCACACTTGGGGAAAAGATTCAATGTTGTGCAATCACACTGGATGTCCAAAATGTCAACTAGAAGTCTGATCAACATCCAAGGGTGCTGCTGATTTGCACCAACAGTTTTGGCATGCCCAGTGGGACCTTAGAGGTCTTCATCTTCATTGCAACAAAATTGATGTGCATTTGTTGCAAGTTTCTTGCTTAAAAGAGCCCTAAATTGCACATCTGGCGACTCCAAGGAAGAAGAATCAACTGGTTTTAGCAGTGCAGACCTGAAAAATCATGAGAAGAATCACCACAAGGTCAAGAGTTGGAGAAGAAGAGGTGTTATTCGAGTATCTGCAGTTATCTCCAAGAAGAAGGCAAAGATGGAGGAGAATTCAAAGGTCTCCATCTCCACCAAATAGAACTCTATCAACTCCTCCACCTGGTAGGCCTTTCATTCAATCAACAAGGGTTCTAAGGCCAATCATAATGGTACAAAACAACCCCTATGTCAATTTCACTGCAGCAGCCCACTTGCTCTCAATGCACAAAATCTAATCCCAGTTGCAGCATTGAAGAACATTCCATACTTTACTGGAGAGAATCAGACCACTCCTGGTGATCAAGTTAAGGATATTGCTAATATTTGTGCAATCCATGAGATCAATGAGATGCAAGTTATCACAAATTGTTGGCATCTTCATTCAAAGGAAAGCTTTGCAATGGTTCAGAGTCTTGCCTCGAGGTTCTATTCAAAATTGGAACCAGCTATGTATAGCCCTCTAGAGCGCTTTGGAGAAAAGGGAGAGAACTTGTCCCTTTTGGAATAGTTGACAACCATCAAGAGAGCTCCCAATGAGCAGCTGACTAACTTCAACTTCAGATTTCAAATGACTTGGGAGAGGATTCCAATGGCAGTAAGGCCAACAGTAGAAGGTGCTTTTCTATATTACCTTAAAGCTTTAAATTCTGATATTTTTATGTTGATTCAATCCATGTGAGGCACAACTATCCCTGTTGCTTATAGCATTGCCATTAGAGCTGAAAATTATTTGATTCAAGCTGGCAAGCTAGCTCGTAGGCCTCCAATGCCATTGTTTCCAAGTTTAGAGAGCCCAAATACTAGTCAAGTGCCTATTTTAGCTCATATTCCCACTCCTAGAAATCGAATTCAAGTGAAGCTTCTACTTCATCTTCTAGTGCCTCAAACGAACTTTAGGAAGTCATGAAGCAATTGCAAAATCTTGGCAATGAGCTGGTCACACTCAAGAGGCAGCAAGCCCAAGGTTTTAGACCTCCTTTCTAGCCTCAAGCTCAACCTAACAGGTAGCCATACCAAGCCTTAGAGACCACCCAATCCAAATTTGCAAATTTAAATCAAGCAAGACCTCCTGCCAAAAGACCATTTCAACCCTATAATCCCAATTCTATATCTACCTCTAAGGCATTAGTGCCATTGCAAAACAACATAGCTCAAGAGTATGATTGGTGTTTCCCATGCAATAAACCTCAACTAGTCTGTGTTTCAACGGTGCCTTAAATCAAGCATTAATGGTGACAAATCTAGGTGTGGAGGTTGAAGGTAGTTAAGGAAATAACCAACAACCGAGACACATTCCAAAGCAGAATCGAGATCCAAATGATGTCACACTTGTAAACTAGCGAAAGAATATTTTTGTGGCATGAATCAAATAGTTTCCCAAAGTGTTGCAGCCAACACAAGGTCAAAAATGAGAAATTTGGGTGAAGAACAGCCATTGGCTCCAAGTAATCCATAACCTCCTACTACTCCACAAATTATTGGCAAACAAAATGCAGTTCCAAACATGCAAGGACTGCCTAAGACAGCTCCTAGGCCAACTCAAATGCCAGTTGTTGCTGCCCATGTGCAAGGAATGAATGTGCAGGCCAAGGGATAGTAGAGAGATGCTTCATCTCCATTCAACATCATTGATCAGATAAAAAGGAAAAATGTAAACATATCAATGTGGGAATCACTATCCATCCTAGGCCAAAGAGATTTTCTACAAGCTGCCATGAAGGATTGGTCAACTTCAAATCACCAGGTCCAAATGCAAGAGAAGGTGCTCACAAATGTTGCCCAGCCTGAGAAGAATCATGGAGGACAACAAGGTAAAATGTTGAAGCCCCCTCCATTCTATGTTTCATTGATCATTGGAAACCAATTAGTACACAATTGCATGATTGATTTTGGGGCAAGTAGTTCAGTAATGCCCAAGCAAATAGCTGATTAATTAGGGCTTGAATATGAAGTCATATCCAAAGGGGTAGTGAAATCGGATGGGATAGCAAGAATAACAACAGATTGGAGTGATTAAAAACTCGAGTCTTAATTTGCATGCATGCCCCAATGTTGTTGTTTTGCAAGATGTCTCGCAATAGATCTTCCACCACTCTTTGCCCTATGTCCTGCGTCAAGGTATTTTACAGCCAAGATTGAGGTTACTTATCTGCGATTAGACACACATGTTGTTCGTAACAAGATATGGAACTAAAGCCACAATTAGATCTCGAGCCTATTGCAAACTTTCACATTGAGCCTTACACTCCAAGTCAAATCAATACCAATTTTTAGCATTTGATCAAGAAGATTATCCAAGAACCGATGAAGTCGACACCAAGGTTGGAAGCATCCCAGATTTGACTCTTGATGAATGGGCAAACAAGGTACATGCTTTTGATCCTTATCAAGAAATAGAAGAATCGAGCTAGGAGTCTATACCATGCATGAAGAAAATCAGCCTATTCTTAGCATCACCAAGCCAAACCACAAGGATGAAAATGAGGTATGGCAGTTGTTTTTTGATGGATCAAGTAGCGCATAAAGGGGCCGGAGGGGGAGATATGCTTGTTTCACCTCAAGGAGTTAAGTATTATTCAGCTTTTAGATTTCAGTTTTCATGCTCTAATAACACTTTTTGAATATGAAGCTTTGATACAAGGGTTGCATTGGTCAATCAAGAGAGGAATAAAGAACTGCAAGTATTTGGTGACAGTGAGTTGATTTTCAACCAAGCTAGGGGGTAGCATGCTGTCAAGAATGATCTGCTCAAGTGTTACAAAAATAGGGTGTGGGACCTCATTGAATATTTTGAGGGCTTTGGCATCAAATCCATTCCTAGAAAAGAGAACCAAGCTACTAATAGGCTTGCAGCAGTTGGAGCAGCCTTTGACGTTGTTGAAAGCATCCAAAAGGACAAAGTACAGCCAAACATCCATGTGATTGTAAGGCCTTCAGTGCCAGAAAACAATGTAAGTTGGCAAGTGTTTGAAAATGATCAGCAAATCATCCATTTCTTGCAAGAAGAGGCTGAGTTCTCAGCTAAAAATTAGGAAAATTTGGAGCAGTAGTATGGTGACCAAGTGGTACAACTGAGAACCAACAAAATACCAAAGGGACTTATTACTTTGGAGTCCATTTTCAATCCTAATGATTAGTTTAGGAAAGAGAAAGCAAACATCCAAGTCAAGGGAGAAGATTCAGTGTCCATCTTGGTGGAAGAAGGCAAATCACTCCAAGTTGGTAAAGTGACAACTGAGCAAGAAAGGTATGAGTTCATACAGCTTTGTCAAGAATTCCTTGATGTGTTTGCTTGGAGCTATGAAGATTTGAAGGGTTTCAATCCCAAGTTAGCTCAACATACCATTGAATTGGATCCAAGTACTAAGCCCATCAGGCAAAAACAAAGGCCAGTCAATCCACACATGGAGCCTCTCATGAGGAAAGAATTGAATAATTTGATAGAATCAAGAATCATATTCCCTATCAAGAATTCTAGCTTGGGGTGGCCAACTTGGTTCTAGTTAGAAAGAAGAGTGGGGAAATCATATTGTGTGTTGACTTCGAGAGATTTGAATAGTTCATCTCTCAAGGATCATTATCCACTTCCTTCCATGGAGCATATTTTACAAGTTGTTGCTTGGCTCTGAGAGGTTTTCATTACTTGATGGCTATTCAGGGTACAATCAAATTATGGTGAAAGAAGAAGATCAGTTCAAGACAGCCTTTACAACCAAATGGGGAACTTATGCATACAGGAAAATGCCATTTGGGTTGTCCAACACTGGAGCTACTTTCCAAAGAGCAATGGACATGGCATTCAAGGATTTGATTAACAACGTGGTGCTGGTATATCTTGATGATATCACTATTTTTTCAAAAAATGTAGTAGACCATCTCTTTCATTTGAGACAAGTGTTCCAAAGGTGCAAAAGATTTGGAGTATCCTTGAATCCTAAAAAGTGTATTTTTCTAGCCCATGAAGGAAAGCTCCTTGGCCACATTGTCTCCAAAGAGGGATTAGCAATTGATCCAGAAAGAGTTGAAGCCATAAGAGCACTACCATTGCCAAGCCACAAGAAGGCCCTTCAAAGTTTCTTGGGGAGGATAAATTTTGTTCGGAGGTTTGTCCCAAATTTTGCAGCCCTAGTCAAGCCTATCACCAAGATGTTAAATAAAAGCATAGCTTTCAAATGGACAACAAAAGGCAAAGAAATTTTTGAAGCAATCAAAGAAGCCATCTCTCAAGCCCCAACTCTCATTAACCCAGATTTCTCCAAGGATTTCATCCTCTATGCATTTGGGGGTGATGATACTATTTCTACAATTTTGGTACAACAGAACAAAAACAATGATGAGCAGCCAATTGCTTTCTTCACCAAATCCAGGAGGACTATGACATGAAATATTCTTTCATTGAGAAGCATGTTCTTGTAGTAATTAGGAGCTTGAAGAAATTCAAGCATCTAGTTTCAAACAACAAGGTTCAGTTGTTGGTTTCTCATGTGGGAGTTAAAGATTTCCTCCTCAACAAAGACTTGAATGAAAAAGGGCAGGTTGGATTACTCGTGTCATGGAGTATGACATAGAGATCAAAGTCACCAAGTTGGTCAGAGGAAAAGGATTGTGTGAGCAGTTGATTTTGAGAAAATAAAAGGAAGCATGCAATGAGAAGGAGGTTGTTTTGGCGTTGCAAGACAACCATGAGCAAGGAAGCACTCAAGAGGAGAATGATGGTGTCCTCACTCCTTGCTGGACCCAAGACATAATGCACTTCCTAAGCATAGGTCTATGCCCTCCAGAGATGAATAAGACCAAAAGAAGACACTTCAGATTGTAGGCTATCCCATATGCCCTTGTTGATGGTGTTTTGTTCAAAAAGGACGTGAATGGAGTGTTACTTGAGATGCATTGGTACAAATCAGATTCATAGGGTGTTGGAAGAGTTCCATGGTGGACCAGTTGGTGGTCATTTTACACCAAGAGTGACAGCTCTAAAGATCATGAGGGATGGCTATTATTGGCCCAAGATTTTTAGTGATTGTTATGCATGGATCAAGAGGTGCAAGAATTGTGCATTCTTCACAGGTAAAGAGAGGCTAGCTACCCTTCCATTGCATCCAATTTCAGTTGACCAGCCATTCATGCAATGGGGTTTGGAATTCATTGGAGTCATTAATCCCAATTCAAGCCAAGGGCACAAATGGATTCTAACAACAACAAATTACTTCACCAAGTGGACTGAAGCAGTAGCACTCAAGGAAGCAAATGAATCTAGCATCCTAGATTTCTATGAGGGAATAGCAACTAGATTTGGCATACCTACTACAATAATATCAGATAATGTATTGGCATTCATTGGGTCCAAGGTGACTGAATGGGCTGTCAAGAATGGGATCTACCTAAGCACTTCATCAAATTATTACCCTCAGGGTAATGGCCAAGCTAAATCTACAAACAAGAACTTTTTGAGAATCATTAGGAGGACTCTTGATGAAAATCAGAGGTCTTGGCATACCAAATTGAAATCAGCCTTATGGGTTGATAGGATAACTCCCAAGAGATCTACAGGTAACTCTCCATTTAAGCTTGTTTATGGAAGAGAGGCAATTTTTCCCATGTCACTTGAGTTGCCAACATTGGAACTCATGAAACAATTGGAATTTTTGGAGTTTGGGCCCATGGAGGTTAGATATGTAGAATTGATGGAGCTCCAAGAAATCAAAATCAAGCATCCCAAGCAATGGAGAAGGATCAAGCTTTGATCAAGAAGACCTTTGATAGAAAGGCCAAGAGTATATCTTTCCAAGTTACAGATCTAGTGTTAAAATGGGATGCAGACAGAGCAAAACCGGGAAGGCATTCAAAATTTGATGCCATTTGGAGTGGCCCATACATGGTCACAAAGTGTAAGGACATCAATGCTTTCCAATTGTCTTCATTGGATGGCGAAGAACTGCAGATTCCAATCAATGGAATCCATCTAAAGCATTGCTACTGAAGGGAATTCTCCACCTTGTACATATTAGCTTAGATTTTCATTCCTCCAAGTGCTTATGCACATTGTTTTGTAGATTAGTTTGCTTTCCCTAAGTGCTTTGGCACAAGCTTGTTGTTCCTGGAAATGTGTTTACAGGCCTTGCTCCATCAGGTGATGTTCCACCCTCCATCTTCCTCCTTGCAGTGTTCTAATCAGTTGGGGTACCGAGTAGAGAATTTTATGACCCCATGCCCAATAAAATGCTTCATGAAATTGGTAACTTCATCCAGCAGGTAGATGACCCCTCTGAGTCGCCAGAATTGTTATCCAAAATGTTCCCCTTGCACTTTTTGTGGCTAACTCCCTTCATTCTTCCCTCCCTTGTGCCTCAGTCATAATTTTTTTCTTCTCAAGAACTCAAAAATTTCTGGAAATGCTGCCATTAGATAGATATTTTTCTCATCTTTCCAGAAAGGTAAAGTTTTCCTTCTAACTCCATGTATTTTTGAAGTTATGGCTCGACGGAGTTTTTGTGGGAAATTTTCCTTGAAGGCCCGCAGCCAGTAATATGGTGCCATGTGTCAAAGGAAGTGGTGGGATTCGAGGAAAACTTGGAATTTTTACCAAGTGTTTGGAAAAGTTTTCAAAAGGAATATTTTTCCCCGAAGGCTCACCGTGAATCGAGATTACGCCACGTGTCCAAGGGGAAAAATTGAAAAAACGACTAAGTGTTGGCACCATGGAAAATTTCAAAGGAAAGGCCCGCGCCCAATCATGTTATGCCACGTGTCCTATGGCATCGGACTGGCGGAGGGCGGAGGAAAGATTGGAATTTTGGTGAAGTGTTTTGGTAAAAAGCAATGGAGAAGTTTTTGGCCCGCTCCCCCACTGACCAGTCAGAGCATGCCACGTGTCCCCAGGGGTCGAGTTTCGGAGCGCGGGGGAGATTGGGATTTTTTCCAAAAGCTAAAATGAAAAGAAAAATGTTTTCCCCAAGGGCCCGTGGTGAATGAGATGATGCCACGTGTCCCGAACCGGCGGAAGGTGGGGAAAATTTGGGAAATTTTCCCAAAGAAAAACAAAGGAAATTTCGAAGGAAAAAATGCGCCCCCCAAACGCGAGCCAATGGAAGCTTGCCACATGTCCGGTGGTGGCAAAAATACAGGAAAGGCCCGCAGGAAAAAGGAAAGGAAAAGCCCACAATGAATGGGGTTTTGCCACATGTCCGAGTCAGAAAATAGTCAAAAAGCGATGAAAAATTCAGGAGGAAATGCCCGCGGCGAATCACCTGCTGCCACGTGTCCTCAACTCATCGGCCCGGCGGAGATTTTTGGAAAATTTTCCAATGGCCAAAACGAAGGAAAATAAAGCGCAGAAGGTCCGCGTCCAATCAGAACATGACACGTGACATCTGGAACGGTGGAGCGTGGGGATTTTTTGGGAAATTTTCCCAAATATAAAAAGTGGAAAATTTCAAAAAAATTGCCCGCCAATCCGTTTTGGCCCTGTTTTGCCCTAAAATTTCAAATGGCCATATCTTTCGATCCAAAGCTCATTTTTTCGCGTTATTTATATCATTGGAAAGCTGGAAAAATTATCTACAATATTTTAGGGTCATTTTTTTATTTTGATGGAGTTTGAAGAGAGAAAATTGAAAAATGTCTCTGGCACGTGGTGATGAATAGAACTAACGTTTCAACCACCATTTTTAATGAAGAATGGCTCGCATTCTCTCCCAAAGATGGTAAAAAATGTCAGGGGATGGACCTGTAAGGATTCCCATGCCATTTTATTGCATTTTGTCAATGGTTGGAGCTCTCCCATGTTTTCCAATGTTTCTCTCTCCTGGGGTCGGTTCTGGCACTGTAAAAGCCAGATTTTGGCTCATTTTTGAAGGGTTGAACATTTTGTATGTATTGCAGACTCCCTCTGTCACTTTAAAAAGTGATTTTGTGAAAAACCAGACCTTTTCCAAGACTACAACCTATTTTTCCTCTCAATTTTTGTAATGCAAGCGTTTTTTTATTTTAAAAATGACAATGCAGGCTCTGTGAATGAGTTTTAATCCTTTGTTTGTGTTGTTTGATTCATTTATGACCTTCCATTACAAATATCAGTTTGTGCATGAAGTTTTTTTGCATTTTTAAGAACTGTGTCAATCTGCAGAAGTAAAAATGCTCACCACTCCTTTGGTGCATCACCCTATTAGCACTAGTTTCAGTTTTTTGCATTCCCTATCTCTGTCCCCTTTGGAATTTAGAGTAGGATTTTGAGTTTGAAACCTCTGTATAACTTGCAAGTAATACACCTGATCAGAGGAGTTGAGGAACCAACCTCTAAACTGGAGATTCTTTTCCCATTTTACAAGTCCCACACTTGGGGAAAAGATTCAATGTTGTGCAATCACACTGGATGTCCAAAATGTCAACTAGAAGTCTGATCAACATCTAGGGGTGTTGGTGATTTGCACCAACAGGAATAAGTGGATATTTTAATATGGTTGATTCCCCAAATGATAAATGTGGCCACCTACCTATGAGGTGGACACATGGTGAAAGGGAAGCATGGTACTTCATGTGAAATAAATTTGGATTCTTTGATCCCAACACATCTCGCTTTCCCACCTCTGTATCTTGGTACAGGCGGTCTAATCTTCATGGAGGGAAAGATCGCATCCTTAAACGGTTTGACAAAGCCATACTGTCATCTTAATTTTTTTATTTTCATATCATTTATTCCATGCCAGTGGAGGTTATGCCTGACTTTGTCCTTTCGGACCACTCCCCTATACGATTTCATATCTATTGGCATGATGCGCGCCCATTTTGTCATAAAGGCCAATTCTTTCTTAATATGGCCTTGATGCAACATGGCCCCACTATCAATCATATCAAGCAGATTTGGAATTTAATTCCAAGACCCAGTCACTATTAGTGATTTCATCCACCTATGCAATCCAACTAGATACAATGGTGGGAAGATGCATTGACTTAGACTACCATATTTCTTAGAATCATGGCAAGGTTCATTTTAAGAAGCCTCTGGTAAATTGAGGTGGAAAATCCCCAGACGAATATACCTCGAACCACTTTCATCAGAAAGGTGAATTTTCTAGGATTTCAGATTCAAATTTTCACCTATCATTTTCTTAAGGGGGAGAACTCAAGCATTTTTCTGGTTTCGGTGACAACAAGATTTGTTTTCGCACAACAACAAGCCTTGTTGTCACCCGAAAACAAGCCTTTTTGTCGCATGAAAACAAGCCTTATTGTCATGTGACAACAAGGTTTTTTGTCGCACGATAGCAAGGTTTATTGTCATGTGACAACAAGGCTTGTTATTGGGTGACAACAAGGCTTGTTGTCGGCAACAATAAGGCTTGTTGTCATGCGACAACAAACCTTGTTGTCACACGACACCAAACAAATTCTTTTTTTTTACCATCTGCAACCCCCTTTTCGCTCATCAACAACACACATTTTTGCCCACTTGTAACCCTCCCTTGTCACATGTCAACAACCCTTTGGTCATGCATCAACAACCCTCTTGTCACGCGTCAACACCTTCTCTTGTCGTACGTCAACAACACTATATTGTCGCTCATCTGAAATGAAAATATTCCTTGTCACGCATCAGTGACACTTTCCTATTGCAAGTCTACAACAACTAGTTTGAGACTCTGATCCACACTTTATCTGCTTGTAATTTACAAGTAATTCGGATGGTACCTTAGTAAGTTACTAGTATACTACTAGGCGAATTACCTAGGTTTATATAGGATTAGTTTTCAATGGTAGGCGAAGCCGACCCCTAAAAAATTTATACTAGAAATTTTAGGTGAACAATACATTGACCTACTCTAAAAAATCACCTTTTCAAATTTTCCAAAAATGGAATATTCACCACTAAAAATATCCCCGATCTACGGCCGTCACTAGCAAAAATTTGCACTTTGCTAAACCTCGACTCTCACCGAGTGACAATGGCACTTCAAGGTGATCCCTTCTCTAATGCTCTGCATTGAAAGTTGTAACGCTCGGCATCAAATTCAAATTATGGACAACTATAATGTCGAGAGGCACTCGATGATCTCGGGCTTGAATGCATTGGCTTAAGATTGAGATTGGGTCTCAAAAAATTATTTCTTTCTCTTCGAACTAGAAATCCTTTTGAATAGATCTCGAGCTATCATAAACAATGGATTTAAAATTATTGACCCACAACTTATGTTGCAATCCTTTGTGCACCATTACAATCTCATCTTTCAAGCTCATTCGCCTCCGTAGCTCATCGAACCACTCTAAAAAAAATTTGGGTGTTGTGCCATGTAAGCTTTCAGAGACATAGAAAATGATCTGTGAAATAATGCTCTCCATTGAAGACCTCCACGAAGCCATTATGTAAATGGATAGTGATAAAGCGTCGGGTTCCGATGGATTCCCGTGTGAATTCTATAAAAATCTCTGGGATTCTGTCGGGCAAGACCTTTTTTAGGTCTATCTGGAAGGGTTTCAAAACCACTCCCTAGGACCATGCATTAACAAGGGGAACATCAAGTTTATCCCTAAGCAAGGAGACCCCAAGAAAATCACTTGTTGGCGGCCGATTACGTTGTTGAATGTCTCCTACAAAATCATTTCCAAAGCGTTAGCTCTACGATTACGCAATCTTCTGCTTGTTATTATTCAGCGAGAAAACAAGCTTCATACAGGGGTGTTTCATCCTAGATAACATCATCACGGTTTGGGAAGGCATGGAATGGGCTCGTAGATCTCATCAGGCCACTATGTTTATCAAGATTGACTTTGAGAAGGCTTATGATTGGATTGAATGGCCTTTCATCCTCGCCATGCTTTAGGCCCTTGGCTTTGGACCCATTTTTATTCAAACCATCAATATGCTCTTTGTAGACACATCTTGCTCAAATCTCTATCAATGGCCTTAGCTCGGAGCCCTTTGGACTTTTCTCGGTCTATCAAGAAAGGTTTTCCTCTTGCCTTTACACTGTATGTGTTTTCTGTCGAAGGTTTTGGTTATCTCTTAGCCCATGCCAAAGCTCAAGGTCTTGTGCGTGGAATCTCGCTACCTGATGAGCCCGATTCTCAGCTCCTCAATGGGAATTTTGTGGATGATTCCTTCCTTATGCTTATCGAGGATGAGAACAACATTGACAATGTTATGCAATGCTTGGATACTTTATTCTTAGCATCTGGTTCATCCATTCAATGGTGAAAAACTCAATGTTATAGGAAATCTTTCCTTCCTATGCAGAAAAGGCTTGCCAAATTTGATTGGAAAATTCTGTAGCATGGTGAGATTTTCAAATTCCTAGGTATTCCTTTTTATTTTCAATCCCCCTAGTTGATCTATGGCATTATGTCATTCAACGGGTGGCAAAAAACTGGAATATTGGCTTTCTAGGCCTTTATCTCTGGTTGGCAAATTCCAAATTTGCTCTAAAGTTCTAGTTGTTACCCATGTCTACTACTCGTCTTGTTGGGTTCCTTCCAAGGCCTCCATCCAAAAGCTGGAAAAGCTTCTCAAAGCTTTCCTCTGGGCTAATGCCTCTACTGGAAAAGGTTTTCATCGAGTAGCTTGGGATATATGTTGTCTACCCTACAACTCTGGAGGCCTCGGCTTATCCACATTCAGCACCAAGGGAAAGCTCTGTAAGGGCACATAATCCTGGTTATCTTGGCCATATTTTAAAGCTCTGTTTCGGCTTTCTAACCAAGATCAGGATACTTTCAATGTTGTGATCAATTTAGTTCCTGATCACATGCTACATAAGATTGTTGTGCACTCTTCTCACCCTTGGTGGACAGACTGGAAGTGGTATGCTGATACCCCTTTCTGTAACTATAAATCCAACAAAGGATATCGATGGCTCTCACCCCATTTTCCCATGGTGGAAAAACTTAACTCTCGTTGGGGAATTCACACCACACTGTCTACCTGGGGCAGATGGTTTGAGAATGTTTGGAATATATGTGTGGAGCCCAAAATTTCTCACTTTCTTTGGTGCATTCTACACCAAGGCCTTCCTATCGGGGCCCGTCTTGTTCAAATTGGGATTCCAGCTCCCAAATGCCCTTTTGTGGGCATCTAGAAATGCTTTTGCATGTCTTCTTGGTTCTGTCCCAAAGCTCAAATTTCCTAGAACTAGATCCATACTTTTTTCTTTCCCTCACTAGCCCCACTGTTTCACTTGAAACATATCCTCTTGGGAGACAATCCCAAACTCCGCCCATGTTCACCCAGATTTGGAAT
The DNA here is from genome assembly GCA_018340775.1 of Taxus wallichiana var. yunnanensis. NCBI lineage: Eukaryota > Viridiplantae > Streptophyta > Pinopsida > Cupressales > Taxaceae > Taxus > Taxus wallichiana. Next base: position 695,422,895 of record CM031235.1, on the reverse strand, counting down.
GTTTTCAAGAGGGGAGAATTTATTTTGGATATGGAAAGAAAGAAATTATTTTTTCTTTGTTAATTATGTAGATGATCAATATTTCTATATTTATAATAAATCATGGGTGATCTCTAAAGTTCTCCTACATATCCAAGTCCAAGAAAATAAGGTGGCACTAGAGGTGAATCACCTCTGACTCTGTTGTAACACTCGGGGAAGCCCCATGCAACATTGCTTGAGTGCCTCCATCTCCCACCATGTGCTCCTCGACCTTCAACCCATGGAGGCCAACGTGGCAGATCCTAGCGTCGTGCCTTGATCGTACCGCACTCCGCCGCTCTCCATGGCCGAGTCATTTGCCTATGCACCATCATAGCAGGGCTCACCGCCATACTCCTCATCTCACTAACAAGGTTGGGGCTCGGCATCATGGATGGGGGTATCCATTGCAATCGTCAACTCACCCGGCAAAGATGGTTAGGGTTCTCCTTCTGCCATCACTTCACACCAAGTCGCTTGAAACCGCCACCACCTTTTCCATCCTCTAGAAAATTCATGTGGCTCAACCTCGCCATTCCTACGCATGAGGAAGTTGACCCTGAGGAAGAGCTTGCACACTAGTGGGAGATTCCAGACACTGGAAAATATCTTCTAGTTTGGGGTGGTCGATGATAAGGATATGTCTCCTCAAGCATGTTTGCGATTCTTACTTGATTTTGCCTTTTTTTTTGTCAAGGAGATGTTTTTTGTTTTGTTGTACTTTCCTAGGCTTGACCTAGTTTGACTTTTGTTGTTCTAGGCTCGGCCTAGTTTGTTCGTGGTTTTGGGGTGTGCTCTCATACCGCCCATTTTTTGTTGAAAGTTATCTTGTATCTTATTGCATTAATATAATATAAGATCTTTTTCATAAAAAAAAAAGATCTAGTCAATACCATGGATTAAGGAAAGAACTATACCTAACAACTAGATAATATCTCCCTAATATCTAAATAAAATAAAATAAATATCCACACACATAAGTGGGTGAGGATAAATACAATAAAGGTAAATAAAGTACCTAGGTGAACATGAGATAAGGTAAATACCTACTCTAACACCCCCTCAAGTGAAGCTAGGGGCCCAAAATAAAAGTGACATATCCATAGTATGAGTCCTGTAACTGGGTCTGATTAGGTACTTATGTAAAATATATCCATGAAGAAATCTCAAACCAAAAGTAGGAAAGAATCCTGCTAGAAGCAAAGAGAAAGAATGAGAAGAAGGAATATGTTCTCACGAACACCCCCGAGAAAAACTTCAAAACCCAAGTATGCCACACAACTCAAGGTAAGAAGGTGATACAAAAGGCTTTGTAAATATGTTTCGCAACCTATTATTGAGTCGAATGTACTCCAAGAACATAATGTCATCCTAAATGTGCTGACAAATGAAGTGGATGTTTATCTCAATATGTTTGGTCCGTTGGTGCTCAACAGGGTTGCGAGAAATTTGAATTACACTTTGGTTATCACACCAAAGTACAGTCGATGAATCCTATGGGAATCCAAACTCTATCAATAACTTTCAAAGCCAAAGAATATGCTGACTTGTAATTATTTCCCTATACTCTACCTCTGAAGATCAAATTGCAATAGCCTATTTATTTTTGCAAGCCTAAGAAACTGGAGAAGAACCAAGACAAAAAAGATAGCTACAATTAGAATGTCTATCATCAATAGAACCTGCCCAATCTGAATTTATATATCCAACCAACTGAGTAGAACCACTAGTGTAGTGTAGGCCAAAGTGGGAAGTGCCCTGTAAATAGCGCAGAATCCTTTTAGCATCTTGTCGGTGGTCATTATGAGGATAATGTGCAACCGAGATACAATCCCTACCGAAAATGAAATATCAGGGAAAGTATGGGTCAAGTACATGAGGCTTCCAACCAACTTCCTATACAATGTAGGATCACAAAGTGAAGTGGTACATGTGGAAGTAAGAGTAACTCTATACTGAAAAGGAGATGAAGTTGGCTTGAAATCAGCCATATCAAAGTGTTGAAGAAGATCATGGGTGTACTTTTGGTGACTCAAATTGAACATGTGTTTGAAAAGAACCTCATGAGTATCGGGATCTAAAATTTGATAAGCTCTCATTTCCTCACAATACACTTTGCCAAGATCAAGGGTTTTCTCTTCTTATCCAATGGTTTTCTTTTCTTCTTTGGTACAAAATCCCAAGCATGGCTCAAAAAGACTCGACAAATGAGACATCGGGCTTAGTTTTGGACAAGATTACTCGGATTCAAATGCTTAAGTGTTTTGTGTGGTGTTTGATTCGAATGTAGTTAGCACAATTAACTATTTTTGTCCAATACATAAGAGGTAAATCTCTAGAATGCATCATGCAGTTAGCCATTTCCTTCAAAGTTTGATTCTTATGTTCTCGCTAATCCATTCGTGTGGAGTATGAAGAACAAAATACTTTGGTGAATAATGCCATGATTGCAAAAAAAATCAGAAAACTCATTACTGAAGTATTCCCCCAATTATCAGTGCGAAGGTTCTTTATGTAACTAGGAGATTGTTTCTCGACCAAAGCCTTGAAGAATTTGAAGTGTGAAAAAAACATCACTTTTGTACTTGAGAAAATAAACCCAAGTACACCTCGAAAAATTATCAATAAAGGTAAGTGCATATTTAGATCCATTGAAAGAGGGGGTAGGAAAAACCATCAAGTCACTATGCACAAGCTCACGTGGTGAAGAAAATATCTCGGAAAATTTCTTAGGAAATGGATATTAGTTTTGTTTCCCTAATGCACAAAGCAAGGAAAACTCCTCAAGATAATAAAATCTAGGAAAACCATTGACCATACCATGAGTGCTCAACTCCTTCAAATATATATAATTGAGATGTCCAAATCTCTCATGTCAAATCTTACTCTCTGGATATGCATGAGAAACCAATCATGTCCCTATAGAGGAAGTGTCATCGAGAACCCTCAAAAGTGATATATTCTAGATCCATGATCAATAATACCTTGAGAAACAAGTGAATGAGGCTCCAACAAAGTTTGTACTTGTGCCCCATGTGGTGTAAAAGTCATTGTTTTCCTTAACTAGAATGACAAATTTGATATACAGAAAGAAAATTTGTAGTGATGTTATGAACATATAGTGCATTTTGGATACTGCCACCATCAATAGGTATGTCAACTTTTCCTTTAACAAAAAGAATGAAGAATCTCCAACCTCAATTTTGGAAGTACAACTCAAACCTAGTGATACAAAAGACTCCTTGGAAGAATTCATGTGATGAGAATCACAAAAATCTTTAACCCAACTATCTGTAAGTGGTGACAGAGATCTCCCAACAACATTAAGTTTTTTTCCATGCTGATTAGAAGGAGGTGGAGTGGAGATATAAATTTTGTGTTTCTTGACTACATCCTTTAAGGCTTACATTTGCTTATAACACCTATGTTCTTCATGACCAATACCCCCTCAAAAAGAGCATGAAGGGCTATAATTATTCTTGGATTTAGAAGACTCCTTAGATTTAGAGTTGTTTTCTTTGGGTTTAGGAGCACTTTGAGATGAGGAAGGGGTGGATTTAGTTTTACTGTTTAGTTTTCCCTTGCCCTTAGGATTAGATGAAACTAATTCCTTTTGATAGGTGGAAGACTCAAGGTTAGACAATTTTAATTCGTCCCTAGTAATTCTTTCACAAAATGTTTCTAAGTTAGGAATTTTGAATGTGTCACCTAAGGCATCCATGCTAAAGAAAAAGGTAGAAGAAAATATTTGGAATGGTCCTCTCAACTTGGATAGAATTAAGTAAACACACTCTTCATCTTTCTTATCTCTTCCACTCCCCTTCAATTGTGTCAACAAATACTTGAACTTGTTAAGATAGTCTATAATTGATGGAAAATCTTCAAGATAAGAGAGGTGATCTCAATTTCAAGATGGCTCTCATGTGATCCACCTTACTAAATAAACCCTCCAATTTCTCCCATATTTTGAAAGGAGATACATATTTTCCAAATGAAACAAAATACTATCACTTACATAAGTTCCTATCAAACCCATACACTCATCAAATTTACACTAGTACTAAAATTTCTCATATTCTCTAGTGAACATTGGTTGTTCTAAAGAAGTTAAAGCCCATAATCCTTTCCATTTAATTATTGTTTCCATTCTTGGTTTCCATGTGTGATAATTATGTGTTGTTAATGGCTCAACATGATCTAATGCGAAGTAGATAAAGACGTCATTCTCAAAAATCACCAAAAAAATGTAAGAACCAAGTAATGCAACAAGACCCTCCATATTTTTGCACTTTATAATTGAGTGTATGTTATAATATGGCACTTTATAATTATAGTGTGTTTCTCAAAATAAATAGTTCCAATGGAACAAGAACAAAAAAATTAATTTGAGTTACTGATCAAAAGATACAAGTTTTTCAATTTTATGCTCTACTATTTATTTTAGTTTCCACTAAAAAAAAAAATTCTCTTGCCTTGCCCTTATATGACCATACCATGTGACCAAGGTCTAATTATTTCAATGGGTATGTGCTCTTTTTACTATTTTGGGGTGTGTTGCTTGTTTTCGAGAAAGTCACATTCAATTGCTTCTTCTGGTAAAACTTGTTATTTCTGGGTTGTGTCGAAAATGACCTTCACTTCCAAAAATAGCAATTTTTTAGATTGTCCCGAAATGGCAAAAAACAAGTACAACAAGTTGTTCGACCTACCTAAAAAAGGAAAAAAAATTCCCTTTACAAAAAGTATGTTGCACGCCAATCGAGAATGTTGCAACACAGAAGAAAAAAACCCGGTGTGGATATCAAAAAACCCATAAAAATACATATACCATTTTTCCGGTTTTCTTTCAAGCTGGCATGGATTCCAACATGGATCAGTTCGTGCTTCTACCTCTGTAAAAACTCGAAAAAAATAACTACCTCTAGAACCGATCGAGTTTACAGGTCATTCTTAGGGTTTTGACACCTTCCTCGAATCGGATGGAAGACTTTGTTTTGCATTACAAAAAGGCATGCAACACCAAAATATGAATAAATCCTAAATATATGAATATCCAAAAAATCAAAATGAAACTTATAGACTTATGTCAACAACAATCTCTTGCTCGATACCATGAAAGGAATAATAACTAGATCGTACCAAGCCACAAAGAACTTAGATGCTAATTAAACACCACGCTCAATAATATGAAAGCAATCCACTAGGATAACTTTAATAAAACCTTTGCAAACAAATGACTAACAATATCATTTATTATTATGGAACTCAATCAAAAATAATGAGAATGGGCCTTTCTTATATAGGCAAGGAATATAAATCTAAGAACCACTCGAGGTCAGATCAAGCCACAAATCAAGGAAAGAACTAGTCATCAAAAACTAGTCAAGACCATAGATTTAGGAAAGAACTAGTCATCAAAGATCTATTCAATACCATAGATCAAGGAAAGAACTATACCTAACAACTAGATAATATCTCCCTAATATCTAAATAAAATAAAATAAATATCCACACACATAAGTGGGTGAGGATAAATACAATAAAGTTAAATAAAGTACTTCGGTGGACATGAGCTAAGGTAAATACCTACTCTAACATCCTTAGCTACTATTTTTACATACATTACTCTAATTTTTCACATACGAGACTTTGACTACTCTTTTTCTCTTCTTTTGTAGGTCCATCCTTACAATAAGTAGCTCACATCTATAAGCACAAGCTCTAGCAGAGTATGCTACTATGCATACACTTTATCCCTAAGTTCTACCTCCCTTTCCTAGTTACCACGCTTCACATTGCGATCACTTCACACTTCACATTGCCACTTGTCCACTAGGCACACTTTTGGATACACTCTTCTCCCTGGAGAAAAAGGTACACATTTTCTATCTACTTTATGTTATCGAGTATTCACTCAACATCATAAACTAGGGGAAGATTTAGACACAAAATATATGGACTTGGTACAATTCTAGGTCCTAAAGTGTACTAATGTATACATTATTCCTAAGCAAGAAAACTAATGGTAAACAACTCCTTTTGGATTTTTTATTTATTTATCTCTTGTACTTTATTGGTCTTACACATCTTACATATTTGTCAACACTTGATTGATTTATCTTTTATGGCCTCGAAAACTAGCACCCAGCTTAGGATAGAAATGCCTATGCACTCATGTCCCTTCTTGCACCCATTTCCTTCTCTTTCTTCTTATTATTCTTTTGGATCCTTTTCATCTTTTGGTCACCTTTTAAAACTTTGGGTCGGCCTTTCAGTTGTCAATTAAGAAATTCAAACATGGGAATCATATATATCTTAGTTATTGCTCTAAAATAAGCGGAAAGAACTATAAGCATTATATATCATCACCTAATCTTGCATCAAAGGCACAAGATCATTACAACGACACATTTAGTACTTTCATATAAGGGAGAAGGAATGCATTATTCTGCATATACATCATAGGAGGAGTTCATTCTATTCCATCACACACATTCTACATACTTGGTACATTGTAGATATAGCCCAATAGCATCATGCAACTTGCACAAAGGGAAACCCGGGGCATCATTACACACAAACACGAATAACTTCATGGATTATAAGATGTAGTGTAGTGCTCATTTTTAAGTTAACTCTTTGGGTGACCGTCATAGTCAATCTAACTCCACATTCTCGCATCTTTTTTATTAGATTTTGTGGTTTGTAGAAATGTGTCGGTAGTTGTCTATTTTGTAAGTTATAGAGTACGAATGACAATCTAACAATGAAACCAAAGCAAAAAATAAGATCAACAACAAAGATCCTCTAGCCCATAAAATACCATAACTTAAGCATCTAAGCAGACCACTAGCGCCCGAAAATTCACTAGCACCCAAATGCTCATGTCCTCTTGTGGGTACTTCTATCCATCATGGTTCTAAGTTCAAACCCTTGATGAGCTTTGACGACACTTGTTTCCAATTTGTTCTAGTAATTATTCGGTCTAGATCATCTCCAGATTGCACAAAATCAGCTAATTCATTCTTTTCCTCTAACTTACTTAGGGTTTCACATCATTGAATTCTTGTTGCTTATCCATTACTATATATTGTCATATGTATATCATTTGTTACATTAAATTACTCGAAATTAAGGTTTAATTATTTTTATA